>JAUIMM010000188.1:13607500-14207500 GCA_031769625.1 Taudactylus pleione
CCTAATGACCATGTCGACATTCTAACGTCGACTAGTCATACCACACCCAACTGACATGGTGAGGAATTCCGTGGTACAGTAAAACAAACGAATGGAGGATAAAGCAAGGTTTAAGCTACTGCCCACTAAATGTATAAAACTTGCAGGAAGTTCCGAAAACATGGGAAAAATCTCAGGTGCCAAATATTAAACTATAGAAATGTTCTTGTTTTATTTGACCATTTCCATTTTTCACAGCTGAAAGAGGCTTCAGAGACTGGCGCAATAGGCTGCAGCGGACTTGGGTCCTGATTCATTACCGATTGCAAATAATGCACACAATCGGCCGATTGGTGTGTTCTGTGCATGCGTGCGAACCGGCCACTGCGATCGGGACTGCAATCGCAGTGACTACGCAGACCCATCGCAGAGTGATTGACAGGAAGTGCCGTTTGCGGGAGGTGACGGGTCGGCGAAACGCAGGCGTGCCAGTACGTTTGAACGGCATTGCATGGGCGTACATAAATTATCCACTGCGAGGCCATACGCAGCGTGAGTACTCCTAGCGTGTGGTGAAGTTAGCAATTCCAGAGTAAGGTCAGAGCTTGTGCAAGTGTGCGTGAGGCTGCAATGTTACCGATGATTTTGCAGTCTTGATAGGGTTTACGGAAGGCCCTTGCAACGCAGAGACCATCAGTGGGCGGCTTGCGGAATTCTGCACTCCACTTATTGTGGAAAAGCACAGAATAGTCTCACAGCTGTCACTGCCAAAAATGATCCATCTGTAAAACCAACTGCACCTACCAGGGCCTGAACAAGCATTGAGGCCATTTATTTTTTTTTACTGCGTCCAACTGTATTATCATTAAATATATGATAATGTACACCATGTGCCACCTATTTAATAAGTTATTTATACAGCGCACACATGCACATGCTTTACAGAGCATATTTAGTCATCACTTGGGCCCCTGCCCCAGTGGAGCTTACAATCTATATTTCTTACCACAGGACAGAGAAGAGTTTGTCCCTGTGACGGGCAAAAAAAAAAAAGTAATTGCTAACAGGATCACTTTACTCCTCGATTCGATCCCGGACCTGCTCTACGTGCATGCATTGCGACATGTGCGTGCAAGCGACGGATACTGGAAGTGGGGGAGGGGGATCTGAAGGATTCCGCTCTCCTCTGGAAAAATATAATGTGTAAATATGGCCTGAGGGCTACAATGGTCAACGTCCAAATAGCTTAGATAAATGGGGCATTTTTGCAGTGCCCATTAAAAGCTATTGGGAGGTTTTTGCGACGTTATGACTAAATAGTCACAGGTAATGTAAACGGAATCGGTACGAAATACTGCCGGCCGCATGGCCGGCGGTTTGATTCCCGGCAACCCGGCACTGGAACAGATCCCAGGCGGCGGCAGCCCGACAGCGCTGGAAATCCCGATCGTTGTAAGGCAAGTAATGACTAACCTAACCCTCCTTTGGGGTGCCTAACCCTAATCCCCCCCCCTGTAAGTGCTTAACCCTAATCCCCTCTTCCCACTGCCCAACCCTCCCGGGGGGGTGCCTAACCCTAACTCCCACCCGGGTGCGCTAAACCTAATCCTTCCCCCCTCCCCCGCGGCTGTCCGCTCGCGGCGCCCGGCGTCAGTGAAATGAGCGGCGTCTACATCTAGACGCCGGGCATTTCACCCTCGCCGGGAAATGACAGTCGGGAAGCTGGCTGTCGGTATAATGTCAGCCGGCTTCCCGATTGCATCCCCTGTAAACTGCATCAGTTCTCCAAAAACTGCCATTCTTTGGAGGACTGACCAAATTTTTCTCTTAATAAGTAGGCCCTCATATCTCTAGACGTTTTATAGATATCCCTTCTTATTTTTCACCACTTTGTTAAACTAATTTTCTCAGTGACATTAAATGGTGATTGGACCCCTTGAATGTGTATCAATTGCCCCTTGGGGTAAATGTACCACAGGTAGGCAAACCAGACAGCCTAGTGGTAGCCATCTAAGACACTCTTAAGGCAGTGGAACTAGAAGTTCCAGCATGTCTACCCCACATACTCTTCCATTACACAATCTGCATGTAACGCTGCCCTGGTTACAGTAGGCGGAGTGATACAGTCAGTGCCGTGTGTGTGATCTGTTAGTGAGGAAAGGGGCGGAGGGATACAGAGCTGCTGAGGGGATATCTGTCATTGAGAACAAAGGGGGACATCTCAGCCAAGGCCCCAGGTTTCCCCCACACACCCTAAACAATAGGTTCTGAAACTTGGTCCTCAGGACCCCAAACAGTGCATGTTTTCCAGGTCTCCCAAGTGTAATAATTAACTTCACCAGTGGAACTTTTAAAATGTGTCAGTAAGTAATGAATACACCTGTGCACCTGCTGGGTGACCTGGAAAATGTGACCTGTGTGGGGTCCTGATGACAGAGTTTGAGAATCTCTGCCCTAAACTGTAGGAGAGGTGAAGTTACCCCTTATTATGTTGTGAGGGAAAAATACCACACAAAGCCAGGGCAAAGAGCAAGGGGGTAGAGTCACCCATTAACTGGGAATGCCATGAGCCCAGTTCTCTCCCAGAGGAGAGTAGGAGGCCCACATTATGACTAAAGATCTAAAGATGAGGAGACTCCACACATACAGAAGCCCCCAATAGCCAGTAAAGGGGGGAGGGGTCACTGCAGAGGGAGAGGTGCTACACTAATTAGGAAGCTGGGAGCCTCATAATAGAGGAAAAGAGGGGATGAAGCCCTAAGTGAGGGAGAACTGAGGCAGCAGTAGGGATGGCCGCATGGTTACTATGGCTATCACTAATGGCAAAATAACAAGTGGCCATCAATAGTAACCAACTAGGCAATGGATGACCATCGATGTCTTCACCAAACCGATGTTCATCCCTGTTCTATCACTGACTGGTTCGTGGGCCATAAAGATGTGCAGAGCAGTGATACATAAATGAGACACCAGCTTCTATGAATCCCTATGGGGAGAGCTGCAGAGTTATAGGGGTATTCAATATGGAGCGAAAAGTCTTTTTTTTCGATAATTTCGCACCGATGACGTCATTTTCGCTGGTTTTGGTTTTACACTGTATTCGCAGGTTCGAAAAGTCTTTGAAAAAAAAACGGGGATAACTTTTCACCACTGAATAGGTGGCGAAAAAAAGTGCAGAATTGGGGTTTAGGGGTGCAGGCTTAAAAAAAATAGCCTGCACCCCTGGGAATAACATTATAAAAATAACTGTGTCAAAAAAAGTTTTTTTTAAAAAATAGGGACACCCCAATAAATTAATTTAAAAATACAGGCGAAAAAAAAAAAAAAAATGGGAAAAAAGTGTTTAAAACTATTGAAATAGGTTCAGGGCTATACTGCAAGTATACGGCAGGTGCATAGTTGCAGAACTTTTTAAAACTTACTTTAGGGACATAAAAATATGATAGTACCCATTTTCATGTACCCCAAATTTGATGGGACCACTTAAAAAAAAACGAAAAAAAGTGCTCTTCTGCATCACTTCTTCAATGTCGGGAAAAAAGCACCTGCTGCGGCTATTTAAAGCCCCGACTTTCATTTGCAGGCTAAAACGGGGGTACCCATAGTGATCCCCCATGTTTTTACAACTTTAGGGGGTCCTACAATTTATTCAAGGAAAAATTAGTTTTTTTACGCAGATCCCACTTCGCAGTTTGCCGTTTTCGTAGCTTTTATATTGAATACTGGGATAAAGCGGGCGCGCGCCCGATACTTTATCCCAGGAAAATCTCTGATGTGGAGCGAAAAGTCCAGCACGGACTTTTCGCTCCCATATTGAATACCCCTCTTAGTGTTGAAGCAGCTCCAAGCAGGCCCGGCGACAGGGGGGACAAAATGGAATTGCGGACTCTATAGCCGCCACTCCAGCTCAGAGTCTGGCCCGGGCAGCACTGGG
This sequence comes from Taudactylus pleione, assembly GCA_031769625.1. Lineage (NCBI taxonomy): Eukaryota > Metazoa > Chordata > Amphibia > Anura > Myobatrachidae > Taudactylus > Taudactylus pleione. The sequence goes on from JAUIMM010000188.1 coordinate 13,611,414, forward strand.
CCTCCAGGTTGTTCAGCTGTAGCCCGGGCCTGACCTTTAAGTAAGCAGCGCGGAGGCGTGACATCATAGGGCACGTCGCCACCAGGACCGTAACTAGGGTGGTGCGCATGTGCCACTACCACCGCACAGAGCGCAAAGCAGGGGAGGGCGCCAGCTTACAAGAGCAGCTCCGAGTCCTCACTGATCTCTGGAAGAATTGCCCCCTCTGTCCTTCCTTCTCCTCCTCCTTGACTCTACCCCTACCGTCCCTCTCACTTACCCTTCAGGAGGCGCTGTGTCATGTCAGCTCAGCCATGAGGGAGCAGCCTCTGCACAGTCAGCGTCCTCCTACCCTCAGCTCGCAGACCCTGCTCTTATAGCTACCAGCCATGGACAGCTACTGCACCAATGTGCTGCCGAGTCCCCGGCCCCTCCTGGCCTGTTCTATCCTGGCAGCAGTCTGTGTGTGAGGAGAGCACTGCACCCAGTGCAGGCAAAGGTAAGTTCCTGGGGTGTGGGGGCTGTGTGCTTATTCATGTTATCTAGGGAGGGATGTATAATACTAATAATAATACCTGGGGGGGGGACAGAGGTGGGATGGGGGGGGTGTAGTAGTGTGTGTGTGTAGGGGTGTATACTAATATGACCTGGTTTGGGAGTTGTAGTAATATGTGGGTGTATACTAATAACATCTTGGGGTGGGCTTTGGGGTGTAGTAACGAATGGGAGGTCTTATATTAATAACACCTGGGGTTTGGGGGGGGGGGGTGCAGTAATGTTTGTGTAGGGGAAGGGGGTGTATACTAATATTACCTGGTTGGGGGATGTAGTAATGTAGGGGGGGGCTGTATACTAATATTACCAGGGGCTTGGGTGGGGTTTGGGGTGTGGTAATATATCCTATTCTTTGGGGTTATAGCATACATGCCGACTATCTGGCTGCCCCTTCCGGGAGGGAGCAGCCAGATCGGCATTACTGGGGGGGCAGGGCCAGCAGACGGGGGCGGGGCCGGCAAGATGAGAATATTTTGCGGGCGGAGCCACGCGAGCGTGTCATTTTGGCCCCGCCCCCGCTACACACTGCCGATATTACAGGCGTCACCGCCCCCCTTCGCTGCCGGGAGACTTGCGGTGGAACAGGAGGGGTCGGCGGCAGCCGGGAGACTTGCCTGCCATCCCGGGAGGTCGGGAGCGGCACCCGATTTCATTGTCATAACCCAAGTACTGTGCTGGAGCAGAGAAGGAGATTTATATATTTTTGTTTTATCATTTACCATTCTACAGCCAAGTAATGTGCTGGAGGAGTCAGGTAATAAAGCAGGCTTGCCGACATTTAGCTCCCTCCTTCCGGGAGGGAGCTGTCGGGCTTACAGGGCTGGGGGCGTGACGCGGCCAAAGGGAGCAGTGGCCAGCACCTGCTGTGGCATTGGGGGCGGAGCACAGGGCGTGACTGCGCGATCATGTCATCGTGGCTCCGCCCCCTCTTCACAATGCCATGATTAATGGCATTGTGCAGCCGGGGCAGAGCCACGATGAGGCGAGTCAGCGCAAATCGCGTCACCACCCCCCCTGCTGCCGGAGTTTTTACTTAAAAGCGCTGGGGGTTGCGGACACATCGCCGGGAATAGAGATGTTCTGGTGCCAGACTTATTGTATTTGCACTGCACACCTGTGTATGATGTAAAGCCTGCATGAGCGGAGACCTCTTGGTCAGTAATTGCACATACCTGTAAGCTAGCCAGGATAGAGGAATGCACCAGGTGAGCGGTCTATGCATGCGTCTAATACCATCTACACAGTGATGACTGGTTACAATGCACAAGCCTTATGTAACGTCACATTCCCCCAAATAACTATTTCTTATCATTTTGATAACTTTTTTTGCAGGGAAATTCATCATGGGATTTTTTATAAAATCACCTTACTAAACTATGCCGACATGTGAACACACCTTCTCACATCTTTCTGGGTGTTAACCTGCATACACACGTAAAGATTTTCTGTCCAACCATCCAACTAGTTGATTGGTTGGAATTAAAATCTGGTAACGTATGGGAGTAACTGATGATCAGCAATTTGCTCCTAAATGCCAGAAAACAGATGAAAATGGTCGGTCAGACAAGTTTGTTAAATGTTTGATCTAAACAATTTGTTCAAACAACAGTTTTTGGCCATTTTCCGGGGTTTGGGAGCAAATTGCTGATTGTCATTTGCTTTCATACCTTACCAGATATTCATTCCAACCAATCAACTAGTTGGATGGTTGGACAGAAAATCTTTTTTACGTGTGTATGCAGCTTAAGGATTGATATGTTAGCCCCTATTGTTCACAGTGCACCTGGGGGACAGCATGCTGGCATGGTGGTTAGCATTACTGATAGCTTAAGTGCAATTCTCGACCAGGGCCCTGTGTGTGGAGTCTGCATGTTCTCTGCATGTTTGCATGGCTTTTTGTCCAATGCCTCCATAAACATACTGGGAGGTAAATTGGAATCTGTCAAAAAATGACACTATTGAGCATGTGAGTACACTTGTAGGTTAGGGAATTTAAACTGGAAGCTCCAGTGAGGTAAGGGACTGATGTGAATGACATTGACTGTACAGCACTGCGAAAATTAGTGGCACTATATAAACCAGGATAACAATAATAATAATAATAATGTACACTGTATTGTGTAGTGAACTAATGACTAGCAAGGAGACGTACAGCAGAATGCAGCAAATCAATTTAGGCTTAGGGCTCTTATTTATCACAATCCACATCTCAAAAAATACCCTGACCGTGTGATCGCGTATGAGTCGGAGGCTCTCAGGACCAGCCACCCCCCCCACCCGGTATGTTTTCCACAGTTCACTTTGGTAAATTTGAAGCAGAATACATTCCACATGACAAGTATGGGAAATGCCATCTGCCTACTAAAAATGTGCAAATTAAAAGGGCCTGGCATAGTTTTTTTTTGTGTGAAAACTGCTCCAAAAGCCCTTTAATACATTTAAGTGAAACTAAAATAATGTGAAGAGGGTGTGATAATAAGGCTTATAGGGCAGGATGTACTAAACATCGCATCTGCAATGAGGTAAATCCTGCCTGTCTTCAGATACATACCGCGGTTGATTACCGTGGTATGTACCAAGAATATTGCGAAGGACAGCTTTCCCGATAAGAGCTGTGCTTTGTGATGGCTTCGGACAGAGGGACTTCCGAGTTTAACACCCAGAATTCCCACTGGCATCCTTCTGCACATACCCAGAGAGCCGATCGGATCCCTCCCAAGGGGGAGCATCCAGATAAGAAGCCCATAGTCTTCTACTGGGTAACGCCACCTGAAGGTGGCGTTACCCATCGGGACAAAGCGGTGCTTAGTACATTTCGGATTTTACTGCATTTTTACCTTTAGTACATCCTGCCCCAAGTGATCTCAGGAGTTGTTGATTGGCTATATCAGGGCTAGGAAACCTCTGGCACTCCAGAGCTGTGGAACTACAACTCTCAGCATGCCCTGAAACAGTTTTGCTGTTAGGGATGTTTAGTTCCACAACAGCTGGAGTGCCACAGGTTGCCTACCTCTGGGCTTCTCATATTAGTTTTGCCCCCCCCCCAAAATGGCTGCTACCGATTTAGACAAAAGTGTTTTTTGGGATTTTTTTTTTTGTGCAGTTCCCGGCCACTGTTGCAGAAATATACAAGAGATCTATCTGTCCTAAGACAGTGAACACTGTGACAAGATGTCCTTCCAGAAGCGCAGGTTTCCAGGCTAGAATTACTGCAGCAGTTGGTAAAACCCACTGCTAGGCTTCATTAATGCAGATACATGTACATATCTATACATATCTCACAGGATTTATGGCAAATGTGGCCAGAGAAGCTTCAGGGGGTAATAAAACAGCATACAATATATTTCCTTTCGTCTAGTGTAAACGCTGTCATTTGGAATTACGACACGGACTGACACACTCGCTGTGAGTGAAAGCGCTTCACACACAAGTGCAATTGTACGAGGGAAACCGTCTCGAGCCCTTAGGAGCAGTTTGTGGAAGACGGGTTCCGACACGTCTCTTGTGCTTATTACTTAGAAACACAACTGATATTCCGGTAGGAGAGAGAGAAAAGGATATTCAGTACTTCACAGACACCTTCTAATATTATAAATAATTAAGGGTTCTGATTTTTAGAGCATATTTTCATGAGGAATATTATTTTTTTTTTGCCAGACATGTGCTGCACCGAAGAGGCGCAATCTTTGCGTATCTAGGTTCAGAGTTAGATGCAGCTTGGTCGCTTCCCTGCATCCATCCAGTGAGCGTTACTGGGCTAGGCGTACGCAGGTAAAAGAACTGCCTTGTGGGTGTGTAGTCAGAGTAACACCATAGTCCGAGTCGTGCTTATGCCGAGGAGGCGCCTATTTCGGTCATATTTTGCCCCTAGCACGGGGTAGGTGTAAGTACAGATATCAGTGGTGAAGGCTGCTCTAACAGCTGGGGGCAGCACAGACGATCGTAATAGAATTGCGACCGATGCCGGCATGCGAAGTGCCGTGAGGCTCAGAATCAGGCCCTCCGAGTCTAATGACCGATGAATGCAATCTGGGACGGCTGCATGCTATAACTCACACCCAAATAAGTGGTTCATATCTCACAACACCCACACGATATGCAGGGTCAGATTATGGGCCTGGGGCTGAAAATGTTTAAGGGCCTAGGCCCTATACTGAGAAGGAGAGGAGGTTTGGACAGGGCCAGGTGAATGTGTACACCCCCTAACACGGGTGCTGAAACGGGAAAGGGGTGGCTCGCCCCCACCAAAAAATAAATAAAACTCAAATGGAGCGGCGGCAGCAGACGTGCGTTATAGTAATAGGCTGCGCGGCCCCTGCACCGCATGGAGGAGGATATGTAATGTGCGGTTAAAACAATCCACATTACATCTCCCCCGTGTGGTGCAGGGGCCGCGCAGCCTATAACGCACAGCCCCTGACCATCCACGGCTGCCGCTCAGGTAAGAGAGAGGGAGGGGAGGTGAGGAAGGAGGAAGGGGGGTGCGGGAGCGATTTTATGTTGCCCCCCCCAAACAAAATCGTTCTAATGACCCTTGAATCAAGAGACTAAAATCCCTTACATTGTAAGTGCTTAAACACACGTCTTTAAGGGGGACAGAATTCAGCCAATGTACAGAAAGATACCCCTTTAAGCCTAAGGGCCTGATTCAAATTTGGGAATAGAGTAAAATATCTCTCCCAACTGTGAACCTGAACAAACCATATAGCAATGCATGCGCGAGACCCGACGGGCAATCGGTCGCTCCGGGTCTCGCACCAAAGGGGGCGAGCTGTCGATGTTGAGTGACAGCTCGCCCCCTTTGGTGGGTTGGGGCGTCTGCCAAAATGGAGGCGTTCCCATGAGAACGCCTGCAGATTGGGGGCGGCCCCACTGACATCAGAAGTGCCGAAAACTCTCTAGGGCTTGCGGCCATGAGACCCTACCACAAGGGTCTCGTCGCAAGCCTGATGATCGCGATGGTCTTGACCATCGCGACCATCATCATGGCCGCTCGCAATAGCTGTGGGTGGTCACCCATAGCTATGTGAGCGGCCAAGAGGCTGATCCAAAAAAAAAAAAAAAGCCCGGCCCTGATTCAGAGCAAGCGGCTCCGAATCAGGCCCTCTATTCCCAAGTCTGAATTAGGCTCTAAGATCCCCGGGTCTCAGCCCGACCCAGGTAAAAAGAAGGGTCTGTTTCTTTCCACACATATGACTATCCCGGGTCCATGCGCGTTCACTTGCAAAAACAGGATTTTCATCTATGGGCGGAATTCAATTCTCTCCAGCCCCTATCGCGCCCGACGGAGCTATTCTATTCTTGCTCCTGTCGGGCGCGATCAGCTGCCAAGCGCTACATTTCAGCTCGCAGCCCCTGTGGGATGAGAGCTGAAATGTGCGAAAAGTGACATGTTTGGGCGCCCAAACATCACTTTTCGCAATTGCGCCCAGCACTTTGGTCGGGTTTAGCTGCTTTACGCGGCTAAACCTGACCTCTATGGGCGTGATCAGCGTGAAATTCTGGCACAATTGAAAAGCGGCCAGCGATCTCCTGTCACTTTAGACGGGAGATGCGGGCCGCGAAATCAATTGAATTCCGCCCTATGTGTGAAAGGGGTGAAAGAAATTTAAAGTGCAGAATATCCTACAGTCACCATTTTACAAGATCTTGCTGGACAATCATAACCCAAAGCAAAACTATAACAGGAAGGGCAGCGCAACAGTTACTGAGAACAATATGTTCCCGTCCTTTGTTCTTTTGGCCACATTATACTTTCTAAGAACAGATCACACAGATTCTCCTTTAACACTCGAATAACGTCTCAACCGCTCACTTCCAAACAATCTCTCCCGGCCACAAGGCAGCATCATGGTCAGTGCCTGCATAAGACACCACTGACGAACGCTTACTGCGCTGGGGACACTGTATAACAGGGCAGGTGGTGTTGGCGGACACAGTTAATACTTTAAGAAACATTTGTGTATATTGACCAGACGTGGGTGCACGGAGTTATGACTATTCATGTAAACTTCAGGAAACGTTGATTTTAGGGAGTTATCTGAGTGAAAAGTCTATTGATGGACATATGCACGGACAACTTTTACCAGTATACATTGCATTATATTTCTGGCCGTCTTCTGTGATATGTCACCAGGCTGAGGACACCGCACTGCCAGGGTGACTAACACAATGACTGCTAGAGATTAAAAGGTCCAATGATCCCACATAGATTTTGTTTCCGTCTTTCTCTTCTTTCAACGGGTTTTGCACCTTTTTACCATGTAGCAGTTTTTCCAGAAGATTTCCCAACACTAAGGGGTAGATCCATTATCCCTCGGGTTTACAAAGCCACCGTTGGTCAGCGGCTGTGACCGATATATTTTGAAGTAATACATTGTAATTAAAAGGAAATCAGTGTGGTGTAAAAATTTATTATTATCCGCCACGACAAAAAATACATTTCTCCCCCCTGGGGACATTTGGGGGCCTATTCAAGATTTTAATTATCATGGTTCGAACGGACCCCGATAATTAACACAATGACTCGCCATGGATGCCGAAGCAATTCATCATTGCTCCGGCGCTGAGAATGCTGATTCAAAGATCGGCTGTCCCAGCGAGCGGCTTGCAGTGAATCACTGCTCGCGACAGGTCACGCATGCACACAAGAGCCCCGGCGGAAGGAGCCGGAGGGAACCGAAAGGATCCCTCTTCGCGACCCGGGACTCCGTCCCATAGGATAAGATGGCGAATGCTGCCGCAATCAAGCTCCGAAAAAATAATATTTGCAGAGCTTGATTAATTCTGTCCCCATACCTATTGTATAGGGACAGCGGGCCATTCCGGGAGAGGAAGGTAAGCAGGAGATATCTGTGATACTAGTGTATGGGGACAGCGGGCCATTCCGGGAGAGGAAGGTAAGCAGGAGATATCTGTGATACTAGTGTATGGGGACAGCAGCCATTCCGGGAGAGGAAGGTAAGCAGGAGATATCTGTGATACTAGTGTATGAGGACAGCGGGCCATTCCGCAAGAGGAAGGTAAGCAGGAGATATCTGTGATACTAGTGTATGGGAACAGCGGGCTATTCCGGGAGAGGAAGTTAAGTAGGAGATATCTGTGATACTAGTGTATGGGGACAGCAGCCATTCCGGGAGAGGAAGGTAAGTAGGAGATATCTGTGATACTAGTGTATGAGGACAGCGGGCCATTCCGCAAGAGGAAGGTAATATCTGTGATACTAGTGTATGGGGACAGCGGGCTATTCCGGGAGAGGAAGGTAAGTAGGAGATATCTGTGATACCAGTGTATAAGGGACAGCGGGCCATTCCGGGAGAGAAAGGTAAGTAGGAGATATCTGTGATACCAGTGTATAAGGGACAGCGGGCCATTCCGGGAGAGAAAGGTAAGCAGGAGATATCTGTGATACTAGTGTATGGGGACAGGGGGCCATTCCAGGAGAGGAAGGTAAGCAGGAGATATTTGTGATACTAGTGTATGGGGACAGCGGGCCATTCCGGGAGAGAAAGGTAAGCAGGAGATATCTGTGACACTAGGGTATGGGGACAGCGGGCCATTCTGGGAGAGAAAGGTAAGCAGGAGATATTTGTGATACTAGTGTATGGGGACAGCGGGCCATTCTGGGAGAGAAAGGTAAGCAGGAGATATTTGTGATACTAGTGTATGGGGACAGCGGGCCATTCCGGGAGAGGAAGGTAAGCAGGAGATATCTGTGATACTAGTGTATGGGGACAGCAGCCATTCCGGGAGAGGAAGGTAAGCAGGAGATATCTGTGATACTAGTGTATGGGGACAGCAGCCATTCCGGGAGAGGAAGGTAAGCAGGAGATATCTGTGATACTAGTGTATGGGGACAGCAGCCATTCCACAAGAGGAAGGTAAGCAGGAGATATCTGTGATACTAGTGTATGGGGACAGCGGGCCATTCCGGGAGAGGAAGATAAGCAGGAGATATTTGTGATACTAGTGTATGGGGACAGCGTCCATGTCTGTGATATCTCCTGCTTTACCTTCTTGATTAATTACCTGAAAACTTAATTTTTACAATTGCAGGTGAAAATGTGCATTTGATGATGAATAGGCCCCTTGGTTTCTGTTTGTTCCCAGTAGAGCATAGCATGCATGGCCTAAGCCAGTCAGTCACCAAGCTCCTCAGTGTACACATGCTGGCAGGAGAAGGGAGGCAAGGAGAGATTTAAAACTTCCGATTACTTCATCTTATGTCATGTGTCTGTGCTTGTCAAGGTGTTTGCATCACAACTATTTTTCCATGAAGCCTACTTATCTGCACTTTTGTTTTTTGTTACTTAAAATAATGCGGAAATTGTGGGCAATAAGTATTGGGGCCATTTAAGAGCATAAGACAGGCAATATTAAGAGAGATTTACTGTGTAAGGCAAACTAGCTGTGCAGACCGCAGTCCCCATTATTGGCAATAGAGACTGCAGCTTGGCCTTTTTACCAAGCTCACAAAAAATCTTAGCTCTTTGGTGCTTAATGGCGTTCGCTAATTCAGCTAGGTTGGGTACGGGATCCAGATGGTCAGGATGCCGGCAGTCAGAATACTGACATATTTTTGTAAGTATTATAGCCCTTACCCTAACCCACCCCTCCTGCAGTGTAACCCCAATCCTCCAGTCTCGCAGCCTAACCCTGCCTCTAGTGCCTAACGCTAACCCTCCTCTCCCGCAGCCTAACGCTAACCCTCCTCTCCCGCAGCCTAACGCTAACCCTTCTCTCCCGCAGCCCAACGCTAACCCTCCTCTCCCACAGCCCAACGCTAACCCTCCTCTCCCGCAGCCCAACGCTAACCCTCCTCTCCCGCAGCCCAACGCTAACCCTCCTCTCCCGCAGCCTAACGCTAACCCTCCTCTCCCGCAGCCTAACGCTAACCCTCCTCTCCCGCAGCCTAACGCTAACCCTCCTCTCCCGCAGCCTAACGCTAACCCTCCTCTCCCGCAGCCTAACGCTAACCCTCCTCTCCCGCAGCCTAACGCTAACCCTCCTCTCCCGCAGCCTAACACTAACCCTCCTCTCCTGCAGCCTAACGCTGACCCTCCTCTGCCTGAAAGTCGCTTATACCCAGCACTATATATTTCCAAATTTAATTCCTGCCCCTTCCCTTATGCTGGGTACACACTGGCAGATATAGTGGGCAATCAATTGATCAGCCAAAACATTGTACCAGTGTGTACCAGCGATAGGTCTGTGAAAGACGTCGTTCAAAGACAAATTGCGTCGGCTGTGCTGCACAGCTGATGGCAGATATATCTGTCCATCGTGCTGTAGGTAGGGACGGCCAGCTGACTGCCCATACACTTGCAGAGGAGGCCGCGGGGATGGAGTCGCGGCATGACTCCCCCCGGCTAGATGAAAGATGTTCAGCGTATGTGAACAACTGTCATCTGCAGATATATCTTTTAGGTGTGTACCCGGCTTAAGTGATCCTGCTGGCACCAGAATTCGCTTTCATGTCCTACTCAGCAGCAGAGCTGACAGTCTCCCGGGGCAACAAAAATTGCCCAAACAGAGTCACATTACAAAAGTGACAGAAGGGTGCGCACCAGCCAAAACATTAAAACTCATTTCGAGGTAAACATATTGCAGAATACTGTGCCAGAAATGCAAAGTACGGATGGTAATGGAACGGACCTGCAACGAACGCTGGCCACAAAGTAGTTAAATCCCACTGCATATACCCAACACTGCCCCTAACAGAAAAGCCATCTCAGAAAGTCACAAGCAAAACAAGGACAAACACTGCAGCCAGCAGCAGGATGTATGGCCAGATTGATCTGGTTCACAAGGAAAGTGCTCTCTCTGAGAGGTAACATGTGTCACCCCCCCCCCCCCCCCCCCCCCATGCTTCTGATCTGGTGACAGGCTCCTAGTGAAAATGAAAGTAGGTTTAGAGAGTCATCTCTCTCCGGAGCCCAGAGGCTGCACAGTCGTTGGGTAGGTGACCATATTGTGCGATTACCGGTGGCGTGACGTGCTGTTGGCTTCTCGCTCTCCGATGTGTAGAAAATAACTCTGTAAATCATTAGCTGGAAGCAATCCCCATATGCCATTATCTCTCCAGGCTGGCTGTTACAAAGGTTGTTGAGAGAGAGGAAATAACTGACTTGTTTTAGGAAGAAGCCAAACAAATGGAAGCTTACAGCAAGTCAGTGTTGTATACACATCGCTGTACCTGGAGGCACAGTGGGATTTAAAAAGATAGGGATATAAACAAAATTGCAATAAAAAAAAAGGTTTTATTGGTAAGATTTAGGTTTTCACGACAAGCATACTTGCCTACTTCAGCATTTCAGGGAGACTCTGAAAACCGCCACCTATGACGTGGCAATAAAGTGGACGTATACATTTAAAATAAATATATACACACACACACACATATATATATATATATATATATATATATATATATATATATATATATGATCCACTTTGTTCCAATAGTGCTTGGGTTGCTCACAAGCTCGCACACACAGACAGCTACGGGCAGCACTCCAGGGACTTCATAAACCAAATACACCAGCAGCTTTAGCTTTTCAACGTTTCAGTTGTTTTATTACAACTGTTTTCAAGGATGTGGAAACATCTAGGATTATAGGGCCTGATTCAGACTTGGGAATAGAGTGAGATATCTCAACTGTGAACCTGAACAAACCATATTGCAATGCATTTTTTTTTACATGCATGGTAAATACTGGCTGCTTTTGCATGTAGCCCACAAATACTGCACAGCTTTATTATTACTCTACAATTTAGATGTCAGGGAAACACTCCTCCCAAATCTAAACCTCTCTGCACATTTTAAATCTGGGCCCCCCCCCCCTCCCCCTCCCCCTCCCCCTCCCCCTCCCCTCCCCCCCCCTCCCCCCTCCCCTCCCCCCCCTCCCCCCTCCCCCTCCCCCTCCCCCCTCCCCTCCCCCCCCTCCCCCCTCCCCCTCCCCCTCCCCCCCCCCCTCCCCCCCCCCTCCCCCCTCCCTCCCCCCTCCCCCCTCCCCCCCCCCCTCCCCCCTCCCCCCCCCTGCAGTGCAGCATGGTTTCACCAAGATGATCAGTTGGGCGAGATCTCTCTCTCTATTCCCAACTCTGAATCAGGCCCAAAGAACCAGTCTACTGGTTTTAATCCATTTTTTTGTGCTGAAAAAGTACCCCCTCGGCTTATACTCGAGTGAAGTGTAGCGCTGACCGGACGGAGTTCGGTCAGCGCTACACAGCACAAACACACAGCCGCCGGAGCCGGCAGCTGTGTGTTTGCTGTAATCAGCAGCCGATGAGTCTGTCAGACTCTCAGCGGCTGCTGCTGCTCCCACTGCATGAGCCATCTTCCGGCTCCCGCAGTGGGTAATGGGAGAGACGTCATGAGCAATGATGTCTCTCCCATGCAAAGCCGCCGGAGGAGCTGTTAGCGGCGGGACCAGGAGCGGGAGTTTCAGGTGATTTTTTTTTTTTTTCTTATTAGGTCTCTCTCTACTGGGGGCACTACCAGCGGGCGATTACTACAGGGGGCACTAAAGGGGGGATTACCACTGGGGGTACTACCAGGGGGGGGGGGATTACTACTGGGGCACTACCAGCGGGCGATTACTACAGGGGGTACTAAAGGGGGGATTACCACTGGGGGTACTACCAGGGGGGGGGGGGGGATTACTACAGGGGGCACTAAAAGGGGGGATTACTACAGGGGGCACAACCAGCTGCTGCCATTTCCCACCCTAGGCTTAAACTCGTGTCAATAACTTTTCCCAGTTTTTTGTGATAAAAGTAGGTACCTCGGCTTATATTCGGGTCGACTTATACTTGAGTATATACGGTAACCTATTTCCCCTCCTTTAGGGTACCTAACCCTAACCTCCCCCCCTGTGCCTAACCCTAATCCCCCCTCTAAGTGCTTAATCCTAACCCCCCCCTTCCCCGTTGCCTAAACCCAAGTTCCCCGGGGGGGGGGGGGGGGGTGCCTAACCCTAAACCTCCCTCTAGCCTAAACCTAACCTCCCGGGGGGGGTGCCTAACCCCAAGTCCCCCCCGGGAGCCCTAAACCTAACCTCCCCCCCCCCCCACGGCTGTCCGCTGCAGCGCCCGGCATCTGCCCAATCAGGATGCCGTGCCTGGTCTCCCGTTGTTGGTAAAACGATAGGCATCTAGATTTAGACGCCTATCATTCGTCTCTCGTCGGGATTAAATTGTCTGGAAGCCGGCGTTCGGCATTCCGTCCGCTGGCTTCCTAAACGCATACCCAGGGGAGAACCCCTCTGTCTTGCATATATACCAAATGTAAATCACAAGAGTTTAGATAAAGAGAAACAACATATTACAAATACACACCGATCAGCCATAACATTAAAACCACCTGCCAAATATTGTGTAGGTCCCCCATGCGCGTGCCCAAAAAGATTTAGGTAGGTGGTACGTGTCACGGTGGTAAAGTAACATCCACACGAATGGCAGGACCCGAGGTTTCCCAGAGCATCACCTTGCCTCCGCCAGCTTGTCTTCTTCCCATAGTGCATCCTGGTGCCATCTCTTTCTCAGTTTAATGAAGCACACACCACCGGCCGGCCACGTGATGTAAAAGAAAACGTGGCTCATCAGATCAGGCCAATTTCTTCAATTGCTCCATTGTCTAGTTCTGACCGGTCTACGGCTACGCAGCCCCATACACAACAATATGCGATTCACTGTTCTATCACCTTTCTATCATAGCCGGCATAAACATTTGCAGCAATATATTCTACAGTAGCTCTTCTGTGGGATAGGACCAGAAGACGGGCTAACCTTCGCACCCCACGTGCATCAATGAGCCTTGAGCGCCCATAACCAGGTTGCCTGTTCACCAGTTGTCTTTCCTTGGACCACTCTTGGTAGGTACTAACCGCTGCATACCAGGAACGCCCCACAAGATTTGCCATTTTGGAGATGCTCTGAACCAATCGTCTAGCCAGGATGTAGTTAAAAGACAGATGGCCGAGTAGCCATTTGTCAAAATGCCGGCGTCTAAAGTCCGACTCGGGACTAAAGACAGGCGTCGAAATGCCAAAGCCCGTCTAGATCCCGACACTGGAATCTCGACAGACGACTTCCCGAACGAAGGCAAGCTGGCCACTGTTAGCTCGTAGCCAAGCCCGCCGAGAGCCGCCGCGGGCCCTGGTAACAGGGGCTGTGGCCTAATCGCAGGAGGCGTGGCCATGCCCACTTTGGAAAAAATATATATATTTTCAGCGCCGCGAGGGGGGCGCTCTGAGCGCCCCTCGCCAGCGCTCTTGTTGCTGGGATGCTGGATGCCTCCCAGGAAGCCCGGGCAAGTTGTACCCACTCCCACCCCTCTTGGCAACCCTGCTCCCAGCTGCAGGGGCAGGGTTAGTGGAGAAGGGTAGGGTTACACACTTACGTGCCCCTGTCAGGATCTTTAACGATCAGGCTTCCGGCGTTGGTAATTCACAGCCACCGGGACTACATAACCATTCTGTCTAGCCATCGCAATTTGGCCCTTGCGAAAGTCACTCAGATCCTTATGGTGCGCACACACGGTACGATAAAAATGCACGATATGGTCGATATCGTTATCGTTCCTATCGTTGATTGAGGGTTGGTAGGATCCAAAAAATTAACAAACGACCAGCGATGCACGCGCACGTATGGACGATATCGACCAGGTTACATAGGAACCTGTGATGGTTGTTGACCGCGGGTCGTTGGCGGGTTGGTGGTGTGCTGGATGAACGATAACAAGGTGCAGGACGATCGTACCGTGTGAACGCACCATTACACTTGCCCATTTTCCCCGCTTCCAACTTCAAGAGCTGAGTGATCACTTGCTGCCTAATATATCCCACCCTTTGTGGGTGTCATTGTAACAAGATATTCAATGTCATTCACTTCACCTGTCAGTGGTTTATTGTTATGGCGGATCTATAGCTATCTATCTATATATATATATATATATATATATATATATATATAATTATCCTTATCTAAAATCTTGAAATTTAGACTTGGTATACAATTTTCAGCATATACTCACTAAACATATACATATCTTATAAAATGTGTCTGTTGTGAATTGTTTCATAAAGGCAGAGTGTAAAAATCAGCAGAAATCATCTTATAATTCTCAGAATGGGAAATGAGAACATCAAGCAGAATATCAACTACATTTGGCACCAATTGTTATAAGGAGTCTACTGTGAGAGATGGAGGTCAGGACCAGGAGATTAGAGATAATGTAAATGGGGTAGTAAATAGCGCCGTGTGATTTTACATCTACAGTTCATAGGATTACCTAATAAAATCATTAATGTATGAGCAGAAATCCCTATAAATGTTCACAGTCACAAGACAGCCAAGTCCAACTTGACAGAGGGCCTAATTCAGACCGGCTCGCGAGCACTGGCAAGCGGGTCAATGTTGGCCCAGTGAGCATCCGCACGACGCAGGCGGCTCCGTCGTGCGCATGCGCGAGACCCGGAAAACGACGGGCAAACCGTCGCTCCGGGTCTCGCACCAAAGGGGGCGTGCTGTTGATGTTGAGTGACAGCATGCCCCCTTTGGTGGGCGTGCCTGGGGCGTGCCTGCCCAGACAGAGGCGTTCCCATGGGAACGCCTACCATCTGGAGCCGGCCCCACTGACATCACAAGTGATGTCAGTGGGAGTGCCTTCGGCTCTGATAGAGCCGAAAGCAGTCTAGGGCTTGCGGCAACGAGACCCTACCACAAGGGTCTCGTCGCAAGCCCGATGGTCGCGATCGTCTTGACCATCGCGACCATCTTCCTGGCCGCTTGCTACAGCTGTGGGTGGTCACCAGGAGGCCGCTCTAAAAATGAAGGACAGCCCTGATTCAGAGCGAGCGCTCTGTCAGAGCGTCCGGCTCTGAATCAGGGCCAGAGTCTGCAATCACAGTTGAACAGCCAGCTCAGGGGCAAATACAAATACCCGCATTCAATTAGGTGCATGGAAAGCGGGTGCATATGCAGCCATCTGATTTGTGTGCAACTTGAAATTGCCCACAAAGGCGTTATAAGTAGGGATGTGCAGGCTCGGATAGGTTCGAGTTTGCACGTTGAGTTCGAATTTTTCCCTCCAAAAAAACGGAACTCAGAAAGAGGCTAAACGTCATCTTACATGGACGAACATCATCATTCCTGGTCAAAAGTCCAGGAATGATGATGTTCGTCCATGTAAGATGACGTTTAGCCTCTTTCTGAGTTCCGTTTTTTTGGAGGGAAAAATCCGAACTCAACGTGCAAACTCGAACCTATCCGAGCCTGCACATCCCTAGTTATAAGTCACCAAGTGGGATTAAACGACCAATCAGCTCCCAACTGTCATGTTACAGGCTGTGTTTGAAAAATGACAGTTAGGAGCCGATTGGTTGGTCGTTTATCGCTCTCCAGTTTATCACTTCCCAGAGCTTCATAAATCCGCCCCAATGTTCCATGAGCCAAACCCTCTCTGTATGTACTCTTGTCTAAACAACCTTACAAACAAACAAGGTCAGACTACGTCAACTCTGGGTGATACAGTTTCTGCCAGCTGGGAATAAGATTTCAGTTATGGCCTATGTCATGCACCTTCTAAACCATGAACTGATCTCTTTATAGGTCAGCAAGAGTTATATAATAGTGTGACGCAACCAGATAATGTATTCGTGCTCATCGGCCTCTACTTCACTAGAGCAGAGGTAATACAGGACTCACAAGCCGGTCAGGTAACTGACAATATTAGGAGAGAAGAACCTCCACTGACCTCTATAAAATTGACTCCCAACATTAGGTGCCTGCAGTCATTTTAAACAGGTGCATCGGCTACCTGGGTTATTGTATCCATCCACTGAATGGGTTACAGGACATAAAGAGGATATTCCTGATACTTGACCCCAACAACCACTATTTTAACACACGCATGCACACACACACACAAAACTTAAAACGTGTGTGTTCCAATAGCCTAGCCTTGCCACCTGAGCACGGCCCCATAGATGACCATATGTTTTTGTATATCATGATCAATGGGCCTGATTCAGAGCCGCTCGTAAGCGGCCGCTCGTTCGTACCGAGCGATGTTTGCCCAACTGTGCATGCGTACGGATTTTAATACGCATGCGCGAACCAGTCAGTGCGGCCAAAAATCGTTTGTTCGCTAAATAGCGAATGCCTGCTATTTTGAGTGACAGAATGAGGCGTATGTGGGTGGTAACAGTGGAAGGTGCTTGAAAACGGGGAGTGGAGATCCGAACGCAGGCGTGCTTAAAGGTGAAAACGGGCGCTTTATGGGTGTGCATAATTAATACAGCAGCGTCATTGACCACGTCACTGGGTTATTTTATAGTCAGAACTCCTCGCAAGATTGTGGTAGGAAAAACCAACCACAAGAATAGCGAGCAGTTCATACGCTGGTCGATGTACTCGATTAATCTAATAAATAGCGGACATGACGTAGTATGCGAGCGGCCAGGGGGTGTAATTATCCAAAAAACGACCGCAAGTTTTGTTCGCTCGTTCAGACATGGAGGCGTCAACAGACCGCAAAGAGTGAACGGTTCATTTGAATAGCCACCCCTTTTTCCTGAACGACCGTCCGCAAATAGCGTCCGGCTCTGAATCAGGCCCAATATCCGTTAGTCTCTGGCCAGTTATTACTTGGGTTTGTGATGTTTTTAGACCCACACAATTAGTTATATAATATCCATAAAGAACAAGCATGGACATTAATTGAGTGCAAGTGGAGTACACCACTCTGAGTGTTATCTGGGCCATATTTTCTCAAAAGTCTACAGTGGTGCAGAAATCAGTGACTTACAGTCTCCTAGCTAACAAATGCATTGTTCACATTCAAGGATTACTCTACTACACCTCCGTTTGACCCTATACCCTCAACAAAACACTCGAGCCCTGTCTTCTGTACTAAAATCTGTAATCTCTCTATACGGTTATCTTTCCATCATTATTCAAGCATGCCGTGATTATACCCATTCTGGAAAAAAAAACCTCTGATCTTGTTCTATCCTCTTGTATAGCTTGTCTACACCCCATCATTTATTCACACAATCTACTCTACAGCCCCGATTTCATCACTCAACACCCCACAGAGACTGCACTGATCAAGGATGGTCCATGATTTCATCACGGCTAAAATCAAAAGGCCAGTTCTAATTGCCTGGATCGCTCTACCACGTCTCTTGGAAAACTAATACACTCATTTGGATTTCAGCATCATCTCTATGGGGATGATACCCAAATAGCCAACATTACTGCCAGTCTTTCTGCCATTTCATCTTGGATGTTCCCTCGCCCTATTAAAGTCAATATTTTATTCCCACAAGTCAACAGACGTTACCAAATTGACACCTATCTCTGCTGACAATCAGTCCTACCCAGCAAGCACACTGGCTAGGTATCATCCTTGGCTTAAAACTGTCTTTTGTTCCCCAAATGCACTCTTTTTCTAAAGCTGGTTACATACATCTAAAATTACCTTTCCAGAATACGCCAATATCTCTTACAAGGCACTGCAATCATTATCTCCTGCAGTGATTCTGGCAAGTTTCCTTATTGGTCTTCCATTAAACAAACTTTACCCATACAATCTGTACTGAATGCAGTGGGGCTTGACTGATTTTCCTCGCTAAATGTCCTTTTACTGCTTGTCCGCTTATCTTCTTGTCTAAAAATACTGTATATCCCAACTCGCCACCTCCACTCTACAGAAGAGCTGCATCTCTCATCCGCACTCATTACATGCTCCCATTCACGGTTACAGGGCTTTCTCCAGGCTGCACCCTCTCTGTGGTATGCCTTCCCAAGCCAAACCTTCAGGCAGTGCCTGTAAACTCACCTCTTCAGGCAGTTAACCCGCCCACATCCACACATAAGTTATTCTAACCAATTACCTCTCCTCTACACAGTTCACACAAAACTTACATATGTTCTTTCCATACTCACTCAACTCTCTGATTTCAGGCCAAAAGTGTTGGTAACATGGCTGCATGACCAGTTCAAAGAACTTTCTATAGGTAGCACGTAACCTCATGTATCAAATTTCTTCTTACCTCTTCATCTGACTGTTGACACCCATGTCTTGTTTTAGAACTGTCTCCACAACTGTAACATATAACAGGATACGCTAGCGCTATATAAACAGAGGTTAATAATAATGCATTGAAACGCAGAGACATGAGAACGTCTCTGCAGACAGTCCATGGATGGCGATTTTTGCACGGAGGATGTATCTGGCATTTGTTAAAACATCTGAGAATGTAGGAGCAGCATTTATTTTCAGTGAGCAATTAATAACCATTTCCAAGCACTTCCGTGAATGCAGCTAAGGGCAGTTCACTGTGGGCAAATTGTAACCACCAGCTAGCATGTAACATTACAGCCGAGGTAGGAAAAAGTGGCTCTTCACTCTTGTTAAACTACATACATGAGTATGACACAGGCTACCTACTGAAGCTATATCCAGCCACATATTCAATCAAAATAGACTTACTACCACTCCGACTAATGAGCCAATTACCTTGCACACTATAAAGAAAAACAAACTGCCAATTTGGCAACCCAGGGACTGATATAGTGTTATTAGTAAGCGTTTCTTTGTATGTAAAATATGCATTTTTATACTGCACATACAAACACGAAGGGGCCTATTCATCATCGAGGGCATATATCCTACTGCGGGGAATAATTAAGTATCCAACTCGTAGCGAGGGATACTTTACACAGAGCAAATCATCATTGCTCCGGTGTGGGGACAGCTGCTACGAGAAGTAGCTGTCCCCACAGTTAGTAGCTGCGTTACTTACCTCTATCCTGTCGCCGCTTCTGCGCATGCGCAAACCGAGGTTACGCAAGCACAAAGCAGCGGAGGAGGTAGTGAGAAGGAGGCGGAGGGCTCCGCTCAGATTCCTCTTCGCATCCCCGGAACTTCTTCCCATAGGAAGGAACGGGGAATCTGATGATGGCGCTTGTTCTCACAAGCAGACTCCAAAAGCTTTCGGTTTTCGGAGTTTGCTGAATATCAGGGGGTCCTTTTCGGACCCCTGATGATAAATGGTCAGGTCACCTAAATATGCGGAAACTAGTGTTTCCACATGGTTACTGGGCCACTTATCATTTGATGAATAGGCCCCACAAACGCTTATGACTCCATATACATAGGAGGTTCAGAACACGGGATGGAAGGGACTTGTATGCCCAGAACAAATGTACCAAGGTCGTATTCTTGTAAAGGTGACTTAAGCTGGGTACACACTGACAGATATATTCGCCGATCAATTGAGAATTGCCAGTGTGTACGACGTCGTTCACAGACATATCGCGTCGGCTGTGCTGCACAGCCAATGGATAGATATATCTGTCCATGGGAAAGTGTGTACGGGCGATCACCGGTAGCCGCGGGGAGGGGGGTCGCCGCTGGCCAGCGGGACCTGCGGCTGCCTGGAAGATGATGGTCGTTCGGTGTATATGAACGACCATCATCTACAGATATATCTGCATCTCACTCGATCTGCAGATATATCTTTTCAGACAACAGCAAAGACACATATGGGCCTGTCATAGAGGCATTTATATTGTGGGTGCAGAATACACACTGGAGATGGCTCCGCCACTTCTGATTGGAGTGTGTGGGCCTGATTCAGACCCACTCGCGAGCGGCTGTCCGCTCGCAAGTGGGTCGATGGTGTGCACTGCACATGCGCACGACGGAGGGAGCTCCGTCGTGTGCATGCGCGAGACGCGACGAGCGAAGGACTTTCCTTCGCTCGTAGTGTCTGATCAAAGGGGGCGTGCTGTCGATGTTGATTGACAGCACGCCCCCTTTGGTGGGCGTGCCTCCCAGACGGGGGCGTTCCCAAGGGAACGCCTACCGTCAGAAGCCGGTCCCACTGACATCACTAGTGATGTCAGTGGGAGTGATTTTGGCTCTGATAGAGCCAAAATCCCTCCGGGCCTTGCGGTTGAGAAACTCAACCGCAGGCTTCGGCTCGCAGTGGCGATGGTCAAGACCATCACGACCATCATCCTGCATGCTCGTATATTCTGTGGGTGGTGACCCACAGCTATACGAGCGTCCAGGAGGACGCTCCATAATTATGGAGGTGGGCCCTGATTCAGAGCGAGCGCTCTGGTCAGAGCGTCCGGCTCTGAATCAAGGCCAGTGTCTTTAGATCTCCCCTCTTACTATATCTAGGCCAGGGGTTCCCAACCACGGTCCTCATGCACACTAACAGTCCAGGTTTTAAGGATAGCCATACTTGAGCACAGGCAACATGATTAATACCTCAGTTATTTTGATTAAACCATCTGTGCGTTAGCACGGACATCACCAAAACTAGGACTGTTAATTTGCCATGAGGACCGAGGTTGGGAATCACTGATCTAGGCTTTTTCACATTGTTTATTTGATATCTACTTTCAGTCAATGACAGAAAGTACGATTCCCATTTGCGCTTTTAAGAGGAAGGAGGCAGGACATGTGTATTTATTTGAACTTTTAATTATGGTGTTTATTTGAATCAACAGTTTCCTATATAGCGCAGCAAATTCCGTTGCGCTTTACAATTTGAATTAACATTTTACTGAGTTGTAAAAGACAGACAGACGGACATACATACATACATAAAAGTTACACGTAAAAAACATACATAAAAAAGGTATTTGTGTCTGAATGTAATTCCATTTTACATGGTAAAAGCAACTTTACCATGTACTAAACACTGTCTGGACAACGGGGGGGGGGAATTTTTTTGCATATGTCGTACCAAAATAGACCGTGTTTAGACACGTAAAGCGGCTAAACTTGTCTAAAGTCCTGCTTAGCGCACACAAACGGTGGTTTGGGCGCCAAAAAGAGGGACTTTTCAGTGATTTCTGCTCGCCAACTCAGGAGGCTGTGAGCAGAAATCGTGTATTCGCAACTGTCTACATAAACAATTGAATACGTCCAATGGGCGCGCAAAGAAAACAGCTGCGCGTAATAGCAATGAACTTCCGCCAGGAGAGCCTTGCTTATGGCACTTCAGTAGTGTATTGTGTACAGACTGGATGCTGTAACTTAGCACTTGCCACTAACAATGGCACAGATGCGACTATTTTATCCCAGGCGAAATCCTATTACATGCTGCACTTGTAGAGCTGGACGCATCTTGAGATGTATTTTACGTAAAATGCGTCCAACCCTCCATCGGCCCCACAAGTCGGCTGGCCGAAGCTGCACTTGTGAAAGCAGGATTTTAGAGTTAACGCTCCCCTCCCCCTGCTGAAAATCACTACAGCTTATAAAGGTAAGCCACAAAGCCTCATCTGCGTACTTCAAAGTGGTCAGCTGTAACCAGATGTAACTGGTCCTGTCATTGTTGCTAAAGAGAACTAATCCAGCTTGGTTTAGACCTATTAGATTTCAAAACCTTTATGACGGTTTCCACCAGCACAATTACACCGCAAAACAACCAAATGGGGCAAATTCAGCCGCTCCGAGCTTTAGCCAAAAAGGCACTGGGCCAGAACTGATAAATGTCTATCATTATTATTATTACTATTATTTACTTTAATAACCACATTTGGCCTCTTCTTCACATAAACACACCACAATGAGTTGATTCATCTTTGCAGAGTTACCTTATGGCATCACAAAACAATAATAAATCAGATAAACCGCTATACCCTTGTTTTAGCCTAAGAGACGGCAGCCATGTTACCATAGGGACATAAACAGTAACACAAATGCTATAAAGTAACAAAGCTTAAAAACAAAAAAACACACTTTACATTACTTCCACTTACAGAACGTTCTCAGTGTAATAAAATAAATATAAAAGTCTATTCAGCCCCCTGCCATTGAGACTAATACCACCCTACTATTAGGCTTGCTGGCACTGAAAGAGTTATATTAAACAATTCATGCTTTAAATTGATAATGTGTTAATAACAATAAGTGTACTTCTTGGCAGGAACCAGGCTTCAGCAACTTGAAAAAACATCAGCAAAAATTATTTATTTCCCCTTCTTGGCTGGAAAGAAAATGGAGTTTCTTGGCATGAAACTTACTCTCAAGACGTCTGGTTTCAATTACATCTATTGAGACGAAGAGGGGGAATGTGGCAAATCCATCAGGCCACGCACCTTGGAATCTGGGGTATAGATGTGGCCGCTGATTCCCACAGTAAAAATAATTTGCTTGTGGAAATGTTGCAGTGCAAAGTGTTGCAGATACCAGGGAAGCACAAATGAAATGGGCAGAGAAGCTCACCCAATGCCCATGGCTGGTTGGTTACAGATTCTAAACTCCTTAAGAACTCAACAAATGGCACATATACCATCTGAAATTGATCAGTGCCACAAAACACATACTGTATCAAAGGCATACAATGAATAAAGGGATTATAGTTGCTTGGGGCCACAAATTGCTAAATTGTGTTCATCCAAAACTTGGCAGGGTGTGGTTCATTAGATCGACAATAAAAAGCTTGACAGTCTATAGGTTGACAACTAATGGTAGTCAGTCAATAAATCAACAGACACAAAAGGTCAGCATGGATGTAGGTCGACAGGGTCAGAACCCTAATCTTCACCTTAAACCCTTCTCCTGGTGCCAAACCCTAACCGTCCCTATTAATGCCTAATCCTGACCCTCCAGTAGGTGCCTATCCATAGCAAACAAAAAAGAACAATGTGTCGACCACTCCCGTGTCGACCTTTTGTACCCATCAGCCTATTGACTGTCGACCTATTGCTTGTTGACCTTTAACCCAGGAATCCAACTTGGCAAACCCTCCAAAACAACCACAACAACTAGTGAAAATGAACCGTAGACAATTTGGCCCATCATTTACCATATGGTAAGAAATTATCACATTTTAATACCTGGCCATCAAAAAGCATCAACAAGGCTTCAAGTGTACCAATCTTTAGACATACTGGAGGTGGCCATTGTGTGGGCTCAACCAATATTCACTACAATGCTACGGAGTAATTCAGTAGGACCTAGTTACCATACTGAGGCATGAGGGGAGGGTATGTATGCCTTGAGCTAAGTGATGTCACAGGATCCTAGTGAGCTGATAGGCTGCATTCTCAAATATTGGCTCATGCCAATGGCTGCCTTCGCTGGGTGCAGTCAACTGGTATCATGGGTACGTTCCTGTGCCAGTTTCAGTGGTTCACTAGAGCAATAATACAAATTGAAATAAAGTCTAGCAAGTTCCGGGGAATCGAGTAACTACCAAATACCGTTCCATCCTTACCAAGTTCATTACTTCTGCTCCATTAGTTCCATGAATCTAGATTACCAAAACCCACTACCCATACACCACTTCCTCCGCCATGCCAGTGCTCACAGATACAAGCATTCTTTCCCCAAGGACCTGCGTGCACTATGAAAAAAAAGGAACGGGACATAGGAAAAAGGAAAACCCAAAAACACAAATCTCCAAACACACAGCAGTCTGGGTCACGCTAAACAAATAGATCTGGGGATCTGGTGCATTATTTTTACAGCTGTCAAACTTAATGAAACACATTCATTTTGGACACAAAATCCATAATAATGTCACGTCTGCCCCAGCCACGAGTGCTCCTCCCAATGATTCATCTGTCGGAACGACCGTATTTCCATCTAAACAAACAGCGCTGGCTCCCTGCTCATCTAGTAGATATTCTGGTTTACTATTATATATGTATAACTTTCCCAATATTAGTGGCACTACACGCATATCTAGGCAATGCACTTTCAGTCACATGGATGGGGGTCATTCTATGTCAAGTGGACCAGCGGTCCCCACCTGACCATCTCCCATTTCTTATACAATTTTACATGATGATTACAACATATATGTCATAAGGGATGCTGCCAATATCCTGACCACGGGGATTCTGGCGCTCAGAATGCCAGCGCCGGAATCCCGACACTTGTCAGAATCCCGGCACCCGCATCCTGACTGTCGGGATCCTGAAGGTAAGTAGCAGGGTTGGGGGGAGGGTTAGGGACTAAAGAAAGAGGGTTAGGTTTAGGGTGCGGGGAGGGGGAGGTTAGGTTTAGGCACTGGGGGGGGGGGGGAGGTTAGCGTCAGAGAAGGGAAAGGGGGGGGTTACAATACTGACCAACAATTGCCGGTATTCTAAAGGTGCGTATCCACTACGCGATATTAATGGACGACTGAACGATATCGCTACCGTTCAGTCGTCCATTAATCGTGCACTAAAATGTCGGCAATGTCCAGCGATGCACGTTCAGGCTGGTCTTTGCCGGCACTGCTCATCACCCGATCATGCTGGTCGACCTGATGATATTGTCAGGTTGACCATGTTCGGGGATGAGGGAGGGTGCCTGCACTGAACGATATATCGTTCAGTGTGGGCACTGTGCAGTTTAGTGAACAACTGAACGATAACGATGTCATTACCGTTCAGTCTTTCACAGTCTGGTATTGGATACCCACCTTAACCCTGTCGGGATGCTGAGGTCAGGATTCTGACCGCTGGCATCCTGTACCCATCCCACGTCAGAAACCTTTGGGAAAATGTTAGTTCACAATATGCAGTAGTAGCAATACTATGGGCTGTGTGTGTGTGTCTCACTACTGCTGGGTACACACTAGACGATATGTCGTCCGATTCAGTGGATCGCAGCGACATATCGGGTACATCGTCTAGTGTGTACACGGTATGCACACTCCCGCGGGTCATTAGCGACATCGCCCGTCAACCCTACTGCAGGGCCAACGGGATGTCGCTAACGATGTCATGCTGCAGAATGCAGCACGACACTCCCCCTACCCATCGAACCTGGCATCGGCAAGTGTGTACACGCATGCCGGGTCCCATCGCTGACAATGTTGCGCTGGGTATACATCTAATGTGTACACAGCAGTGCACAATCAGCAAGAGGGGGGGGGGTGGACAGACTTCAAAATTAGTAAATTTTACATGGAATGACCCATCTTTCAAGTTCATTCAGCTGTCACTTTGCAAACAAGGACGGTCCCCAGGGCACCCAAGAAGCCGTTGTGAGCCCATCTTCCCTGTGCATTCATCCAGGCTAGTGTCACAGACCCTGGACAGGTCAAAGACCAAACTAAGATCAATTTTCTATTTAACCATAACAAGACCCAACAATAAACAGCTCAGAGATTAGCCATAAAAGAACATTATGTGCTATAAATGCACCATTCCTGGAGGATGTACAACACCAGGGATACTGCAGACTGGTAGCAGAGGGTGAGGACTCAACTCTGTGTTTATCACTGTGACGGGGGGATATGTAACTGTGCACTTTCGGGTTTCTGGAGGCTGGTCAGATCACATAGAAGCCAAACACAACCCCAGCAGGGGCACAGCCCCTGGGAGCGGAGAGATATAAGTGGTCTCCTGTCAGTTGTTTCTCCAGACTGGCCTTAACATGAGAGCACCATCCCTGCGCACGTCAGGCTTTTCCTTTACTGCCACAAGATACTCTGCCACCACAAGGGTAAAAAGGAGAGTGTTTGGAGGGGGGGGGGGGGATCTGGAGAGCTCCCCCCTTTTCTGGCAGGTCCTGAGCTTCTCCACAGGATACCAATAATAAACTCTATCTGCCTTGTGAGAACTTCACATCAACAGTAAGATTATCAGTACACTTTACTGCCAGCGGAAACCAATAGGAAATCCTTGTCACAGCTGCTGTCTGTAATTCATATAGATAGATCTCTGTGGATGTAAAGGCAAAACCTTGTTAAACAAAACCACGTAATGAGGGGCTGACACATGCAGGTCTGCAACCACCATATGACATGACCCAGGTCCTGTCCGAAACCAGGCTGGACAGAGATGCAGCAGGCTCCCCCGGATATAATAATAATAATAATAATAATAATAATAATAATAATACATATTGGGAGGTTATATTAAAATACCTTTTTTTTTTTTGGTTTATACAAACTCAGGTACTACAGAAACTATTGCAAAACAAACCTGTCTTAGAATCTTCAGCAGGAGAGATAGATAGATATGAGATATATAGATATGAGATAAATAGCTAGAGATAATGACTGCTAGCACATGCATCTGTGCCAGTGTGGTTATATACCCTTCCAACCTGCCCTCCATGGTGGCAGCAATGCAGAACCAATCAGCAGGCAGTGATATACATGACAGGGTATGTGATGGCCAGAGACACAGACATGCAGTGTTTAATGATACAGAAGCACAGCTAGCTCATACACACAGATACAGGTCCCTGCTAACAGGAATATAATTACTGCCATAGCTACATACACCTAAATGAGGTCATGGAAACAAGGGAGAGCTCCATTCCCAGCCCTGCACCGCACACCATACACTCATAAACTATATACACACACATATGGCCTCTTCCCTGTGACAGATCAGAGACCCCAGTGACCGGCACAGAGACACCCAGGACCTCTCTGTGACTGCGGGGAACTGGCCCCTGGACCAGGGAAACCCCAGATGACCTTGGACAGTCCCCACACGCAACTTGCACAATTAAATCAGAAGCCAACTATATACCCACAGCACCCACCAGAGCAGCGCTGGCACATTACAGGCTGGGGGGTACCCCGCTCTCCCGCCTCAGATCAGAGCAGCGATGGCCGGCAGCTGCTGCAGAACCTCATGGAAAGCTGCAGCTGTCACTCCATGTCACCATGATTGACAGCTGCAGTTCCTGAGAAGCACTTCGGCAGCTCCCGGGACCCACCACAGACACACAGGGCATTATCTGCCCCATACAGTGCCCCCCCAATCCCCTGCACACGTACCCGTCCTCCAGGCAGTGAGAGCGCTCAGATCCCGGGCTCTGCGGCAGTGCCATGATCTTGTGTGACATAGGAACCGACGGGGAAAATGGCGGCTCCACGAGTCCAGGGCTCGCACAGGAGGCAAAATAAATCCACGTCCAGGGAGGGTAGAGAGAATCCGGGCGGTAGAAGGGTGTGGGGGGAATGGGGGGTAGGTGAGGCTGGGGTATTATCCTGGGACGTATCCGCTGATGGCTGCTGCGTAGTCAGCCGGAGATACGGATACAATGTTGCGGCTCCCGGGCTGGGTAGAACGTTGCGGCTCCCGGGCTGGGGACAGTGTTGCGGCTGCGTCTCCCGGGCAGATAGAACGTTGCGGTTCCCTGGCTGGATAGAACGTTGCGGTTCCCTGGCTGGATAGAACGTTGCGGTTCCCTGGCTGGATAGAACGTTGCGGTTCCCTGGCTGATCGGCTCCCTGGCTGGATAGAACGTTGCGGTTCCCTGGCTGATCGGCTCCCTGGCTGGATAGAACGTTGCGGTTCCCTGGCTGATCGGCTCCCGGGCAGATAGAACGTTGCGACTCCCTGGCTGGATACAATGTTGCGAGTCCCTGGCTGGGTAGAACGTTGCGGCTCACAGGCTGAGTACAATGTTGCGGTTCCCGGGCTGGATACAATGTTGCGGCTGCGGATCCCCCCCCTCCTCTCGCTGTCTCCGATCCCTGATCCAGATACTGTAATGTATCACAAAATGTCCGCTCCGCCCGTCTAATGAGATCCGGCCATCCCCCTCCCGCCTGTGTCCCTCTCCCGTGTGTGCGAGTCTCTCCCCCGCCTGCTCCGTGTGCCTGTCCACCCCCCCCCCTCTCCCCAGTCCTGCAGTAGCGAGCAGCAGATGCTAATGAGGCGGCAGGGCCGGGTTACTGCACTCAGCAGCGCTGACACTACACGGCCTGCGTGGGAGGGGGCTCAGCCCCGCTCGTTTATTCAGAGCAAGGGAACAAGCTATTTCCAGGGTTCAGGCTGCCAGATGTTCTATCTGAGGGGTAAATCTATTAGACATGCCCAGATTGAGGCCCTGAGGGTCCCACATGGAGTGTAAACAGGGAGAAGACACATAGGAGGCATGTTTAGCTGTGGCAGAGCTCCCAGGAGTAGTTCAAGTGTCTACATCTAATATACTGCTGCTTTGTGCGTATGTGTGTGTGGCCCCAAATGTCAGGGATGTCTGATGAGGGTCATATAAAAATGATTGAGCTCAGCTGGATCACCACAAGTGTCTCCGCAGGGCGATGACATGGGTCGTTAACATTTATCTTCAGATAAGCCCAATGAAGATCCTATTCAAGGGCATAAATGTCATAATGGCAGGGTGGGCACTCCCTTGTCAAAGACCTAAGTTTTTATTAGTTTCCCTCTTGGGCGGAATGTCGAGAGCCTTACCAAATTTTGGTATGTGGCACATTAAGGGCAAGGCCAGTGTAAGGTTTCCTGGTGCCTAAAGCTGGGTTCACCCATACCGATGTACCGATGTTCACCCATACCCAGCGATGCAACACCCGAAGGGCCGACATATCAGGCAGCCGGTAAACATTACACGATCTGGTGCTCGACCGCCAGATATATCGGCCATCGGCTCCATTCACCTGCCTTGTCGACGGCAGCTGGGTCGCTCCGTTGTCCCTACGTGCAGGCCGACAGAACAACCCTGATGGACGATCTGCGGGATCGCGCATGGTCATCCGTATGGGTACACATTTGTCGATGTGGTCGATATGCCGACCTGATCCGCCGGATTGGGCGATATATTATCTAATGTATACCCACCTTAATGCAAAACTTCGGCCTGCTGCCCATCCTCCACTCAAGATAAACTTCTCAGCGCCACACACACACTTGACTTTTGTAAAATAAAAATAATGACTGTTAGTATGACCATGCACTTAATTTTTTTTGTCCAACCATCCAACCATATGCAAGCAAATGACAGTCGACCAGTTGCACCCAAAAGCCAGAAAATGGCCAAAAATGGTCATACAGACATTTTACTTAAATCAATCGGATTTAACCAATTTGAATGAATTTTGTCCATTTTCCAGTGTTTGGGAGCAGATGGTTGAGTGTTATTTGCCCCCAAACGTTATCAGACTTTCTTTCCACCAGTTGGTTGTTTGGATATATAATCTTAAGGGGAAATGGTATGAGATGCCAAAATACTGACAGTGAAAGGCCGCATAATGAAGATCCCAACTAGGGCTGGTAAGTAGCCTAACCCTCCCCTCTCCCTCCGATGGTGCCTAACCCTAACCTTCCCAGGAGGGGGCCTAACCCTAAACTCCACCCCCGATGGTGCCTAACCCCTGGGGAGTGCTTAACCCTAACCCCCCTTCCTGGGGGGTACCTAACCCTAAGTCCCCTCAGGGGTGCCTAATCCTAACCCTCCCATTCCCTGCTAAGCACGTATACTTACCGCCATCCGGACGTTCAGGCTTCCAACGGTCGGGATGCCGACGCCAGTTTCCTGATGTCCATCAGGCTTTCAGCGTCGGCATTATGCCGATCGGCGGGATTTTGACTGCCGGCATCCAGTCCGCCAGCATATCAACTGCATCCCTCTTAAGGTATATGGCCAGCTTCAGATGGAATTCAATTCAGCACAAGTGACGCAGTGTGTCATTCCCGGAGCGGCACATTGTATCCATCCTCATTGAAAGTTTTGCCTCAGACCCTGTAGAGATGCACAGAAAAACCTTGCAATATTGGCAGTAATATATATTGTGGATATGTGCGTAGCTGTAGCACATTGCGCTGAATTGAATTCTTCCCATACTGTCTTGCCCGGCTGACAAGGCTGCAGTACAGATGCACTTATGTCTGATGCATGTCCAGGCTCCACTGCTGTCTAGGGGCAAATGCAGGATTTCTAGACTCAAGGGCTTTCTACATGTTGCATTTTGGAAGCAAAGCAAAAAAAATGCTTGTCACAATAAGTTGATAACATATTTTCTCCTTCATCCACTAGGGGACACTGGAGGACTTCAAGACAGTGGGGTATAGACGTTGCTGAGTGGAGCTTGGCACTTTAAATTTAAATGAAGTGTGACTAGCTCCTCCCCTTTATACCCCCCTATAGGCCAGTATTAGTTTGTGCCCGTGTGGGAGCAGGTCACAAAAACAGATCTCTCCTGCTCTTAGGGCTAGGAAAGAAGAATTCTATACTGAGGACAGACAGACAGTAGCTGCAACTGCCTGTCTGCTACGCGGGACGCTGCCGGAGGGGACCCACTCGCAAGTGCATGCACTTAGCCTGGGGTCCCCGACACCTGAGACCTCAGTCTTCGGGGGGGGCCACATGCTGCTGCTTGCAGCGCGCATCGAGGACCCCCACAGTCAGAGCCAGCACAGGCAGCAGCAGCAGGGAGCCTCCTCAGCACGTCTTCCTGTGAGTACAGCTGGCTCCCTGATTAGCAGGGCAGCCAGCTTATTACTACTTTAGGCGGCCCCACAGTCAGATCCGTGCCGGCGGCACAGCCACCAGCACGTTATTTGTAAGTACAGCTGGCTCCCTGATCAGCAGGGCAGCCAGCTTAGCGCTAACAGAGGCGGCTGCATAGTCCTCCCACAGAGCGCGCCAACGGCAGCTCAGCCGCCAGCGCATCTCTATGTATGTACAGCTGGCTCCCTGATTAGCAGGGAAGCCAGCTTATGGCTATCAGAGGCGGCCTCACAGACCACCAGAGAGCGCGCCGACGGCAGTATAGCCAGGGCGTCTCTCTCTGTCTCTAAAGTACAGCTGGCTCCCTGATTAGCAGGGAAGCCAGCTTATGGCTAACAGAGGCGGCTTCCTATGCGCTCCGGCTCCCTGACAAGCAGGGTAGCCGGTATTGTCCCTGCATTAGGCGGCTCAGCAGAATACTGCACAGAGGCAGTATATATATATATTTAAAGAATGTACTGGATTAAGCGCCCGTTTACAGAATGGCGCTAGAATGCAGGGGGCGGAGCTTAGCTCCGACTTCCTACTCCTGCCTCCCATCAGCCCCAGCGTTTCTCTGCAGACTGCTGGCGGCCATTACAGGGTGAGGCAGCGCTGGACAGCCTTCGGACCTGTATGTATCACAGCAGGGGTTTAGGCTGATGTAAAGAGAGCATTTTGGAGCATTATAATAATTAATACTTTGCCTGGCATTCTGGCACTGCTAGGAGCACCGTTGTGGGCAAGTGTGACTGTCTCCAATCTCTCTGTACCCCAGTATATTCTGTTTTTCTTACCCTGTCACTTAACCTCTTGTGGTTTGCGTGGGGTCTGTATGTAGCATGACTGGCAGGTCTAAGGCTTCGCAAAGTTATTTACCTGCAAAAAGTGTGGAAAAAAATTTACACAGGGACAGTCATTTACCTCCAGATTGTGTGACGGTTGTTATACGGATCAGCAATCTGCAGAGATGTCAGAACCACCATCTTGGACGCAGGTTACATCTGTTATGTCCTCTCTCTCGGCTGAACTGGAGGCTTCTCACAGAGAAAGAGAGGCTTACAGGTCAGCTGCTAAAGAGGAACCAGCATGGGCGAGATCCCTAGCTGTATCTATGGAGGGGATTTCCAGAGCCATGACACTGGCGTCCGCTCCGCAGGTCTCTAAAAAGAGATTGTTGCCCTCAGTCCTCCATTGGGATGACCCAGAGGAGGAGGAGGATATCCCGGAATTAGAAGAGGGTGAGTATGCCCCAGATTCACCTAAAGAGCTTCTGGAGTCTGAACCTGAACCAGTATCAGAGGGAATAGAAGCCTTGATTGCTGCAATACGATAGGTATTGCAAATACAGGAAGAAGACTCAGGTCCTGCAAAACAGTATTTCTTTCTTAAAAAGCAAAGACAAGCTACGGCTTTCCCTATATCGGAAGAGCTGGATTCCCTTCTAATGACAGCCTGGGAACATCCAGATAAAAAGTTTCAGATATCCTGGTGTTTATTATCATTTTATCCCTTTCCAGCAGATAATAGAAAAGCTTGTGAAACTCCCTCTACAGTTCATACATCTGTAACGCAATTGTCAAAAAAGACTACGCTCCCTGTTCCTGGAGTCACATCGTTAAAGGACATGTCTGATCGGAGACTAGAGAGCACTTTTAAGTCCATTTACACCGCTGCAGGGGTGACTCTTCGTCCAGCGATAGTTAGCTGCTGGACTAACAAGGCTATCGAAATTTGGGCTAAGCAATTGGCGGATGGAATGAAAGATCAGCTGCCAGTGGAGGAACTCATTCCGCTAGCAGAACATATAGGTGAACCGGCAGCTTACCTGGGAGAAGCGTCTAAGGATGTATGTTCTATTGCCTCCATAACTTCAGCTCTGGCAATTTCAGCATGGCGGGCGCTGTGGCTCAAAACTTGGCAGGCTGACGCAGAATCCAAAAAGGCTGTGGAAGCACTCCCTTTCACTGGAAGTGTTCCTTTTGGAGCAGAATTAGATAAGTGGATATCTCAGGCTACTGGAGGTAAATCCACTTTTCTACCAACTACTGCTCCTCCACTTAGACGATCTTACTCGGGACCTTCGTTTCGGTCCTTTCGGGCACCGGGGTGCTCACGTGGTTATTTCAGAGGAGGATCATGAACGTCCCGTGGTTCCAGAGGTCAGGGTAGAACCGCAGCCACCACAGGCTTGAGTCTACAAATGGTTAAGTCCACTTCTAAACCCAATGCATGACAGGCTCCCCTCTCACCTGGGGGACCCCAGAGTGGGAGCGCATCTTCGGGACTTCAGCGAGGTCTGGATGGAAACCTGTGCGAACGCTTGGGTCCGAGATCTAATAATTTGGGGCTACAAGCTCGATTTCCAACTGCAACCCCCAAATCGTTTTTTTACCACAGGTTTGCCAGTTTCCAATGACAGAAGTATAGTCTTACAGAAAGCAATAGACAGGCTTCTATCCATGAAAGTGGTAATCCAAGTTTCCAATCATCAGAAGGGAAAAGGATTTTACTCCAGTCTTTTTGTCGTTCCGAAACCAGACGGCTCGGTTAGACCCATTCTAAACTTAAAGGATCTCAATCCATACTTACGGATTTTCAGGTTCAAGATGGAGTCAGTCGGTATTTGCAGGCTTGGAGGAGGGCGAGTTCATGGTATCTCTAGATATCAAGGACGCCTACCTGCACATTCCCATTTGGCCACCTCACCAGGCTTTCCTGAGATTCGCAGTTCGGGATTCACATCTCCAGTTTCAGGCCTTGCCCTTTGGCTTTTCTTCGGCCCCACGGGTATTCACAAAGGTTATGGCTGTGATGATGAGTCTCCTTCGGAAACAAGGAATCACTATTATTCTGTACCTGGACGACCTACTCCTGAAGGTGAATTCCAAGGATCAACTATTACAGGACATCACCGTGACACACAACCTCCTCATTCGTCATGGATGGATCCTGAATTTTCCCAAATCACATCCGCAACCGACACAGAGATTGCAGTTTCTAGGAATGATCATGGACACAGTGTCTCAACGTGTATTTCTTCCCCAGGACAAGATAACTTCCATTCAGGAGATGGTGAGGTTGGTCCTTCGACATCGTCAGGTTACGGTTCATGCATGTATCCGACTTATGGGGAAGATGGTGGCAGCCTTCGAGGCTGTCCAGTACGGTTGTTTTCACTCCAGACCTTTTCAGCTAGATCTCCTATCACAATGGTCAGGATCCCACCTGTTTCTTCACAAAAAAGTCAGGTTACAACCCAAGACTCGGATTTCCCTACTGTGGTGGCTAAACTCAGTTCACCTTGCAGAGGGCAAGCTATTCGGAGAGTGGGATTGGATGCTTCTTACCACGGATGCGAGTCTAAGAGGCTAGGGGGCAGTAGTTTTGGAGCATCACTTCCAGGGATGCTGGACAGCACAGGAATCGAGTCTTCCAATCAACATATTGGAGTTAAGAGCAGTTTTCTATGCATTGCAGACAGCAGCTGTCTGAGGGGCCGAGCAATCAGAGTCCAGTCCGACAATGTCACAGCAGTGGCATATATAAACAAACAAGGAG
The DNA here is from genome assembly GCA_031769625.1 of Taudactylus pleione. NCBI lineage: Eukaryota > Metazoa > Chordata > Amphibia > Anura > Myobatrachidae > Taudactylus > Taudactylus pleione. Next base: position 13,645,729 of record JAUIMM010000188.1, read on the forward strand.
GCACCAGAAGTCGAGCGGTCATGAAGGAAGTAAGCCGGATTCTTATCTGGATGGAAAGCTACGCAAGGTCGATTTCGGCAATCTTCATACCGGGCGTCGAAAATTGGGAGGCAGATTACCTCAGTCGTCAGGATGTATATCCATGAGAATGGGCTCTACATCCACAGGTGTTTCAGCAGCTGGTCCAACAGTGGGGTCTTCCGGAGGTCGATCTCATGGCATCCAGGCAGAACCATCAACTGCCCCTTTACTGCTCTCGAACAAGGGATCTACAAGCGGTGGCTGTGGATGCACTGTCATCACCATGGCGGTTCCAGTTCATTTATTTGTTTCCTCCATTTCCCCTTCTCCCTCGAATACTTCAACGCATCAAGAGGGAACAGGCCAAGGTCCTGCTGATAGCTCTGGACTTGGTACTCCAACATTCAGCTCCTGTTGGTAGACAATCCGTGGCCTTTACCACTCAGAGAGGATCTGCTTCTTCAGGGTCCTTTAGTCTATCCAAACTTAAAGCAGCTATGATTGACGGCGTGGTTGTTGAAAGGGCCATCTTAAGACGTAAAGGGATACCTTCCAAGGTGATTCCTACTATGCTTAGAGCCAGGAAGGAAGTTACTTCCAAGCATTAACATCATATTTGGAAGGCATATGTAGCCTGGTGTGAATGTAGAGTTTTGCCTTCTACAGAGTTCAGTCTTCCCAGATTTCTGCTTTTTCTGCAAGCAGGTTTCTCAGCGGGCCTTAGGTTAGGATCTCTGAAGGTACAAATTTCAGCACTCTCGGTTTTCTTCCAAAAGAGATTGGCCTTATTACCGGATGTGCAGACATTTTTGCAAGGTGTGGTTAGATTGCAACCACCCTTTGTTCCTCCTACAGCTCCATGGGACTTGGACTTCATCCTGTCTTTCTTGCAGCTTTCGCTGTTCGAGCCTTTGGAGTCAGTGGAATTGAAGTATCTTTCATGGAAGGTGATACTTCTGCTGGCTCTAGCCTCCGCCAGGAGGGTGTCGGAGCTGGGAGCTTTATCATGTCATCCACCGTATTTGGTATTTCATGAGGCTAGACCTGAGCTATGCACCAGAATGGATTTTCTGCCTAAGGTGGTTTCGGCCTTCCACATCAATCAACCTATTGTGGTTCTGGTTCTCCCACAGGATTCTCCTTCTTCTAGATCCTTGGATGTGGTTAGAGCTCTTCGCATATATGTAGACAGGACGGCAGCCGTTCGCAAGACAGATACTCTCTTTGTTTTGTATGATGCTGCTCGTCCGGGATGGCCAGCTTCCAAACAGACACTGGTTCGATGGATTCGTCTGACCATACGACAGGTGTATATGGCCTCGTCTAGAGAACCTCCATCTTCCATTACCGCACATTCCACTCGCTCAGTGGGTGCCTCGTGGGTGGCTGGTTGAGGCGTTTCTATGGAATCTCTATGCCGGGCAGCTACTTGGTTGTGCCGGCATACTTTTGTTCGGTTTTACAGATTTGACACCTTTGCGTCGTCTGCAGCGCAATATGGTCGGTCTATTTTGCAGGGTTCTCAGCGCTTTCCCACCGGTGATGGGAGCTCTGGGACGTCCCCACTGTCTTGAAGTCCTCCAGTGTCCCCTAGTGGATGAAGGAGAAAACAGGATTTTGGTACTTACCAATAAATCCCTTTCTCCGATTCCACAGGGGACACTGGACACCCACCCGGTGCTGTTCTTCCTGCCACACCTGTTATGCCTATTGGCATCATGTTTGTTGTCTAGGGTGATGTTCTGAATGTTAGAGACTTGTTTGTTGTCTCTTGTTTCATTCTATTTTACTTTGTTTTCACCTTTCAGTTGTTATGTGTACTTTCGCCTCCTCCTCTTCTGTAAATCTTTTTTTCTCTACTCCCCTCTGGCACGATTCCAATACTGGCCTATAGGGGGGTATAGAGGGGAGGGGCTAGTCACACTTCATTTAAAGTGCAAAGCTCCACTCAGCACCGTCTATACCCCACTGTCTTGAAGTCCTCCAGTGTCCCCTGTAGAATCGGAGAAAGGGATTTATCGGTAAGTACCAAAATCCTGTTTTATTTTATTTATTGAGTCATTTATATAATGTAGTGCTTTACAAAGAATATTTCAGTCATTCACATCAGTTTTTGCCCTGTGGACCTTACAGTCTTTGGGCCTGATTCAGACCCACTCGCGAGCGGCTGTCCGCTCGCAAGTGGGTCGATGTTATGGACTGAGCATGCGCACGACGGAGGGAGCTCCGTCGTGCGCATGCGCCAGACGCGACGAGCGAAGGAAAGTCCTTCGCTCGTTGTGTCCGATCAAAGGGGGCGTGCTGTCAATATTGATTGACAGCACGCCCCCTTTGGTGGGCGTGCCGGGGGCATTCCCACGGGAACGCCTCCCGTCAGAAGCCGGCCCACTGACATCACTAGTGATGTCAGTGGGAGTGATTTTGGCTCTGATAGAGCCAAAATCACTCCGGAGCTTGCGGTTGAAAACCTCAACCGCAGGCTCCGGCTCGCAAATTCGATGGTCGCGATGGTCTCGACCATCGCGACCATCACAATGCACGCTCGTATAGCCTGTGGGTGGTGACCCACAGCTATACGAACGTCCAGGAGGACGCTCCATGAAAATGGAGCCCGGCCCTCATTCAGAGCGTGCGCTCTGCTCAGAGCGTACGGCTCTGAATGAGGGCCTTTATTCCCTATCATCTGGACACACACATACACATTAGGGTTATTTATTTATTTTTTTTCACCATCCAATTAAAATACCAGTATATTTTTGTTGTGGGGATGAAACTGGAGCACCCAAAAGAAACACAGGGAGAGCGACATCAGTCAGCCATTACCAGCAATTTAACTCATCACCTCAGTGCTGGGAGGCAGTAATGCTAACTACTACACAAACCATGCTACAGGAATGGGTATGATATACCGCCGGCCGGCAGTTCGATTCCCATCAGCGGCAGCCCGACAGGAGCAGAGTTCGAAGCAGCGGAAGCCCGACAGCGCTGGAAATCCCGATCATGGATAGGTAAGTATCTGCTAACCTAACCCTCCTTAGGGGTGCCTAACCCTAACTTCCCCCCCAAGTGCCTAACCCTAATCCCCCCTCTAAGTGCCTAACCCTAACCACCCCCTTTCCCGCTGCCTAAACCTAAGTCCCCCGGGGGGGTGCCTAACCCTAAGTCCCCCCCGGGGGTGCCTAACCCTCCCTCCCCCTAGCCTAACCCTCCCAGGGGGGTGCCTAACCCTAAGTCCCCCCCGGGAGCCCTAAACCTAACCCTCCCCCCGCGGCTGTCTGCTCGCGGGGCCCGGCATCACTACGATCATGATGCCGGGCGCCGGTCTCCCGGCATCGGGGAAATGCGGGTGTCTACATCTAGACGCCCAGCATTTCACCCATGCTGGGATAAGACAGTCGGGAAGCTGGCTGCCGGTATTTAGGCAGTCGGCTTCCCGATTGCTTCCCATGCTACACACTTTTTTGTTGATAATTGGTTTGTGCCATTTGTATATCCATTTCACACCGATTCAAAATCAAATGCCGGTATACCTGCACAGAGGGTGTGGTATGATTGGTCGACAGTTATAATGTCAACATTCATCTTGTCAAAATGAGAATGTCCACATGGTTAAATTGTCGACATGCAGCATGTTACCAGTGACCATGCTGACATTATGTCTACATGGATGATATGTGGACATAATGAGCAGTGGCGGCTCCAATGTCTTCTTATGGGTCCCTGCGTTCACATGCGGAGCAGTTCCAGTGGGGACATCTCAGCCGCGGCATTCCGGTGAGTATTCAAGCCCCCTTAACTCTAATCCCTACCCCTAACCCTCCCCTAGTGTCTTTAACTTCCCCCCACAGCCTAACCCTAACCCTACCAGTAGGTCTTGACCCTAACTGTCGGCATCCTGAGAATGTTGACAAGGTAACATTGCGATGTTGACATTATGAATGTCGACACGGTTACTGTTGACCATCTGACCGAATACCTTGCACAATACATACTGTACATTCCCTCATATGCTCCTCTGCCCACCATTTCCCGCTCATGTATTCCTCTGCACAAGCCCTTTTGCAAACAGCTTTTACTTCACAAGCACTCTACCACCAGCTTTTTTCTTGTCTTTCTGCTCACCATAATTTACCTTGCATGCCCCTCCGCACAAACTTTTTCCTTACTTGCCCCTCTGCACCATCTTTTTCCTTACTTGCCCCTCTGCACCAACTTTTTTCTTATATGCCCTTCTGCTCACCAGATATTCCTTCACATGTCCAACAGCAATTCCCTTACATGCCCTTCTGCTCACCAGATTTTCCCTCACATGCCCCTCATCTGCTGGCTTTTTCCTTAATTGCCCCCTGCTGACCAGATATTACTGTACATACCCATCAGCTATTTTCTTCACAAGTGCATCTGCCCCCAGTTTTTTGTCACATACCCCTATACCTGCCAGCTGTTACCTTAACTGCACCTCTGCTCACTATATTTTCCCTCACATGCCCTTCTGCTCATCATATCTACCCTCACATACCCCTCAGCTCACCATATTTTCCCTCACATACCCCATTGCTTACCATAATTTCCCCCACCACATGCCCCTATTCTCACTATATTTTCCTCACATGCCTCACTGCTCACCATACTTTCCCTCACATGACCCTCTGCCCAACAGTTTGTTTCCTCGCTTGCCCTCTTCCCACCAGCTTTTTCTTCACATATCTCAATGCTTACCAGCTTTTCTATCACATTCCCCCTGCCCACCAGCTTTTCCCTCCCTTACCCCTCAGTCACACATTTCTTCCCTTTGCTTACTTGATTTTCCACTAGGACTCCCACCGACACCGCCAGAACTTTGTATCATGTGACTCCAGCAGTCACATGTTGATGAGACTGAGACAGAGCGTCAGTAAGGACTGGCCTGCCGCTGCTGATCTGTCATCATTGTAGCCCTCACACCTGCAGCCTCCAAAAACTCTCTAGATGCTGGTCCAGTGGTGAGATGTTTTTACTGACTGCAACAGGGCCGACTGGGGGGCACTCAGCAGTTCTCCCTGCACCATAGGCAGCTACCTATAGTCACCTAATAGTAGCCCCAGGCTAATACTAGATAGATATAAATACTAGAATTGTACCATGAAGAGCGCTGTACCGCAATACCAGAATTCTGCATGTGCACAGTCTCATATATGTGTGATGAGAACACCAACAGTGCTAATTAATACCATTCTCTGACAACATCCAGCTTTTCTGATGATTTATTAATTTCACTTTGCTATATTTCTGTCATATTTCGCTAAGTATTCTCATCATACACTGTTTCATTTTTAAAGTATTTACTAATAAAATATACATTTTAATTGTACGTGGACCATTCATCACAAGTACTCAGAGGACACTTAAATGGATTTTAATATGAACAATAATTAGGTCATCATAACCATCTATTGCACCGAGTCCCCGAAACAGTTGCCAATGGGGTATCAGGCCTCTATACCGAACATCAAGACCCCGGGGGCTGACTCAAGAGTCAAACACAGACCACAGACATAGCTGTGTACTTGCCGCCGTGGCGCCTGTGTCTTTATGCAAATGCCGCAAACAAAGTCATTCTCTGGTTTACATCTGTCCTCGAATGTGCAAGGTTTGAGATGCCCTGTGTCAGTGACCGTAGATGCTGAAATACCGCATCAGTCGCACCATTAAAAACTTTGACACGCCTGCAACACTCCCATAAGACACAACATCTCTGTGTATTTTTACCCCAAAGTTACCTCCCAGTCAGCGTCCAGGAACACCAGCACAATACTGCGTCTAAATTTGATCTTCAACTCTGTACGAATAAAATCGTGACGCATTCACAGCGTGGGTCAGACGCATGCGCAGAAGAAAAACATTGCCCATTTCCATGAATCTGGCCCATGGTGAATATCTAGCAGCCTCTGATTTATTTTATGCAGTAATAGGTGCACACCAATTGTCTGGTTTGCCAACTCCACTGTTTTGCCATCCTTTTGAGAACTGTATGGTTGAATCTTTCAGGTTGCGGATCCCCTGGTGGACGGGGTGGTTCTGTACTTAATTCATCCACCAATCTTACAAAACTCCTTGATAAGTCTTTTTTTGAAATCTCTAATACCCCTTTTACACCGGAGCTAAAACCCGGGTTATTGCAGGGTTAACCCGGGCAGCTCCCTTGTGTAAAAGGGGAGATGGTTGGATCGCCGGGTCAAGTGACCCGGCAATCCAACGCAGGTAACTAGCAGGGTTTAACACAGGCGTAGCCCGTGAAACCCTGCTGTGAGAACAGCGCACTCCTGGTCACGATGACCTAGAGTGTGCTGCTAGCCGGCCGATTGGTCCGGCTTCAGTGGAGCTTGGCGATGACGTCATCTCCAAGCGTCCACTTTCACGCCAGGAAAGCCGGGTCTATGCAGACCCGACCCCGGTGTGAGCGGTGCCGACTCGGGAATATTCTGAGTCAGCGCCGGCTAAATTCCGGGTCTGATCCGGATAGCAACTCTGTTCCAACTACGGGTCAGACCCGGAATTTTGGTGGAAAAGGGGTATTAGTTAGCCCATAATGTAAAAAAACGTTTTCCCCATAAAGTCTTGGTGAATGTGGAAGCCCTGTGGTCTCCTTTTGTTTAGGTTTGAGCATAGCAAGTGTAGTGGTCTTTCGCAACAAGCATGTTGCTCAAACTCCCTTATGGGTTCAATAGTTAGTGTATATATATATATATATATATATATATATATTGTGATAGGGTCGGGGTAGAGGGTCCCTTTCCTGGGGTAGATGGTCACCTCCTTACACATAGCAGACAGGAAATAGAACTCCGGTCGTGGATTTTCTTGCAAGCTGGTCGGCACCAGTTTTTATTGTGCAATATCAATAATCAAAGAAACAGAACATAAAACAAACCCTAGCCCAGCTGGGCACTAACTAGACAGTAAGTTCCCTCACTAACAGAACACTAAATAAAGCCACGTCCACAGTTCTGGTTTGTAGCCAACAGTGTCTCAGAGCAAGCTAACCTGCGGCCTGCTCTCCCAGGTATGAGACACTCAGCTAAAACAAAACCCAGCTTATCTGAGCCACTTTAAGGTGCAAGCCCTAACGAGCATGCTACCAGGCTGAAAGGCCCAACACCTGGAGTGGCCTGTGGATGGAGCCATCCCTCTCCTCACATCCACACCCCCAGGACCCATTCCGGCTTTTCACTAAAGCCGACATTTCTAGTCTGTTTTTCCAAACAGACTTCTCCTGGGGGTTTTAAAACACATAGGACTGGAATCTGGGACAGACATAGACCCCCATTTAAAACTGTTCCAGTGCTTCTATCACAATATATATATACAGTCAGGTGCATAAATATTGGGACATTGACAGAATTTTCATATTTTGGCCTCTATTCACCACCACAATGGCTTTGAAATGAAACAAACAAGTTGTGCTTTAAATGCTGACTTTCAGATTTAATTTGAGGGTAATTACATCCAAATCAGGTGAACGGTGTAGGAATTACAATGGTTTCTATATGTGCCTCCCACATTTTAAGGGGCCAAAAGTAATGGGACAAACTAAACAATCCTAAATCTAACTTTCACTTTTTAATACTTTGTTTCAAATCCTTTGCAGGCAATTACAGCCTGAAGTCTGGAATGCATAGACATCACCAGATGCTGGGTTTCATCCCTGGTGATGCTCTGCCAGGCCTCTACTGCAAATGTCTTCAGTTCCTGCTTGTTCTTGGGGCATTTTCCCTTCAGTTTTGTCTTCATCAAGTGAAATGCATGCTCAATCAGATTCAGGTCAGGGGATTGACTTGGACATTGCATAACATTCCACTTTTTAGCCTTAAAAAACTCTTTGGTTGCTTTTGCAGTATGCTTCGGGTCATTGTCCATCTGCACTGTGAAGCGCCGTCCAATGAGTTCTGAAGCATTTGACTGAATATGAGCATATAATATTGCCCGAAACACTTCAGATTTCATTCTGTTGCTTTTGTCAGCAGTCACATCATCAATAAATACAAGGGAACCAGTTCCATTGGCAGCCATACATGCCCACACCATGACACTACCACCACCATGCTTCACTGATGAGGTGGTATGTTTTGGATCATGAGCAGTTCCTTTCCTTCTCCATACTCTTCTCTTCCCATCACTCTGGTACAAGTTGATCTTTGTCTCATCTGTCCATTGGATGTTGTTCCAGAACTGTAATGGCTTTTTTAGATGTTGTTTGGCAAACTCTAATCTGGTCTTCCTGTTTTTGTGGCTCACCAATGGTTTACATCTTGTGGCGAACCCTCTATATTCACTCTTGTGAAGTCTTCTCTTGATTGTTGACTTTGACACATATACACTTACCTCCTGGAGAGTGTTCTTGATTTGGCCAACTGTTGTGAAGGGGTTTTTCTTCACCAGGGAAATAATTCTTCTGTCATTCACCACAGTTGTTTTCCGTGGTCTTCCGGGTCTTTTGGTGTTGGTGAGCTCTCCGGTGCGTTCTTTCTTTTTAAGAATGTTCCAACGAATTGATTTGGCCACACCTAATGTTTTTGCTATCTCTCTGGGTTTGTTTTGATTTTCCAGCCTAATGATGGCCTGCTTCACTGATAGTGACAGCTCTTTGGATCTCTTATTGAGAGTCGACAGCAGCTGATTCCAAATGCAAATGTCACACCTAGAATCAACTCCAGACCTTTTACCTGCTTAATTGATATAGAAATAATGAGGGAATAGCCCACACCTGTCCATGAAATAGCTTTTGAGTTGATAGTCCCATTACTTTTGGCCCCTTAAAAAGTGGGAGGCACATATTGAAACTGTTGTAATTCCTACACTGTTCACCTGATTTGGATGTAATTACCCTCAAATTAAATCTGAAAGTCTGCAGTTAAAGCATGTCTTGTTTGTTTCATTTCAAAGCCATTGTGGTGGTGAATAGAGGCCAAAATATGAAAATTCTGTCAATGTCCCAATATTTATGGACCTGACTGTATATATTTATATGTATATATATATATACACACATACCCCCAGTGGTCCATTACTGAAGATGTTTATCCTTGGTGTAGCTCTCATTGGCTGAAATGTACTCAATACAAAAGTGTTTTACTGTATTTCTCCACCCAGCCTTCAATCTGCTGTATTTCTCCACCCAACCTTCATTCCCTGGTCATCATACAGAGCTTTCAAGACCACATGTTGATGTTTTTAAGGCAGTATAAGATGCACCTGCCCTCTCCCATCTTGTCTGACAGTTCTTCAGTATATCAGTCCTCTTTTTACAGTTATAGACTCCAGGGGGTATATTTACTATAGTGCAGGTTTTTAGAAGTGAGATGTTGCTCATAGCAACCAATCAGATTTTACTTAACATTTGTCTAGCACCTTCTAGGATCTAATTGGTTGCTATGGGCAACATCTCCACTTCTAAAAACCCGCACTTTAGTAACTATACTCCCAGGTATCTTGCTAGCAGTGTATTTCCCAATGGTCGATTTTTTTTGTGTGTGTGTTTTTTTTCTGGCTCAAGCTTAGCATATGCAAATCCCCAAGGTCCAGACATGTCAAACAACTGAATGCAGTTATACCAATGTCTATAGGATACATTTTTATCACTGTCCACCAATGTAAATCACTGTCCACCAATGTACGAGGGTTGTTCAAAAAGTAATGCCTAAATGCTCATAACTCTGAAATAATATGCAACATTTATTTGAAACTTTGTCAGTTTGTAGTTTAAAATGTCTGCTAACTATATATGTAGTTTTGTTTACGTAGTCTAAGAAGTACCATGGAATCCAAGATGAAACAAAGAGCCGTCATTGAATTTCTGGAAAAAGAAGGCTGCAGTGCTACAGAAATCCACAGAAGACAGAAAAAAGTGTATGGTGAGCGTACAAATGACTATAGCAATGTGAGAAGGTGGATGAAGCGTTTTCAATTGGGAGAATCGCCCATGTGCGACAAACCTCGTGATGGCAGACCATCAACCGCAGTGACAGCAGAGAACCGGCACAAAGTCGATGCCATGATTCAGAAAGACCATTGTGTGACCATCAGAGATCTCAGTGATGAACTGGAATGTAGCCATGGCACTGTATAACACTAACCAATGATTTGGGATATGGTAAAGTGTGTGCTAAATGGGTTCCATAGCAATTAACCAGGGATCATAAGGCCCAGAGGGTGGAAGTGTGCAATGACCTTTTGACCAACTTTGAAGCCAACCCTGAGACATTTTTGGAAAATGTCATTACAGTAGATGAGACCTGGGTATTCCTTTATGACCCAGAAACAAAGGCCTATTCAAAGCAATGGAAACACCTAAGTTCACCTAGGTCAAAAAAGTTTAAATCACTGCGATCCGTAAACAAAGTCATGGCCACATTCTTCTGGGATTGCCGAGGTGTTCTCATCAATTACTTGGAACAAAACCAATCAATCAACAGTGATCGATACATTATTACTCTTAAGAAGCTGAAAGAAGCCATCCGCAAAAAAAGGTCAACAATTCCACTGTCAAAAGTCATCTTACACCACGACAATGCCAGACCTCACACTTCGATGGCAACATCTGCGGCCATTGCCAGAATGGGGTGGGCAATAATGCCACATCCACCATACAGTCCTGATTTGGCCCCTTCTGACTTTCATCTGTTTGGCCCTCGCAAAAACTGTCTCCGGGGTCAACATTTTGAAGACATAGAGGTTGTTAAAAATGCCATACGTTCCTGGGTCAAACACCAACCACTGGAATTTTTCCAAAGTGGATTCACAGCTTGGGTTGAGAGGTGGAGAAAATGTTTGAGGGCAGATGGTGAGTATTTTGAGTAGAGTCATTCTGTTACTAGGACTTCAAAGTATTTTACTGCAAATTTTCAAATTTGTATCTATAAAAAATTTGAGTTGTAAGCATTTAGGCATTACTTTTTGAACAACCCTCGTATATAGGATGCACTTTGATCACAGTCCACCAATATAAATCACTATCCATCATTGCATATAGGATGCTATTTTAGCACAGGCCACCAATGTATAAAGGATGCAATTTTAGCACTGTCCACCAATGTAAAACACTGGCCACCAATGTATATAGGATGCAATTTGATCACTGACCACGAATGTAATACAATGGCCACCAATGTATATAGGATGCAATTTGATCACTTTCCACAAATGTAAATTACTGGCCACCAATGTATATAGGATACAATGTTATCACTGTCCACCAATGTAAATAGGATGCAATTTCATCACTGGCCACCAATGTAAAACACTGGCCACCAAAGTATATAGGATGAAATTGTATTACGGTCAACCAATGTAAAACACTGGCCACCAATGTAAATCACTGTGCACCAATTTATAAAGTATAGGATGCAAATTTATGTAGAAATTTTAGCACTGTCCGCCAATGTATAAAGTATGCCATTTCATCACTATCTACCAATGTAAAACACTGGCCACCAATGTATATAGGATGCAATTTTAGCACTGGCCACCAATGTAAAATATGGGCCTCCAATGTATATAGGGTTTCATTTTAGTAGTGCCCACCAATGTAAATCACTGGCCACCAATTTATATAGGACGCAATTTTAGATCTGCCATCCAATTTAAAATACTGGCCACCAATGTATTTATGTAGCAATTTTAACACTGGCCACCAATGTATATAGATTGCAATTTAATCACTGTCCACCAATGTAAAACCCTGGCCTCCAATGTATATAGGATGCAATTTTTTGCACTGGCCACCAATGTAAATCAGTGGCCACCAATATATAGGATGCAATTTTAGCACTGCCCACCAATATAAATCACTTGCCACCTATGTATATAGGATGCAATTATAGCAATGTCCATCAATGTATATGGGATGCAATTTTAGCACTGGCCACCAATGTAAATCACTGGCTACCAGTGTATATAGGATGCAATTTTAGCATTGGCCACTTATGTAAAGCACTGGCCATCAAAGTATATAGAATGAATTTAACACTGGTTACCAATGTATATAGGATGCAATTTCATCACTGTCCACCAATGTAAAACACTGGCCATCAATGTTTAAAGGATGCAATTTCATCACTGTCCTCCAATGAAAATCACTGGGAACCAATGTATACAGTATAGGATTCAATGTTAGCACTGTCCATCAATGTATATAGGATGCAATTCAATCACTGTCCACAAATGCATATAGGATGCAATTTGATCACTATCCACCAATGTATATAGGATGCAATTCGATCACTGTTCACCAATGTAAATCACTGGGCACCAATGTATACAGTATATGTTGCAATTTGATCACTGCCCACCAATGTATGTAGGGTGACATATTAGCTTTGGCCACCAATGTATATAGGATGCAATGTTAGCACTGGCCACCAATCTAAAACACTGGCCACCAATGTATTTATGTATCAATTTTAGCACTGGCCACCAATCAAAAAATGTCATCCTACCAATGTATATAGCAGCGGTTTTCAACCGGTGTGCAGCGACGGCTGTCAGAGCCGCCAGGCACATTATAAATTAATGTATGGTCCGGGCAGCCACTGAGCTCCTCTAGACGCGGCGGTGTGACATCACAAGTCACGCACGCCGCATTGCCTCCAGAAAGCCCACGCTAGTGAACGAGCCAGCGCTTCCTGCCCTCACTTTTGACAGAGCCATCGCTTCTGCCTGCCCCATGCAAGTGACTGAGCCAACGCTTCCTTCCCGCCCCACGACAGTGACAGAGCCAGAGCTTCCAGCCCGGGGGCAGGGTGAGCCAATCTGCTTTTTTTTTTTAGTTTGGGAGCAATGTGTTTTTCTCTGTGGAGGCCAATGTGATTGTTTTATTTCTTTGGGGGCCAATGTGATTGTTTTATTTCTGCAGGGGACCAATGTGATTGTTTTATATCTATGGGGGCCAATGTGATTGCTTTATTTCAGCAGGGGGCCAGTGTGATTGCTTTATTTCTGTGGGGCCCAATGTGATTGCTTTATTTCTGTGGGGGCCAATGTGACTGCTTTATTTGTATTTTTGTGGGGGCCCAAAAATGTGATACTTTTATTACTGCGGTTGCCAATGTAGTGTGTTTTATTCCTGCGGTTGCAAATGTAGTGTGTTTTATTCCTGCAGGGGCCAATATAGTGTGTATTATTCCTGCGTTTGCCAATGTAGTGTGTTTTATTCCTGCGGGGGCCAATTGAGTGTGTTTTATTCCTGCGGTTGCAAATGTAGTGTGTTTTATTCCTACGGGGGCCAATGTAGTGTATTTTATTCCTGCAGGGGCCAATATAGTGTGTTTTATTCCTGCGGGGGCCAATGTAGTGTGTTTTATTCCTGAGGGAGGAAAATGTGGTGTGTTATTTCATAGGTCGCGCACGCCAAATCGCTGGATGGTGTGCCTTGGCATTTTAAATTCTTGTGTAGTGTGCCTTGATTGAAAAAAGGTTGAAAGTCACTGGTATATAGGATGCAATTTCAGTACTGGCCACCAATATAAAACACTGTCTACAAATGTATATAGGATGCAATTTTAGCACTCATCACCAATGTATTTATTTAGCAATTTTAGCACTGGCCACCAATGTATATATGATGCAATTTCATCACTGTCCACCAATGTAATACACTGGCCACCAATGTATATAGGATGCAATTTGATCACTGTACACCAATGTAAAACACTGGCCACCAATGTATATAGGATGCAATTTTAGCATTGTCCACCAATGTAAAACACTGGCCACCAATGTATATAGGATGCAATTTTATCACTGTACACCAATGTAATACACTGGCCACCAATGTATATAGGATGCAATTTTATCATGGTCCACCAATGTAAATAACTAGGCATCAATGTACTGTATATAGGATAACATTTTATCACTGTCCACCAATGTAAAACACTGGCCACCAATGTATATAGGATGCAATTTTATCACTGTCCACCAATGTAAAACACTGGCCACCAATGTATATAGGATGCATTTTTATCATGGTCCACCAATGTAAATCACTGGGCACCAATGTATATAGGATGCAGTTTGATCACTGTCCACCAATGTAAATTACTGGCCTCCAATGTATATAGGATACAATGTTATCACTGTCCACCAATGTAAATAGGATGCAATTTCATCACTGTCCACCAATGTAAAACACTGGCCACCAAAGTATATAGATTGAAATTGTATTACGGTCAACCAATGTAAAACACTGGCCACCAATGTAAATCACTGTGCACCAATGTATAAAGTATAGGATGCAAATTTATGTAGCAATTTTAGCACTGGCCGCCAATGTATAAAGTATGCCATTTCATCACTATCTACCAATGTAAAATACTGGCCTCCAATGTATATAGGGTTTCATTTTAGTAGTGCCCACCAATGTAAATCACTGGCCACCAATTTATATAGGACGCAATTTTAGAACTGCCATCCAATTTAAAATACTGGCCACCAATGTATTTATGTAGCAATTTTAACACTGGCCACCAATGTATATAGATTGCAATTTAATCACTGTTCACCAATGTAAAACCCTGGCCACCAATGTATATAGGATGCAATTTTTTGCACTGGCCACCAATGTAAATCAGTGGCCACCAATATATAGGATGCAAATTTAGCACTGCCCACCAATATAAATCACTTGCCACCTATGTATAAGGATGCAATTATAGCAATGTCCATCAATGTACCGTATATACTCGAGTATAAGTCGACCCGAATATAAGCCGAGGTACCTACTTTTACCACAAAAAACTGGGAAAACTTATTGACTCGCGTATAAGCCTAGGGTGGGAAATGGCAGCAGCTGGTAGTGCCCCCAGTAGTAATTCCCCCTGGTTGTACCCCCAGTATTAATCCCTCCTGATAGTGCCCCCAGTGGTAATCCCCCCTTTCAGTGCCTCCAGTAGTAATCGCCCCCTGGTAGTGCCCCCAGTGGTAATCACCCACTTTTAGTGCCCCCAGTAGTAATCGCCCCCTGGTAGTACCCCCAGTGGTAATCCCCCCTTTTATTGCCCCCTGTAGTAATCCCCCCTGGTAGTACCCCCAGTGGTAATCCCCCCTTTTAGTGCCCCCTGTAGTAATCCCCCCCTGGTAGTGCCCCAAGTAGCCCCCCTCTGTAGAGAGAGACGTAATAAGAATAATAAACCAAAAATCACTTACCTGAAACTCCGGCTCCTGGTCCCGCCACTAACAGCTCCTCCGGCCGCTTTGCATGGGAGAGACGTCATTACTCATGTGACATCTCTCCCATTACCCACTGCGGGAGCCGGAAGATGGCTCCTGCAGTGGGAGCAGCAGCAGACGATGAGAGTCTGACAGACTCTCAGTGGCTGCTGATTACAGCAAACACACAGCTGCCGGCTCCGGCGGCTGTGTGCTTGTGCTGTGTGGCGCTGACCGAACTCCGTCCGGTCAGTGCTACACTTCACTCGAGTATAAGCCGAGGGGGTACTTTTTCCGCTCAAAAAATGTGCTGAAAAACTCGGCTTATACTCGAGTATATACGGTATATGGGATGCAATTTTAGCACTGGCCACCAATGTAAATCACTGGCTACCAGTGTATATAGGATGCAATTTTAGCATTGGCCACTTATGTAAAGCACTGGCCACCAAAGTATATAGAATGAATTTAACACTGGTCACCAATGTATATAGGATGCAATTTGATCACTGTCCACCAATGTAAATCACTGGGCACCAATGTATATAGTATGCAATTTTAGCACTGGCCACCAATGTAAAATACTACCCTCTAATGCAGGGTTTCCCAACCACGGTCCTCAAGGCATACTAACAGTCCGGGTTTTAAGGATAGCCATAGTTGAGCACAGGTGACTTAATTAGTACCTTACTTATTTTGATTTAACCATCTATGCTTAAGCCTGGATATCACTAAAACCAGGACTGTAGTGTGCCTTGAGGACCGAGGTTGGGAATCACTGCTCTAATGTATATAGTATGCATTATTAGCACTGCCCACCAATGTAAAACACTGGCCATCAATGTTTATAGGATGCAATTTCATCACTGTCCTCCAATGAAAATCACTGGGAACCAATGTATACAGTATAGAATTCAATGTTAGCACTGTCCATCAATGTATATAGGATGCAATTCAATCACTGTCCACAAATGCATATAGGATGCAATTCGATCACTGTTCACCAATGTAAATCACTGGGCACCAATGTATACAGTATAGGATGCAATTTTAGCACTGGCCACCAATGTAAAACACTGGCCACCAACATATATATGTTGCAATTTGATCACTGCCCACCAATGTATGTAGGATGACATATTAGCTTTCGCCACCAATGTATATAGGATGCAATGTTAGCACTGGCCATCAATCTAAAACACTGAGCAGCAATGTATATAGGATGCAATTTGATCACTGGCCACCAATGTAAAACACTGGCCACCAATGTATATAGGATGCAATTTTAGCACTGGCCACCAATGTAAAACACTGGCCACCAATGTATTTATGTATCAATTTTAGCACTGGCCACCAATCAAAAAATGTCATCCTACCAATGTATATAGCAGCGGTTTTCAACCAGTGTGCAGCGGCACAGTAGTGTGCCGCGATGGCTGTCAGAGCTGCCAGGCACATTATAAACTAATGTATGGTCCGGGCAGCCACTGAGCTCCTCTAGACGCGGCGGTGTGACATCACAAGTCACGCACGCCGCATTGCCTCCAGAAAGCCCACGCTAGTGAACGAGCCAGCGCTTCCTGCCCTCACTTTTGACAGAGCCATCGCTTCTGCCTGCCCCACGCAAGTGACTGAGCCAGCGCTTCCAGCCCGGGGGCAGGGTGAGCCAATCTGCTTTTTTTTTTAGTTTGGGAGCAATGTGTTTTTCTCTGTGGAGGCCAATGTGATTGTTTTATTTGCCAATGTAGTGTGTTTTATTCCTGCGGGGGCCAATGTAGTGTGTTTTATTCCTGCGGTTGCAAATCTAGTGTGTTTTATTCCTGCGGTTGCAAATGTAGTGTGTTTTATTCCTGCGGGGGCCAATGTACAGTAGTGTGTTTTATTCCTGCGGGGGCCAATGTAGTGTGTTTTATTCCTGCGGTTGCAAATGTAGTGTGTTTTATTCCTGCAGGGGCCAATATAGTGTGTTTTATTCCTGCGGGGGCCAATGTAGTGTGTGTTATTCCTGTGGAGACCAATGTAGTGTGTTTTATTCCTGCGGGGGCCAATGCATAGTTACCTACTTTCAACAATCTCTTCCCGGGAGAAGCCCGGGTAAGAGAAGCAGCAAGGGGCCGATGGGGGCGGGGCCTAACGGTCCGTGTCATTAAGCCCCGCCCCCTCGCGGCAAAACTGCCGCAATTGGGTAAAATTTACATACGGGGCGGGGCCTAATGCTGTGATTCATGCAGAATCACATCCTAAGCCCCGCCCCCTTCACGGAGACCCGCGATCGCTGCGGTTATTCTCCTCATTCTGCCCACTTCACTAGGAAGTGGGTAGAATGCGGGAGAAATGCCTACCCTTCCGGGGGTGCGGGGGGTTACCCGAAAAATCGGGGGCCTCCCGCGAAAACCGGGAGGGTAGGCATGTATGGGCCAATGTAGTGAGTTTTATTCCTGCGGTTGCAAATGTAGTGTGTTTTATTCCTGCAGGGGCCAATATAGTGTGTTTTATTACTGCGGGGGCCAATGTAGTGTGTTTTATTCCTGCGGGGGCCAATGTAGTGTGTTTTATTCCTGCGGTTGCAAATGTAGTGTGTTTTATTCCTGCAGGGGCCAATATAGTGTGTTTTATTACTGCGGGGGCCAATGTAGTGTGTTTTATTCCTGCGGGGGCCAATGTAGTGTGTTTTATTCCTGCGGTTGCAAATGTAGTGTGTTTGATTCCTGCTGTTGCCAATGTAGTGTGTTTTATTCCTGCGGTTGCCAATGTAGTGTGTTTTATTCCTGCGGTTGCTAATGTAGTGTGTTTTATTCCTGCGGTTGCCAATGTAGTGTGTTTTATTCCTGCAGTTGCAAATGTAGTGTGTTTGATTCCTGCGGGGGCCAATGTAGTGTGTTTTATTCCTGCGGGGGCCAATGTAGTGTGTTTTATTCCTGTGGGGGCCAATGTAGTGTGTTTAAGATCTGTATTGGTTTACTGCTTTACAATACTTTAACACCTGATTAGCTTACTTAACTTAAGTTACAAATAAATAAAGACACGGACACCAGAGCTTGGCTAAAAAAGGTCACAGCTTTTTATTTATAAATTAAATTCAATCAACCTAACCAGGGTGGCCAAGAGACGCTGCAACTCAGTTCTAGCTTTCACCTTGCTCAATACTCGGAGGACGACTAAACGACCCCCCTTCAAGACGTACTAACGATGCGAGAGTCTCACTTCCCTCCTGGGCCAATCCGAGGTGCTTTCGCACTAAAACAGCACCCGGGTCCCCCCGCAAAGAGAAGGACAAATTCGCCAGGGGCAATGAGGGACAGTGCCCCCACAAAGTTGTCTTACGCCACCTAAAGCCACTGAGTTGCAGCGAACTCCCGCCAAAGCCAGGCCCTAAGGAAAGACTGGCCCGCCACCCAAAAACTACACCAAAAATGAGAATAAATCCTTCACAAACAAACTGGTCCCCACAGCATTCAAATGCACACCATCATGACGAAGGAACTTCCCAATATCACCAACCAAAAAGCCACGACTCACCAAAATTCCTCCAATTTTTTCCACATGCTTGGCAATCGCAACATTCGCTTTCTTACGTGCTCTCTCCAAAGCACCATACTTGCGCACTCCCCTCCATGTCAAACGAGGCATCATTTCAGACCATACAATCCGAATATTGGGCCACTGCAAACGTATCTCGTCCATCACTTCACGAATCCTGACAATCAGCTCCACACCTTTCAACTGGCCCACATCATTGCCACCAACATGTAAAACCAATATATTCGGAACTCCCCACTTAGCCACCGATGAAACTATCAGTGCCAAAACAGATGCAACACGCAAGCCCCTAACACCAATCCAACGCACTCTAAACCTGCGAGGCCACAAAACCTGTTTTTGGGACAACACATATTTTTCCGCCCAAAAAATATATGAGTGACCAAGAAGCCACACCTGCCCCTCTTCTTCCGTCAATGCTGTGGAAAAAGAGAGAACCTAACCGTGAGAACCGCACCAAACCCAATTCCAACGGACACAACTTTAGTAACACATAGCAACTGACTAGCAGGGATGCAGAACTGGGGAAAACAGGAACCCGAGTGAAGAAGAAAAACCAAAAAACCTGCCCGTGAACCAAATGGGTCAAATCATGGCTAACGGGAGGAAAAATTAAAAATCCCTTCACACCCCCAATTGCTCAACGCTAACCGTTGACCAATTGGCGGGTAAGCAACGTTTTCGGGTTAACGCAGGGTGCGCCCCTATACCTTATCGCAGCGCACGTACTTTTTATATGCAGCTGACTTCCAGCGCCCCACCTTCTGAATGTCCTGCACAGACGCCCCTGAGAGGGCCGCACAAGTAGCAGCGCCAATACGAAAAGAATGCGTGCCATACTCTGAAGGATTCAAACCCAATTCTAACAAACATTTCTTAAAAACCGCTGCAAATTGAAACTTGGTCAGAGGAGTGCCATCCGCATGAATTAGCCACTGCACACCCCGACTAGGACGTAACTCCATAAACCTGGCAGCTAACTGAACTGGACAGATGTCTAAATCCCTATTCTTATGCAGAGTAACCCATTTCCCCCTGCCTGTTTGATCTGTTTTGGAGAAACGCAGCTTGCAAAGTATCGCTGAGTCACGAAAAACAATGTCTTTTAACAAAAGACCAGAAACTGTGGAAGTTTTATTGGTAGACACTACCTCGCTAACACGAAACGCCCCAAAAAATGCTACCGCAAAAGCAAGCCTAAAAAGAAAAGTTTCATACAAATCAACCGCTATCTTTCCCATTGAAGTCAACAAGCCAGACAAAAGCTGCAAATCGACTGGCCGGCAAGAGTCTGAACGAGCTGGCGACCCCTTAGCCCAACCCCTCAAAGCCTTCACTAACACGAAAGCCTTGGTGGGGTCATGCAAACCTTTTAATTTGCAGAAAAAGGAGATACCAGCAAGCGCGGAACCTATAAACGCTCTAGATCTGCCCTGCTGATAACGAAACCAAACAAAAGATGAAATCAACTGTTCCGGAGGCTTACCCTCCACGTCTGGGAGAGCACAATGCGTGCACCAATCCCGCCAAGTGGCTGAGTAAGCCCGGAAAGTCGATGGAGCAAGCGACTTTAACGCCAAACCTTCTAAGCCGGCCTGATAATCTGCCACACAAACGAGGGGCAGACCAAACCAACGTTAGAAGCCGACGGCACAAGCGCCCGGAAGCGATCAAATTGAAATCGGGACAGCGCGTCTGCAATGTCATTACACACCCCTGGCACATGCTTCGCCCTGAATCTAATATTAAACTCCAAGCAGCGCAAAACTAAATGTCGGAGCAAACGCAAAACAAAATGCGAAGACGAACGCTGATTGTTGATGGCATGAACCACACCCAAATTGTCGCACCAAAATACTACATGACAGTTGCTCAGTCGCACGGACCAAAGTTCAACTGATACGACAATTGGAAAAAGTTCCAGCAGCAACAAGTTATCCGTCAAACCCTCTTCACGCCAAGCTATCGGCCACGGAGCCGCGCACCATTCCCCATTGAAAAAGGCCCCAAAACCGGATGATCCAGCCGCATCCGTAAAAAGTTGCAATGAACTGTTCGCTAATGGAGGCGAAGGCCAAATGCGTTCACCATTAAAGTGTATCAAAAATCTATTCCACATGCGAAGATCCTCCTTTATCACCGCGGACAGGCGAATGTAGTGATGCGGCCGAACCACGCCAGCTGTTGCCCTCTCCAATATTCTACAAAAGACCCTACCCACAGGAATAAAACGGCAAGCAAAATTTAAAGAGCCGAGGAGAGACTGAACTCTACGTAACCTTACTGAATCCTCTGCTAAGCAGACCTCAATAAGACCACGCAGCTTCTCAACCTTATCAATGGGAAGTCTACAACAGCCCTCTATCGTATCTATCTCAATTCCCAAATAAGATAAACAAACAGACGGACCCTCTGTCTTCTCGTTAGCAACGGGAACACTCTAAATAAGGACTGCGCAGAAAAAAGGAGGTCAGCACAAACGTCACTTCTTCCTGGACCCATAAAGAGAAAATCATCTAAATAGTGTGCTATGCCCGTTTTTCCGGTCCCGGCATGGAGACACCACTGAAGAAAGGAGCTGAATTTCTCAAAATAGGCACAGGAAACCGCGCAGCCCATAGGTAAACACTTATCTACAAAATAGCCCGAATCTAACCTAAAACCCAGAAATCTCATGGCCTCAGGATGCATTGGTAATAAACGAAAACCTGATTCTATATCTAATTTAGCCAACAAAGCGCCATGTCCAAAACTACGAACTAAATTCAAGGTATCGTCAAATGATTGGTAAACTACCCTACGACAATTCTCTGGTATGGCATCATTAACAGAACCTCCCTGCGGATATGAAAGATGCTGAATCAACCGAAACTTGCCCGGCACTTTTTTAGGAACTACGCCAACTGGAGAAATACAGAGATTATGCAAGGGAGGACAAGGAAAAGGACCCTCCATCCTCCCCAGCAAAACCTCCGCACACACCTTAACCCTCAATTCCCCGGGAAAATCCCTGGCAGAGCGCAAATTCTGGGATGCCCTAACAATCAACTGCCTGTCAATGGGTAAACGAAAACCTACTGAAAAACCTTCGTAAAGAAAAAGTGCATCCTCTCTACATGGGTATAAATGTAACCATCTAATAAGAGAATCTAAACGGACTGGAGAACAAGCCTTAACTAGCACTCTTGGGGCCCTCAGCACGGTCCTGGGAAATACCTCCTGCCCCACGTCGACAGTCCTTGGCCGGATGCTCACCTCCGCAGAGACGACAGGAGTGGCGAAAGCGACACCCCGACCCCCTAGTACATTTGGAGTCGTTGTAGGCAAAGCATTTCCCTCTCCCCACTCCTGTCGACCCCTGTCTGGTGGCAGCATAGCTTTTCCGAGGAGGCGCACCGTCCAACGGAGGCCGACGCTGTTGAGAGACCTCTAACCAGACTTCAACATCCTTAACCCCGAAAGGAATAACTAAAGAACTGTCATGTTTTTTCCTAAATTGTGAATCATATTCACGCCATGCCAAGTTACGAGACCTGACGAACATGTCGAGCACTAAAAATAGATACCTGAGAATGTTAACGTGCTCCTGCGCCCTGGTCTCCAAATAACATGTCGCAAATATGAGCATGCCTTTCAACCACGTATTAAAGTTGCAAAAAGCATCTTCTCCTATGCCTCCCGATTTTTTAGCCTGCACCAAACCTTTCCTCATGTCATCTGTGAGTGAAAACAGGTCTACAAATTTCCCATTGCGAATTTTGCCTTTTACACTTTTCCGTAAGCCTCGTAGCACCGCAGTATTCGCGCAATGCACTGTATCTGCCCCTGCTTCCTGCGCTTTTGCCCCTGACTCATCAGACCTCCTAGTCTCGCCACCTGACTTTTTCGCCAGCCGCCGCGCAACCAGTCTAGCAATTTTACGGGGGCGAGCGGGGGAACCAGAAGAGTGAGATGAAGAAGAAGAAGTCAGAAGAAGACAAAGGAGTTTCATACTCACCAGAACCAGATGGAAGCGGACCCGCTTCAGCAGACTTCTCCCTTGACGGCGCCACAGCTTCAGATACCGGTGCCGAATCTTCCTGTCCCGAAGCAGGCAATGAAAGAACTGCGGACACCTCACCACTTGGACCATCAGATACTTCAAGGCCTGGAACTAAGGAAGACGTGTGAGCCACCGCAGAAACGGACCCGGAAACCTCTGGGGTGGGAAGGGACAGGAGGCGGAATGGCTGGCGCCCGCGCAGGAGGCGACAAACTGGGCGGGGGAAAAACAGAGGCAGTTTGGCCGGAGTGTGTGCTGAAAGAGGAAACTGGGGGCAAAGGCGGTGGCGCAGCCGCTGCAGGTGGGTAAACTTGCCAAGCTGGCAGGTACGGGTACTGAAACTGCGCATGCTGAAAAGCAGGAGGATATGCCGAAGGAGGGGCCGCGAAATGGGGAGAATAAAAGTGGGCAGGAGGAACAGCAACAGAAGATGACAAAATCGGAGGAGCTACGCCTGAGCTCCAAGAAGTCTGACCCCAAGAAGGGCCTGCCATAGAAAGGGGGGGTGGTGCATTAAAGGAGGGTGCCTGGCTGCCGGCTGGGGTGTACCATGGGGGTTGAATAGAAACCGGCACAACGTGCCCAAATGATACTCCAGCAAATGGAGTAGCGGGAAAAGTTGGGGAGCTTAAACGCTGCGCCAAACCCCCCGAAAAATGTAGAAAGGTGCCTGGGAAATAGGGAGACCCCGCACCTAAAATGGCCGCCTGAGGCAAGATGGCCGCCGGGCCCGCCGCATGGGCCAGGCCGGCTGGGCCACCGGAAATCAAAGCGGCAGAGGTCGCAGCCGCGGTGGCCACGACACCACCGGACCCAACATGAGGCCAGGACGGGGCTGAGGTCAGGTGACCTCCGCTGCTTGAATGGGGAGACCCGCGGAAAATGCGGCGCGCACGTGACTGACGCCGCCGAGAGCCCCCGCCGGAGCCGCAGGCAAAGCAGGTGTGCAAGGGGACCCCAGCGGCGCCAAAGGAGACGCGACGCTGACCGAAGAGAGGGTGAGCGGACAGGGATGCGCAGACCCGTCGCGCGCTGGAGAAGCAGGGACCGCGATGCTGCCAGAAGAGCTGGCGCCGGGGCGAGGTGGGGATGTAGGCGCGCCAGCTGCAGAAGCACGCGGGGAAAGAGTGCAGGCAGAGGAGGGAGCGGACCCAGCAGCCGCTGGGGGGCCGATGACAAGGGGGGCAGAGCCGCTCGGGGTGGATGAATGAAACTGGGAAGGGGAGGTTGGGGGAGATAAGCGGGCGGGAACAGAGCGCAGAGGGCACGAAAATTCAGCCAGCCAGCGGGGAGGGGGGGCATCGCGACGAGGACGAGACATGGTGAAAAAAGACAGTGGTAACAAAGTAAATAGGATAAATATGCCAGAGATACTCAGCCTTTCCGAAATTCCACTGCAAAAGAGGCTGAGCTGCCCTCTAACCCTTCCTTATATATCCTCCATTTAACTCCTCCTATCCCTCTGCCTATAGGATGATCTGGCCACCTGACACAAACCCTTCACTCAGCCAACCAGGCTGTCATATACAAAAACACCTTGCAGAAACCATCAATCTTATCTATCCTCAATCCTATACAGATTTCGTCTACCATTATTCCTGCATGGGCCAATGTAGTGTGTTTTATTCCTGTGTGGGCCAATGTAGTGTGTTTTATTCCTGCAGGGGCCAATGTAGTGTGTTTTATTCCTGCGGGGGCCAATGTAGTGTGTTTTATTTCTGCGGTTGCAAATGTAGTGTGTTTTATTCCTGCGGTTACCAATGTAGTGTGTTTTATTCCTGCGGTTGCCAATGTAGTGTGTTTTATTCCTGCGGTTGCCAATGTAGTGTGTTTTATTCCTGCAGTTGCAAATGTAGTGTGTTTTATTCCTGCAGGGGCCAATGTAGTGTGTTTTATTCCTGTGTGGGCCAATGTAGTGTGTTTTATTCCTGCAGGGGCCAATGTAGTGTGTTTTATTCCTGCGGGGGCCATTGTAGTGTGTTTTATTCCTGCGGGGCCCAATGTAGTGTGTTTTATTCCTGCGGTTGCAAATGTAGTGTGTTTTATTCCTGCGGTTGCAAATGTAGTGTGTTTTATTCCTGCAGGGGCCAATATAGTGTGTTTTATTCCTGCGTGGGCCAATGTAGTGTGTTTTATTCCTGCGGGGGCCAATGTAGTGTGTTTTATTCCTGCGGTTGCAAATGTAGTGTGTTTTATTCCTGCAGGGGATAATATAGTGTGTTTTATTCCTGCGTGGGCCAATGTAGTGTGTTTTATTCCTGCGGGGGCCAATGTAGTGTGTTTTATTCCTGCGGGGTGAAAATTGGTGTGTTTTTTCATAGGTTGCGCACGCCAAATCTCCGGATGGTGTGCCTTGGCATTTTAAATTCTTGTGTAGTGTGCCTTGATTTAAAAAAGGTTGAAAATCACTGGTATATAGGATGCAATTTCAGTACTGGCCACCAATATAAAACACTGTCCACCAATGTATATAGGATACAATTTCATCTCTGTCCACCAATGTTAAACACTGGCCACCAATGTATTTAGGATGCAATTTTAGCACTGGCCACCAATGTAAAACACTGGCCACCAATGTATATAGTATGCAATTTTAGTACTGGCCACCAATGTAAAACACTGTCCACCAATGTATATAGGATGGAATTTAATCACTGGCCACCAATGTAAAACACTGGCCACCAATGTATTTATTTAGCAATTTTAGCACTGGCCACCAATGTATATAGGATGCAATTTCATCACTGTCCACCAATGTAAAACACTGGCCACCAATGTATATAGGATGCAATTTTAGCACTGGCCACCAATGTAAAACACTGGCCACCAATGTATTTATGTATCAATTTTAGCACTGGCCACCAATCAAAAAATGTCATCCTACCAATGTATATAGCAGCGGTTTTCAACCAGTGTGCAGCGGCACAGTAGTGTGCCGCGATGGCTGTCAGAGCTGCCAGGCACATTATAAACTAATGTATGGTCCGGGCAGCCACTGAGCTCCTCTAGACGCGGCGGTGTGACATCACAAGTCACGCACGCCGCATTGCCTCCAGAAAGCCCACGCTAGTGAACGAGCCAGCGCTTCCTGCCCTCACTTTTGACAGAGCCATCGCTTCTGCCTGCCCCACGCAAGTGACTGAGCCAGCGCTTCCAGCCCGGGGGCAGGGTGAGCCAATCTGCTTTTTTTTTTAGTTTGGGAGCAATGTGTTTTTCTCTGTGGAGGCCAATGTGATTGTTTTATTTGCCAATGTAGTGTGTTTTATTCCTGCGGGGGCCAATGTAGTGTGTTTTATTCCTGCGGTTGCAAATCTAGTGTGTTTTATTCCTGCGGTTGCAAATGTAGTGTGTTTTATTCCTGCGGGGGCCAATGTACAGTAGTGTGTTTTATTCCTGCGGGGGCCAATGTAGTGTGTTTTATTCCTGCGGTTGCAAATGTAGTGTGTTTTATTCCTGCAGGGGCCAATATAGTGTGTTTTATTCCTGCGGGGGCCAATGTAGTGTGTGTTATTCCTGTGGAGACCAATGTAGTGTGTTTTATTCCTGCGGGGGCCAATGCATAGTTACCTACTTTCAACAATCTCTTCCCGGGAGAAGCCCGGGTAAGAGAAGCAGCAAGGGGCCGATGGGGGCGGGGCCTAACGGTCCGTGTCATTAAGCCCCGCCCCCTCGCGGCAAAACTGCCGCAATTGGGTAAAATTTACATACGGGGCGGGGCCTAATGCTGTGATTCATGCAGAATCACATCCTAAGCCCCGCCCCCTTCACGGAGACCCGCGATCGCTGCGGTTATTCTCCTCATTCTGCCCACTTCACTAGGAAGTGGGTAGAATGCGGGAGAAATGCCTACCCTTCCGGGGGTGCGGGGGGTTACCCGAAAAATCGGGGGCCTCCCGCGAAAACCGGGAGGGTAGGCATGTATGGGCCAATGTAGTGAGTTTTATTCCTGCGGTTGCAAATGTAGTGTGTTTTATTCCTGCAGGGGCCAATATAGTGTGTTTTATTACTGCGGGGGCCAATGTAGTGTGTTTTATTCCTGCGGGGGCCAATGTAGTGTGTTTTATTCCTGCGGTTGCAAATGTAGTGTGTTTTATTCCTGCAGGGGCCAATATAGTGTGTTTTATTACTGCGGGGGCCAATGTAGTGTGTTTTATTCCTGCGGGGGCCAATGTAGTGTGTTTTATTCCTGCGGTTGCAAATGTAGTGTGTTTGATTCCTGCTGTTGCCAATGTAGTGTGTTTTATTCCTGCGGTTGCCAATGTAGTGTGTTTTATTCCTGCGGTTGCTAATGTAGTGTGTTTTATTCCTGCGGTTGCCAATGTAGTGTGTTTTATTCCTGCAGTTGCAAATGTAGTGTGTTTGATTCCTGCGGGGGCCAATGTAGTGTGTTTTATTCCTGCGGGGGCCAATGTAGTGTGTTTTATTCCTGTGGGGGCCAATGTAGTGTGTTTTATTCCTGCATGGGCCAATGTAGTGTGTTTTATTCCTGTGTGGGCCAATGTAGTGTGTTTTATTCCTGCAGGGGCCAATGTAGTGTGTTTTATTCCTGCGGGGGCCAATGTAGTGTGTTTTATTCCTGCGGTTGCAAATGTAGTGTGTTTTATTCCTGCGGTTACCAATGTAGTGTGTTTTATTCCTGCGGTTGCCAATGTAGTGTGTTTTATTCCTGCGGTTGCCAATGTAGTGTGTTTTATTCCTGCAGTTGCAAATGTAGTGTGTTTTATTCCTGCAGGGGCCAATGTAGTGTGTTTTATTCCTGTGTGGGCCAATGTAGTGTGTTTTATTCCTGCAGGGGCCAATGTAGTGTGTTTTATTCCTGCGGGGGCCATTGTAGTGTGTTTTATTCCTGCGGGGCCCAATGTAGTGTGTTTTATTCCTGCGGTTGCAAATGTAGTGTGTTTTATTCCTGCAGGGGCCAATGTAGTGTGTTTTATTCCTGCGTCGGCCAATGTAGTGTGTTTTATTCCTGCGGTTGCAAATGTAGTGTGTTTTATTCCTGCAGGGGATAATATAGTGTGTTTTATTCCTGCGTGGGCCAATGTAGTGTGTTTTATTCCTGCGGGGGCCAATGTAGTGTGTTTTATTCCTGCGGGGTGAAAATTGGTGTGTTTTTTCATAGGTTGCGCACGCCAAATCTCCGGATGGTGTGCCTTGGCATTTTAAATTCTTGTGTAGTGTGCCTTGATTTAAAAAAGGTTGAAAATCACTGGTATATAGGATGCAATTTCAGTACTGGCCACCAATATAAAACACTGTCCACCAATGTATATAGGATACAATTTCATCTCTGTCCACCAATGTTAAACACTGGCCACCAATGTATTTAGGATGCAATTTTAGCACTGGCCACCAATGTAAAACACTGGCCACCAATGTATATAGTATGCAATTTTAGTACTGGCCACCAATGTAAAACACTGTCCACCAATGTATATAGGATGGAATTTAATCACTGGCCACCAATGTAAAACACTGGCCACCAATGTATTTATTTAGCAATTTTAGCACTGGCCACCAATGTAAAACACTGTCCACAAATGTATATAGGATGGAATTTAATCACTGGCCACCAATGTAAAACACTGGATACCAATGTATATAGGATGCAATTTTAGCACTGGTCACCAATGTATTTATTTAGCAATTTTAGCACTGGCCACCAATGTATATATGATGCAATTTCATCATTGTCCACCAATGTAATACACTGGCCACCAATGTATATAGGATGTAATTTGATCACTGTCCACCAATGTAAAACACTGGCCACAAATGCATATAGGATGCAATTTTAGCACTGGCCACCAATGTAAAACACTGGCCACCAATGTATTTATTTAGCAATTTTAGCACTGGCCACCAATGTATATAGGATGCAATTTCATCACTGTCCACCAATGTAAAACACTGGCCACCAATGTATATAGGATGCAATTTTAGCACTGGCCACCAATCTATATAGGATGCAGTTTTAGCACTGGCCACCAATGTATACTTGATGCAATTTTAGCACTGGCCACCAATGTAAAACACTGGCCACCAATGTATTTATGTAGCAATTTTATCACTGGCCACTAATGTATATAGGATGCAATTTCATCACTGTCCACCAGTGTATATAGGATGCTATTTTATCACGGTCCTCCAATTTAAAACACTGGCCACCAATGTATGTAGGATGCAATTTGATCACTGTCCACCAATGTAAATCACTGGCCACCAATGTATATAGGCTGCACTTTTAGCACTGCCCACCAATGTAGTTATGTAGCAATTTTAACACTGGCTACCAATGCATATAGGATGCAATTTAATCATTGTCCTCCAATGTAAATCAGTGGGCACCAACATATATTTGTGATGCAATTTTAGCACTGGCCATCAATGTAAATCACTGGCCACAAATGTATATAGGATGCAAATATAGCAATGTCCACCAATGGAAAACCCTGGCCACCAATGTATATAGGATGCAATTTTAGCACTGTCCACCAATGTAAATCACTGGCCACCAATGTATATAGGATGCAATTTTAGCACTGTCCACCAAAATAAATCACTGGCCACCAATGTATATAGGATGCAATTATAGCAATGTCCACCAATGTAAAACCCAGGCCACCAATGTATATAGGATGCAATTTTAGCACTGGCCACCAATGTACATAGGATACATTTTTAGCACCATCCATCAATGTAAATCACTGGCCACCAATATATATTGGATGCAATTTTAGCACTGGCCACCTACTGTATGTAAAGCACTGGCCTCCAATGTATATAGGATGCAATTTTATTACTGTCCACCAATGTAAATCACTGGGCACCAAAATATATAGGATGCAATTTTAGCACTGGCCACCAATGTAAAACACTGCCCTCCAATGTATATAGGATGCCATTTTAGTACAATCCACCAATGTAAAACACTGGCCACCAATGTATATAGGATGCAATTTTAGCATGGTCCACCAATGTATGTAGGATGCAATTTTAGCAGTCCACTAATGTAAATAACTGGCCACCATTGTATATAGGATGCAATTTGATCATTGTCCACCAATGTGAAACCTTGGCCACCAATGTATATAGGATGCAATTTTAGCACTGTCCACCAATTTATATAGGTTGTAATTTTAGCACTGTCCACCAATATAAATCAGCGACCACCAATGTACATAGGATACAATTTTAGCTCTGGCCACCAATGTAAATCCCTAGCCACCAATGTGTATAGGTTGCAATTTTAGCACTGGCCACCAATTTAAAACACTACCTTCCACTGTATATAGGATGCCATTTTAGTACTGGCCACCAATGTAAATCACTGGCTACCAATGTATATAGGATGCAATTTTAGCACTGGCCACCAATGTAAAACAGTGCCGTCCAATATATATAGGATGCCATTTTAGCATGGTCCACAAATGTAAAAACACTGGCCACCAATGTATATAGGATACAATTTTAGCACTGTCCACCAATGTAAATCACTGGCCACCAATATATATAGAATGTTATTTTATCACAGTGCACCAATGTATATAGGATACAATGACTGGAAACCAATGTTTGCACTTGGCCACTACCAGCAATGTTACCACTGCCCACCAATATTATTAACCTGGCCACCTATGTATATAGCATGGCTGTCACTGCTGCCTGCGGTTTACCACAGTCTACTACCACCAATGTTACCATTGACCATCAATATCTTCGCTGGCCACCAATGTATATAGCATGGCATGTCACTGCTGCACACCAATTGCCACTGCCCACCAATAAATATATGTTTCCATACTGTCTATTATTATACATATTAATATACATATTATAATGTTAATTTTAAATGTATTTTATTATTTTATTTTATAAATATCAATATAATGCTTTACAAATGTAATTAATTTCAAAACGGCAGAGAATTGGTAATGTGTTCAAGCAGATCCCCATTTTCTGGTGACTACGAAGGTGTACAGGCCACATGTACAGTATATACTTATAATTCTCTCCATTATTATGATCAATATCCATTACTGTTTAAAAAAAATGTCTGTGTGACATTTATAAGATTATAAATTTACTGGATTATTTGTTTTGAATTGAAGTTTTTTTTATTCTATTTGTTTTTTGCAGATATGGCCGTACCAAAAATAAAGATTTCTGGACAGGATTCATTGACTTGTACCAGTCCAGTGAGTTCCTCTGGAGGGTCAAGACCAAGGACTACTCCAATAGAGACAAGGAGAATCAGGCACTTAACAAACTTGTCTTGTAGAGTAGAGGCCACGACAGTGATGCTGACATTGCCTGGGTCAAGGTGAAGATCCAGAATTTAAGAACTGTATTCATGAAGGAAGGAGCACAAGAAGTATGTAGAGTCACAACATTCGGGAGCAGAGGCGGATGAAGTCCAGAAGCCATCGTACTACGATCTGCCCACCTTTGTCCCACAGTGCAAACACACCCTTTATTTTTGTTATTAATATTTTTTTTTCATTCATAGTTTATAGACAAATTGATAATATTTGAGAATGGTGCCAGTGGATTTTTTGTCCATGTTGAACAATCAGCAATATACATTTAATTTTCTATAATGCACTTGATAAATGTTAACTATGAGCTGATTGGTTAACATTGACAACTTCTCCACTGGCTCACTTATCCACTCTTTTTTGCCTTTTCCTTTCATCAACACTTAATAAAGGATAATCGATTTTGTAACGTAAATTAATACTATGCGCTAAACTTCTCTTTCCCAGCTTGTCACTTCGGACATGGACACTGACCCTCCGACCAGCGAACCCACAGAAGTGTTGGAGACTACAATAGAGATGCCGTCTTCCCAGGCTCTCGCAAAGAAGCGGAGGGTGGCTTCCAAGACTCTCATTTCTGGACCGTCTAGGAGTGACCTTTTTTTGAAACACGCGGAGGATGTTCTTTAGAAGCTCCCGGATGCAAACATGATTTTTGGTATGAACAGCACCAATGAAATGCAGGCCATGCCACCAAACCAGGTCATGCATATCAAGCACATAGTATATGATATCATGGTACGTGGTCTTCAAGGTGAATTGGATAACCACAGTAACGTAGGATTGAAATACTAGGCAGCAGCCCATCCCATCGGCCTCAGGCAATTTCCCCGTACTACATCACAAACCGGTGTATCCCCCAATGCCAATTCCTCCATAGCATCCCCACACCTATCATGCGTCACGTAGCCTCACGCCACTATCTCACTTTCCCGGAACCTCTACGAGTGAGTGC
Source organism: Taudactylus pleione (assembly GCA_031769625.1). Classification (NCBI taxonomy): domain Eukaryota; kingdom Metazoa; phylum Chordata; class Amphibia; order Anura; family Myobatrachidae; genus Taudactylus; species Taudactylus pleione. The sequence continues at coordinate 13,677,785 of JAUIMM010000188.1, forward strand.
ACAGACCACTCTGCATGGCGATGATAAGTTTTTAAATTTTGTGATTTTTCTTTTACTCTGTTTTTATAGTGTTCTAAAATTTGGTCGCTCCTTTTTAATTTGGTTTTTCTTCACGATGAACATGAGTTTGGTCAAAGTGACATGATAATGGCTAATGGACTTCATTTACCCCTGTTTACTGACCGTTGTGACATATTTAGATTTTTGTGCTCTTTTCCTGAACACAGTTTGCAAATTCTGGATCTTTGCCTTTACCTTGGTTATTTTGGCATCACGGTTTAGATGGAATCGGTATGATATGCTGGCGGCTGAATAGCCGCTGGCCGAAATCCCGACACTGGAAGCCCGCATTGTGCAGAATCCTGACAGCGTTAGGTAAGTACCCTAACCTCCCCCCCTAAACTTAACCCTCCCTTGATGGTGCCTAACCCTACCCTCCCCCCGGTGGTGCCTAAACCTAACCCTCCCCTTCCCACACCCTAAACCTAACCCTCACGGGAGTGCATAATTCTAACCTCCCCCCAGTGGTAACTAACCCTAACCCCCCTTTCCCCTAGCCTAACCCTCCCCAGGGGGTGCCTAACCCTAATCTCCTCCCCGGGGGTGGCTAAACCTAACCCCCCCCTTCCCCGGGGACAGAGCAGTTACTTACCCGTCCGGACGATCGGGATTCCAGCGCTTCGAGATGCTGACATCGGTATCCTGTTCCCCTTTGGGCTATCGGCGTCGGCATATTGCCGGGGAGTGGGATTCAGGCGTCTGTATATCGACGTCCGGCATTCCGTCTGCCGGCAATGTAACTGCTTCCCATTTAGATATCTACTGTACATGACCAATTGTTTAAGTGCCTCATTCTTTGATTTTGTTGGAGTAGTCCTGGCTCTAGAGACACTCAGTGGCCTGGTATAAGTTGATGAATCCTGTTTAATAACTTTTCCTTTATTTAAAAGTTTAAAAGAAAAAAAAAACCTGTGTTGTCTCATTATGCAACAATTTGTAATGGTACATTGAATGGTGAGATAGGGGGCAAAAAGGGGAGTGGTTAGGGGTGATAGATATAGATGGTTTGTAAAGGTAATATAATTGTCCACATATAAAGTTAATGGATTCAGGTTGATTAGCAGCCGGTTTAAATATTTACGCCAGAAGCCCAAACAGTTTACCAACAAGAAAAGTAAGTACCCTGATCCTAACCTTCTCCCCCCCTTAACCTGAACTCTATCTTAGTGGTGTCAAATCCTCACCCTCCCTTGCGAGTGGCAAACCTTAATCTCCCACAGGGGGTGCCTAAAGCTAACCCCCCCATCCCTGGGGAAGGTAACATTTTTGCTGTTGGCCAAATATACCGGATTCTGCGGTTGAGGATGACACCGCCGGTATCCTGATCTCCTTTGGGATATCTGCATCGGCATTTTGCTGAAGTCCAGAATTAAAACATGAGTATATTGACATTCAGAAACATTAAACTTTATTGACCTTATATATGTTTATATTAATAATTTTGTATTTTTTTTTATAATTTAAAAAAATAACTTGGTACATAAAATATTTTTTGAAAGCAAATGTGTTTTTATTCAGGTTACAAGGAGCATATTTACCAAAACATATTAGGTAATGCAGTCTTCCTGCCAAGACACTGCCCCCTCCCCATTGAAATAGGCCTGGTATTCCTCCCTGACCTGTTTCGCACATACAGAGGCTGCCTCGAGAAACCATGTTCTAGACACAGACGTCCACATATCACTGTTGTCTATGCGGTCAGTATGATCTGGCCATGATGTAGGTACTGGCCTTTGTTGAGTGGTTTTACACCAAAGTAAATTATGGAGGGCACAGCAGGCCAATACCACCCACTCTATTTTGTCCACCCATAAATTAATTGGTGTTTTGAAAATCCTGAACCTTCTGCTCATGATGCTAAAAGCGTTCTCCGAAGTACGCTTGCCCTTGAAAGTTTAATAATTGTAAATCTTTGGTCAATCCCCTTTAAGCAAAGGACTTCATTACATGTCATGCAATGCAAAAGCCTCATCTGCTACAAAATTAAAATGTAGGTTATTTTTGCATAGGGAGGCAGGTGGTAAATTTAGGCTTTTGGACATCATCCTTTCATAAAATACAGTGTCCTTGAAGAACCCACCATCCGATTCACGGCCATTTTTCCCAACATCCACATGGAGAAATTAATTGTTCACATTAACTATTGCCATCAAGATTATAGTAAAAAAGCCTTTATAATTAAAGTACATAGAACCAGTGTTGCCAGGTGGTGTTATCCGGACATGCTTCCCATCTATTGCACCTTGACTCGAAGTCATGTGCAATTAAATGCCAATCCTCATTTGTAGAAGGAAACTAGAATAAAAAAAACAAAAAAACATTTTTTTATTAAAGTTTAAATACATATCTGTCCAACAACATATACCATATGGGCAGCAAGAGAATAACAATGGGGGGCATATTGGTTGGCAGCAGCAAATATCATATGGGCAGCAAACAAATAACATTTGGGGGGCATAGTGGTTGGCAGCAGCAAATACCATATGGGCAGCAAGCAAATAACATTTGTGGGCATAGAGATTGGCATCAACATATACCATATGGGCAGCAAGCGAATAACATTTTGGGGGCATAGAGGTTGGCAGCAGCGTATACCATATGGGCAGCAAGCAAATTTCATTTCGAGGGGCATAGTGGTTAGCAGTAGCATATACCATATAGGCAGCAAGCGAATACCATTTTGGGGGCATAGAGGTTGGCAGCAGCATATACCACATGGGCAGCAAGCGAATAACAATTGGAGAGTATACAGTGGGGTCCAGCAGCATATAACATTGAGAGACATAAAAAAATGTTCTTACCTTGATGTACTGCTGCTTGAGAATGGTGAATATCGCTTTGCAGGTCTCTGGTATGATGAGGCCCAAAGCTTGGGGTGAGATCACTTTGCCAAACTTGAGGTCGGCCAGGGATCTACCAGTTGTCAGGAATCGCAGGGTAGGGATGAGCCTCTACTCGGCAGGTATGGCCCTCCGCAGCTTGGTATCCTGCCTCTGGATGTAAGCCGTCACCAGCTAGTCAGCCTAGGCCCCCAATAAAGGGGTCCCCCTCTCCAGGGCACCCCAGGCCTAGGCTGATAGCCCGGGCTATCCCCGGCACCCCTGGGCGGTGGTTGCCGGGTTGATTATGTAGTCTGGTGCATTTGAAATAAATCAAAATATTGTCTTTTGCTGTGGAACTACAGGTCCCAGCAAGCCTCCCCCGCATACTGGTACTTGGAGAACCACAAGTCAATGAACCACAAGCCAATGGTGAGAACCACAAAGTAACCTCGCTATTCCCACCATTAAAGTCAATGGTGAGAACCGCTCACTGGCTGAGAGGTGTTTTCAGCCAGCCTGTTAGTGAATGCCATTTAATAGGAACTGCTGGGGCAGTTCCTATTTATGTTTACAACATTGCGGCTCCATAGATCGTGGACTGTGGATATCATATTGTTTGTCCCAAGAGCACTTTTTTTTACCACACTAAAAAGAGAATTTATATACTGAAATCCATATATCACAGCTTATGGAACGTTGATACATAAAGGATTCTCCTTATTATAAACATTTTTTCTGGATAACTAATTTTTATGGAACTCTTTTTTGATTATTCCCCGGTGGAATATTAAAATGTGTATTGTACTGTCTTTTTTTAATATAAAAATTGATTATTAGAAAAATTAATGTGCAACCTTTTTTATATTTGCATTAGATTTATATGATATTTATTTATTACCAGTTATTTATATGGCGCACACATATTCCGCAGCGCTTTACAAAGAATATTTGGCCATTCACATCAGTCCCTGCCCCAGAATAGCTTACAATCTATGTTCCCTACCACATGCACACATACGCACTAGGGTTAATTTTGTTTGGAGCCAATTAACCTACCTGTATATTTTTGGAATATGGGAGGAAACCGGAGCACCCGTAGGAAACCCACGCAAGCACAGGGAGAATATGCTAACTCCACACAGTTATTTTTTAGATGTATTAGATGGATTAAAATTGTTCCCTTATTTATATCATACCTGTGTCTTGGTGTTGGTAACTTCTGCCATAGTAGAGTCTTTTTATAAGCGCAGTACCAATTTTTCTTCTCTGAATAGTTTGTTCTCCAATAGTAAGTCTCCACAGACATCACAGGTGACTGCTGCTAATATAAATTGGTTTCTGTACAAGATCGCCTAAAAATAAGTAGGGGTGTGCACCGGCCTCTTTTCGTGTTTTGTGTTTTGGTTTTGGATCTGGATCTTTCTTCGTGTTTTGGATCTGGATTGGTTTTGCCATAACCACCCTTCCGTGTTTTGGGTTCTGGGTTTTGTGTTTTGGATCTGTATTTTTTTTTTAAAAAGCATAAAAACAGCTAAAATCACAGAATGTGTTGGTTTTTCTGCTCCTATGCTATTATTAACCTCAATAACCTTAATTTCCAGTCTATTCTGAACACCTCACACCTCACAATAGTGTTTTTATGTCCAAAAGGTTGCACCGAGGTAGCTGGATGACTATGCTAAGCGACACGAGTGGGCGGCACAAACACGTGACCCATCTAGGCGTGAAACTGCAGTGGCAGACAGGATGGCAGTTTGAAAAACTAGGCCCCAAACAGTACATACTGCAAAGAAAAAAAGAGGTGCAAGATGGAATTGTCCTTGGGCCCTCCCACCCACCCTTATGTTGTATAAACAGGACATGCACACTTTAACAAAGCAATCATTTCATCGCCAGGGTCTGCCACACGACTGTGGCTGAAATGATTGGTTCGTTTGGGCCCCCACAAAACAAGCTGGCAATTAATCTGTCCCTGCACAAACTGGCTCTACGGAGGCTAGATGTCGTCCTCATCCTCCTCATCCACCAATTCCTCACCCTCTTCAGTGTTGTGTACATCCTCATCCTCACAGAGTATTAACTCGTCCCCACTGGAATCCACCACCACAGGTCCCTCTGTACGTTCTGGAGGCTGGTCTCCCTGGAAGAGTTGATAATTCATTTTGATGAACATCATCTTCTCCACATTTTGTGGAAGCAATCTCCTACGCCTTTCGCTGACAAGGTTCCGGGCTGCACTAAACACTCTTTCGGAGTACACACTGGAGGGGGGGCAACTCAGGTAAAATAGAGCCAGTTTGTACAGGGGCCTCCAAATTGCCTCTTTTTCCTGCCAGTACAGGTATGGACTGTCTGACATGCCTACTTGGATGCTGTCACTGATGTAATCCTCCACCATTCTGTCAATGGTGACAGTATCATATGTAGTGACAGTAGACATGTCAGAAATTGTTGCCAGGTCCTTCAGTCCGGACCAGATGTCCAAACTTGGTCCTGCCTGCCCTGCATCACTGCCAGTGGGTTGCTTAGGATAGCTAAGTTTTTTCCTGGCAGCCCCAGTTGCGGGAGAAAATGAAGAAGGAGCTGTTGACGTGTCACGTTCCGCTTCAGCTGACAGTGTGTTCACCAGCAGGTCTTTGCACCTCTGCAGGCTTGTGTCAGCCAGAAAGAAAGACACCACATAGGCTTTAAACCTAGGATCGAGCACGGTGGCCAAAATGTAGTGGTCTGATTTCAACAGATTGACCACCCTGGAATCCTGGCAAAGCAAATGAAGGGCTTCATCCACAAGTCCCACATGCCGAGCGGAATCGCTTCGTCTTAGCTCCTCCTTCACTTTCTCCAGCTGCTTCTGCAAAAGCCTGATGAGGGGAATGACCTGACTCAAGCTGGCAGTGTCTGAACTGACTTCACGTGTGGCAAGTTCGAAGGGCTGGAGAACCTTGCACAACACGGAAATCATTCTCCACTGCGCTTGAGTCAGGTGCATACCCCCTCCTATGTCATAGGTGGATGTATAGGCTTGTATGGCCTTTTGCTGCTCCTCCATCCTCTGAAGCATATAGAGCGTTGAGTTCCACCGCGTCACAACCTCTTGCTTCAGGTGATGGCGGGGCAGGTTCAAGAGTCTTTTCTGGCGCACCAGTCTTCTGCACGCAGTCGCTGTTATGGTGAAAGTGGCCAGAAATTTTTCGGCCCACCCAAAGCGTCTCCTGCACGCCCCTGTCGCTTTTCAGAAAATTCTGCACCACCAAGTTTATTGTGTGAGCAAAACATGGGACGTGCTGGAATTTGCCCAGATGTAATGCCCGCACAATATTGGTGGCGTTGTCAGATATCACAAATCCCCAGGAGAGTCTAAGTGGGGTAAGCCACTGGGCGATGATTTCCCTCAGTTTCTCTAAGAGGTTGTCAGCGGAGTGCCTCTTACTGAAACCGGTGATACACAGCATAGCCTGCCTTGGAACGAGCTGGCGTTTCTGAGATGCTGCTACTGGTGACGCTGGTGCTGTTGCTGCGTAAGGTGATACATCTACCCAGTGGGCTGTCACAGTCATATAGTCCTTAGTCTGCCCTGTTCCACTTGTCCACATGTCCGTGGTTAAGTGGACATTGGGTACAACGGCATTTTTCAGTACACTGATGACACTTTTTCTGATGTTTATGTACAGTCTCGGTATCGCCTGCCTAGTGAAGTGGAATCTAGACGGGATTTGGAACCGGGGACACACTACCTCCATCAATTGTCTAAATCCCACTGCATTAATGGCGGATACCGGACACACGTCTAACACCAACATAGCAGTCAAGGCCTCAGTTATACGTTTTGCTTCAGGATGACTGCTGTCGTACTTCATCCTCCTCGCTAAGGACTGTTGGAGGGTCAATTATTTAGTAAAAGTAGTGGTGTTCCTACTTCCTCTCTGGGATGATGAATGACTCCCAACAGCAGCAGCGGCAGCAGGAGGCGTAGCAATGCAGGATCCTCCGGAGGAATCCCGGATAGGAGAGTCAGTCATGCCAGTGACATGGCCTGCAGGACTACTTCCGATCCTGACTAAGGAGGAAATTGACGAGGAGGGAGTTGACGGTGTGGTTTGCAGGCACTTGGATACAACAGGACAACGGGATTTAGGTGTCCCTGGACTGCTTACGGTCTTAGCCAAAGTTTCTGAACTTGACAGTAACTTTTTATGAACGCGCTGCAGGTGCCGTATAAGGGAGGATGTTCCTAGGTGGTTAACGTCCCTACCCCTACTTATTTCACCTTTACATATGGTACATATGGCAAGACAGTTGTTGTCCGGATATGGACAGAAATATTGCCAGACCAAAGAGGTGGAATGTTTGGTCTTCTGCCCAGGCATGACTGTGATGGGCTGTTTCATCCCACGGACAACAACTGTCTCCCCCGGAGCCTGATTTAAACAAACCACATCACCATCAGAATCCTCCTCGCCAACTTCCTCCTCAGCGCCAGCTACACCAGTATCCTCATTCTGTTGTACTTCAACAGTGACATCTTCAATTTGCATATCAGCAAGTGGAATGTGGGTGCTCCTTTCAGCACTTGCAGGGGGCGTGCAAATGGTAGAAAGAGCCACCTCTTCCCATCCAGTGCTGGGAAGGTCAGGCATCGCAACCACCACCACACTTGGACTTTCCTTGGGGATTTGTGATATCTTCTTAGAACGCACAGTTCTTCGCTGTGCTTTTGCCAGCTTAACTCTTTTGATTTTTTTAGTGGGAGGAGGGCTTCCATCGTCATGTGAAGCTGAACCACTAGTCATGAACATAGTGAAAGACCTTAGCCATTCCTTGCCACTCCGTGTCGTAAATGGCATATTGGCAAGTTTACGTTTCTCTTCAGATGATTTAAATGTTTTTTTCAAGGTCATTTTCCTGAACTTTGCCATTTGGGATTGTATGTGCCCTCTACTATGACATTGGGCATCGGCCTTGGAAGACGACGTTGATGGCATGTTATCGTTTATGTCATGACTAGTGGCAGCAGCTTCAGCACTAGGAGGAAGTGGTTCTTGATCTTTCTCTATTTTATTTTTATCGGAGAAAGTTTCGTCCTCCATTTATGTTATATCGATTTGATATATACGTGCGGCTAAGGTGCACACAAACACAGAAAATATTTTTTTATTTTTGCTGGAGAGTAGTGCACTTTGTGGGTTACACCACCCTTTAAGAAATGAGCCAGCCGGCTCTTTACTTATGGGACACAGGCGCACGCTTGGTGCTGCTCCTTTGTTGATGCACGTGTGGCTACTGCGCACACAATTCACAAACACAGAAAATATTTTTTAATTTGGTTTGGAGTGTACATTGGGGGTTACAGCACCCTTTAACGGTCAAGCCAGCTGGCCCTTTACTTATGACACAGGCGCACGCTTGGCACTACTTTGTTGATGCACGTGCGGCTACTGCGCACACAATTCACAAACACAGAAAATATTTTTTTATTTGGTTTGGAGTGTACTTTGGGGGTTACAGCAACCTTTAACGGTCAAGCCAGCCGGCCCTTTACTTATGACACAGGCGCACGCTTGGCACTACTTTGTTGATGCACGTGCGGCTACTGCGCACACAATTCACAAACACAGAATTTTTTTTTTTATTTGGTTTGGAGTGTACTTTGGGGGTTACAGCACCCTTTAACGGTCAAGCCAGCCGGCCCTTTACTTATGACACAGGCGCACGCTTGGCACTACTTTGTTGATGCACGTGCGGCTACTGCGCACACAATTCACAAACACAGAAAATATTTTTTTATTTGGTTTGGAGTGTACTTTGGGGGTTACAGCACCCTTTAACGGTCAAGCCAGCCGGCCCTTTACTTATGACACAGGCGCACGCTTGGCACTACTTTGTTGATGCACGTGCGGCTACTGCGCACACAATTCACAAACACAGAAAAAAATGTTTTATTTGGTTTGGAGTGTACTTTGGGGGTTACATCACCCTTTAACGGTCAAGCCAGCTGGCCCTTTACTTATGACACAGGCGCACGCTTGGCACTACTTTGTTGATGCACGTGCGGCTACTGCGCACACAATTCACAAACACAGAAAAAATATTTTTTTTTAGCACTTGGGGGGAGCACCCCTGACAGACAGAGCACCCCCTGGACAACACTACAGTACCCCTTTAGGACTGGGACACTGCACAGGACTTTGGAGTGGACACAGCCCCTATGGACAACTGACTGCACAACACAGTCCAGCCAGCCGCTATGGACTTTGAAGTAGTGGACACAGCCCCTATTGACAACAGCAGCACAGCACAACACAGCCAGCCCCTATGGACTTTGAAGTAGTGGACACAGCCCCTATGGACAACAGCAGCACAGCACAGCACAGCACAGCACAACACTACTCTGCACTACACTACACTACACGGCACAGCCAGCCCTAACTCCCACCCTTCCTCTTCACTGTCCACAGCCGAGTGAGAAAATGGCGCCGACGCTGGTACCTTATATAGGATCCAAAACCCGCGATACCCGGAAGGCGGGATGATGACGTTTTACCTCGACTTCAGATCCGAGTCAGGCGGGAAAAGTCGAGCCTGACTCGGATCGGCCTCGGATCAGAAATCCGAACCCGCTCTCCCCTAAAAATAAGGAACTTTGGGCCTGATTCAGAGCCGTTCGCTATTTGCGGTCGTTCGTTCAAAAACAAGGGGTGGCTATTCAAATGATCCGTTCGCAAATTGCAGTCTGTTCACACCTCTAAGTCTGAACGAGCGAGCAAAACATACGCTCGTTTATTTGTTAAAAACGCCCCCTGGCCGCTCGCACCATACGTCATGTCCGCTATTTATTAGATTAATCGAGTACATCGACCAGCGTATGAACTGCTCGCTATTCTTGTGGTTGGTTTTTGCTACCACAATTTTGCGAACAGTTCTGGCTTAAAAAAAACCCAGTGACGTGGTCAATGACGCTGCTGTTTTAAATATGCACACCCATAAAACGCCCGTTTTGACCTTTAAGCACGCCTGCGTTCTGATTTCCACTCCCCGTTTTCAAGCACCTTCCCCTGTTACCACCCACATACGCCTCATCCTGCCACTCAAATTATCAGGCATTCGCTATTTTGTGAGCACATGAATTTCGGCCGCACTGACTGGTTCGCGCATGCGTATAACGATCCGTACGCATGCGCAGATGTGCGAACATCGCTCGGAACGAGCGTACTGCCGCTAGCGAGTGGCTCTGAATGAGGGCCTTTGTTCCTAAGATTGTGGGGGTCATTCAGACCCGGTCGTTAGCGCCGATGCGCTCAGACCGGGTCGATGGCCCCCCACAGAGCATGCGCACAACGGCGCCGTCGTGCGCATGCGTGAGACCCACTACGACTGACAGCACCGGTTGTAGCGGGTCTCGATCCAAAGGGGGCGAGCTGTCGATGTTGATTGACAGCTCACCCCGTTTGGAAGGCGGGCCGGGGTGGTGGCAGCCCCCTTGGGAACGCCTACCATTTGGGGGAGGCCCCACTGACATCACTAGTGATGTCAGTGGTGAGCTTCCGGCTCAGACAGAGCCAGAAGCTCTCCGGGGTTTACAACAAGGGAGACCCTACCCTAGGGTCTCGTCGTAAGCCGCGATGGTCTGTGACCATCGCGACCATCACCTGAGCGGTCATTAGAGCTGTGGGTGTTAACCCACAGCCTAACGACCGCAACAGAGGCGGGCGGTCAGATTGCAAGCGGCCGCCCAGTTTCTGAGCGACCGCTTGCATCCTCCGACCGCCTCTGAATGAGGCCCAGTGTGTATAGCCATTTCTGTCTCTTATACTGTGACTGATTTTTTCAAAACTGAGATGTCCACTTGCAGCGTCTTACACCTGTGGATATCCGTCTCATTGCATCTGCAGAAGCTCCACTGATGCACTATCAAATGCAGCATCGAAACTTCTACTATCCCTATGGCAGGGTGCAGTTTCTCCATGTGTAAGTGTTTGTGCATACTTACAAAATCCACACATCCCTATACCCAAATTTGTTCTGCATGTTGGTCTAGTAATAATCGAGATATATGCGCAGTGCGACTCGGATTTATGTGCAGTACTTAAAACATTGATTACTGTATCACTATAGTGTGAAACAGGCGTTTAATAACATACCACTTGGCAGTGGCGTCCCTACCTCTCTATGCACCTGGTGCGGCCTGGCTGATAATTGGGCGTGGCCTCGCGGATGGCGGCGTGACATTGCAGGTGGGCGTGGCCTCGCGGCCCGAACACCCGATTTTTTTTCACATCGGGGGTGCAGGAGGTGCAGGCTGGCCTCTGACACCAACTTGTGTGAAGTGCCGGCTCCCTCACTGTGCTAGGAGCCGAGTGCTCCACGTAATGCAGCACGCAGCTCCTGTCCCTGCGGGGGAGCCAGCACTTTGGTGTCACCCCTCGGCTGGTGACACCCGGGTGCGGCCCGCACCCCCCTTGTGACGCCAGTGCCACTTGGCCAGTTCAAACGAATAAAAAGGATAGTCACAGAGGAGGATGTTGTTACAAAAAATCAAATAAAACACACAGAGTATCTTTTTCTTCATAAAGGGGATGACACAAAAATTATAGAGAAGGCTAAAGAGAAAATAAATAACATGGACAGAAAATAACTTATTGAAACACAAAATAAAACATTAGAAAAGATATTTTCCAATGTGCATTCATTTCTCAATATAGACACCATAAATAGAAAAAATAATCATAAAACATTTGGATATTTTGAAAAAGGATCCCATATTAAAATTAAATAATACTGAATAGAAAGGAACACATATTTAAAAAAAAATTACTGCCTACTTTAGAAAATTAATTTATCATAAAGCACCAAACGTGAAATGTCAATTAGTGAAAAGCATTTTGGAAAGCCCAGGTATCAATAAACTGAATAAAACAAAAGGTTGTTTTTTTTTGTGTAGAATGTTCAAAATATGCAAATTAGTCAAAGCGATAGAAAATAAATGAACTGAATTTGAAGTAAAATGAAAAAAAAAAAAATTAAACAAATGTATAACGTACAAAAAACTTAAATTTTTATAATTGAATGTGCATGTGGACTTTACTATGTTGGGCGAATGCCCAGATCTTTAAAGATCCAGTTTACATGTGTACAATGTAAAGAAATATTTAGAAAACCACTCAGTATTCCGTAGATTTATCAAATAATAAAAAAAACAAAAACTAAAAAATTGCCCAGAAAACCATATAAAAGACTTGAAGGCAAATAGAGCACTTTAAACCACAGTTACACTATAAAAACATAAACATCCTACTATCTCAAATGGAAAGGTCTAAATGTCTAAATACAATGTTTCTTTAGTAGAAGTTATAAACCTGATATGATATTTTATATACTTGATGAAAATGCACTTCTTATCCTTTGGAATACAAATATGATGTTGTTTCCTGTCAATTGGAATGCATATGGAATTTATGGGTTTCTGTTTTTCTGAACTTCAAGCCATGGGACTGGAACCTGATATTAATCAACACCAGACATCTGTGATTCCTTGTTTTCTAGTGAATCAGATTGGTGGACTTTCTCTTCTTATTCCATGGATTTCGGTTGATAAAGGTACTTCCATACAAGATGTATCAAATGGGACATGGAGCACCAACAGCTGGCGGCAGACTGTGTACCACGTCTCCTACTGTTTCAGTTGTAATGCTATCACATTCCATTCACTGTTACATTTCTACATCCATGGTATCTCTCCAACACTGGTTTCTCTGTGGAGTTGGTACATTCATGAAGTTGTGAAGATATATGATGAGGACAAATGTCTTATTTAATTTGAATTAGAGATTTGTGCTGACCCCAGTGTTTTGGTTTTGGTTCTGAATCTGGATTCATCTTCGTGTTTTGGTTTTGGTTTCACAAAGCCACCCTCAAGTGCTTTAGTTTTGTTTTGGATTTTTTTAAATAGATAAAAAGTTCTTAAAAAAAGCTAAAATCATGTAATTTATGCAATCCAAATTCCGAACCACGAAAGGATCAGAACTGTGATTCGGATTTACACAGATCTCCTCAGGAGCTTAGAACCACGACTCAAAAAATCTGGGTGGATTCGGATTTCTGGAGAACCAAACCGCACATCTCTAATTTCAATGGTGGATATTTTTTATTTTCTGAAGTATACATATTCTCATTACAAAGAAAATATTATTTTACTGCACTTAAAAATGTAACCGAAGAAGTTAAAATGGAAATATCTGCCCATTAGAAATAAACCAAGTTTATCTATATCCTACTAGTTTTGTGTTTAGGATTCAAAGGAATTGCTCATCTAAAGAGAAATTGGAGAATATTTACAAAATTGCGGCTTTTGCAGGACGCCAATATTCAGTGAGTTTAAGCTCAACACTTAAAATAACAATAAAGGGGCCTATCCATTAGCTGATCTTTCTCTACGATGAAAGACAAAAGATTTATCCCTTGAAAATTCCTGGGGCTGCGGTGACAGATATCTGTCATGTACATGACAGATTTTTGCGAACAACGAACAATATTGCATGACATCATTCTGGGAGTGGATTTTTTTTAATGTTTCTATTAATTTTCATAAAAAATATAGTTCGTCGTTTACCACTTATAAACTGAAAGATATTTCTAATATCTGTCAGTGATAAGCGATAATTGACCAACATGTTGGAGAGACGAAAGACACAATTTGTCGGCCTGCCGGAGTGCACATCTGTCATCGTTCAGGGCCTACCCATGACAGATAAATTGATCAACTGAACGATATATTGTTCATCGTTCAAATTTATCTGCTAATGGATAGGCCCCTTAACAGTTAAAAACACGTCGGGTTTTTCACTTAATGCCAGTGCTGTTTTATATTTTAAGCTCCAACCCACTTTGCAAATACAGTATATCCTATTTACATGTATAGGTTTCTCTTTTTAAAAAAAATATTTTAGCAAAATAATTACACTAGACAAGCAATACAAAAAGCAATCAGTCAAGTAAAGTCAACAGATAGACAAAAGCTAATAAAACAAAAACAAAAGGCTACAAAAAAATTGGGTGAGAATTTCTATTCATCACTCAATAACTGACACGTTCATTTTGAAAAGAGTTTGAAAGGAAACTAGAATACCCTGTTATAGTATCCCATTCTTAAGAGCATTGTATCATCAAAGCCTAATATAGTTCATCAAAAAGATCCCAGTTTCAAATAATTTCTGTCACCCAGTGCTCATTATATATCTGCAAACTATCATCAATTAAAGGCAGCCATTTCTGTTTTCATTGTATGGCTTGTAGTCATATGATGAATTTGTGGTTTGTGATTATGGTTGGGGTCAGGGGATGTCCTGGTGCTTTCTAGGTATGATGGCAGATAATTTTGCTTTTGCCCAAAATACATTAGAAAAAATAGAACATAGTATATTCTGTTGTGTTAATTGGACTCCTGGGTGGTGAGAAATATACTCACCCTATGAAAGATGAAATCAGGCATTGTCCGATGGTGAACCAAAGATAATTCTAGGGTATGCAGCTACAGGTGTCCAACACTCATGCAAGGGGTAGAGAAGAAGTTACTCTAATATGATGTGTACATTTAGGGTAAATTTAATCATTTTCATAAATTTTTACCTTTACTCAGCAATATTGGTCCTTGGACATTCATTTGATACAACTGGATGTCCGTTTTTTTTTTGTTTTTTTAATATGATTACTATTAGGGGTATATTTACTAAGGTGTGTGTTTTTAGAAGTGGAGATGTTGCCTATTGCAACCAATATGATTCTACTTAACATTTATCTAGCACCTTCTAAAAGACAATAGCTAGAATCTAATTGGTTGCTATGGGCATCTCCACTTCTAAAAACCCGCACTTTAGTAAATATACCCCTTAGAGTGTTAAAATATTATCTAATAATAATAGATTAATCTGAAACTCACCTACTCCGTAACAAAAAAAGAGATACATTTTATCTTTATGTAAAAAATATTTTGTTTCTGTACAAACAAATTTGCAAATTAGGCATATATCATTGCTCAAATGAAAATATTCCATATTTTTTCAAAAAAGGAAAAACAAAGAAAAACATATAAAGAATGTATGAATAATATCAAATGAAAAAAAAATGAGTGAATGAAAAGGGGTCCTAATAGAGTTAATGGAAGTCTCCTCAGCAATGAAATGGCAATGCATTTCGTGGTCACCTGGCCACTTCCTTAGGCTGGTAGTGCAGACTCAGTTGTGTGCAGAGATGTAGTAAATGATGATTGAGGTGCTAAGTGGCTAGAAATCAAGGTGGTCCTCAATACATTCAGACATTCAGGGAAAGCATAGTGTTTATTTCTTAAATGGACAAGACCCCCCCTCTCCTGCATCAGTTATGTCTCATCTGGATGATGCATGGTGATGTTAAAAGTATAGGCAAAAATTGGGAAAATAAATGTAATAAAATTCACAATTCTTTAATATGTCCTAACCAGATAGAATGTATACATTAAAAAGGCCCAACAGGTAATATTTGTAAAATACAGTTCTACAAATAATTAATTATGCTCAATGTCATGGACCCGGTTCCAAGATACTCCAATCTCTAATTGCTTTCTGTAACTTTGTAAGGATCAGCACTCACTTGAGCCTGCGCGATGTGAGTCTGACACAGAGGTATTCAAAAAACAGCCACCTGGTTTTTCTACAGAAGTGATTACACTCCCCAGTATCTCTCCCACTCACTAATAATTTCCCAATAATTGCCACCACACAAGTTGGTTCAGGAGTAACACACTTCAAGTAGAAAAATTATGATATCCCTATGCAATTACTATTAAGTCCCTGGTATCATTAACCAAATAATAACATGTATGAATCAGTTTGAAGGGAGACACAAGAAGATGGAGCAATTACCAATATCAGATTGGCTCCCAATAATTGTACAAAGTTCTGCATGTGGGATATTGTATTTATTCCTATCTAGATGTCAGGTTGCCCCCTTATCCTTGACTTTCTGTGTCAATACAAATTAGCCAAGATCCACCTTGTCAACACAATATTATTTTGGTGATGGTGGTGGTGGGGGATGACACTCCCCATGCCAACCTCATATCGATAAGAAGTGCAAGCCTGAAATATATAAGATCCCATAATTTTACCATTATCTGTCTTTGGATCCTTTGCTGACAGTCCTAATTGGCTATACATAACTCTGCCAGCCTCCCTCTCACCTGGAATCTTCTCAGACAAATAATTAACCCAGCAGCTGAACATTACACATCAAGGATCAAATCTCAGGTCACCATGCTGGTGATTAAAAGAAATACACTTAATAAACATAAAGGGTTACATTTTGCCTAATATATTATGATCCATATCATAAGTACGAAACTCAAAAACTGCCTAATTTATTCTCACCTTTGTGTCTTGTGCATTGAGCCAGTGGTACAAATCATCCACTCCAATTGATGTATTTTAGATGTCAAGAAAATTCTCTACAATATCAGATAAACACCATCCTTCTCATCTTTATATGAAGCCGACTACTGCCCACTATATATTGCATTATGGACCAGATACCTAAAGAATCAATTCCATTAAATTATAACATCATATCTCACTTGTATCTGTTTTATTTTCTCCTTATTTATTAGATTTCCAGATATTGCCTCTCTATGCAAATGTACCATAAATTTCATGCTGACAGATAAA
Source organism: Taudactylus pleione (assembly GCA_031769625.1). Taxonomy (NCBI): domain Eukaryota; kingdom Metazoa; phylum Chordata; class Amphibia; order Anura; family Myobatrachidae; genus Taudactylus; species Taudactylus pleione. Next base: position 13,694,358 of record JAUIMM010000188.1, read on the forward strand.
CCTGAAGATTAAACCATGACTAGAGAGAGATATTGGATGGGGCAATTTCTGTTAACTGACTGTATTGTTACTTTCAAGTGACTCAGATTGCAACTAACCTAAAAATGCAGGTGGGTGAAGAATAAAACATTCTTGATTTTCCCCTATACGTCATTTCACCTTGCATGGTTTACATTAGCCAAGAGAATACCTAAAAAAAAATCTGACCCACCTTCATTCTCTAATGGATCGGAACAAGGTCTCAATTTCCCTGAACTTCCCTCAGTTCCCCTATTTCACAACAAAGCATTGACATCAGGGCTTTTATGATCCTAATTCAACTGTTGGAACAGACTGATACATTACTCTGTCAGTCCCTCCATTGGTTGCCGGTTTTGTACAGTATTCAATACAAAATATTCTTACTTACACATAAGGCTATTAACCAAACCACACCAACATACATCTCTTCACTCATTTCAAAATATCTCCCTACCCGAACTCTCCGCTCAGCACAAGATCTGTGTCTCTCATCCCCACGCATTACTTGCTCCCATTCACGGTTACAGGACTTTCTTCGGGCTGCACCGACTCTATGGAATGCCTTACCACGCACAATACGACTTTCCTCTAGTCTCCAATCCTTCAAGCGATCCCTGAAAACTCACCTCTTCAGGCAATCTTATCAGATCCCAGAACCACACACATAACCTTCATAGCCTCCATATGTAATTACATCCCCTTTCACAGTCCACACACAACCTCACACATCGTCTTTCTCTCACATCCTCATGACATTTGGCCGACATTCCGGTGTGAATGGATCATGCAGCCCACCAAGAAAGTGTGCATTCTGGCTGGACCAAAATGCAATATATAGCACCTATCCTTGTGTATCAGTACCTATTTCCCTATAGATTGTAAGCTTGCGAACAGGGCCTTCCTACCTATATATCTGTCTGTTATTACCCAGTTTTGTTCTATTAATGTTTACAATTGTAAAGCGCAACGGAATATGCTGTGCTATATAAGAAACTGTTAATAAATAAATAAAAAATTACTACTAACATAGATATCATAACTAAGGGAATGAGTAGCAACAAAAGAACCTAAAGCTAGACCAAGCTTTGGAAGACAGTCCATCATATAGAAAGGAGACAAAACCAATTTGAGCTGTCACTCAGGCAGTTTCGATATAAGGAGTCAAATGTAAACATAATCAGGTCATAGACACAACAAAGTAAATTAGACAAGATTGATGTAGAGATAAAATATATTGATGGGAAAGCACCTGGCTGTCACCCAAAGGACATATTTACCTATCACTACTGAAGGATAGAGTTCTCAGTCTGAGAACAGCCTTAATCTAATTGCATCTTTCTTTCCCCTCTCTCTCTCTCATGAGACCTTTGGAACCACAGCAATGACTACTTACAGTTACAAGGCCATGACAGAGAAACAATAGATAACAGCAATAACAGAACAAATAATACACAAGCTAAACAATGAAACGCATCAATACAAAAACAGAAGGTACAAGGTAGCAGGTCTAAGGCATAGACAAGGACAGACTACAAAGTGCTGCAGCAGTCCCCAGTGTACTTACAGGCCTTACATACTCCTAGAGGCTGCTGGGTACTGTGACACAGTTATGTTAGGGGGTCCCTCTCCTGGGTAGAGGACTCCTTCCTTACACACACACACACACACAGCAGCAGGGAAGCAGTACGCCAGTCTGGATGCAAGTACAAGCTGGTCGGCGCCAGTCTTTATTGTACAATGTCAGAAATAACACAAAGAAAACATAAACGTAAATCCTAGCCCTGTCGGGGCACTAACTTCACAGGTAGTTCCCTCACTACCAGAACCTGGCAGGGCCTAATGCCCTCGCCAGCAACAAAGCACAGCACAGTACTCACAGATAGGTTTTCCAAGTGTCTCCGAGCAAACTCCCTGTCTGCTCTCCCAGGTGAGACAATCAGCCCTAAACAAACTAGGCTTATATTGGCCACCCTCAGGTGGGAACCCAATCAAGCCTGTTATCAGGCTGCGAGAACCAAAACCTGGAGTGGCTGTGGGTGGAGCCCTCCCTCTCCTCTCACCCTCAAACCCCAGGTCCCAAACCGGCTTTTCAAAAAGCCGAAACTCAAGCCTGCTACACTGCAGACTTTCTCCTGGGGATTTAAAACACATAAGACAGGAATCTGGGATAAATATCCCTGTCACAGACCACTTTACCAGTGATCCTATCACAGTACTTATTACAGTTGAGCTTGTTAGGACATTGCAGACAGACATAGAATAGAGATACAAGAAAACAAGGAAAACATATACCATAGCCACTGCTCCAACATCAGGGGTTTTCAATTCCAGTCATCAGCTACCCTAGGAGGTCATGGTTTGTAGATTACATTAATCATGAAAAGGTGAGTACATCTGTTTTGTGGGGTCAGTAATAATCTCAACTGCTTCCACAGACAGAAATCCACAAAGCATGACCTGTTGGGGGTACTTGAGGGTTGGAGTTGAGAATCATTATTCCAGAGGTTAAGGAGCTGTACTGCTGCGTACGTGCCAATAGCGGTAAATGGATAGGGATCCTTGGGGAAATGTAGTCCATAGGCTACAATCTAAATATGGAGATAGCTATCAGGGTCATGTTATGGAAAGTTACCCGTTCTGGAGCTTGGCACATTTTATGTATTACCCCAATGGGGTTGGGGGTTACTTTTAGTGAATTAAAAAACAGGGGGATCGCAGCATATATTAGAGATATCAGCTGTGGTAGTCACTTCGCACATTTAGGGGATACTTCATTTTTTAGGTATCCTTTAAAATTATCTGTTTTTGGAAGATTTACCACAAAGTAGTGTTAATAAATACGTCCTATAGACTATGTCAGGCTATATCCAGAATGGAGAATTTATTTAACCCTGAAATGGTTTATTGCTCTAGAATGGGATGTAGTTATCAGACCAGCGGACGGCATGCCACCAATCTGAATCCCAACGCTGAAAGTCTGACACGTTCCTTAAAATAGGCGCCGAAATACTGATGCCAATCTTAATCCCGATTCTGGAATCCAGGAGGACGCCAGCCCGAACAAGGTAAGTCCGGGGCGCCCATAGCTATTAGGGGGGGTGGGAGTGTTAAGTTTAGGCAGCGTAGTGGGGTTAGGGTTAGGTTTTTTGGGAGGGGAGGTTAGTGATAGGTACCCCTAGGGGGAGGGTTAGGGTTAGGCACCACTGGGGGAGGTTCAGTTTAGGCACTAAGTGGGCAGGGTTAGGTTTAGGCACTAACGGAGAGGGTTAGGGTTAGGCTACAAGAAAGGAGAGTTAGGAGGAGAAGGGGGAAGGGTAAGTATACTTACCCAACCCTTGTTTCATTCCCTCTAGAATAGCTCCTAATACATTACAAAAAAATCACCTTAGAAATATGTAAGAAAGACATTTTAAAAGCACATTTTTAAAATATATTTAGAAAGTTACTAAGCGTACCGTAGGCTACAAGCTTCTTTGGAGAAGATTTGCTGCTTTCTTTCTAATATATAAAGTATAGGGTATATTGATTTTTACTGGATTGCTAAATCTGACCTAGTATTCTTAGCAGTAACCAAGATTACTTTCCTAGTTACTGCATTGATCATGCTACATTCTCAGATATTTTTTTCCAAGTTACTTATTTGCTTTCACAATCTCGTACAAATGCACCTAAAGGCTAATTTAACAAATCAAGAGTCACAGTGACATGATCATTCCTGCGAGATAAGATACGGCTGCTTCTGGTCACTTGCAATATAAGTTAATCATTATACTGCTCAGCAAATTCGCCTGGGGAGTCATTATGCAGAGGCCAGCGCAGTCATGTGACATGTAGTAAGTTGTGGCTGGGCTACACCAGGTTCAACATAAAAGTTGGATCCAGAAAATGTAAGAATTTTTTTCTCTATCTGTAAAGTACAGTAGATTGCAAAGCAATTTGATCAAGGGTGTTTCTAGAGAGGAGGGGGCCTGTGTGCAGTCTCTGACACTGGCCCCCTCCTCTCTGTCCGGTGGCCGGCAGCGCACTGAGCTATGCGCGGCCAGCACCGGAGTTATAGACTCTGGGCACTAGAGTGCGTCCAGATTCTATAGAGTATGCGCAGGTCACCGGGAAAATGGCCGTGGTGAGCATTTTCCGCAGTACAGCTTTTACAGTGCAGGACCCCCACGCCGATGTGGGACGCCGAAGAGGTAAGTCATTTTATGGGTGCAGGGTGTGCTGTGCGGGCACCCCCTGGACCCATGGGCCCGTGTTCCCCGCACACTCTGCACTCATTATAGATACGCCCCTGAACTTGATCCTCTAAGAGGAAATATATAATGGCAATAGATTTTTGCAGTAAAAAACTGTGAATGATGAAAACAGATCCAACATGGCCACAGATGTGTCCAGTGGCATATTTTACCTAGGTGCTGCACCCCCCCCCCCTCAGTGAAATATGTCACCTCATTGAGCCAGCAGCACTCCTTCACTGCACTGACTACACTGTGACTAGCAGTGGCTTCTCATTGAAAGTGCCACCTACCAGTCGCACACAGGACAGGCAGCCCCAGATGGAGGTGTTTTCTGCCATTCCAGTGGAAGCCGCTTCTCTGCCTTTTGGACAGCCCTGCACGGCTTTTAGAGACTGCAGTGAAAATAAGTCCAAAGATCTGGGAATTGCTACCCGTTTTTGTACTAAGTTGCACCAGGGTGTCTCGCGCCATATTGCACAAAAAGGATTGGTGAATGAGGACACATATGTAATATATCTATAGGAAGTTAAAGTAAATAACATTAAATACTAGTTATATCGATGGTATATTTTTATTTTAATATGAAGACAGTTTGATTAAATATTTTTCTGGTAAACCATCTGCATCCTGGTGGAGCGGAGCCACAATGTCGCAGGTGCGAGCTATCGGATACGTCTCCCCACTTATCCTCTTCTACAGACAAGCCCTGGCCCGGGTGATTAGTACACACACCCTCTCGGTAACCCTGGGGTCCATACCTTGATGGGTCCTGAACTTCTATGACAGGCCTAGGCTCCCCAGGCATTATTATCCTTTATTTATATAGCTTTGCAAATGTACACAACAACATACAGAGCAAGATAAAAAACTGGCTAAAACAGAGTAAACAGAATAACAAATACATAATAATACATAATTACAGATATGGACAAATAAATAACATATACCAGTAGGCTGAGGTTGTGAATCTAGGGAATATGAATAAACTATAGGAGGGAGGGCCCTGCTCGCAAGAACTTACATTCTAAAAGGGAGTCGAAAGAGTTGGGTATTGGAAGACAGTGTTAAAGATGTGACAAGGAGGACCAGATTAGAATGAAATTGTCATGCCTGAGTTTTGGAGTTGGTTGGAACAGGCACTGGAGGCTGAAGAGGAGACTTGGGAGGCATGGATAAAACTGGGTGGCTTGAGCCAGGACTTCCTCATGTATGATGTGAGGAGTTATATAAATTGTACAGGATGATGGGCCTGAAGTTGAGGACAGTAAAGTAAATGTCTTTATTGAACAGCAGGTTGGAATGGGAGCTGGATATATGATCCTGAAGAGATGGGCAGAATTGGATTAGGAACAATGATGCTGGATTGAGAGCTGGATTGGTTTGAGACCGATATTGATGAATTGAAGAACTTGATTGGTTTAAGACCGATGTTGATGAACTGAAGAACTTGATCAGTTTGAGACCGATATTGATGAATTAATGAACTTGATCCATTTGAGACCAATGTTGATTATTTGAAGAACTTGATTGGTTTGAGACCGATGCTGATGAATTGAAGAACTTTATCAGTTTCAGACCGGTGTTTGAAGATATCGCTAGGACCGACAGAGGCAGATAGAAACTAATCTCTGTGGTAAAACCAGACTGGAGTATTAGATGGAATGGAGACTTGTAACCAGTCTGGAGTGTTAGATTGAATGTAGACTTGTAACCGGTCTTGGAATTGGAATCACACAGACTGGAACTGTTCAGATACAGAGTATGTGGGAGCTAAGCACAGAGCTGTAACTTCAGCAGAAGCGACATTGTACTGGTAATAGAGGCCAGTCAGGAAATTGAATTTATAAGGGAGGATCTCCAGGAATTGGATGCTGCAATTACCTGGTCTGGGAGCAGCGCTCTGAGTGGAGGAAGAGCGTCAGGTGACAGAGACCAACATAGCTGCATCCAAACTGTGGTTTGGGAGGGAACTCTGGCGTGTAGCTTGTGTGCCATCATGCTGGGAAGACACACAGTGAGCAAGAGGCTGCAGAGAGCCATCTCAATGCTCAGTGACTGGACACTGAGCGGATGGGACAGGAGCAGCACAGAAAGACCTCAGCACCACCTGGGAGTGATGTGCAGTGTGACCGGACCTCTGTGCTACCCAGGAGTGATGCACATCGCAAGCAGACCTCAGCGCTAGCCTGAACAGACACAAGAGAGGTAAGAAAGTGGTTTTAAAGGGCCAAAGCGTAACAGAAATATGGTAAGCAAGTGATTATAAGTGTATTTCAAGGGAACAATTGAAGTAATGGATGCTCTGGGAGAGTCTAATAGAATGAGGCAGAGTGTACCAATGATTCATGGCAGCACTGGAGAAATCTTGGAGGTAGGAGTGAGAAGTTGTAATAAGTGGGAAGCAGAGATGGATGGAGGGTGTGTGGAAGGACATTAGGTTGGAGATATAGTGGGGAGAAGAGGGAGGGAGAGAGATAACTTTGAAATTGAATCCTGAAGGGGAGATAGGTAGCCAGTGGAGGAAGTGGCAAAAAGGGTAAGCAGAGACAAAGTGGCAAGATAGAAAAATCAGTCTAGCTGCAGTGTTAAGGAGAGATTGGTTGAGGGAAACACCATAGAGAAGAAGGTTGCAGTAGTGAAGGTGAGAGATAATGAGGGAATGGACAAGTGTTTTGGTGGTGTGGAGGCAGAGGAAGGGGCAAATTCTGGCAATGCTCTGGAGATGGAACTGACAGAAGTGCATGAGTGACTAAAAGTAGGGAATGAGAGAGAATACAGTGTGACACCCAGGTAGTGCACTTGATGAACTAAGGAGATGTAGGTGTTATCGACAGTGAGAGTGATGTGGAGATGGGTAGATAAACCAGAGGGATGGAAGACAATGAGTTCAGTCTTGGATCTAGTAAGCTTGAGAGAGCATTGTGACATCCAAGGAGATAGCGGATAAACAGTTTAAAATGTGTGATAGGAGGAAAGGGTAAAGATCAGAGGAGGACAGGTAGATTTTAGTGTCATCAACATAAAGTTGGTACCAAAAACTAAAAGAGTGAAGAAATTCACCAATTGAGAATGTGTAGAGTAAAAAGAGTAAGATGTCAAGGACAGAACTTTGAGGAACACCTACAGGGAGCAGGAGAATGATGTGGAGATGGGTAGATAAACAAGAGGGATGGAAGACAATAAGTTCAGTCTTGGACATATTAAGCATTGCGACATCCAAGGAGATAGCGGATAAACAGTTTAAAATGTGTGAGAGGAGGAAAGGGGAAAGGTCAGAGGAGGACAACTAGATTTTAGTGTCATCAACATAAAGTTGGTACCAAAAACTAAAAGAGTGAAGAAATTCACCAATTGAAAATGTGTAGAGTAAAAAGAGTAGGATGTCTAGGACAGAACCTTGAGGAACACCTACAGGGAGCAGGAGAGTGGGAGAGGCAGAGGTTGTGATAGAGAAGAACCAGTTAGAAAGATAGGAGGAAAACCATTAGAGGACCATGTCAAAGAGACCAAGTGATTGAAGAGAGCAAGAAGAGGGTGGTTGACTGTGTTGAAGGCTGCATAGAGGGTGAGAAGAATGAAGACCCTTGGATTTAGCTGAGAGGAGGTAATTGGTGATTAAAGTTTGTGCACTTTTAGCGGAATGAAAGAAAGGAGTTGTCTGAGAGAAAAGTGCAGAGCTGGGTGTAAACAAGCCTCTCAAGAGGCAAAGGGGAGGAGAGAGATTGGACTAAAGTTGGATGGGGATGTGGGGTCAAAAGAAGAGTATTTTGAGGATAGGGACATGAGGGTATGTTTGAAGGAGGATTGAAAAATGTAATTGGAAAAGTACAGATTGGGCAGATGATAGGAGAGAGAAAGTGAAGGAAATGGGATCTAGGGGTATGTGGAGGGGGAGAGGCAAGAGGAGAGACTGAATTTCCTCCCAAGTGATGGGGAGGAAGGAGCCCAAGGAAGGGGAGTCAGTGGGAGAGGATGGGGGAGAGGAGGTGAGGAGTAGGGCAGAGAAGGAGGTTAAGAGTAACGAAGTGTTGTCAGGGGTTGGAGGATTGAGATGAGATAAGTGTCTTGAAGAAAAACTATAGGATGAGAGAATAAATTTAAGGTGAAGAAAGTCAGTGAGGAAGCCTGACTTTGCCCCCCTTTTGGTGCCCCTGCCACCGTTATTTAATGTACTACAGATCTTGTGACATCACAGCAAACCACAGTTTATAGTGGAAGAACAATGGTTTTACCCTAATTAAAAATAGGCACAAAAAAAGTTCTTAACCCTCGACCCCGGGTCATTTAAAAACATCTGTTCGGCAATAAGGGATTAATGAATGGACACAATTAAACACTGAAAAAGAGCAACTGATATATGTTATTATCAAATTCCACGTATCCCCATGACACTGGGTTATTCAGATAGATTAAAATATATACTTTTATAATAATGGAACTGAATTTCCATCTCTGAGACTGACACAGAAATAAACGACAATTAAACTTCTAATAAAATAAATCTCACCAGGACCAGTTTGTTAAGTTATGTATGTAAATGGGTTCATCTATAATATAATTAGGTAGGGAAAATTATCCACAGACAGTATGAGAAATGTTCAAAACCAAATGCTCCATTGGAAACACATATAGGGGTATTCAATATGGGAGCGAAAACATCGTTTTGCGTTAATATCGGAGGTATGACGTCATTATCGCAGGTTTGACTTTTACACCGTATTCAATTTGAAAGACTTATCGCAATTTTGAAAAGTCTTTGATAAAAAACGGGGATAACTTTTCACCATTGAATAGGTGTCGAAAAAAAGTGCAGAATTGGGGTTTAGGGGTGCAGGCTTAAAAAATATAGCCTGCACCCCTGGGACTGACATTTAAAAAAGAACTGTGTCAAAAAAAGTTTAAAAAAAAAATAGGGACACCCCAAAAAATGTATTTAAAAATTGGGGTGAAGAAAAAAAAAATGGGAACAATTTGTTTAACAATAGGGAAATAGGTTCAGGGCTATTCTGCAAGTATGCAGCACGTGTTTTCTAGAATAGAATTATAGCGGCAGGTGCACAAATGCAGAATTTTTAAAAACTTACTTTAGGGACTTAAAAATATGCTAGTACTCATTTTCATGTACCCCAAATTTGATGGGACCACTTAAAAAAACGAAAAAAATAACCTAAGTGCTCTTCTGCAACACTTCTTCAATGTCGGGAAAAAAACACCTGCTGCGGCTATTTAAATCCCCAACTTTCAATTAAAGGCTAAAACGGGGGTACCCATAGTGTTCCCCCATGTTTTTACAACTTTAGGGGGGGTCTTACAATTTTTTTAAGGAAAAATTCGTAACTTTACACAAATCCAACTTCAGAGTTTCCCGTGTTTGTTAATTTTATATTGAATACGGGGATAAGAGGGAGCGCACCCGATACTTTACCGCAGGTAAAAACTCCGATATGAAACGTTAACTTCGACAGTGAAGTTAACTTTTCATATTGAATACCCCTCTTAACCTGGATATATCAGTGGCTCCAGATGGTATACATCCAAGAGTAATAAAAGGCCTAAGATCAGTGCTTACAGCTCCATTAAGCAAACTTTTTAGCTAATTGCTGCTGACAGGTGTAATTCCAGGTGATGGGAGAATGGCAAATGTTGTTCCACTACACACAAATTGGCAAAGGGAAGAATATGATAAATATGGACTTGTAAGTCTCATATCTATAGTAACATATAACAGAATTTAATGGAATCACTTTAAAAATTGTATATTGACAGTTTAGGATCGTGCAAGTAACAAAATGAAGACAGCATTTATTTGTTGCAGGAAGGTCAACATATGTATGTAAAGTGTAATATGTAAAGTGATTCAGATGTGTATACACCTATTCGCAGGTTGCACCAAATAGCCCCATTTAGTGTACAGTGCTACAGACTTTTTCACAAAATAGCTATTATTGGTATCACTAATGTTACAAAAGTACAATGGACGGGAACCTGGATACTATTGCTGCCATTGCATGTAGTTGCTGTTGGCAACTCAGATGCTAACCTTGGTGCAAAGGCAAAAGACGGAGTTCTGATACAAGTGTGCCGGCCATGATTCACATCACATATCGTTGTGCTTAATCTGTAACTTTACACCATTTCCTTTGCAACAAAAATAGTTATATTTACTGAAGGTCGATTTTGGTAGATGTTTGGTCGATTTTGTATTTCAGGGTCTAAATCACACATTTACTAACAGATGATTTAAAAAAAAAAAAAAAGATGTAAAAAATCACGTTAGTAAATGTGTGATTTACACCCTGAAATATAAAATCAACCAAACATCGACCAAAACTGACTTCTAGTAAATATACCCCTAGGTGTCTAGTTCACTATAAGTGACTTTGGGGGTGATGCAGCATCGGACGGAATTGCAAAGCTGCATTCAGGCAGCACACAGGCAGCACGCAGGACCCCTCTCTCCGGGAAGGCTGCTGCGACTGTGTCAGTCTGGGGTATAGGCCCATCAGGGCTGTCTTAACAGCAGTGTGGGCCCTGGGCAAAGCAATGCACTGGGGCCCCTACCCACCCATTGTGCCAACAGTAGTAAGCCCCTTATATAGTAGTAGTCCCCAAATGCAGTTTCCCCAGTAGTGGTACCCCCTATGCAATGCCCCTTATATAGTGCCCCCAGCAGTAGCCCCCCATGCAGTGTCCCCAATAATGGTACCCCTTATGCAGTGCTCTTTAAATAGTGGCCCCAGTTGTAGTCCCCCTCTATGCAGTACCCCCAGTATTGCCCTTTATAGAGAGCCCCCAGTAGTGGTCCCCCTGATGCAATGCCCCCAGTCGTAGTCCCCCCTATGCAGTGCCCATAGTAGTCCCCTCCCCTTGTAGTGCCCCTACTCGTTGTCCCCCCCTTGTAGTGCCCCTAGTAGTAGTCCCCCCAGTAGTAGTCCTCCCCTTGTAGTGCCACCAATAGTAGTCCTCCCTTGTATTTCCCCGAGTAGTAGTCCCCCACTTGTAGTGCCCCCAATAGTAGTCCCCCCCTTGTATTGCCCCCAGCAGTAGTCCCCCCTTTGTAGTACCCCCAATAGTAATAGTCCCCTTGTATTGCCCCCAGTAGTAGTCCCCCCTTGTAGTGCCCCCAATAGTAGTCCCCCCCTTATATTTCCCCCAGTAGTGGTCCCCCCCTTGTGGTTCCCCAAGTAGTGGTCCACCAATCCAGTAGACACACACACATAATACAAATAAAAGATAAACCCTTACCTGAATCCCCACCGCCGCCACCATCCGCTCCTCCGTTGTCCTCCCGGGCCGGATTGCTCTGCATTATAGGAGATACATCATGACGTTTCTCCCATTACCCACTATAGGAGCCGGAAGATGCTGGCTCCGGCAGTGGGAGCAGCAGCCAATGAGAGTCTGTCTGACTCTCATCGGCTGCTAAAACAAACAAACAGCTGTCGGCGCCGGCGGCTGTGTGTGTCTCTGTGTAGTGCTGACCAAACTCTGTCCGGTCAGCGCTACACACGCGGTGCAGCTGTGTCACAGAGACACAGACTGCCTGAGGCTGCAGGGGAAGGGGGGGAGTCGCTCATCACGGGGGGGAAACAGACTTTACTAACTGGTCGCGGCTGCAGGAGAAGGAGGGGGGGTGGGCCGCTCGTCACGAGGGGGACATAGACTTGTACTTTAATAAAAAAAAACATTTACTAACTGGCTGCGGCTGCAGGGAGCTGGAGGGCCCTTGAAGCTTTGGGCCCTTGGGCAACTGCCCTAAAAGCAAAATGGAAGAGACGGCCCTGAGGCCCATCTGCGCTCGTGTTAACAGTTGGGGTTTCTCCCCAGCATACAGCTCTTTGGTCGTTTCTTCAGCTGTCCAGGTTTCTCCCTAGATGGCTGTCCAAAGTTGCACCTGCGGTTCCACTTACATCGGGCCTGTCTGCTCCCGTGGTGCTGGCAAGATCCCCTGACACTCCTGAGGCATTAACAGCCCTACGTATGCTAGCATCTATGATTAGCACACTGACCCCCTTTGTTATCAGCAGGGGCTGTCTCTCCGGGTGGGCATGCAGTTCATTCATCATCCCCGCTACCTACTCAGGTTCAGGCACAACAGGGCCCCTTGGCTGTCCAGCTTCGCACTGCGCTGGGTGTACAGATCACCATTCCTCCACCTTATACTGTTTCTGCTACACCTATGCCTATTGTGTCTTTTGCAGCCCCTATGTCTGCCGGTGTTGCTGCTGTTCCCACAGGTACCCCTATGATGGCCATGGCATTCGAGCCTGCTGCGGCCAGTAATCGGTCAGCTGATGGTGCCGGTTACGGTCCTCCTGGTGAGTCCATTGCACCTGCTCGTAGGGGTGTGTTCCTCATCCTCTTTCTCCAGCTCTGATATTTCCTGGGACAGAGGCAGAAGGCGGTCACGTCGCTGCTGCTGTCATTCTCGTCATCGATATCACACTCCTCTAGTGAGGACAGTTCGGTTTCCCCGGGGGCAGCATCTAAGGGTAGAGTGGTGCACTGCAAAAATACGACGGTGCTTACAGGGCTGAATCGCAGGGTAAGTGACAGAATTCACAGGGGAAAATACGTTAATGTTTTTGCCCTGGTTAAAAAGGAGCTTATGGAGGCTAAGTGTCACGGGGGTGTGGGGGAAGAGGCATATTGCTCTACTCATAATTGGCAGGCGGGTTTCTATATATTCGTGGCAAGCTATCTAGAATCCCGCCCTCAGGAACACTTGAATGTCATTAGATATCTCCATTTAATGCATTCTATGTTCCGTTTCATGAGTAACTCCTCCTGGAGGACCTATGACGAGGAATTACAACGTAAACAGTCGGGATCCTTGATCATCGATATCGGCTGCAAGGATGTGGAGGTTAGGCTGGGGGTGACTTAGCCAGCCCTCACCCCTTCGGTACCTGCCCCTAGGCACATGCAAACTCCCTTTCAGAGGGCCCCCATCGGTCAAAGCGGGATGGTGCTATGTATTCAACTGTTCCAGCTGTACAGCAGGAGCCAGTCGCAGGTTCCAACACGCATACCTTCGATGTCAGAGGCCTCACCTGGCAAAATATTGCTTCCATGCCAAATCTGGGTCCATCCCTGGCCATCCTGCAACTGGTGGCGAGTTTACGTAAGGCTACATCTCGTTTGACTGTTGCGCTAGTTAAAGTTATATCCACATAGGGCTGTGGCTGAGTTTTTGTTTTGGGGTTTTCGCGACGGGTTTAGTTTGCCGATTTTTGGAACTGCTTTTAATGGCTCCCCCAGAAATTTGAAGTCTGCGCCGGAGTTGCCACACATAGTGCTCGCCAAAGTCATGAAGAAGGTGGAGCTGGGTAGGATGGCAGGGCCTGTTTGACACCTCCTTTGGTGGGCTTGGGTCTTTCTCCTTAGGGCATGGTCCCCAAGAAAGGACCAGATAAATTTAGGCTCATTCAGCATCTGTCTTATCCACATGGATCCTCAGTCAATGATGTTATTCCTCAGGAATTGTGTTGTGTGCTGCATCAATCATTCGACCAGGCGTTGGACCTGGTTCGGGCATCTGGCACAGGATCCTTGTTGGCTGAGACTGATGTGGAATCGGATTTTTGTCTATTGCCCCTGCACCCGGATTATTTTAGATTCACGAGTTTTCACCTGCAGAATGGTTTCTACATAGACAAATGCTTGCTTATGGGCTGTTCCATATCGTGAGCCTTTTATGAGTTTTTCAGCATGTTCCTGCATTGATATGTTGATCTTGGCACAGGGGTGGCTGGGGTGGATCACTACCTCGACGATTTCCTGTGCATTGGTCCTGCTGATTCCCCTCGCTAGGAGAACCTCCTACTTGCAATGTAGGCATTGTTAGCCTTTTTCGGGGTCCCAGTTGTGAGCAAAAAAAATGGAAGGGCCTGTGACATGGCTCTCCTTCCTGGGTATCGAGATGGATACCTTGTTGGGTTGCTGTCATCTCCCCCAGGACAAATTAGACAAGTTGCGCGGCGTAATTGTGGTTGCATCGGGTGCTGGAAAACACATCCTGCTTTGGGTTCAGGCCATGCTGGGCCTTTTCCATTTTGCCTGCAGGGTTATTCCCATGGTGAAGATCTGCAGGAAAATGGAACAGTCTATTGCAGGCATCCTCAGCCCCCATTATTTTGTATTATTGGCTGAGATCAAACGTGACCTGCAATTTTGGAATGTGTTCCTTTGCCATTTCAACTGAGTTAGTATCTGGCCTGCCCCATCCTGCAGTAACTCACAGATGCGGCTATTTACTGATGCTGCTGGCGCAACTGGCTTTGGAGCTTACCTCAACGGTTCGTGGTGCATCGCACCTTGGCCGTTGACCTGAGCTGCGGAAGATTTTACTAAGAACATGCTATTGCTTGAACTGTTTCCCATTGTCGTTGCATTAGGGCTCCAGGGGGATCCTTTAAGCAATGTCAGTATCATTTTGTGGTGCAACAACCTGGGTGTAGTGCAGGCGATTAACCGTTAGAGTTCGTCTCCTCTTCCATTTGTTCGTTTGCTGTCGAGGCTCATTCTGCATTGCCTGCTGCTTAACATCCATTTTGTGGCCAGGTATGTGCCTGGCATACAGAATGGGATTTTGGATGTGCTGTCGAGGTTTGACTGGCTTCGGTTTAGGGAATTAGCCCCTCAGGTTGAACTTCCGGTGACCCGTGTCCTCCTTATGTTTGGAGGACCACCAGGCCGGCATGGAGGAATTAGCATTGTGGGCCATTGGCTGGAATGGGAGCGTTTCCGGGTTTTGATGGCTAAGACAGGTAAGAGCTCGAGGCAAATCATGCTGGAGTTTCTCTGGGAACTGTATACGCAAGGGCGTGCTCACTCACGGTGGTGCAGGGTATTTTTGTAAGTGTGTTGTATATTTCTGAGTTCTATGACAGACCTGACCCCTTTAAGTCCTTCACAGTTTCAAGGGCCTTGCGGGGTTGGTCCAGGTTGACCCCTACAGCGGTCGACTGCAGGCGTCCCATTAATATCTCCATGTTGCCTCATTTGCTGGCTGTGGTCACTTCGATTTGTTTTTCAGCTTTTGAATGCTTACTGTTTCAGTTAGGTTTTGCCATGGCATTTCATGCATGGCTTAAGTGAAACCAGGTGTAGAGCAAGAATGGAAGCTCTTCTCCCAATAACTCACAAATGACCAGGTATTATTGAAGTATTAAAGAAAATAATTTTGTCCAGAAAATTTTCAAATGAGACTAATTCAGAAGCAGAAGGCTTAAGAGATTACTTCTTAAACTTCAAATCTATACCTCTTTCACCATTCTGGATCAAGATCCGGCAAACATTTGAAGAGAGCAATAAGTTCATTCAATCAAGACTAAGGACCTCATTCAGAGGCGGTCGCTCGGGAGCGATCGGTCGCACCCAAAGTGACCGAGAATATGCAAAATGAGCGCTCAGTCGCATAGCAGATCGTAAGCATGGAAACACCCACAACATTGAAAGCACACCTCCTATCTCTACGGCCTAATTCAGAGTCAATCGCAGGCGGCAACCTACATCAGCACGAATAACAACTGTTACATTGTTAATTGCCTACAAACATCGGTTGAGGCAGTAACCATAGCCAGCACTCGCAATGCTTAAGGTAGACCCTGGGCTACCCTTAGCTCTGCGAGCAGTAGCGTCGTCATTGCAACGAGATGACGTGTGTGATGACTTGCTCAGTAATATATGCACGCCCTTAAAACGCTCTTTTTAAGGTCAATCACGCCTGCGTGCGCACCACCACACCCCGGTTCACAAGCACCTTCCCCTGTAACCACCCACAAACGGCAAGAAATGTCAATCACAGCTACGACCTCGTAGTGACTAGCGAGCAAGAGGATTGCCGTCAGAAAGACAGGCTTGCGCATGCGCACTGCCAGGTACACGCATGCGCAGTTGAAACAAACATTGCTCGCTACGTCCAGTCACTCCGTGCGATCGCCTCTGAATGAGGTCCTAAATTCCATAGAAATAGGCAGGGGCAGAACTATTCCTTTGCACTTTACAATTTGAATCAACATTAATAGAACAAGACTGGGTTGTAAAAGACAGACATAAAGGTAAGAGGGCCCTGCTCTCAAGCTTACAATCTATAGGGATATAGGCATTTATACACAAAGACAATTTGGTGTCGACCTATTCATACCTTTATACCACACCCCTGTATATTACATGCATTACTGTCATCTCACTATATTATATTAACCTTTACACATAATGTTAGTTATGATGATAACAGATAATAATCTAGGCAAGGGCAGCGGAAGCTATCCCTCTGCCTCCTGAAAATGCAGCATTTTCCATATGTACTAAGCACCGGAATGCATCCCGGTGGGTAACGCCATATTCAGGTGGCATTACCCAATTTTCCAATTGGATCCCTCCCATCTCCCACGCAGCACGTGCTTCCTTCTGCACATTAAACCCGGAAATCCCTCTATCCAAGAGTATCGCAAAGCACAGCTTTTATTGGGAGAACCGTACTTTGCGATGTAAGCCGCAATTCACACCGTGGTAATCAACCCCGATGCTTAGTACATCCCGCCCTCTGTGTTATTAAAGATTACATGTAGATACCCCTTTTCTACTTTGTGGATTGGTGGGCAGGGGGGAGGAGAGGGGTAGGTGCCCAAAGCATATTGTTGCTCCTAGGCCAATCACTCACTAGTTCTACACTGGAATTAGGAGGAGTAAAGCCCCTGTCACGGCGTCTCAGTAATAATGCATTCAGGAAAATAAAGATTCCTTATTGCCACAAACTGTGGTGATATAGAATCTTTATTTTCAGGCGCTGGTCACAAATAATCATCTTTTAATAGGCCCATAAGAGGTCACTCTCCCAAGTTTGCATTAGCACTCCACACTTTAAGCATTTGTGGGGGATACATAATGTTTTAGGTTACCCATAACCTATATTCATTGCATTTTGTGTATGTAATGTGGGTGCAGGTACCAGTCTGTAATACAGATGTCTTCCTGATGGCAGCATGATGGATAATGTTTCAGGGCAAAGGGTACCGATGTAAATGCCTCATACCTATAACCAGGGGCATACTTACAGTAGGTATATGAAGGTCCCATAGCAAAAGTTTATAAGGGCCCCTATTTACCACCCAATGGTGAAAAAAGTATATAACACATGTAACTTTGACAATGAAGATGGGCCCGCCTTAGCTATGAGCCCCATAGCAGCTGCACCCATTGCACCTATGGTAGTTACGCCCATGCATATAACCCAGGTAATGAAAGGAGCTTACAAATCCACTACGCCTGTTATTTGTGCTGTCAGTGTATCTGAGTACCAAACTCATGTTTGAGCATTATACCTTGAAATTACACAACATGTAACAAGAAGACTCTGAGCTTCTATCAAGAATGCAAAGACATTATTTTTCTTCTTTAGAAAGTCTTTATGTTTTGTTTCATTTGAAGCATTTCTACTCATCCATTTGAGGTTGTTGGTGAAGTAATTAGCAGCAGCCGCCGCAGGGATGAGGCACGTGGCAGAGATGAGGCACATGGCAGAGATGAGGCACGTGGCTGCTGACCAGTCTCACATGTGCCAGATGCAGCACAGAGGCCACGTACTGCAGATCTTCATTGGCCAGTTGCTCTTTACAGCAGACATGTAACAAATATATCGTTACTCTCCTATGCAGCTGCCAGTCTTTCCGGTATGGGAAATAGTTGGTGTTTGGGAGGGTGATAATGACATCTAGTTCTGTGGCTCAGGCACACATGGTGGTGATAAGTGGGGGGGGGGGGGTGTTAAGGGGTAGAAGTAGGGGGTGGTGGTGGGGTGTTGAGAATGATGAAAGTGGAGTTAGTGGTGGTAGTGTGGGGGGTGATGGTGGTGGGAGGTGTTGAAGACCTTTGGAAAACTAGGATTGTCACTACCCACCCTACATGTCACGGTCCCTCCATGGAGTGGGTCCTGACCAACATGGTAAAATTCCTTGATGTAGGCAATACAATGGGTGATCCTGTTAGTAATTAAATATCTCAAATGGCAAATTTGAAATAACATTTCATTGATTATTATTATTTATTTATTTTTGACCCCCTAGGCAGCAAGGTGCTAGAAATGGCTGATAATTTTACCTCAAGCCACCAGAGTTTGCTATATTTTGAGAACACACCCTTGAATTTGCCCTGCTCCAAGATGTCCAGTATTGCATCAAGAGAATCATCTTGGATCCTGTTTCCTGTTTGAGCCTACAAAAGGCAGCTTCCTGTGTGAACCGTTTCTTGACTATTCTGCCTGCTTAGCTCCTGCTACTGGGTCCTGTTACCTTGTGCTTCTGAACAACTTACCTTATATGCCAACCAGCTACGTCTGTATATCTTCTCTGTATATTTACTCTGGACATTGGACTCCAGGTAATAGCATCAGTATCATAACAAGGGGTAGAGTTCATGGTGGTGTTGTCAACAGAAAAACGTGAATAAGGTTGGTCGTTTCTTGTGACTGGTGGGAAGATGATTAGCTCTATTTTTTGAGACTTCCCAGTGGTGAGAAGATATCCATGAATGAATGGCGGTACATTCAGTAACATGAGCCAACACGGATGCTATCTGGAGAGGATAAATTAGAGGTGATACTGGAATGCAAATAAGATTACTCATACTATAGGAGAATTACTACAGATAGAAAAGAGGAGAAAGCCTAGGGTAGAACATTGAAGGGGGTCCAATCAGTTGTGTGAGGAAAGGATGTATTCTAGGTAGGTGTACAAAAGTGTTTTAAGAATCTCGGTGGAACTTGGGAGATCAAGAGATGAGACCATAATCTAAGTGACAGTTTGGATCAGGAGAGGAGCAATTCTTGACTAACAGTGGCGAGACATCATAGATGTTATGGGTGGAATCTGCGCAGGAGACAGTAACCAAGAATTTTGTGAAGTGAGTTGGTCAAGTGGATAGGTAGTAGAGTTGTAGGAGAAGAAGAAAACAAACAAATAAGCTTCATATTTAACATTGAATAACGGGAAAATGCCAGAGGGTCTAGGTTACTGTTCAGGGAAAAGGATAAAATTTCATATTGGATGTTGTCAATATCGCCCATAAAGAAGGAAGCAAGATCATGGGCGGTTATGGTGGTCAGGAGGTTGATATGGGCGAATTAAGAAGAAATGTAAATGTATTATAGAGACCTTTGAGATCACAGGCCTGAGCACAGATGAGTGATTGGAGATGTATTTCAGGACGTTATCACAGGTTTTAAATTTTGGTCAATGCCGACGAGTTATTGAAGGCAAACTCATATTATATGTGAATTACATTTTAATATATTATACACTATATAGACAAAAGTGACTGGAAACCCCCGCGCAAGCACAATGCATACCATGCATACCATTACACATGAGTTCCAAATGCCCACTAATGTGGCGGTTTCGACAAGAACTCTTGGTAGAGAAGCCCATGCACTTGCAGGTCTATGGAAACAATTAATGTGTCATGGCTCGAGGTATTGGAAGAGGTGGACCCGAACTGGGTTGTGGTACACAGACACCAGGACCAGGAGAGAGTTGGAATTTAGATGGTTTAATAGAATTCCGTTGCATACAGTTAAATAAGAACTAATGAGAGATGGTAAATATAGTCCTTAGTGCAGGGATGCACAACTGTAGACACTGTAAAACAAAAGGTAAAAAGTCTCTGAGGTAATGCGAGGCACTACTCTGAGGTAAAAAGTTCTGCGGAGAAGAACTGTAATGTTGAATGCTGTAGAACTTGAAGATACATTGAATACTGGAGGGTAATTGAATATGACTCCTGGATGGAGTATGCAGGACTGGCAAATTAACTTGAGTAAGACCCCCGGGATGGAGTATACTGGATTGGGTGAAGCACTTTGAATAGGACTCCGGGATGGAGTGTGCTGGATTGGGTGAAGCACTTAGAATAGGACTCCGGGATGGAGTGTGCTGGGTTGGGTGAAGCAATTTGAATAGGACTCCGGGATGGAGTGTGCTGGATTGGGTGAACCACTTAGAATAGGACTACAGGATGGAGTGTTCTGGATTGGGTGAAGCACTTTGAATAGGACTCCGGGATGGACTGTGCTGGATTGGGTGAAGCACTTAGAATAAGACTCCGGGATGGAGTGTGCTGGATTGGGAGCAGGAGTACTACCGACTGGAGTACACAGGAACTAGGAACAAACAAACTGGAGCAGGACCAGCGGAGCACAGGAACATAGGTCTTGCTGTGGCAAGGTGCACTATTGTACTGGCAATGAGACAGAGTCAGGGAAGGGCTTTTATATCCCTGGTCGGATGGTGATTGGCTGGAGCAACTGGAGAGTGCTGCTGACTGGATGGATCTGGACCACCTGACTTGATCCAAGATGGCCACGCCCATGATCCAGAGGTCTGACACACTGAAGTGCAGGAAGTGCATGGAAGTGTGGTTGGGACACCTAGGCAACAGCGGGGATGCAGGAAACCAGCTTCAGGCATAGGCCCCACTCTGGATTCCACTGACAGGAACGGCCGGCAGCTCAGCAAGGTGCGATGACATAAGCACATGGGGAGATGCAGGGGTCTCAGCCGGAGGTCTCTAGCACGGTTTGTGACAGAATGTTTTTATCAGGATGACAATACCACCTGTCATGTTTCCAGGGTGACGCTGGACTGGTATACAGAAAATTTGGTAACCCGGATGGACTGTCCAGCTCAGAGTCCAGCTCTTAGCCCCACTGAGAACCTCTGAGGTGAATTGGAGCAACAGGTGCATGCTAGGCTGACTCAACCTTCTTCAGTATCACAGTTGGTCACTGTACTTAAGGCGAAATGGCAAAATATACCATCTGCTGCTGTCCAGGAACTTGTGGGCAGTTTGCCAAGAAGGGTGTCTGCAGTAATCACTGCACATGGTGGACCTACAAAGTACTGACGTCAATAACATCTTGTTGATCCATTTGCTGTCAGTGTCCAATCACTTTTGTCTACATAGTATATTAATCATTTAATATTGGCATATTACCAGAGAAACAAGGGGCATCTATGTCGGCATATGAGTCATAATAAAATGCTAAGAACGGCTGTTCTGGGTGGAGTTCTAGGCTACGCCAGTTTTATTTTGTGCCCTTGTTGGCAAACTAAATATCCATTATCGCAACATTAACCACATCCATGTTTCATCCTTATTGGTTTCTGACAATACCGTTACAGGATGAACCCACTAGCAGTTTGTTTTTTAGTGCCAAGAAATATATACATATATATATATATATATATATACATACATACAGTCCGTATATTTATTTATTTCCCCCAGCCATCCAACACCTCATTTAATAATATCCAGAATGTAGACCTTCTAGACATTTTTTTTAAACTAAGCATCTGGATATTGCCACAGCTAACAATGATTAATTAAATAGTCAGTTTGATCTCCCATTCATTCATAAACATCTGGGGTCCATTACATCCAACTACAGTTTGTTTAAATATTGTCAGATCCTGTCCCAGGGAAACTGTCATGCTATGGAAAGAATACAATGGCGGGTATGTGTTAACATGGGACAAGACTCGACTACACGGCTTGGAACACTAATGACTGAGGCTGCCATGTTCTGCAGGCATTTCAATTTGCTGACACACACACACAATAAATAGTGCATTTGCCAAAGAGACTCTTTGTAAATCAGAAGTTGTGTGTTTGTGAGTGTTTTGCCTTCTCTGTTATTTATTTATAGGGGACCATAGTAAAGCCATAAACTTTAATAGGAGTCAAATAAACTCATAACTCATTTCCCTCATGACAGACAATCAGAATTAATTTTATCCGAAACCAACAGACTTACAAGATTTGAAAGTGCATTAAGCCTAAAATATAAATAGTCCGATGTAAAAGAGCTTCAAGCAATTACAATTATATATGTTGCAATACATTATAGGATGTGTTCACTTTGGGGCAATCCTCCTTAATGCTGTGCATAGGCAAACGCAGGGGGGGGGGGGGGTTCCGCCTTTCTGAAAAACCCCCTCCCCAGCCCACACCATGACCACAATAGAAATAGTAATGCAATAGAATTTTACTAGTGCTGCATGTTCTTCACAAATTAAATAATTAGCACCACCTGTGAATCTTTTCTGTGGGGGGATTCAGAGGTGGGTGCAGGGAAAAATTAGGGTGCAAATGTCAGATGGTTTCCCTCTGCGCATACTTCCGAGTTGAACTGTGCATGCGCCGTGATGTTTACCACACATACAGTACATGTAGTTCGAAATTGCTCTGAGATCCATGCTATTCTGATGACCGTTCATGGTTGATAACTGAAGAGGGGGGGGCTACCAGTCGCAGGGCGTGTCAGTGTCAGCTACTGTGGTGGTTGAAGTCCGGAAAAGTTTGGATGGGGATCTGGGGTGTGACAGAGAAGGATATCACCTATAATGACCCTCTTAGTTATCCCCTCACCCGCCCCCTTAACGTCTCACAGTGAAAATTACTCTCCATGTTGGAAGCTGCTAGTGGTGCCCAGGAAGAGATTGGCATTGAGTCACAGTGGAGGGCTTCTACTACTGGCCAGTTAAGTGACGTAGGGGGAGATGATGTTTTAAACCTTCTAAAGAGTAGATAAAAGGAGAAGTTCCCCAAAGCAACCTATTAGATCCTAGCTAAATGCTACATCAATGCTGATTGGTTTCTATGGGCAACTTCTCCACTCATTAGAGGATTTTATAAATTTCCCCCATTATACTGGTGTTACCCACCATATGGACTTTTTATGCTCTGAGTAGGCTCTGATAGCAAAAATAAAACCTACATAAACTGCAGAGCTTTGGTCACCATGTGTAGTCAGTATGGCTTGCAGTGGCTTGCAGTGCTGTGCAGGAGCACGAGATTCACAAGGAAGTCACTCAACTCACATGTGACTGAGGGGCGTATTTATTAACGAGTAATTTCATATGCAATAAGTATATCTGAATAATCAAAGCTTTTAAATAAAGAGTTAGCAATCACACTGTAACTTCTGTAAAATTGCACTTAATGAAACAATATACAGCATTACAATTACCAGTATCTGTAGCCAACCCACTGTGGTATTCCTCTCAGGTGCAATCATGGTTTCTGTCTTGCTGTCAACTAGGCAGTGTTCTTGCTTCAGGGTCACTCCAAGCTTTGGTGGGCCCACACACCAAAGACCCACAAGGAACGAGGTCTTTTCACAGTTATTCTCTCTAGCTTCCAGTCTTTGTCAGTCCTGCAAATGCCATAAATCTTAGCCAGTCTGGACTTCACGATCTTTACTATTGAATATCTCTTCTAGTTTCCAGGCATGGCTCTGGTGCACATGCTCATGGCTTCTGTATACTGGGAGGGAGCTATCTCTCTTGGTTTTTCAATGTTCCTCCCTTATTTCTTGGAGCCAGAACAGGAACCGGGGGGTTGCTTATGTCACGCCTAGATCCACTGCCAGGGTTAGCTCCAAAAAGTCTTGAGATAATAGACTTGCACCTTGGTTCAGGACAGAAGTCTAATCAATGATGATTAAGTGATCTGTGTAAGTATAAGACTATATGGATGCAAGGTGTGTGGTGTGGGCCCATGTGCCCCGCACACCCTGCATTCATTTTAAATATGCCCCTGCACAATACTCCCGTGACACTCCCATTCTGTGCAATCACATTATCGCCTCTCAGTTCCCGTTTCAAATGCCCATTTCACGGAAAAACAGGTCTGGCCAAGTTCCATCAGACACAGTATAGAACTAGGGATGTGCGCCGACCCCCGTGTTTTGGTTTTGAATCTGTATCTCCTATGTGTTTTGGATCTGGATTTAGTTTTTCCAAAATCGTGCTTGTGTATTTTGGTTTTGGTTCTGTATTTAAAATTTTTTTTTATAAAAACTGCCAAAATAACATAATTTGTTTTTTTTCTTCCTACAGTATTATTAACCTCAATAACATTAACTTTCACTCGTTCCAGTCAATTTTGACCACCTCACAGCTCACAATATTGTTTTCATCTGGTTTAGGCCCAAAATTTTCACCAAGCTAGCTGGCTGACTAAGCTTAGTGGCAGCAATGGGCAGCACAAACACGTGGCAGTTCAACTTCCAACATGGCACATAAGGAAACATATGTTTTCATTAATCAAGAGGCCTGAGGGAGATGGAGTATGTATGTAGTTGAAGGCAGGGACAGGAAGGGTTGATTGGTATTAAATTTAATATCATTTTTTATTCTGAAGTAAATTTATGAGAGAGGAGGGGAGAGCATGAATGAACAATGTATGACCCATGTTTTGCCCACAAAATCAACTTGGTGGTTCAGAATTATTTTTTTAATTTAAAGGGGCATGCAGGAGATGCTAAGTGTGGCCATACACATTTCTGGACATTTTCGGCATTCAGCAACTGCATGTCAAAGATTGCAGCAGCTGTGGCATTTTAACTTCCAACATGTCACATGAGAATGGCACTGCAGTGGCAGACAGGATGGCAGTTTAATAAACTATAAAATTTAAAATGTCAGGCAGCAATGCCCCAAACAGCACATAATGCAAAGAAAAGAGCCGCAAGATTGAATTGTCCTTGGGCCTTTCCACCCACCCTTATGTTGTTTATAGTAAATAGGACATGCACAGTTTAAAAAAGCAATCACTTGAGCGACAGGGACTCCCAATTGTGGATGAAGTGATTGGTTAG
This sequence comes from Taudactylus pleione, assembly GCA_031769625.1. Lineage (NCBI taxonomy): Eukaryota > Metazoa > Chordata > Amphibia > Anura > Myobatrachidae > Taudactylus > Taudactylus pleione. Next base: position 13,719,276 of record JAUIMM010000188.1, read on the forward strand.
TTTGGGCCCCTACAAAACAAGCTACCAACGGGCAGCTGACATTGCTGGCAATGATCTCTTCGTGCACAAACTGGCTTTACAGAGGCAAGATGTTGTCACCATCATCATCCCATTCCTCACCCTCATCAGTGTGTACATCATCTTCACACAATATTAATTTGTCTCAGCTGGAATCCACCATTACTAACTCAGGTGCCTCTGTAATTTTAGATGTAATTGGCGGTAAAGGTCTTCCTCATGGAATTTGTTGTTCATTTTGATGAACATCAGCTTTTCCACATTTTTTGGAAGTATCCTCCTATGCCAATCGCTGACAAGGTTCCCGGCTGTGCTGAAAACTCTCCCTGAGTACGCACTGGAGGTTGGGCAGCTCAAGCAAAGCAAAGCCAGTTTGTGCAAGGGCCTCCAAATTGCCTTTTTTTCCTGCCAGTAGTCAAATGGACTGGTTGACATGCCTATTTGGATGCAAAAATTAAAGTAGTCCTCAACCATTCTTTGAATGGTGACCATATGAGATGGAGTCACGGTAGAGGTCTCATTAATGCTATGTAATTGTTTTAGATCCAACCAGATGTCAAAACCCATCCGCATCACCAGTGGGTCTTTTGGAGAAGATGAGTTTTTTCCTGGCAGCCGCACTTGCTGCAAAAACTGAAGGAGGAGCCATTGCTGCATCACATTCCACTTGAGCTGACAATTTGCTTACCAACATTTCTCTGCATCTCTTCAGATCTGTGTCCATTGGGAAGAAAGACACAACATATGCCTTAAACCTAGGATCGAGCATGGTCGCCAAAATATATTGATCCGATCGGAAGAGCCTGACAACCCTTGGATCCTGGCGCAGCAAATAAAGGACTTTATTTACAAGTCCAACATACTTAGCGGAATCATTTTGTTTCAGCTCCTCCTTCAGTTTTTCAAGCTGCTTTTCCAACAGTCTAATTAGGGGAATTGCCTTGCTCAAGCTGGCAGTGTCTGAACTCACTTCAGAGGTGACTACTTAGAAGGGTTTCAGCACTTTGCACAACATGGAAAGTAATTTCCACTGAGCTTGAGTATGGTACATTCCCACTCCTCTTCCTATGTCATACTTCATTGTGTAGCTTTGGATGGCTTTTTGCTGTTTCTTCATCTGCTGAAGCATATACACAGTGGAGATCCACCTTGTAACTACCTCTTGCTTCAGCTGGTGACAAGGAAAATTCAACATTTTTTGCAAGTGCTGCAATCTTTTACATGCACCTGCTTAATGGCAAAAATGTCCAGAAATTTTGCAGGTCACAGAGAGCATCTCCTGCATGGCTGTGTCATTTTTTAAAAAATGTTGCACTACCAAGTTTATTGTGTGAGCAAAACATGGGATGTGTTGGAATTCACCCAGCTGTAATGCTCTCACAATATTGGTGGTGTTGTCAGAAATCACAAATCCCACTGAGATTCCAGCGGGGCAAGCCATTTTGCAATAACAGTGGTATGCATCTTAATGAAACCAGTTATACACATAGTCGCCTGCCTATTAATGAGCTGCTGTTGGTGCCACTGAATGCAATATACCCACCCAGAGAGCAGTTACAGTCATGTAATCTTTCATTTGCCCTATTCCAGTTGTTCACATATCTTGGTTAAGTGGTCAATAGGTACAATGGCATTTTGGAGGACACTAATTAAGTTTTTTTTAATGTCCCTGTACAGGCTGGGAATTACTTTTCTAGTTAAGTGGAATCTAGATGGGATTTAGTAGTGGAGACACAGGACCTCTATTAACTGTCTAAAACCCACTGCACTAATGGCGGATATCGAACGAACATCTAATACCAGCATAGATGTTATGGTGTCAGTGTTCCAACTGGGTGACTGGGTGATTGCTGTCATGTTTAACAGTCAGTTGTTTTTTTGAACTACTACTAGTACTCTTCCTGGTCCCCTTTTCAGTTAGCCTTATCAAATTGGATGCAGGACTACTTACGATCATGATTGAAGATATTGTTGATGAAGGTGTTAGTGGTGAAGATGGCAGGTCTTGGGTCTAGCAGAGAGAATGGGGCTAGCTGACGCTGGGCTGCTTGTTGTTACTTTTTTAGCCAAAGTTTCTGAATTTTGCAAACACTTTTGATGGATGCGCTGTAGATGACATAACAGGGAAGAGGTTCGTAGATGGCTAAGGTCCCTACCTCTCCTTAATCTGGCAAGACAATAGGTACAGATGGCTTGACAATTGTTGTCTGGATTTGGGTAGAAATGATTCCACACAGAAGAATTGGATTTTTTTGTCTTATGCCCAGGCTTTCCTAATCATCCCAGTCAATGGGCTTTTCCTTATCAAGGGCAACAACTGTTTCCACTGGTGTCTGATTTACACAAACAACATCCTCATCAACAACATCCTTATTAGCATCAGCTACACAAATATCCTCCCCATTCTGGTGCACTTCCACAGAAGCATCCTAAATTTATATGTTCACTTGTGCTGGTCATCACCACATTTGCAGAGGATGCACAAGTGGTGGAAGGAGGCTCCTCTTCGAGTACAGTTTTGGAAAGGCCAGGCTCACACATGGCACCCACCTACACACTTGGACTCTCCTCAGGCATTTGTGACATTTCTGAGCATACAGTTGGTTCCTGTGCCTTAACAATTTTTTTTAAACATCTACAGGAAGAAGGGCTTACATCATCATAAGAGGCAGAGCCACAAGTCATAAATAAAGGCCAAGGCCTTAGATTTCCTTGCCACTTCATGTGGTGAAAGGCATAGTGCCAATTTTATGTTTTTCTGCAGATAACTTTCTCTTTGATTTTTTTTTCTTTACCATTGTAAAAGATTGGTTCTTTGATTTTAGATGCCCTGTATGCCCTTGGGCATCAGCTTTAGTAGATGACGTAGACGCATTAGTATCGTCATAACTGGTGGCACTGGCAGCAGCTCCAGCACTATTATGTGGTTCCTGCTCTCCTCTCAACTTATCATTCTCCATATAAACAAACACGAACGAAGTAGGGTACAGCACACATGTCAGTTTGTACCAATTTTAAATATTACACTGCGGTATCAATGACCTACAGCATCACAATATTTTGTATGTATATTACACTGCGTTTCCACTTACACCGTCACAATCCATGTTAAATATTATACTGCGCTACCACTTAGAGTGTCACAATACATGTATGAATATTACGTTACATTTCCAATTACAGTGTCACAATATGTGTATGAATATTACACTGCGTTTCCACTTACAGTGTCACAATATGTGTATGAATATTACACTGCGTTGCCACTTACAGTGTCACAACATGTGTATGAATATTACACTGCCCTACCACTTACAGTGTCACAATATGTGTATGAATATTACACTGCATTTCCACTTACAGTGTCACAATTCGTGTATGATTATTACACAGGGATCTGACAAGCAGCGTCACAGTAAAAAATATAAAATATAGTATACTGGGGTGCAGCACAAAAAAAAAATATTTTTTAAATTATATTAGCTTTTATTTTTTTTACACTGGGCATCCTTGGATGGACAGAGCACCCCTAGATCAACAGAGCACCCCTGAAGGACACAGCAGCCCCTGGTTGGACACAGCAGCCCCTGGAAGGACACAGCAGCCTCTTGATGGACAACAGAGCACCCCTGGAAGGACACAGCACCCCTGGATGTCTGTTCACTACACCCTCCACAGCACGAGTGAAATGGCGCCGATTACCGAGGACCTTTATAGATTCCAAAACCTGCAAGAATCCGACAGCGGAAGGATGAAGTTTTGCCTCATTTTGGGATCCAAGTCAGGCGGGAAAACCCGAGCCGGACTTAGATCCTGGCCCGGATTGCAAAGTTCGGGTGGGTCCGGTTCTCAGTGAACCGGACCCGCTCATCTCTATATAGGACGGATGCAAAAATGCATAAGTTCACTTCTGTGCCTGGGCTGTGCACAAAAACTCGCCATTTGCATCCATACACAGAGATCCTGGCGACTCAGAATCACACCCATGCTGAGTATTGTAGTGCTCCAATGTCCACTGAGATGGTAGCACATGTGGAACCTGCACAGTACCCGCACAACAGCTAAGTGTCTGGGACCACTGTATGTGCAGGTGATGGAAAGAATTTAAAATGATTTCTCCAAATGCCGCTACTTTGTAATGGATGGGATTACAGGTGACTGATAATAATTTATGTGGAAACTGAGGTGGTTTAATACAGAGCACAAAATGGCTCAGCACATTCCAGTTCTGGCTAAATAAGTGCCTTCTGTTCTCCTCTCTGCACTTACAGAGACAGAGGGGTTTTAGTATGGCCAGTAACTAATGAGTACTGGAAACATGGGCTATTTAAATAATCCCTGCTTCACTTTTCATGTTAACAATTACCGATTCTCGGGGAGAAACTGTTTATGTGGCACTGAAACTGCTTTACGTCATTTTCCAACTTTGCTTGTTGATAATCATTTCCATATGTCCTTTATTCTTTACTTAAAATCCTGCAAGCAAAGCTCTGTGAGGTTCACTTATCGCAGTATCATGTTACAGAATATTGCTGTGTGATGTAGAGCGATGTGTTGTATACACTAAATTACAGTATTCAGACTCACTCTAAATATTCACAGTATCTGCAGGCATTCCATTATTACTTTGCACTGACACTACTGTCATTCACTTCTTAGCACATAAAGGAACTCATTCAGACCCGCTAGCTAGATGCGATCGTTCGCATCCAGCGTATGCAAATTTGTTAAAGTGACACCATGGGAAGCACACGCTCGCCACCGCATAAGCACACCCATTTTGGCTGTGCGAGTGATCGTTCTGTGTATGCAGGCACCCATTAGCGTATGTTGAGACGCCCACTAGCGCACGTCATCTCCAGGAAGTGTTTTCAAACATTGGTACATTCGAGCACCATCGGTAGCGATCGCAGCGCTTGTGGTTGCCTTACCCTGCCGCAAGCACCATCGGGCTGCTTGCAAGTGCACAGCGCTAGCGAGCGGGTCTGAATGAGGTCCAAAATGCAATATACAAGTATTATCTATCTATCTATATGTGTATCCATCCATCCATCCATAATCCATCCATAATCCATCCATCCATATCCCATGATTATCCGGTCCACCCACTACCTGCGGTGCTGCCTACCTACTCTTTTTTTCTTGCAGGGCACTTATTACTCAGTTCCCATCCTGAGCGATCTGTGTGGAGTCAAACAAAAGGCACACAGTCCTGCCAGGTAGCCCAGTCATTGGAACTCATCAGATGTTGTACGCTGATTCCCTTTTTATTTTCCCTAGACTGATCAGCCCGCTGTTATGATGCATCATGGTGTTACATAAGTAATAGACCTAAGGCCATAACTAGGGGTGTGCAACATGTGCCATCGCACAGGGCAGGGGACCCTGGGGTGACACCATCGCCTCCCCACAGCACCTGCACGTGGCAGGCACCCTGTAGCCTGTGGAGCTGCCCAGAAGCTTTGAGCAGTGCTTCACTTCCTAGAACTGTAGGCCCCACCCACTAGGTGTGATGTCATGATGTGGCAGGGTTAGGGTCAGCTCAGGGCGCACTGCCACTCTATTATGGCACTGAATGGAAACTACTCCCCTGTGATCCAGGCTATCTATGGGACTCAAGAGCTCATTTAGAAGGGGATTTAAACTTGTAATGTGCATGGATATCTGATCTCTGTCCGCACGCCACAAATGAGTACTGAAGTCGGCCAACATGCCCACGACACTCCGGTGACACTCCAGTGACACTTCATTGAGACGGATCAGTTTTGTGCCGCCATCTGGCCCAGTTAGCGCCCAGAAACACCCTTTGTTGGCACAGGTTTTCTGTATAGCACTGAACTGAATGCTGTGTAGCAATTACTTGAGCAAGTGTGCTGGAATACACTGGGGTAGAATGCTAATAAAGTAAATACTGGAGCTTGTTAAATGGAACAAGCACAGAATGGTGCTAGCAATATTGGTGACTGATGACTGGAACAGGAGCAGGATGCACACCAGGAGCCAGGCTACTAATCTCTAGGGAACGAAGTTGTTCTGGCAATGTGCTGTCCGCAGTTCCTGGTTTAAATATGGCATCCTTAGAACTGATAGGCTGATTGAATCATGTAACCGGACTTTCTGGAGACTGGTTTGTCAGAGCAGATCATTTGATACTGTTCAAGATGGCAGAAGAGCAGGAACTGCAAATCACAGATGAGTGACCCCAAGTCTCAGTGATGCTGCAGGCAGATAGTGGGGTCACAGATGGCAGTAAGGTGGCACTGCCGATCCTGATAACGGGGACTTGGACCCCAATGTGTGACACACTGTGACTGTTGGTATGTATGCCCCTGATTCTGACACTACTGTCAATCCCTTGATGACTTATGTGACCGATGATATACTTTTAAGCTAAGCAGAAGGGCATGACTCAATGCTCATTGTCTTTGACCTCCCTGCTGCCTATGACACTGTCAATCACTCTCTTCTCCCTGACATAATTTTCTCCTTAGTACTTCATAGCATTGTTCTTTCCTGGCTTGCTCCCTACCATTCAGATCAGTGTCTCTACTGCTTCCTCTTCTTCTAGCTATCAGATTCCCTCAAGGCTCTAGCTTAAGCCATCTCCTCTTCTCACTACAATACTTCTCTCAATGTACTCATCCATTCATTGAGCCTCCACTGCTTCGGTATTGATGATATTAAAATATACATTTATTACCCCTAATCTCTCTCCTTCTCTATTGTGCCAAGTGCCTCAATGCTTATCTACCATCTTCATCTGAATGTCCCAATGCCTCCTCAAACTTAATATGACTGAACTCATCTGTTCCATTCCAAAGTCACTTCCCTTCCTCCCAATCTTTCTCACGATAGACAACATTACAGTCTCCTCTGTTCCCTATGCCCACTGGGCCATCATCAACTCCACCCTCAGTTTCACTTCACACATATGTTACCTTGTCTTGGTCATTCCTCTCCCATAACATTAACAAAGTGCTCCACTTTCTTGTCCAGGATGTAAGAAAAGCCTTGTCCCCCTCTCTGACAATCTCACTCCACTTAACTGGCATTCCTCTCTTTAATCTGACCTGTGAACACACTGGCAAGACTAATATTCCAGACCCACTGCCTCTAATCCTGCAGTCCCTGCCTTGGCTTCTCTTCCCATAGAATCCAAATGAACATTCTCACCCTCACCAACAAAGCATCACCAATGCTTTTCTCCCTTGCATCTCTGACCTCATCATGAAATACACCCCAATGTGGCTTTTCCACTCTGACCTACACCTTTCCTCCACTCTACTCTCCACATCATTTACCCACCTCCAAGACTTTTTCCATGCAGTTACCCACTTATGGAACATGTTGCCCAACCAGACCTTCCCACAATCTTCAATACTTCAGGAGCTCTCTACAAATCCATCTCTTCACCATTTATTATAAAATTAAATAAAAATTAGAATGTTTGCATTTCCCTGATAGATTGGTTAGATAATGTATTTATTAATACTTATTTATATTGTGCCTGCATAATCTATGGTACGTTACAATTGGTAACAATCACAGTAAGAAAATTAGTATTGGTATAAGTAGGGGTGTAACTAGAGGTATGGGGGCCCCATTGCAAAATCTCCTTGGGGCCCCCAAAGGTATACCTATGGCCCTCCCCATCAACCCAGATAGAGTTTCTCCAACTCAAGACACCATGGAGTTCTCCCAGACATATGTAAATAAATGTGGAAACGAAAAAAATAAAATAAACTTGTAGGGTAGTATATAACAGTAGTGCTCATGTGGAATGGGGCAATAGGAATAAGTATATGTACTAAGCCTGTAAAAGTGAAAAATGATAAAGTACCAGCCAATCAGCTCCTAACTGCCATTTTCCAAACACAGCCTGTGACATGACAGTTTGGAGCTTATTGGTTTTTTAATTTATCAATCTCCACTTTATCACTTACCAAGGTTTAGTACATCTCCCCCATAGAAGAATGGCGTACCCCACTCATAATGAAGTGACGTATAGCCAGACACGTAAAGGTTTCTTTTCCAGATATTAAAAGAACAAAGGAGCTCATTCAGACCCGCTCGCTAAGATGTAAACTCTCGCTGCTGCTGCCGATGGTATGCAGTGACGCATTGTGTATGCATTGTACGCATGCGTATACATCGCAGTGTGCGTGCGCATACCTTAGCAAAGATTCACAATGCATTCGCTCGCTACGCATAGACAGCCCAGCAGAGGGAGTGACAGGAGAGGCCGTTTGTAGGTGGTAACTGGGGCTGGCCATTAAAAACAGGGTAGTGGAGGTGAAAACGCAGGTGTGCCTGAGCATCTCAACGGCGTTTTAGAGGTGTGCATATTTATAAGACAGCATCATAGTACACGTCACCTGGCTTTTTACACTGAAGTGCTTGCAGTGCTTGCGGCAGGTATGGTCAACCTCAAGCGCTGCGATAGCATCCGATGTACCGATGGTTGCATACACTTCCTGGACTTGACGTGCACAAGTGGGCTTCTTAAAACAGGCTGGTGGGTGTCTGCATACTCTATGTGATCGCACTGTAAGAAATACTGGGCGTGCTAATGCATTGCTGTGCGATTGCACTACCTACGCAATTTGCATACTGTACATATTGTGGGAGCGATCGCATCTAGCGAGCGGCTCTGAATCAGGCTCAATATTCATAACACCAGAATTTGTGAATGCACGTTAGTATGAGAGCATGCCCTACTCACAGCAAATGCGATCATCAAACGCACATCACGGTTTCTTTTGTGCGCTTTTCTTTCCACCTTTGGACCATATTTTCCTTCACCAAATTTGGGTACAATATGGCATGAAAAAGGAAGAAACTGGCCGTGCAAATAAAATATATTTATTGCACAGGAAATAAATATAATAATTAAAAATGTACTATAAGGACAAAGCACTGGTACATAACATGGGGCTGATTGTAAAGAACAAAATATATGACCTAAAATGCAGTGGCTAGGTCTGGACTCCCAATGGCCCAAAATGCCCAGAGTTAAGGGGCCTATCCATTACCTGACTTTGTGAATAATCCGACCAAAACATTGCTCACAAAGTCAGGTAATCGATCGCCGGCAAGAACCAGCTGTGCGCGTGCATGCTGGATCCTTGCCGACCCCGAATGTCTACTGAACATGCCCGACAACCTGACGACGCTCGTCAGGTTCGGCATGTTCAGAGATGGGAGGTCGGGCTCCTTCCTGAATGACGTTCAGTGAACGCCGTTCAGTGCGGACACCGCACCTCGGCGACCTGAAGGTTTGAACACTAGACATTCAGTCTTTCAGGTAGCATAGTGGATAGGCCCCTTTAGTCAATCCAATAGTGCAGTCCCGTCATCGACATGTTTCGATTTGACAGGCAAATATTTTTCAAGGTATGGGGAACAAGCCATTGCATCCAATATTTATATCCCTCCTAATTGACCCTTAGCCCTACACCAGGTGATCTCTGAGCGCGTGAATTCCAGAGTTGAGACAGCCCCACCCCCCAAAAAAAAATCTTGTATCAAAGAATGGGAGCAGTTAATGAGTGCAGATGAGAGATGCAAACTATGGATAGAACGGAGAGGGCGAGTCGGAAAATATTATGATACAAGGGAAGAGATGTCTGTTGGTTCTCAGGGCCTGATTCAGAGCCGCTCGTAAGTGGCCGCTCGTTCGCTCTGAGCGATGTTTGCCCAACTGCGCATGCGTACGGATCGTTATACGCATGCGCGAACCAGTCAGTGCAGTCGAAATTCATGTGCTCGCAAAATAGCGAATGCCTGATAATTTGAGTGACAGGAGTAGGCGTATGTGGGTGGTAATGGGGGAAGGTGCTTGAAAACGGGGAGTGGAGATCCGTACGCAGGCGTGCTTAAAGGTCAAAACGGGCGTTTTATGGGTGTGCATAATTAAAACAGCAGCGTCATTGACCACGTCACTGGGTTATTTTATAGCCAGAACTGCTCGCAAAATTGTGGTAGCAAAAACCAACCCCAAGAATAGCGAGCAGTTCATACCCTGGTCGATGTACTCGATTAATCTAATAAATAGCGGACATGACGTAGGATGCGAGCGGCCAGGGGGCGTATTTTTTCAAAAAACGACCGCAAGTTTTGTTCGCTCGTTCAGACCTAGAGGCGTGAACAAACCGCAAAGAGCGAACGGTTGATTTGAATAGCCACCCCTATTTTCTGGACGAGCGAGCGCTAATTGCGTCCGGCTCTGAATCAGGCCCTCAGTCTTGTTTATGGCCTTGTAGAGTGGTGCTTGAAAGTTTGTCAACCCTTCAGAAATTTCTATATTTCTACTGAAATTTGGCCTAAAGCTACCTCAGGTTTTCACACAAGTCTTAAAAGTAGATGAAGAGAACCAAATCAAACAAACGAGACAAAAAAATTAGACATGCTCATTTTGTTTTTTTTAGGAAAATGATCCAATATCACATATCTGTGAGTGGCAAAAGTAGGCTTAGCAGATATTTTGAAGGTGAAATTAGTGTAAGGTATTTTCAATCTATGGGATAACAATCGGGTGTGAGTGGACAACCTCTCTTTTTAAAAGAACAGAGTTCTATCAAAGTCTGATGTTCATAACATATGTTTGTGGAAGTGTATCATGCCACGAACAAAGGAGATTTCTGAGGACCTCAGAAGAAGAGTTGCTGATGCTTATCAGGCTGGAAAAGGTTACAAAACCATCTCTAAAGAGGTTGGACTCCACCAATCAGCAGTCAGACAGATTGGGTACAACTGGAGGAGATTCCAGATCTCTATTACCCTCACCAGGAGTGGTCGACCAACAAAGATCATGCTAAGAGCAAGGTGTTTAATAGTTCACAAGGTGACAAAGATAACCGCTAAGCAAATGAAGGCCTCTCTCACATTAGATAATGTCAATGTTCATGAGTCCACCATCAGGAGGATACTGAACAGCAATGGTGTGCATGGCAGGATTGCAAGGAGAATGCCGCTGCTCTCCAAAAAGAACATTGCTGCCTGTTTGCAGTTTGCTAAAGACCACCTAGACAAGCCAGAAGACTATTGGAACAATGTTTTGTGGACAGATGAGTCTAAAATAGAGCTTTTGCGTTTAAATGAAAAGCGTTCTGTTTGGAGAAAGGAGAACATTACATTCCAGCATGAAAACCTCATACCATGTGTGAAACGCGGTGGTGGTGGTATCATGGTTTGGGCCTGTTTTGCTGCATCTGGCCCAGGACGACTTGCCATCATTAATGGGACAATGAATTCTGAATTATTCCAGATTATTCTAAAGGAAAATGTCAGAACATCTGTCCATGAGCTGCATCTCAAGAGAACATGGGTCATGCAGCAAGACAATGACCTAAAGCACACAAGTCATTCAAACAAAAAATGGTTAAAGAAGAGTAAATGTAAGTTTTGGAATGGCCAAGTCAAAGTCCTGACCTTAATCCAATCGAAATGTTGTGGAAGGACCTGAAGTGAGCATTTCATGGGAGAAACCCACCAACCTAACAGAGTTGAAGCTGTTTTGTACAGAGGAATGGGGTAAAATTCCTCCAAGCCGATGTTCAGGACTAATGAACAATTACTGGAAATGTTTAGAAGCAGTTATTGCTGCACAAGGGGGTCATACTGAAAGCAAAGGTTCACATACTTTTACCACTCACAGATATGTGATACTGGATCATTTTCCTCAATAAAAAAAATTAACATGTCTAATTTTTTTGTCTCATTTATTTGAATTGGTTTCTCTTTATCTACTTTTAGGACTTGTGTTAAAATCTGAGGCAGTTTTAGGGCAAATTTCAGCAGAAATAAAGAACATTTTTGCAGCCACCAAGAGCGCCCAGCAGATGCTCAGGGCAGTGCTGCTGTGCCCCCTTCGTGTGATGTCATGCCGTCCCATGTTCAAGGGGCGGAGCAGGCACAGGGCGCAGTTCTGCCCTGCCCCGGCACTGGATAGATTGATCAATAGAAAGGCATTCTGTTTATGCTAGACAGGGCCGGTGCTAGGTTTCTCTGCAGCCTAGGCAAAATTTCGCCCAACCACCCCTCTCCCCCCCAAAAAAACCTTTCAGTTGCTCACACGTGACTTTTGGATTATAAATAATAATTCTTACCTACTCCTGGCTGGCGAGTCTGCAGTCCGGGTACATGGATGTCTAGACCCCACCACTGCTGCAATATTTCTAGATGAGGTTTGGGGAAGAGACTAAAAGTTAGAAAAAAGTAGCAGGCAGCACTTTGAGTTACCAATTTGCTGTCCAGTTGTGGCCATTCTGCGTATGTGTTACCCAGTATTGCTGATTTAATAGAATGAACATATATATATATATATATATTAGGGATGTGCAGGCTCGGATAGGTTCGAGTTTGCACGTGGAGTTCGGATTTTTCCCTCCAAAAAAACGGAACTCACAACGAGGCAAAACGTCATCTTACATGGACGAACATCATCATTCCTGGTCTTTTGTCCAGGAATGATGATGTTCGTCCATGTAAGATGACGTTTTGCCTCGTTCTGAGTTCCGTTTTTTTGGAGGGAAAAATCCGAACTCCACGTGCAAACTCGAACCTATCCGAGCCTGCACATCCCTAATATATATATATATATAAAATTCATTAGTCTGTTTGTCTGTCAGGTTATGCCAGAAATTCCCAAACACGGTCCTCAAGGCTCCCCTTCAGATTTTAGAGATAGCCATGATTGATCATAGGTGGTTAAATAAAACTGACTGAGGTACCCATGCTCAACCATGGATATCTCTAAAACCTGAACTGTTAGGGAGCCTTGAGGACTGTGTTTGGGAACCTCTGGGTTATGCATTCCAACACCCCTGCACCGATTGGAATTAAACCAACGCGTGGTCTGGTTGGATTCTGGATGGCTTTTAGGGGGTTAGGGTCTTGGTCGGACCTCCCTTTGGGGAACGCTGGTCAGAACTTTGATCTGTTCTGAGCCTTCTACACAATGGATTTCCATGAAAACTTCACAGAGTGGTAACGTTAGATCTCAGAAGACATACTAGGGGGTTTTAGGTCCCGGTTGGACCTTCCATTGGTGTACTCTGGGCAGAACTTTGACCCTGGGAGCCTGTTCTGGGAATTTCACTGGATGGATTTGGATGAAAACTTTACAAAGGGGTGGCAATCAGGGATGCCTAATTGAGTGATTGTGGTCCTGGTCGGATCTCACGGAACTTTGACCCAGGGAGCCTGTTCTAGGCCTTCCACTTGATGGATTTGGATGACATCACATAATAAAACTTAGTAACTTGAGATTTAAACCCAGGCAACACTGGGCACTTCAGCTAGTGTGTGTATGAAATATCTGGTGCCTTCCAAAGCTGTCACGCTGTAGCTGAGTAAAGTACTAATCTACCAATCCAAAATGTCAGCACTCATAGAAATATAAACAAAACAACAGGCAATGTAAATGACCAATGTTTCAATGTTCTGAGGAGATTTTATATATACAGTCAGGTGCATAAATATTGGGACGTTGACAGAATTTTCATATTTTGGCCTCAGATTTAATTTGAGGGTAATTACATCCAAATCAGGTGAACGATGTAGAAATTACAACGGTTTTTATATGTGCCTCCCACTTTTTAAGGGGCCAAAAATAATGGGACTATCAACTCAAAAGCTATTTCATGGACAGGTGTGGGCTATTCCCTAGTTATTTCATTATCAATTAAGCAGGTAAAAGGTCTGGACTTGATTCTAGGTGTGACATTTGCATTTGGAATCAGTTGCTGTCGACTCTCAATACGAGATGCAAAGACCTGTCACTATCAGTGAAGCAAGCCATCATTAGGCTGAAAAATCAAAACAAACCCATCAGAGTGATAGCAAAAACATTAGGTGTGGCCAAATCAACTGTATGGAACATTCTTAAAAAGAAAGAACGCACCGGAGAGCTCAGCAACACCAAAAGACCCGGAAGACCACGGAAAACAACTGTGGTGGATGACAGAAGAATTATTTCCCTGGTGAAGAAAAGCTCCTTCACAACAGTTGGCCAAATCAAGAACACTCTCCAGGAGGTAGGTGTATATGTGTCAAAGTCAACAATCAAGAGAAGACTTCACAAGAGTGAATATAGAGGTTTCACCACACGATGTAAACCATTGGTGAGCCACAAAAACAGGAAGACCAGATTAGAGTTTGCCAAACAACATCTAAAAAAGCCATTACAGTTCTGGAACAACATCCTATGGACAGATGAGACAAAGATCAACTTGTACCAGAGTGATGGGAAGAGAAGAGTATGGAGAAGGAAAGGAACTGCTCATGATCCAAAACATACCACCTCATCAGTGAAGCATGGTGGTGGTAGTGTCATGGCGTGGGCATTCATGGCTGCCAATGGAACTGGTTCCCTGTATTTATTGATGATGTTACTGCTGACAAAAGCAGCAGAATGAATTCTGAAGTGTTTCGGGCAATATTATATGCTCGTATTCAGTCAAATGCTTCAGAACTCATTGGACGGCGCTTTACAGTGCAGATGGACAATGACCCGAAGCATACTGCAAAAGCAACCAAAGAGTATTTTAAGGCTAAAAAGTGGAATGTTATGCAATGGCCAAGTCAATCCCCTGACCTGACGCCGATTGAGCATGCATTTCACTTAATGAAGACAAAACTGAAGGGAAAATGCTCCAAGAACAAGCAGGAACTGAAGACATTTGCAGTAGAGGCCTGGCAGAGCATCACCAGGGATGAAACCCAGTGTCTGGTGATATCTATGCGTTCCAGACTTCAGGCTGTAATTGCCTGCAAAGGATTTGCAACAAAGTATTAAAAAGTGAAACTTAGATGTAGGATTGCTTAGTTTATCCCATTACTTTTGGCCCCTTAAAAAGTGGGAGGCACATATAGAAACCGTTGTAATTCCTACACCGTTCACCTGATTTGGATGTAATTACCCTCAAATTAAATCTGAAAGTCTGCAGTTAAAGCACATCTTGTTTGTTTCATTTCAAAGCCATTGTGGTGGTGAATAGAGGCCAAAATATGAAAATTCTGTCAATGTCCCAATATTTATGCACCTGACTGTATGTATATATATATATATTTTTTTTTTTCTTGGAGGATATTGTATGCAGCATGCTTCGCACACACCAAATTCTTCAAAAATATCACCTATGCATGGTCATAGACTTTAAAACATATTGCATTCCAGTATAATCACCAGAGACCGGCAAATAAGGACTTTTTTAAGAAAAGCAGTAGCAACATCAAAAAAAAATTTCCAAGTGCTCTGTACATAAGCATCAATACATTAGCTCCCACAAAATGTTAAAACACCCCCAAACACACACAAAAAAAACATTGTAACACCCCCAAATAACTCCAGAATACCCCAATACAACAGTAGTACATAACCCCCCACACAAACACACACAAAACATTGTAATACCACCAAATATCTCCAGCATACCCCAATACAACATTAGTACATAACTCCATGATGCTAATACACCCCCATCCCACACAATATTACTACACAGATAACATTAATACTTTCCTATTTAATAATAATATACAAAACCCCATACCCTCTACCCCTCCACAGTGACTTACCTACAGTATTCTTGCATGAGGTTCTGTGGTCTCATCATTCTGGCTCACACCAGGAATCTGTAGGCTGGGTAGTGCAGGTGAGGACTGACAGTAAGCAGTAAAGAAATAAAAAAGGGGTGGGACCTTGGAGACGAGGGGCGGAGCCACAGATAGGGGAAGAAGAAGGGCCTCATTGGTGGTTGATCCCGGAGGAGCAGCCAGCCACCATGTGGAGAGGGAAGGGGGCGGGTGTAAGGCAGGCTCTTGCTGCTGCTGACTGCACTGCATCAGACTGTGACTGACATCATTGACATGTCTGCAGGGCAGGCTAAGCCAGGCAGCAGCTGAAAAGTGCAATAGCGGCGGCCGCGGCTTACAGGATCCGTGGCTGCCGTCAATATCAAGTAAAATATGGATGTCTCTCTCGGGCACGCAGCCTCACTGCCGCCCCTCAGGTGCCGGCGCTCTAGGCAGCTGCCTAAAGCTGCCTAATGGTAGCGCCAGCCCTGATGCTAGCTGAAGTTGCAGACTTGCTTTGTGCAGTTTTTTTTTCAGATCTGGGTGCTATAAATAAACCATTCTCAGCTCAGCAATTTAAACTAAAGCTTGGCATACACTGAATGAGTAACCACACCATCCGACAAATGGGTACGGCAGGCTGATTGATTGTATTGATTTAGCAGTGCCTAGTACATTGTACGGTTTAAGACGGAATTGCAAAGCTGCACTCAGGCAGCTTTGCAATTCTGTCCTTGATGATATGCAAATGCAGCAGGAGGTGTATGACACCCCCTGTATGACACCCCATGTATGACACCCCCTGAATGAAACACCTTGTATGACACCCCCTGTATGACACCCCCTGTATGACACCCCCTGTATGAAACACCTTGTATGAAACCCCCTGTATGAAACACCTTGTATGACACCCCTTGTATGACACCCCCTGTATGACACCCCCTGTATGAAACACCTTGTATGACACCCCCTGTATGACACCCCCTGTATGAAACACCTTGTATGACACCCCCTGTATGACACCCCATGTATGACACCCCCTGAATGAAACACCTTGTATGACACCCCCTGTATGACACCCCCTGTATGACACCCCCTGTATGAAACACCTTGTATGACACCCCCTGTATGAAACACCCTGTATTACACCCCCTGTATGAAACACCCTGTATTACACCCCCTGCAGCATATGTGATCACAGCACTGTGACCGAGGATCACCTTCGCAACTATCTCCTGCCGGCCAGCTAAGTAAGCCTTAGCTTACTCAGGCTGACCAGCTTGCAAGGTCAGGAAACTGCGTCCGTAGACACAGCCCCTGGCCTTGCCACTCCTGGAAAATGGCTCCGACACGCCCTGTATCCGGGAACACCGGTCGTCCTTGCCGGGAACACCGGTCGGCCCTGTCAGGCAGAGGCATAGCAGGGGGTGCGTGTGATTACGCAGGACCTGTTCTGCACATTCGCTGAACGGGTCCTGTGCACGAGAATCTGCGTTCAGCAGTAGACTTACATGCAATGCTGAATCAGCCCCATTGTACAAAGTATGAGCACAATGTTAATGACATGGATGACATCTTCATAATGATAAATTGAACGTGCTTAAATCAATCACAACAGTTTTTTCTGCCGTTATCGGTTAGATTGGCGCAATTATCGTTCAATGTGTGAGCGGCTTTACACAGAAATGGGAGTTTTATATTTGACTGAACAGAGATTCCCCACATTTGAATTATTTCGAAGGTAAAAACTCTGAAGGGTTTGTTTTATACAAAATGTAAAATTGTTTTTTTTAATTTGATTTGGTTTGTGCCATAAAGGACTGCCTGGTTGTCTGTTGGAAGCAAAATAAACATTGAATATTTTAATTTTAATGACTTTGCTGATTGGTGGCCGCTTTGCCAGACAACTACAATATACATGTCAGTGTACATGATAATTCTGGAGTCACTGATGTTGGTCAAACACTGAACACTCAGCCTAGAACTTTACAGAATGTTAAAATAAACAAGCAGCAAATGACTGGAATGCTTACTGCATTAAGACCTGGAATTTGGAACATATGGAATCATTCTTATCCCATTATAGGATTCTTTTGTGTGTGTGTTGAAATGGTTTCTGCCGAGAAATGGACGGGTTGTTTTGCACACACTGTGAGTCTCGGCACTTATCTACAAGTTAACTGGGTGGAATTTCCTTGAATCAGAGCCAGTTCTTTTCCATTTGCAGTTAGGCTGGAAATGGATATTGTTCTGTATTTGCTAGATATCAGATAGGATGTCAGAATACTTCCTAAGAATTGAATTAAGCTACAACCATAAAATGTTGCTTTTCTTAGAATTAAAATGATTAAATTGTCTGTCTAGTGATGGAAACTATTCTGTCAATTTGTTGCCAACTTTGGACAAAATAAATCCTTTCCGATAATACTCTGCTGTACTGGCAGGTAAAAGGAAGAAACCGCAACTAAACAAAGGTCACTTACGAAACCGCGAAGCTTGCTGCTAGTGCGCCTAATTGCTCCTAATTTTGCCTATTATAGGTGCATACCTATCCTGAAATGCAGCGCATTCACGTCTGAAATTAATCTTATGTGGGAGGAAATTGCAACAATCTCTTTTATAGGCCACTTTTGTCTGTTTACTACATTGGTATATAAGTGTCTATGGCTAGTGTAGAAGAAGTCACAATTAGAAGACCCTGCTTTCTACCCGGGGAAGATGCAGAGTTGCTGCATGTTGCACACTGAACATCGCCATGAATGAGCTTCAGTGACCGTTGTTATTTCTGTATGTGCCATAATCATAATGCTTTTTTTTACTTATGACACTATTGTATTATGATTGACTTTACAATCCTAATGATGCACCCTCACCAACACAGTCCCTACAGTGGTCCCCATCATACAGAATAGTCTTTTTTAATATTCTTAGATCTGCACATTCTCTGAAAACAAACTGTCAGGAGCTGGACACAGTATAAAGAGAAGCAGCCAGAAGACACAGGAGAAGGTAAGTGTCTGTGGGTGCAGAGGCTGGCTGGAGAGAAACTGTGGATCTGGAGTTGCAGAAACACAGGGAGGGGGCTGACTATTTTGTCAGGCCAGGGACACACAATTTCTGGTGGCAGCCCTACTCACTAGGTCTTCCTGCTGCCAATACTACTCTCACTAGGTCTTCCTGCTGCTAATACTACTCTCACTGGGTACATCCTGCTACTGATACCTCTCTCACTGGGAACATCCTGCTACTAATATCTCTCTCACTGGGTACATCCTGCTACTGATACCTCTCTCACTGGGTACATCCTGCTACTGAAACCTCTCTCACTGGGTGCATCCTGCTACTGAAACCTCTATCACTGGGTGCATCCTGCTACTAATACTGCTCTCACTGGGTGCATCCTGCTACTGATACCTCTCTCACTGGGTACATCCAGCTACTGATACCTCTCTCACTGGGTACATCCTGCTACTGATACCTCTCTCACTGGGTACATCCAGCTACTGATACCTCTATCACTGGGTACATTCAGCTACTGATACCTCTATCACTGGGTACATCCAGATACTGATACCTCTCTCACTGGGTACATCCTGCTGCTGATACCTCTCTCACTGGGTGCATCCTGCTGCTGATACCCCTCTCACTGGGCACATCCTGCTACTAATGCCTCTCACTGGGTACATCCTGCTACTAATACCTCTCTCACTGGGTATATCCTGCTGCTAATACCTCTCTCACTGTTTACATCCTCCTGCTAATACCTCTCTCACTGGGTACATCCTGCTACTGAAACCTCTCTCACTGGGTGCATCCTGCTACTGGTACCTCTCTCACTGGGTACATCCTGCTACTGATGCCTCTCACTGGGTACATCCTGCTACTGATGCCTCTCACTAGGCACATCCTGCTACTAATACCTCTCTCACTGGGTACATCCTGGTACTGATACCGCTCTCAGGGTGCATCCTGCTACAGATACCTCTCTCACTGGGAACATCCTGCTACTGATACCTCTCTCACTGGGTGCATCCTGCTACTGATACCACTCTCACTGGGTGCATCCTTCTATTGATACCACTCTCACTGGGTGCATCCTGCTACTGATACCGCTCTCACTGGGTGCATCCTGCTACTGATACCGCTCTCACTGGGTGCATCTTGATATTGATACCTCACTCACTGGGTGCATCCTGCTACTGATACCTCTCATACCACTCTCACTGGGTGCATCCTGCTACTGATACCTCTCATACCGCTCTCACTGGGTGCATCCTGCTACTGATACCTCTCATACCGCTCTCACTGGGTACATCCTGCTACTGATACCTCTCTCACTGGGTACATACTGCTACTGATACCTCTCTTACTGGGTACATCCTGCTACTGATACCTCTATCACTGGGTACATCCTGCTACTGATACCTGTCACTGGGTACATACAGCTACTGATACCTTTCTCACTGGGTGCATCCTGCTACTGATACCGCTCTCACTGGGTACATCGTGCTGCTGATACCTTTCTCACTGGGTACATCCTTCTACTGATACCTCTCTTACTGGGCACATCCTGCTACTGATACCTCTCTTACTGGGTACATTCTGCTACTGATACCTCTCTCACTGGGTACATCCTGCTGCTGATACCTCTCTCACTGGGTGAATCCTGCTGCTAATACCTCTCTCACTGGGTGGATCCTGCTACTGAAACCTCTCACTGGGAACATCCTGCTACTAATATCTCTCTCACTGGGTACATCCTCCTGCTACTGATACCTCTCTCACTGGGTACATCCTGCTACTGATGCCTCTCTCACTGGGTGCATCCTGCTACTGATACCTCTCTCACTGGGTGCATCCTGCTACTGAAACCTCTCTCACTGGGTGCAACCTGCTACTGAAACCTCTCTCACTGGGTGCATCCTGCTACTGAAACCTCTATCACTGGGTGCATCCTGCTACTAATACCGCTCTCACTGGGTGCATCCTGCTACTGATACCTCTCTCACTGGGTACATACTGCTTCTGATACCTCTCTTACTGGGTACATCCTGCTACTGATACCTCTATCACTGGGTACATCCTGCTACTGATACCTCTCACTAGGTACATCCTGCTACTGATACCTCTCTCACTGGGAGCATCCTGCTACTGATACCTCTCTCACTGGGTGCATCCTGTTACTGATACCTCTCTCACTGGGTACATCCTGCTACTGATACCTCTCTCACTGGGTGCATCCTGCTACTGATACCTCTCTCACTGGGTACAACCTACTACAGATACCTCTCTCACTGGGTGCATCCTGCTGCTGATACCTATCTCACTGGGTGCATCCTGCTACTGATACCTCTCTCACTGGGTACATCCTACTACTGATACCTCTCTCACTGGGTACATCCTGCTCCTGATACCACTCTCACTGGGTGCATCCTGCTGCTAATACCTCTCTCACTGGGTACATCCTGCTACTGATACCTCTCTCACTGGGTGCATCCTGCTGCTGATACCTCTCTCACTGGTTGCATCCTACTACTGATACCTCTCACTGGGTGCATCCTGCTATTGATGCCTCTCACTGGGTACATCCTGCTGCTAATACCTCTCTCACTGGGTACATCCTGCTGCTAATACCTCTCTCACTGGGTACATCCTCCTGCTAATACCTCTCTCACTGGGTACATACTGCTACTGATACCTCTCTTACTGGGTACATCCTGCTACTGATACCTCTCTAACTGGGTACATCCTGCTGCTGATACTTCTCTCACTGGGTGAATCCTGCTGCTAATACCTCTCTCACTGGGTGTATCATGCTACTGATACCTCTCACTGGGAACATCCTGCTATTAATATCTCTCTCACTGGGTACATCCTCCTGCTACTGATACCTCTCTCACTGGGTACATCCTGCTACTGATACCTCTCTCACTGGGTGCCTCCAGCTACTGAAACCTCTCTCACTGGGTGCATCCTGCTACTGAAACCTCTATCACTGGGTGCATCCTGCTACTAATACTGCACTCACTGGGTGCATCCTGCTACTGATACCTCTCTCACTGGGTACATCCAGCTACTGATACCTCTATCACTGGGTACATTCAGCTACTGATACCTCTATCACTGGGTACATCCAGATACTGATACCTCTCTCACTGGGTACATTCTGCTGCTGATACCTCTCTCACTGGGTGCATCCTGCTGCTGATACCCCTCTCACTGGGCACATCCTGCTACTGATGCCTCTCACTGGGTACATCCTGCTACTAATACCTCTCTCACTGGGTATATCCTGCTGCTAATACCTCTCTCACTGTTTACATCCTCCTGCTAATACCTCTCTCACTGGGTACATCCTGCTACTGAAACCTCTCTCACTGGGTGCATCCTGCTACTGGTACCTCTCTCACTGGGTACATCCTGCTACTGATGCCTCTCACTAGGCACATCCTGCTACTAATACCTCTCTCACTGGGTACATCCTGGTACTGATACCGCTCTCAGGGTGCATCCTGCTACTGATACCTCTCTCACTGGGAACATCCTGCTACTGATACCTCTCTCACTGGGTGCATCCTGCTACTGATACCACTCTCACTGGGTGCATCCTTCTATTGATACCACTCTCACTGGGTGCATCCTGCTACTGATACCGCTCTCACTGGGTGCATCCTGCTACTGATACCACTCTCACTGGGTGCATCTTGATATTGATACCTCACTCACTGGGTGCATCCTGCTACTGATACCTCTCATACCACTCTCACTGGGTGCATCCTGCTACTGATACCTCTCATACCGCTCTCACTGGGTGCATCCTGCTACTGATACCTCTCATACCGCTCTCACTGGGTGCATCCAGCTACTGATACCTCTCTCACTGGGTACATACTGCTACTGATACCTCTCTTACTGGGTACATCCTGCTACTGATACCTCTATCACTGGGTACATCCTGCTACTGATACCTCTCACTGGGTACATACAGCTACTGATACCTTTCTCACTGGGTGCATCCTGCTACTGATACCGCTCTCACTGGGTACATCGTGCTACTGATACCTCTCACTGGGTACATCCTGCTGCTGATACCTCTCTCACTGGGTACATCCTGCTACTGATACCTCTCTTACTGGGTACATTCTGCTACTGATACCTCTCTCACTGGGTACATCCTGCTGCTGATACCTCTCTCACTGGGTGAATCCTGCTGCTAATACCTCTCTCACTGGGTGCATCCTGCTACTGATACCTCTCACTGGGAGCATCCTGCTACTAATATCTCTCTCACTGGGTACATCCTCCTGCTACTGATACCTCTCTCACTGGGAACATCCTGCTACTGATACCTCTCTCACTGGGTGCATCCTGCTACTGATACCTCTCTCACTGGGTGCATCCTGCTACTGAAACCTCTCTCACTGGGTGCATCCTGCTACTGAAACCTCTATCACTGGGTGCATCCTGCTACTAATACCGCTCTCACTGGGTGCATCCTGCTACTGATACCTCTCTCACTGGGTACATACTGCTTCTGATACCTCTCTTACTGGGTACATCCTGCTACTGATACCTCTATCACTGGGTACATCCTGCTACTGATACCTCTATCACTGGGTACATCCTGCTACTGATACCTCTCACTAGGTACATCCTGCTACTGATACCTCTCTCACTGGGAGCATCCTGCTACTGATACCTCTCTCACTGGGTGCATCCTGTTACTGATACCTCTCTCACTGGGTACATCCTGCTACTGATACCTCTCTCACTGGGTGCATCCTGCTACTGATACCTCTCTCACTGGGTACAACCTACTACAGATACCTCTCTCACTGGGTGCATCCTGCTACTGATACCTATCTCACTGGGTGCATCCTGCTTCTAATACCTCTCTCACTGGGTACATCCTACTACTGATACCTCTCTCACTGGGTACATCCTGCTCCTGATACCTCTCTCACTGGGTGCATCCTGCTGCTAATACCTCTCTCACTGGGTACATCCTGCTACTGATACCTCTCTCACTGGGTGCATCCTGCTGCTAATACCTCTCTCACTGGTTGCATCCTACTACTGATACCTCTCACTGGGTACATGCTGCTATTGATGCCTCTCACTAGGTACATCCTGCTACTAATACCTCTCTCACTGGGTACATCCTGCTGCTAATACCTCTCTCACTGGGTACATCCTCCTGCTAATACCTCTCTCACTGGGAACATCCTGCTACTGAAACCTCTTTCACTGGTTGCATCCTGCTACTGATACCTCTCAATGGGTACATCCTGCTATTGATGCCTCTCACTAGGTACATCCTGCTACTAATACCTATCTCACTGGGTACATCCTGCTGCTAATACCTCTCTCACTGGGTACATCCTCCTGCTAATACCTCTCTCACTGGGTACATACTGCTACTGATACCTCTCTTACTGGGTACATCCTGCTACTGATACCTCTCTTAGAGGGTACATCCTGCTGCTGATACCTCTCTCACTGGGTGAATCCTGCTGCTGATACCTCTCTCACTGGGTGCATCCTGCTACTGATACCTCTCACTGGGAGCATCCTGCTACTAATATCTCTCTCACTGGGTACATCCTCCTGCTACTGATACCTCTCTCACTGGGTACATCCTGCTACTGATACCTCTCTCACTGTGTGCATCCTGCTACTGATACCACTCTCACTGGGTGCATCCTGCTACTGAAACCTCTCTCACTGGGTGCTTCCTGCTACTGAAACCTCTATCACTGGGTGCATCCTGCTACTAATACCGCTCTCACTGGGTGCATCCTGCTACTGATACCTCTCTCACTGGGTACATACTGCTTCTGATACCTCTCTTACTGGGTACATCCTGCTGCTGATACATCTATCACTGGGTACATCCTGCTACTGATACCTCTCACTAGGTACATCCTGCTACTGATACCTCTCTCACTGGGTGCATCCTGTTACTGATACCTCTCTCACTGGGTACATCCTGCTACTGATACCTCTCTCACTGGGTAAAACCTACTACAGGTACCTGTCTCACTGGGTGCATCCTGCTACTGATACCTATCTCACTGGGTGCATCCTGCTACTAATACCTCTCTCACTGGGTACATCCTACTACTGATACCTCTCTCACTGGGTACATCCTGCTCCTGATACCTCTCTCACTGGGTGCATCCTGCTGCTAATACCTCTCTCACTGGGTACATCCTGCTACTGATACCTCTCTCACTGGGTGCATCCTGTTGCTAATACCTCTCTCACTGGTTGCATCCTACTACTGATACCTCTCACTGGGTACATCCTGCTATTGATGCCTCTCACTAGGTACATCCTGCTACTAATACCTCTCTCACTGGGTACATCCTCCTGCTAATACCTCTCTCACTGGGTACATCCTGCTACTGAAACCTCTCTCACTGGGTGCATCCTGCTACTGATACCTCTCTCACTAGATAGATCCAGCTACTGATACCTCTCTCACTGGGTGCATCCTGCTGCTAATACCTCTTTCACTGGTTGCATCCTGCTACTGATACCTCTCACTGGGTACATCCTGCTATTGATGCCTCTCACTAGGTACATCCTGCTACTAATACCTCTCTCACTGGGTACATCCTGCTGCTAATACCTCTCTCACTGGGTACATCCTCCTGCTAATACCTCTCTCACTGGGTACATACTGCTACTGATACCTCTCTTACTGGGTACATCCTGCTACTGATACCTCTCTTACTGGGTACATCCTGCTGCTGATACTTCTCTCACTGGGTGAATCCTGCTGCTGATACTTCTCTCACTGGGTGAATCCTGCTGCTAATACCTCTCTCACTGGGTGCATCCTGCTACTGATACCTCTCACTGGGAACATCCTGCTACTAATATCTCTCTCACTGGGTACATCCTCCTGCTACTGATACCTCTCTCACTGGGAACATCCTGCTACTGATACCTCTCTCACTGGGTACATCCAGCTACTGATACCTCTCTCACTGGGTACATCCTGCTACTGATACCTCTCTCACTGGGTACATCCAGCTACTGATACCTCTATCACTGGGTACATTCAGCTACTGATACCTCTATCACTGGGTACATCCAGATAGTGATACCTCTCTCACTGGGTACATCCTGCTGCTGATACCTCTCTCACTGGGTGCATCCTGCTGCTGATACCCCTCTCACTGGGCACATCCTGCTACTGATGCCTCTCACTGGGTACATCCTGCTACTAATACCTCTCTCACTGGGTATATCCTGCTGCTAATACCTCTCTCACTGTTTACATCCTCCTGCTAATACCTCTCTCACTGGGTACTTCCTGCTACTGAAACCTCTCTCACTGGGTGCATCCTGCTACTGATGCCTCTCACTAGGCACATCCTGCTACTGATGCCTCTCACTAGGCTCATCCTGATACTAATACCTCTCTCACTGGGTACATCCTGGTACTGATACCGCTCTCAGGGTGCATCCTGCTACTGATACCTCTCTCACTGGGAACATCCTGCTACTGATACCTCTCTCACTGGGTGCATCCTCCTACTGATACCACTCTCACAGGGTGCATCCTTCTATTGATACCACTCTCACTGGGTGCATCCTGCTACTGATACCGCTCTCACTGGGTGCATCCTGCTACTGATACCACTCTCACTGGGTGCATCTTGATATTGATACCTCACTCACTGGGTGCATCCTGCTACTGATACCTCTCATACCGCTCTCACTGGGTGCATCCTGCTACTGATACCTCTCATACCGCTCTCACTGGGTGTATCCTGCTACTGAAACCTCTCATACCGCTCTCACTGGGTGCATCCTGCTACTGATACCTCTCTCACTGGGTACATACTGCTACTGATACCTCTCTTACTGGGTACATCCTGCTACTGATACCGCTCTCACTGGGTACATCCTGCTACTGATACCTCTCACTGGGTACATACAGCTACTGATACCTTTCTCACTGGGTGCATCCAGCTACTGATACCGCTCTCACTGGGTACATCGTGCTACTGATACCTCTCTCACTGGGTACATCCTGCTGCTGATACCTCTCTCACTGGGTACATCCTGCTACTGATACCTCTCTCACTGGGTACATCCTGCTACTGATACCTCTCTCACTGGGTACATCCTGCTACTGATACCTCTCTCACTGGGTACATCCTGCTACTGATACCTCTCTCACTGGGTACATTCTGCTACTGATACCTCTCTCACTGGGTACATCCTGCTGCTGATACCTCTCTCACTGGGTGAATCCTGCTACTAATATCTCTCTCACTGGGTACATTCTGCTACTGATACCTCTCTCACTGGGTGCATCCTGCTACTGATACCTCTCACTGGGTGCATCCTGCTACTAATATCTCTCTCACTGGGTACATCCTCCTGCTACTGATACCTCTCTCACTGGGTACATCCTGCTACTGATACCTCTCTCACTGGGTGCATCCTGCTACTGATACCTCTCTCACTGGGTGCATCCTGCTACTGAAACCTCTCTCACTGGGTGCATCCTGCTACTGAAACCTCTATCACTGGGTGCATCCTGCTACTAATACCTCTCTCACTGGGTACATACTGCTTCTGATACCTCTCTTACTGGGTACATCCTGCTACTGATATCTCTATCACTGGGTACATCCAGCTACTGATACCTCTCTCACTGGGTACATCCTGCTACTGATACCTCTCTCACTGGGTACATACAGCTACTGATACCTCTATCACTGGGTACATCCAGCTACTGATACCTCTATCACTGGGTACATCCAGCTACTGATACCTCTCTCACTGGGTACATCCTGCTGCTGATACCTCTCTCACTGGGTACATCCTGCTACTGATGCCTCTCACTGGGTACATCCTGCTATTAATACCTCTCTCACTGGGTATATCCTGCTGCTCATACCTCTCTCACTGTTTACATCCTCCTGCTCATACCTCTCTCACTGGGTACATCCTGCTACTGATACCTCTCTCACTGGGTACATCCTGCTACTGATACCTCTCTCACTGGGTGCATCCTGCTACTGATACCACTCTCACTGGGTGCATCCTTCTACTGATACCACTCTCACTGGGTACATCCTGCTACTGATACCTCACTCACTGGGTGCATCCTGCTACTGATACCTCTATCACTGGGTACATACTGCTACTGATACCTCTCATACCGCTCTCACTGGGTGCATCCTGCTACTGATACCTCTCTCACTGGGTACATACTGCTACTGATACCTCTCCTACTGGGTACATCCTGCTACTGATACCTCTCTCACTGGGTACATACTGCTACTGATACCTCTCTTATGGTTACATCCTGCTACTGATAACGATCTCACTGGGTACATCCTGCTACTGATACCTCTCACTGGGTACATCCTGCTACTGATACCTCTCACTGGGTACATCCTGCTGCTGATACCTCTCTCACTGGGTACATCCAGCTACTGATACCTCTCACTGGGTACATCCTGCTACTGATACCTCTCTCACTGGGTGCATCCTGCTACTGATACCTCTCTCACTGGGTGCATCCTGCTACTGATACCTCTCTCAGTGGGTGCATTCTGCTACTGATACCTCTCTCACTGGGTACATCCTAGTATTGATGCCTATCTCACTGGGTACATCCTACCCCTGTCACTGCGTGCATCCTGCTACTGATACCTCTCTCACTAGTTAGATCCAGCTACTGATAGCTCTCTTACTGGGTACATCCTGCTACTGATACCTCTCTTACTGGGTACATCCTGCTGCTGATACCTATCTCACTGGGTACATCCTGCTATTGATGCCTATCTCACTGGGTACATCCTACCCCTGTCACTGCGTGCATCCTGCTACTGTTACCTCTCTCACTAGATAGATCCAGCTACTGATACCTCTCTCACTGGGTACATCCAGCTACTGATACCTCTCTCACTGGGTACATCCTGCTACTGATACCTCTCTCACTGGGTACATCCAGCTACTGATACCTCTATCACTGGGTGCAACCTGCTACTGAAACCTCTCTCACTGGGTGCATCCTGCTACTGAAACCTCTATCTCTGGGTGCATCCTGCTACTAATACCGCTCTCACTGGGTGCATCCT
This sequence comes from Taudactylus pleione, assembly GCA_031769625.1. Lineage (NCBI taxonomy): Eukaryota > Metazoa > Chordata > Amphibia > Anura > Myobatrachidae > Taudactylus > Taudactylus pleione. The sequence goes on from JAUIMM010000188.1 coordinate 13,747,982, forward strand.
GCTACTGATACCTCTCTCACTAGGTACATCCTGCTACTGATACCTCTCTCACTGGGAGCATCCTGCTACTGATACCTCTCTCACTGGGTGCATCCTGTTACTGATACCTCTCTCACTGGGTACATCCTGCTACTGATACCTCTCTCACTGGGTGCATCCTGCTACTGATACCTCTCTCACTGGGTACAACCTACTACAGATACCTCTCTCACTGGGTGCATCCTGCTGCTGATACCTATCTCACTGGGTGCATCCTGCTACTGATACCTCTCTCACTGGGTACATCCTACTACTGATACCTCTCTCACTGGGTACATCCTGCTCCTGATACCACTCTCACTGGGTGCATCCTGCTGCTAATACCTCTCTCACTGGGTACATCCTGCTACTGATACCTCTCTCACTGGGTGCATCCTGCTGCTGATACCTCTCTCACTGGTTGCATCCTACTACTGATACCTCTCACTGGGTGCATCCTGCTATTGATGCCTCTCACTGGGTACATCCTGCTGCTAATACCTCTCTCACTGGGTACATCCTGCTGCTAATACCTCTCTCACTGGGTACATCCTCCTGCTAATACCTCTCTCACTGGGTACATACTGCTACTGATACCTCTCTTACTGGGTACATCCTGTTACTGATACCTCTCTAACTGGGTACATCCTGCTGCTGATACTTCTCTCACTGGGTGAATCCTGCTGCTAATACCTCTCTCACTGGGTATATCATGCTACTGATACCTCTCACTGGGAACATCCTGCTATTAATATCTCTCTCACTGGGTACATCCTCCTGCTACTGATACCTCTCTCACTGGGTACATCCTGCTACTGATACCTCTCTCACTGGGTGCCTCCAGCTACTGAAATCTCTCTCACTGGGTGCATCCTGCTACTGAAACCTCTATCACTGGGTGCATCCTGCTACTAATACTGCACTCACTGGGTGCATCCTGCTACTGATACCTCTCTCACTGGGTACATCCAGCTACTGATACCTCTATCACTGGGTACATTCAGCTACTGATACCTCTATCACTGGGTACATCCAGATACTGATACCTCTCTCACTGGGTACATTCTGCTGCTGATACCTCTCTCACTGGGTGCATCCTGCTGCTGATACCCCTCTCACTGGGCACATCCTGCTACTGATGCCTCTCACTGGGTACATCCTGCTACTAATACCTCTCTCACTGGGTATATCCTGCTGCTAATACCTCTCTCACTGTTTACATCCTCCTGCTAATACCTCTCTCACTGGGTACATCCTGCTACTGAAACCTCTCTCACTGGGTGCATCCTGCTACTGGTACCTCTCTCACTGGGTACATCCTGCTACTGATGCCTCTCACTAGGCACATCCTGCTACTAATACCTCTCTCACTGGGTACATCCTGGTACTGATACCGCTCTCAGGGTGCATCCTGCTACTGATACCTCTCTCACTGGGAACATCCTGCTACTGATACCTCTCTCACTGGGTGCATCCTGCTACTGATACCACTCTCACTGGGTGCATCCTTCTATTGATACCACTCTCACTGGGTGCATCCTGCTACTGATACCGCTCTCACTGGGTGCATCCTGCTACTGATACCACTCTCACTGGGTGCATCTTGATATTGATACCTCACTCACTGGGTGCATCCTGCTACTGATACCTCTCATACCACTCTCACTGGGTGCATCCTGCTACTGATACCTCTCATACCGCTCTCACTGGGTGCATCCTGCTACTGATACCTCTCATACCGCTCTCACTGGGTGCATCCTGCTACTGATACCTCTCTCACTGGGTACATACTGCTACTGATACCTCTCTTACTGGGTACATCCTGCTACTGATACCTCTATCACTGGGTACATCCTGCTACTGATACCTCTCACTGGGTACATACAGCTACTGATACCTTTCTCACTGGGTGCATCCTGCTACTGATACCGCTCTCACTGGGTACATCGTGCTACTGATACCTCTCACTGGGTACATCCTGCTGCTGATACCTCTCTCACTGGGTACATCCTGCTACTGATACCTCTCTTACTGGGTACATTCTGCTACTGATACCTCTCTCACTGGGTACATCCTGCTGCTGATACCTCTCTCACTGGGTGAATCCTGCTGCTAATACCTCTCTCACTGGGTGCATCCTGCTACTGATACCTCTCACTGGGAGCATCCTGCTACTAATATCTCTCTCACTGGGTACATCCTCCTGCTACTGATACCTCTCTCACTGGGAACATCCTGCTACTGATACCTCTCTCACTGGGTGCATCCTGCTACTGATACCTCTCTCACTGGGTGCATCCTGCTACTGAAACCTCTCTCACTGGGTGCATCCTGCTACTGAAACCTCTATCACTGGGTGCATCCTGCTACTAATACCGCTCTCACTGGGTGCATCCTGCTACTGATACCTCTCTCACTGGGTACATACTGCTTCTGATACCTCTCTTACTGGGTACATCCTGCTACTGATACCTCTATCACTGGGTACATCCTGCTACTGATACCTCTATCACTGGGTACATCCTGCTACTGATACCTCTCACTAGGTACATCCTGCTACTGATACCTCTCTCACTGGGAGCATCCTGCTACTGATACCTCTCTCACTGCGTGCATCCTGTTACTGATACCTCTCTCACTGGGTACATCCTGCTACTGATACCTCTCTCACTGGGTGCATCCTGCTACTGATACCTCTCTCACTGGGTACAACCTACTACAGATACCTCTCTCACTGGGTGCATCCTGCTACTGATACCTATCTCACTGGGTGCATCCTGCTTCTAATACCTCTCTCACTGGGTACATCCTACTACTGATACCTCTCTCACTGGGTACATCCTGCTCCTGATACCTCTCTCACTGGGTGCATCCTGCTGCTAATACCTCTCTCACTGGGTACATCCTGCTACTGATACCTCTCTCACTGGGTGCATCCTGCTGCTAATACCTCTCTCACTGGTTGCATCCTACTACTGATACCTCTCACTGGGTACATGCTGCTATTGATGCCTCTCACTAGGTACATCCTGCTACTAATACCTCTCTCACTGGGTACATCCTGCTGCTAATACCTCTCTCACTGGGTACATCCTCCTGCTAATACCTCTCTCACTGGGAACATCCTGCTACTGAAACCTCTCTCACTGGGTGCATCCTGCTACTGATACCTCTCTCACTAGATAGATCCAGCTACTGATACCTCTCTCACTGGGTGCATCCTGCTGCTAATACCTCTTTCACTGGTTGCATCCTGCTACTGATACCTCTCAAAGGGGTACATCCTGCTATTGATGCCTCTCACTAGGTACATCCTGCTACTAATACCTATCTCACTGGGTACATCCTGCTGCTAATACCTCTCTCACTGGGTACATCCTCCTGCTAATACCTCTCTCACTGGGTACATACTGCTACTGATACCTCTCTTACTGGGTATATCCTGCTACTGATACCTCTCTTAGAGGGTACATCCTGCTGCTGATACCTCTCTCACTGGGTGAATCCTGCTGCTGATACCTCTCTCACTGGGTGCATCCTGCTACTGATACCTCTCACTGGGAGCATCCTGCTACTAATATCTCTCTCACTGGGTACATCCTCCTGCTACTGATACCTCTCTCACTGGGTACATCCTGCTACTGATACCTCTCTCACTGTGTGCATCCTGCTACTGATACCACTCTCACTGGGTGCATCCTGCTACTGAAACCTCTCTCACTGGGTGCTTCCTGCTACTGAAACCTCTATCACTGGGTGCATCCTGCTACTAATACCGCTCTCACTGGGTGCATCCTGCTACTGATACCTCTCTCACTGGGTACATACTGCTTCTGATACCTCTCTTACTGGGTACATCCTGCTGCTGATACATCTATCACTGGGTACATCCTGCTACTGATACCTCTCACTAGGTACATCCTGCTACTGATACCTCTCTCACTGGGAGCATCCTGCTACTGATACCTCTCTCACTGGGTGCATCCTGTTACTGATACCTCTCTCACTGGGTACATCCTGCTACTGATACCTCTCTCACTGGGTAAAACCTACTACAGGTACCTGTCTCACTGGGTGCATCCTGCTACTGATACCTATCTCACTGGGTGCATCCTGCTACTAATACCTCTCTCACTGGGTACATCCTACTACTGATACCTCTCTCACTGGGTACATCCTGCTCCTGATACCTCTCTCACTGGGTGCATCCTGCTGCTAATACCTCTCTCACTGGGTACATCCTGCTACTGATACCTCTCTCACTGGGTGCATCCTGTTGCTAATACCTCTCTCACTGGTTGCATCCTACTACTGATACCTCTCACTGGGTACATCCTGCTATTGATGCCTCTCACTAGGTACATCCTGCTACTAATACCTCTCTCACTGGGTACATCCTGCTGCTAATACCTCTCTCACTGGGTACATCCTCCTGCTAATACCTCTCTCACTGGGTACATCCTGCTACTGAAACCTCTCTCACTGGGTGCATCCTGCTACTGATACCTCTCTCACTAGATAGATCCAGCTACTGATACCTCTCTCACTGGGTGCATCCTGCTGCTAATACCTCTTTCACTGGTTGCATCCTGCTACTGATACCTCTCACTGGGTACATCCTGCTATTGATGCCTCTCACTAGGTACATCCTGCTACTAATACCTCTCTCACTGGGTACATCCTGCTGCTAATACCTCTCTCACTGGGTACATCCTCCTGCTAATACCTCTCTCACTGGGTACATACTGCTACTGATACCTCTCTTACTGGGTACATCCTGCTACTGATACCTCTCTCACTGGGTACATCCTGCTGCTGATACTTCTCTCACTGGGTGAATCCTGCTGCTGATACTTCTCTCACTGGGTGAATCCTGCTGCTAATACCTCTCTCACTGGGTGCATCCTGCTACTGATACCTCTCACTGGGAACATCCTGCTACTAATATCTCTCTCACTGGGTACATCCTCCTGCTACTGATACCTCTCTCACTGGGAACATCCTGCTACTGATACCTCTCTCACTGGGTACATCCAGCTACTGATACCTCTCTCACTGGGTATATCCTGCTACTGATACCTCTCTCACTGGGTACATCCAGCTACTGATACCTCTATCACTGGGTACATTCAGCTACTGATACCTCTATCACTGGGTACATCCAGATAGTGATACCTCTCTCACTGGGTACATCCTGCTGCTGATACCTCTCTCACTGGGTGCATCCTGCTGCTGATACCCCTCTCACTGGGCACATCCTGCTACTGATGCCTCTCACTGGGTACATCCTGCTACTAATACCTCTCTCACTGGGTATATCCTGCTGCTAATACCTCTCTCACTGTTTACATCCTCCTGCTAATACCTCTCTCACTGGGTACTTCCTGCTACTGAAACCTCTCTCACTGGGTGCATCCTGCTACTGATGCCTCTCACTAGGCACATCCTGCTACTGATGCCTCTCACTAGGCTCATCAAGATACTAATACCTCTCTCACTGGGTACATCCTGGTACTGATACCGCTCTCAGGGTGCATCCTGCTACTGATACCTCTCTCACTGGGAACATCCTGCTACTGATACCTCTCTCACTGGGTGCATCCTCCTACTGATACCACTCTCACAGGGTGCATCCTTCTATTGATACCACTCTCACTGGGTGCATCCTGCTACTGATACCACTCTCACTGGGTGCATCCTGCTACTGATACCACTCTCACTGGGTGCATCTTGATATTGATACCTCACTCACTGGGTGCATCCTGCTACTGATACCTCTCATACCGCTCTCACTGGGTGCATCCTGCTACTGATACCTCTCATACCGCTCTCACTGGGTGTATCCTGCTACTGAAACCTCTCATACCGCTCTCACTGGGTGCATCCTGCTACTGATACCTCTCTCACTGGGTACATACTGCTACTGATACCTCTCTTACTGGGTACATCCTGCTACTGATACCGCTCTCACTGGGTACATCCTGCTACTGATACCTCTCACTGGGTACATACAGCTACTGATACCTTTCTCACTGGGTGCATCCAGCTACTGATACCGCTCTCACTGGGTACATCGTGCTACTGATACCTCTCTCACTGGGTACATCCTGCTGCTGATACCTCTCTCACTGGGTACATCCTGCTACTGATACCTCTCTCACTGGGTACATCCTGCTACTGATACCTCTCTCACTGGGTACATCCTGCTACTGATACCTCTATCACTGGGTACATCCTGCTACTGATACCTCTCTCACTGGGTACATTCTGCTACTGATACCTCTCTCACTGGGTACATCCTGCTGCTGATACCTCTCTCACTGGGTGAATCCTGCTGCTGATACCTCTCTCACTGGGTGCATCCTGCTACTGATACCTCTCACTGGGTGCATCCTGCTACTAATATCTCTCTCACTGGGTACATCCTCCTGCTACTGATACCTCTCTCACTGGTTACATCCTGCTACTGATACCTCTCTCACTGGGTGCATCCTGCTACTGATACCTCTCTCACTGGGTGCATCCTGCTACTGAAACCTCTATCACTGGGTGCATCCTGCTACTGATACCTCTCTCACTGGGTACATACTGCTTCTGATACCTCTCTTACTGGGTACATCCTGCTACTGATATCTCTATCACTGGGTACATCCAGCTACTGATACCTCTCTCACTGGGTACATCCTGCTACTGATACCTCTCTCACTGGGTACATACAGCTACTGATACCTCTATCACTGGGTACATCCAGCTACTGATACCTCTATCACTGGGTACATCCAGCTACTGATACCTCTCTCACTGGGTACATCCTGCTGCTGATACCTCTCTCACTGGGTGCATTCTGCTGCTGATACCCCTCTCACTGGGTGCATCCTGCTACTGATGCCTCTCACTGGGTACATCCTGCTATTAATACCTCTCTCACTGGGTATATCCTGCTGCTCATACCTCTCTCACTGTTTACATCCTCCTGCTCATACCTCTCTCACTGGGTACATCCTGCTACTGATACCTCTCTCACTGGGTACATCCTGCTACTGATACCTCTCTCACTGGGTGCATCCTGCTACTGATGCCACTCTCACTGGGTGCATCCTTCTACTGATACCACTCTCACTGGGTACATCCTGCTACTGATACCTCACTCACTGGGTGCATCCTGCTACTGATACCTCTATCACTGGGTACATACTGCTACTGATACCTCTCATACCGCTCTCACTGGGTGCATCCTGCTACTGATACCTCTCTCACTGGGTACATACTGCTACTGATACCTCTCCTACTGGGTACATCCTGCTACTGATACCTCTCTCACTGGGTACATACTGCTACTGATACCTCTCTTATGGTTACATCCTGCTACTGATAACGATCTCACTGGGTACATCCTGCTACTGATACCTCTCACTGGGTACATCCTGCTACTGATACCTCTCACTGGGTACATCCTGCTGCTGATACCTCTCTCACTGGGTACATCCAGCTACTGATACCTCTCACTGGGTACATCCTGCTACTGATACCTCTCTCACTGGGTGCATCCTGCTACTGATACCTCTCTCACTGGGTGCATCCTGCTACTGATACCTCTCTCAGTGGGTGCATTCTGCTACTGATACCTCTCTCACTGGGTACATCCTATTATTGATGCCTATCTCACTGGGTACATCCTACCCCTGTCACTGCGTGCATCCTGCTACTGATACCTCTCTCACTAGTTAGATCCAGCTACTGATAGCTCTCTTACTGGGTACATCCTGCTACTGATACCTCTCTTACTGGGTACATCCTGCTGCTGATACCTATCTCACTGGGTACATCCTGCTATTGATGCCTATCTCACTGGGTACATCCTACCCCTGTCACTGCGTGCATCCTGCTACTGTTACCTCTCTCACTAGATAGATCCAGCTACTGATACCTCTCTCACTGGGTACATCCAGCTACTGATACCTCTCTCACTGGGTACATCCTGCTACTGATACCTCTCTCACTGGGTACATCCAGCTACTGATACCTCTATCACTGGGTACATCCAGCTACTGATACCTCTATCACTGGGTACATCCAGCTACTGATACCTCTCTCACTGGGTACATCCTGCTGCTGATACCTCTCTCACTGGGTGCATTCTGCTGCTGATACCCCTCTCACTGGGTACATCCTGCTACTGATGCCTCTCATTGGGTACATCCTGCTACTAATACCTCTCTCACTGGGTATATCCTGCTGCTCATACCTCTCTCACTGTTTACATCCTCCTGCTCATACCTCTCTCACTGGGTACATCCTGCTACTGATACCTCTCTCACTGGGTACATCCTGCTACTGATACCTCTCTCACTGGGTGCATCCTGCTACTGATACCACTCTCACTGGGTGCATCCTTCTACTGATACCACTCTCACTGGGTACATCCTGCTACTGATACCTCACTCACTGGGTGCATCCTGCTACTGATACCTCTATCACTGGGTACATACTGCTACTGATACCTCTCATACCGCTCTCACTGGGTGCATCCTGCTACTGATACCTCTCTCACTGGGTACATACTGCTACTGATACCTCTCTTACTGGGTACATCCTGCTACTGATACCTCTCTCACTGGGTACATACTGCTACTGATTCCTCTCTTATGGGTACATCCTGCTACTGATAACGATCTCACTGGGTACATCCTGATTCTGATACCTCTCACTGGGTACATCCTGCTACTGATACCTCTCACTGGGTACATCCTGCTGCTGATACCTCTCTCACTGGGTACATCCAGCTACTGATACCTCTCACTGGGTACATCCTGCTACTGATACCTCTCTCACTGGGTGCATCCTGCTACTGATACCTCTCTCACTGGGTGCATCCTGCTACTGATACCTCTCTCAGTGGGTGCATCCTGCTACTGATACCTCTCTCACTGGGTACATCCTGCTATTGATGCCTATCTCACTGGGTACATCCTACCCCTGTCACTGCATGCATCCTGCTACTGATAACTCTCTCACTAGATAGATCCAGCTACTGATAGCTCTCTTACTGGGTACATCCTGCTACTGATACCTCTCTTACTGGGTACATCCTGCTGCTGATACCTATCTCACTGGGTACATCCTACCCCTGTCACTGCGTGCATCCTGCTACTGATACCTCTCTCACTAGATAGATCCAGCTACTGATACCTCTCACTGGGTACATCCTGCTACTGATACCTCTCTCACTGGGTGCATCCTGCTACTGATACCTCTCTCACTGGGTGCATCCTGCTACTGATACCTCTCTCAGTGGGTGCATTCTGCTACTGATACCTCTCTCACTGGGTACATCCTAGTATTGATGCCTATCTCACTGGGTACATCCTACCCCTGTCACTGCGTGCATCCTGCTACTGATACCTCTCTCACTAGTTAGATCCAGCTACTGATAGCTCTCTTACTGGGTACATCCTGCTACTGATACCTCTCTTACTGGGTACATCCTGCTGCTGATACCTATCTCACTGGGTACATCCTGCTATTGATGCCTATCTCACTGGGTACATCCTACCCCTGTCACTGCGTGCATCCTGCTACTGTTACCTCTCTCACTAGATAGATCCAGCTACTGATACCTCTCTCACTGGGTACATCCAGCTACTGATACCTCTCTCACTGGGTACATCCTGCTACTGATACCTCTCTCACTGGGTACATCCAGCTACTGATACCTCTATCACGGGGTACATCCAGCTACTGATACCTCTATCACTGGGTACATCCAGCTACTGATACCTCTCTCACTGGGTACATCCTGCTGCTGATACCTCTCTCACTGGGTGCATTCTGCTGCTGATACCCCTCTCACTGGGTACATCCTGCTACTGATGCCTCTCACTGGGTACATCCTGCTACTAATACCTCTCTCACTGGGTATATCCTGCTGCTCATACCTCTCTCACTGTTTACATCCTCCTGCTCTTACCTCTCTCACTGGGTACATCCTGCTACTGATACCTCTCTCACTGGGTACATCCTGCTACTGATACCTCTCTCACTGGGTGCATCCTACTACTGATACCACTCTCACTGGGTGCATCCTTCTACTGATACCACTCTCACTGGGTACATCCTGCTACTGATACCTCACTCACTGGGTGCATCCTGCTACTGATACCTCTATCACTGGGTACATACTGCTACTGATACCTCTCATACCGCTCTCACTGGGTGCATCCTGCTACTGATACCTCTCTCACTGGGTACATCCTCCTGCTACTGATTCCTCTCTTACTGGGTACATCCTGCTACTGATACCTCTCTCACTGGGCGCATCCTGCTACTGAAACCTCTCTCACTGGGTGCATCCTGCTACTGATACCTCTCTCACTGGGTACATCCTGCTACTGATAGCTCTCTCACTGGGTGCATCCTGCTACTGATACCTCTCACTGGGTACATCCTGCTACTGATGCCTCTCACTGGGAACATCCTGCTACTAATGCCTCTCTCACTGGGTACTTCCTGCTACTGATACCGGTCTCACTGGGTACATCCTGTTACTGATACCTTTCTCACTGGGTGCATCCTGCTACTGATACCTCTCTCACTGGGTGAATCCTGCTACTGATACCGATTTCACTGGGTGCATCCTGCTACTGATACCGCTCTCACTGGGTGCATCCTGCTACTGATACCTCGCTCACTGGGTGCATCCTGCTACTTACCACTCTCACTGGGTACATCCTGCTACTGCTACCTCTCTCACTGGGTGCATCTTGCTACTGATACCTCTCTCACTGGGTGCATCCTGCTACTGATACCGCTCTCACTGGGTGCATCCTGCTACTGATACCTCTCTCACTGGGTGCATCCTGCTACTGATACCTCTCTCACTGGGTACATCCTGCTACTGATACCACTCTCACTGGGTGCATCCTGCTACTGATACCTCTCTCACTGGGTGCATCCTGCTACTGATACCTCTCTCACTGGGTGCATCCTGCTACTGATACCTCTCTCACTGGGTGCATCTTGCTATTGATACCTCTCTCACTGGGTGCATCTTGCTATTGATACCTCTCTCACTGGGTGCATCCTGCTACTGATACCGCTCTCACTGGGTGCATCCTGCTACTGATACCGCTCTCAATGGGTGCATCCTGCTACTGATACCGCTCTCACTGGGTGCATCCTGCTACTGATACCGCTCTCACCGGGTGCATCCTGCTACTGATACCTCTCTCACTGGGTGCATCCTGCTACTGATACCACTCTCACTGGGTGCATCCTGCTACTGATACCGCTCTCACTGGGTGCATCCTGCTACTGATACCTCTCACACTGGGTGCATCCTGCTACTGATACCTCTCTCACTGGGTGCATCCTGCAACTGATACCTCTCTCACTGGGTGCATCCTGCTACTGATTCCTCTCTCACTGGGTGCATCCTGCTACTGATACCACTCTCACTGGGTGCATCCTGCTACTGATACCTCTCATACCGCTCTCACTGGGTGCATCCTGCTACTGACACCTCTCTCACTGGGTACAACCTGCTACTGATACCTCTCTCACTGTGTGTATCCTGCTAGTGATACCTCTCTCACTGGGTACATCCTGCTACTGATACCTCTCTCACTGGGTGCATCCTGCTACTGATACCTCTCTCACTGGGTGCATCCTGCTACTGATACCTCACTCACTGGGTGCATCCTGCTACTGATACCTCTCTCACTGTGTGTATCCTGCTAGTGATACCTCTCTCACTGGGTGCATCCTGCTACTGATACCTCTCTCACTGTGTGTATCCTGCTAGTGATACCTCTCTCACTGGGTACATTCTGCTACTGATACCTCTCTCACTGGGTGAATCCTGCTGCTAATACCTCTCTCACTGGGTGCATCCTGCTACTGATACCTCTCACTGGGAACATCCTGCTACTAATACCTCTCTCACTGGGTACATCCTCCTGCTACTGATACCTCTCTCACTGGGTACATCCTGCTACTGATACCTCTCTCACTGGGTGCATCCTGCTACTAAAACCTCTCTCACTGGGTGCATCCTGCTACTGAAACCTCTATCACTGGGTGCATCATGCTACTGATACCTCTCTCACTGGGTACATACTGCTTCTGATACCTCTCTTACTGGGTACATCCTGCTACTGATACCTCTATCACTGGGTACATCCAGCTACTGATACCTCTCTCACTGGGTACATCCTGCTACTGATACCTCTCTCACTGGGTACATCCAGCTACTGATACCTCTCTCACTGGGTACATCCTACTACTGATACCTCTCTCACTGGGTGCATCCTGCTGCTGATACCTCTCTCACTGGTTGCATCCTACTACTGATACCTCTCACTGGGTGCATCCTACTACTGTTACCTCTCTCACTGTTTACATCCTCCTGCTCATACCTCTCTCACTGGGTACATCCTACCCCTGTCACTGCGTGCATCCTGCTACTGATACCTCTCTCACTGGGTACATCCTGCTACTGATACCTCTCTCACTGGGTGCATCCTGCTACTGATACCTCTCACTGGGTACATCCTGCTACTGATGCCTCTCACTGGGTACATCCTGCTACTAATGCCTCTCTCACTGGGTACTTCCTGCTACTGATACCGGTCTCACTGGGTACATCCTGTTACTGATACCTTTCTCACTGGGTGCATCCTGCTACTGATACCTCTCTCACTGGGTGAATCCTGCTACTGATACCGATTTCACTGGGTGCATCCTGCTACTGATACCGCTCTCACTGGGTGCATCCTGCTACTGATACCTCGCTCACTGGGTGCATCCTGCTACTTACCACTCTCACTTGGTACATCCTGCTACTGCTACCTCTCTCACTGGGTACATCCTGCTACTGATACCTCTCTCACTGGGTGCATCCTGCTACTGATACCACTCTCACTGGGTGCATCCTGCTACTGATACCTCTCTCACTGGGTGCATCCTGTTACTGATACCTCTCTCACTGGGTGCATTTTGCTATTGATACCTCTCTCACTGGGTGCATCTTGTCATTGATACCTCTCTCACTGGGTGCATCCTGCTACTGATACCGCTCTCACAGGGTGCATCCTGCTACTGATACCGCTCTCACTGGGTGCATCCTGCTACTGATACCGCTCTCACTGGGTGCATCCTGCTACTGATACCGCTCTCACTGGGTGCATCCTGCTACTGATACCGCTCTCACTGGGTGCATCCTGCTACTGATACCTCTCACACTGGGTGCATCCTGCTACTGATACCTCTCTCACTGGGTGCATCCTGCTACTGATACCTCTCTCATTGGGTGCATCCTGCTACTGATTCCTCTCTCACTGGGTGCATCCTGCTACTGATACCACTCTCACTGGGTGCATCCTGCTACTGATACCTCTCTCACTGGGTGCATCCTGCTACTGATTCCTCTCTCACTGGGTGCATCCTGCTACTGATACCACTCTCACTGGGTGCATCCTGCTACTGATACCTCTCATACCGCTCTCACTGGGTGCATCCTGCTACTGACACCTCTCTCACTGGGTACAACCTGCTACTGATACCTCTCTCACTGTGTGTATCCTGCTAGTGATACCTCTCTCACTGGGTACATCCTGCTAGTGATACCTCTCTCACTGGGTGCATCCTGCTACTGATACCTCTCTCACTGGGTGCATCCTGCTACTGATACCTCTCTCACTGGGTGCATCCTGCTACTGATACCTCTCTCACTGTGTGTATCCTGCTAGTGATACCTCTCTCACTGGGTGCATCCTGCTACTGATACCTCTCTCACTGTGTGTATCCTGCTAGTGATACCTCTATCACTGGGTGCATCCTGCTACTGATACCTCTCTCACTGTGTACATCCTGCTTCTGATACCTCTCTCACTGTGTACATCCTGCTACTGATACCTCTCTCACTGGGTGCATCCTGCTACTGATACCTCACTCACTGGCTACATCCTGCTACTGATACCTCTCTCACTGGGAGCATCCTGCTACTGATACCTCTCTCACTGTGTGTATCCTGCTAGTGATACCTCTCTCACTGGGTACATCCTGCTACTGATACCTCTCTCACTGTGTACATCCTGCTACTGATACCTCTCTCACTGGGTGCATCCTGCTACTGATACCTCTCTCACTGGGTACATCCTGCTATTGATGCCTCTCTCAGTGGGTGCATCCTGCTACTGATACCTCTTTCACTGGGTACATCCAGCTACTGATACCTCTATCACTGGGTACATCCAGCTACTGATACCTCTCTCACTGGGTACATCCTGCTGCTGATACCTCTCTCACTGGGTGCATTCTGCTGCTGATACCCCTCTCACTGGGTACATCCTGCTACTGATGCCTCTCACTGGGTACATCCTGCTACTAATACCTCTCTCACTGGGTATATCCTGCTGCTCATACCTCTCTCTCTGTTTACATCCTCCTGCTCATACCTCTCTCACTGGGTACATCCTGCTACTGATACCTCTCTCACTGGGTACATCCTGCTACTGATACCTCTCTCACTGGGTGCATCCTGCTACTGATACCACTCTCACTGGGTGCATCCTTCTACTGATACCACTCTCACTGGGTACATCCTGCTACTGATACCTCACTCACTGGGTGCATCCTGCTACTGATACCTCTATCACTGGGTACATACTGCTACTGATACCTCTCATACCGCTCTCACTGGGTGCATCCTGCTACTGATACCTCTCTCACTGGGTACATACTGCTACTGATACCTCTCTTACTGGGTACATCCTGCTACTGATACCTCTCTCACTGGGTACATATTGCTACTGATACCTCTCTTATGGGTACATCCTGCTACTGATAACGATCTCACTGGGTACATCCTGCTACTGATACCTCTCACTGGGTACATCCTGCTACTGATACCTCTCACTGGGTACATCCTGCTGCTGATACCTCTCTCACTGGGTACATCCAGCTACTGATACTTCTCACTGGGTACATCCTGCTACTGATACCTCTCTCACTGGGTGCATCCTGCTACTGATACCTCTCTCACTGGGTGCATCCTGCTACTGATACCTCTCTCAGTGGGTGCATCCTGCTAGTGATACCTCTCTCACTGGGTACATCCAGCTACTGATACCTCTCTCACTGGTTACATCCTGCTACTTATACCACTCTCACTGGGTGCATCCTGCTACTGATACCTCTCTCACTGTGTACATCCTGCTATTGATGCCTATCTCACTGGGTACATCCTACCCCTGTCACTGCGTGCATCCAGCTACTGATACCTCTCTCACTAGATAGATCAAGTTACTGATAGCTCTTTTACTGGGTACATCCTGCTACTGATACCTCTCTTACTGGGTACATCCTGCTGCTGATACCTATCTCACTGGGTACATCCTGCTATTGATGCCTATCTCACTGGGTACATCCTACCCCTGTCACTGCGTGCATCCTGCTACTGATACCTCTTTCACTAGATTGATCCAGCTACTGATACCTCTCTTACTGGGTACATCCTGCTACTGATACCTCTATCACTGGGTACATCCTGCTACTGATACCTCTCTCACTGGGTACATCCTCCTGCTACTGATACCTCTCTTACTGGGTATATCCTGCTACTGATACCTCTCTCACTGGGCGCATCCTGCTACTGAAACCTCTCTCACTGGGTGCATCCTGCTACTGATACCTCTCTCACTGGGTACATCCTGCTACTGATACCTCTCTCACTGGGTGCATCCTGCTACTGATACCTCTCACTGGGTACATCCTCCTACTGATGCCTCTCACTGGGTACATCCTGCTACTAATGCCTCTCTCACTGGGTTCTTCCTGCAACTGATACCGGTCTCACTGGGTACATCCTGTTACTGATACCTTTCTCACTGGGTGCATCCTGCTACTGATACCGATTTCACTGGGTGCATCCTGCTGCTGATACCTCGCTCACTGGGTGCATCCTGCTACTTACCACTCTCACTGGGTACATCCTGCTACTGATACCTCTCTCACTGGGTGCATCCTGCTACTGATACCACTCTCACTGGGTGCATCCTGCTACTGATACCGCTCTCACTGGGTGCATCCTGCTACTGATACCTCTCTCACAGGGTGCATCCAGCTACTGATACCTCTCTCACTGGGTGCATCCTGCTACTGATACCACTCTCACTGGGTGCATCTTGCTATTGATACCTCTCTCACTGGGTGCATCCTGCTACTGATACCGCTCTCACTGGGTGCATCCTGCTACTGATACCTCTCTCACTGGGTGCATCCTGCTACTGATACCTCTCTTACTGGGTACATCCTGCTACTGATACCACTCTCACTGGGTGCATCCTGCTACTGATACCTCTCTCACTGGGTGCATCCTGCTACTGATACCTCTCTCACTGGGTGCATCCTGCTACTGATACCTCTCTCACTGGGTGCATCTTGCTATTGATACCTCTCTCACTGGGTGCATCCTGCTACTGATACCTCTCTCACTGGGTGCATCCTGCTACTGATACCGCTCTCACTGGGTGTATCCTGCTACTGATACCGCTCTCACTGGGTGTATCCTGCTACTGATACCGCTCTCACTGGGTGCATCCTGCTACTGATACCGCTCTCACTGGGTGCATCCTGCTACTGATACCGCTCTCACTGGGTGCATCCTGCTACTGATACCTCTCTCACTGGGTGCATCCTGCTACTGATACCACTCTCACTGGGTGCATCCTGCTACTGATACTGCTCTCACTGGGTGCATCCTGCTACTGATACCTCTCACACTGGGTGCATCCTGCTACTGATACCTCTCTCACTGGGTGCATCCTGCTACTGATACCTCTCTCACTGGGTGCATCCTGCTACTGATTCCTCTCTCACTGGGTGCATCCTGCTACTGATACCACTCTCACTGGGTACATCCTGCTACTGATACCTCTCATACCGCTCTCACTGGGTGCATCCTGCTACTGACACCTCTCTCACTGGGTACAACCTGCTACTGATACCACTCTCACTGTGTGTATCCTACTAGTGATACCTCTCTCACTGGGTACATCCTGCTACTGATACCTCTCTCACTGGGTGCATCCTGCTACTGATACCTCTCTCACTGGGTGCATCCTGCTACTGATACCTCTCTCACTGGGTGCATCCTGCTACTGATACCTCTCTCACTGTGTGTATCCTGCTAGTGATACCTCTCTCACTGGGTGCATCCTGCTACTGATACCTCTCTCACTGTGTGTATCCTGCTAGTGATACCTCTCTCACTGGGTACATTCTGCTACTGATACCTCTCTCACTGGGTACATCCTGCTGCTGATACCTCTCTCACTGGGTGAATCCTGCTGGTAATACCTCTCTCACTGTGTGCATCCTGCTACTGATACCTCTCATTGGGAGCATCCTGCTACTAATATCTCTCACTGGGTGCATCCTGCTACTGATACCTCTCTCACTGGGTGCATCCTGCTACTGATACCACTCTCACTAGGTGCATCCTTCTACTGATACCACTCTCACTGGGTACATCCTGCTACTGATACCTCACTCACTGGGTGCATCCTGCTACTGATACCTCTATCACTGGGTACATACTGCTACTGATACCTCTCATACCGCTCTCACTGGGTGCATCCTGCTACTGATACCTCTCTCACTGGGTACATACTGCTACTGATACCTCTCTTACTGGGTACATCCTGCTACTGATACCTCTCTCACTGGGTACATACTGCTACTGATACCTCTCTTATGGGTACATCCTGCTACTGATAACGATCTCACTGGGTACATCCTGCTACTGATACCTCTCACTGGGTACATCCTGCTACTGATACCTCTCACTGGGTACATCCTGCTGCTGATACCTCTCTCACTGGGTACATCCAGCTGCTGATAACTCTCACTGGGTACATCCTGCTACTGATACCTCTCTCACTGGGTGCATCCTGCTAGTGATACCTCTCTCACTGGGTGCATCCTGCTACTGATACCTCTCTCAGTGGGTGCATCCTGCTAGTGATACCTCTCTCACTGGGTACATCCAGCTACTGATACCTCTCTCACTGGTTACATCCTGCTACTTATACCACTCTCACTGGGTGCATCCTGCTACTGATACCTCTCTCACTGGGTACATCCTGCTATTGATGCCTATCTCACTGGGTACATCCTACCCCTGTCACTGCGTGCATCCTGCTACTGATACCTCTCTCACTAGATAGATCCATCTACTAATAGCTCTCTTACTGGGTACATCCTGCTACTGATACCTCTCTTACTGGGTACATCCTGCTGCTGATACCTATCTCACTGGGTACATCCTGCTATTGATGCCTATCTCACTGGGTACATCCTACCCCTGTCACTGCGTGCATCCTGCTATTGATACCTCTCTCACTAGATAGATCCAGCTACTGATACCTCTCTTACTGGGTACATCCTGCTACTGATACCTCTATCACTGGGTACATCCTGCTACTGATACCTCTCTCACTGGGTACATCCTCCTGCTACTGATACAACTCTTACTGGGTACATCCTGCTACTGATACCTCTCTCACAGGGCGCATCCTGCTACTGAAACCTCTCTCACTGGGTGCATCCTGCTACTGATACCTCTCTCACTGGGTACATCCTGCTACTGATACCTCTCTCACTGGGTGCATCCTGCTACTGATACCTCTCACTGGGTACATCCTGCTACTGATACCACTCTCACTGGGTGCATCCTGCTACTGATAACGCTCTCACTGGGTGCATCCTGCTACTGATACCTCTCTCACAGGGTGCATCCTGCTACTGATACCTCTCTCACTGGGTGCATCCTGCTACTGATACCACTCTCACTAGATAGATCCAGCTACTGATAGCTCTCTTACTGGGTACATCCTGCTACTGATACCTCTCTTACTGGGTTCATCCTGCTGCTGATACCTATCTCACTGGGTACATCCTGCTATTGATGCCTATCTCACTGGGTACATCCTACCCCTGTCACTGCGTGCATCCTGCTATTGATACCTCTCTCACTAGATAGATCCAGCTACTGATACCTCTCTTACTGGGTACATCCTGCTACTGATACCTCTATCACTGGGTACATCCTGCTACTGATACCTCTCTCACTGGGTACATCCTCCTGCTACTGATACAACTCTTACTGGGTACATCCTGCTACTGATACCTCTCTCACAGGGCGCATCCTGCTACTGAAACCTCTCTCACTGGGTGCATCCTGCTACTGATACCTCTCTCACTGGGTACATCCTGCTACTGATACCTCTCTCACTGGGTGCATCCTGCTACTGATACCTCTCACTGGGTACATCCTGCTACTGATACCACTCTCACTGGGTGCATCCTGCTACTGATAACGCTCTCACTGGGTGCATCCTGCTACTGATACCTCTCTCACAGGGTGCATCCTGCTACTGATACCTCTCTCACAGGGTGCATCCTGCTACTGATACCTCTCTCACTGGGTGCATCCTGCTACTGATACCACTCTCACTGGGTGCATCTTGCTATTGATACCTCTCTCACTGGGTGCATCCTGCTACTGATACCGCTCTCACTGGGTGCATCCTGCTACTGATACCTCTCTTACTGGGTGCATCCTGCTACTGATACCTCTCTCACTGGGTGCATCCTGCTACTGATACCTCTCTCACTGGGTGCATCTTGCTATTGATACCTCTCTCACTGGGTGCATCTTGATATTGATACCTCTCTCACTGGGTGCATCCTGCTACTGATACCGCTCTCACTGGGTGCATCCTGCTACTGATACCGCTCTCACTGGGTGCATCCTGCTACTGATACCGCTCTCAATGGGTGCATCCTGCTACTGATACCGCTCTCACTGGGTGCATCCTGCTACTGATACCTCTCTCACTGGGTGCATCCTGCTACTGATACCATTCTCACTGGGTGCATCCTGCTACTGATACCGCTCTCTCTGGGTGCATCCTGCTACTGATACCTCTCACACTGGGTGCATCCTGCTACTGATACCTCTCTCACTGGGTGCATCCTGCTACTGATACCTCTCTCACTGGGTGCATCCTGCTACTGATACCACTCTCACTGGGTGCATCCTGCTACTGATACCTCTCATACCGCTCTCACTGGGTGCATCCTGCTACTGACACCTCTCTCACTGGGTACAACCTGCTACTGATACCTCTCTCACTGTGTGTATCCTGCTAGTGATACCTCTCTCACTGGGTACATCCTGCTACTGATACCTCTCTCACTGGGTGCATCCTGCTACTGATACCTCTCTCACTGGGTGCATCCTGCTACTGATACCTCTCTCACTGGGTGCATCCTGCTACTGATACCTCTCTCAATGTGTGTATCCTGCTAGTGATACCTCTCTCACTGGGTGCATCCTGCTACAGATACCTCTCTCACTGTGTGTATCCTGCTAGTGATTCCTCTCTCACTGGGTACATCCTGCTACTGATACCTCTCTCACTGTGTACATCCTGCTACTCATACCTCTCTCACTGTGTGTATCCTGCTAGTGATACCTCTCTCACTGGGTACATCCTGCTACTGATACCTCTCTCACTGGGTGCATCCTGCTACTGATACCTCACTCACTGGCTACATCCTGCTACTGATACCTCTCTCACTGGGTGCATCCTGCTACTGATACCTCTCTCACTGTGTGTATCCTGCTAGTGATACCTCTCTCACTGGGTACATCCTGCTACTGATACCTCTCTCACTGTGTACATCCTGCTACTGATACCTCTCTCACTGGGTACATCCTGCTACTGATACCTCTCTCACTGGGTACATCCTGCTATTGATGCCTAACTCACTGGTTACATCCTACCCCTGTCACTGCGTGCATCCAGCTACTGATACCTCTCTTACTGGGTATATCCTGCTACTGATACCTCTCTTACTGGGTACATTCTGCTGCTGATACCTCTATCAATGGGTACATCCTGCTACTGATACCTATCTTACTAGGTACATGCTGCTGCTGATACATCTCTCACTGGGTACATCCTGCTACTGATACCTCTCACTGGGTACATACTGCTACTGATACCTCTCTCACTGGGTGCATCCTGCTGCTGATACCTCTCTCACTGGGTACATCCTGCTACTGATACCTCTCTCACTGGGTACATCCTGCTACTGATACCTCTCTCACTGGGTACATCCTGCTACTGATACCACTCTCACTGGGTGCATCCTGCTATTGATGCCTCTCAATGGGTGCATCTTGCTGCTAATACCTCTCTTACTGAGTACATTCTGCTGCTGATACCTCTCTTTCTGGGAACATCCTGCTACTGATACCTCTATCACTGGGTACATCCTGCTGCTATTACTTCTCTCACTGGGTGCATCCTGCTGCTAATACCTCTCTCACTGGTTGCATCCTGCTTCTGATACCTCTCACTGCGTACATCCTGCTACTAATACCTCTCTCACTGGGTACATCCTCCTGCTAATACCTCTCTCACTGGGTACATCCTGCTACTGAAACCACTCTCACTGGGTGCATCCTGCTACTGAAACCTCTCTCACTGGGTACATCCTGCTGTTAATACATCTCTCACTGGATACATCCTGCTGCTAATACCTCTCTCACTGGATACATTCTGTTACTGATACATCTCTGATACTTCTCTCACTGGGCGCATCCTGCTACTGATACCTCTCTCACTGGCTGCATCCTGCTACTGATACCTCTCTTACTGGGTACATCCTGCTACTGATACCTCTATCACTGGGTACATCCAGCTACTGATGCCTATCTCACTGGGTACATCCTGCTGCTGATACCTCTCTCACTGGGTGCCTCCTGCTGCTAATACCTCTCTCACTGGGTGCATCCTGCTACTGATACCTCTCAATGGGTGCATCCTGCTACTGATGCCTCTCACTGGGTACATCCTGCTACTAATACCTCTCTCACTGGGTACATCCTGCTACTGATACCTCTCTCACTGGGTGCATCCTGCTACTGATACCTCTCTCACTGGGTGCATCCTGCTACTGATACCGCTGTCTCTTGGTACATCCTGCTACTGATACCAATCTCACAAGGTGCATCCTGCTACTGATACCGCTGTCACTCGGTACATCCTGCTACTGATACCAATCTCACTGGGTGCATCCTGCTACTGATACCGCTGTCACTGGGTACATCCTGCTACTGATACCTCTCTCACTGGGTGCATCCTGCTACTGATACCTCTCTCACTGGGTATATCCTGCTACTGATACCTCTCTCACTGGGTGCATCCTGCTACTGATACCTCTCTCACTGGGTACATCCTGCTACTGATATCTCTCTAACTGGGTGCATCCTGCTACTGATTCCTCTCTCACTGGGTGCATCCTGCTACTGATACCTCTCACTGGGTGCATCCTGCTACTGATACCTCTCACTGGGTGCATCCTGCTACTGATACCTCTCTCACTGGGTACATCCTGGTACTGATACCTCTCTCACTGGGTGCATTCTGCTACTGATACCTCTCTCACTGGGTGCATTCTGCTACTGATACCAATCTCACTGGGTGCATCCTGCTACTGACACCTCTCTCACTGGGTTCATCCTGCTACTGATACCACTCTCACATGGGTACATCCTGTTACTGATACCACTCTCACATGGGTACATCCTGTTACTGATACCTCTCTCACATGGGTACATCCTGCTACTGATACCACTCTCACATGGGTACATCCTGTTACTGATACCACTCTCACATGGGTACATCCTGTTACTGATACCTCTCTCACATGGGTACATCCTGCTACTGATACCTCTCTCACATGGGTACATCCTGCTACTGATACCACTCTCACATGGGTACATCCTATTACTGATACCACTCTCACATGGGTACATCCTGTTACTGATACCACTCTCACATGGGTACATCCTGCTACTGATACCTCTCTCACATGGGTACATCCTGCTACTGATACAACTCTCACATGGGTACATCCTGCTACTGATACCTCTCTCACATGGGTACATCCTGCTACTGATACCACTCTCACATGGGTACATCCTGCTACTGATACCTCTCTCACTGGGTACATCCTGCTACTGATACCTCTCTCACTGGGTACATCCTGCTGCTGATACTTCTCTCACTGGGTGCATCTTGCTACTGATAACTCTCTCTCTGTGTGCATCCTGCTACTGATACCTCTCTCACTGGGTACATCCTGCTACTGAAACCTCTCTCACTGGGTACATCCTGCTACTGATACCTCTCTCACTGGGTACATCCTGCTACTGATAACACTCTCACTGGGTGCATCCTGCTACTGATACCTCTCTCACTGGGTGCATCCTGCTACTGATACCACTCTCACTGGGTGCATCCTGCTACTGATACCTCTCTCACTGGGTACATCCTTCCTCTCTCACTGGGTACATCCTGCTACTGATAACACTCTCACTGGGTGCATCCTGCTACTGATACCTCTCTCACTGGGTACATCCTTCCTCTCTCACTGGGTACATCCTGCTGCTGATACTTCTCTCACTGGGTGCATCCTGCTACTGATACCTCTCTCACTGGGTGCATCCTGCTACTGATACCTCTCTCACTTTGTGCATCCTGCTACTGATACCGCTCTCACTGGGTGCATCCTGCTACTGATACCTCTCTCACTGGGTGCATCCTGCTACTGATACCTCTCTCACTTGGTGCATCCTGCTACTGATACCTCTCTCACTGAGTGCATCCTGCTACTGATACCTCTCTCACTGGGTGCATCCTGCTACTGATGACTCTCTCACTGGGTGCATCCTGCTACTGATACCTCTCTCACTGGGTACATCCTGTTACTGATACCTCTCTCACTGGGTGAATCCTGCTACTGATACCTCTCTCACTGGGTGCATCCTGCTACTGATACCTCTCTCACTGGGTGCATCCAGCTACTGATACCTCTCTCACTGGGTGCATCCTGCTACTGATTACTCTCTCACTGGGTGCATCCTGCTACTGATTCCTCTCTCACTGGATGCATCCTGCTACTGATACCTCTCACTGGGTGAATCCTGCTACTGATACCTCTCTCACTGGGTGCATCCTGCTACTGATACCTCTCTCACTGGGTGAATCCTGCTACTGATACCTCTCTCACTGGGTGAATCCTGCTACTGATGCCTCTCTCACTGGGTGCATCCTGCTACTGATGCCTCTCTCACTGGGTGCATCCTGCTACTGATACCTCTCTCACTGGGTGCATCCTGCTACTGATACCTCTCTCACTGGGTGCATCCTGCTACTGATACCTCTCTCACTGGGTATATCCTGCTACTGATACCTCTCTCACTGGGTGCATCCTGCTACTGATACCTCTCTCACTGGGTGCATCCTGCTACTGATACCTCTCTCACTGGGTACATCCTGCTACTGATACCTCTCTCACTGGGTACATCCTGCTACTGATACCTCTCTCACTGGGTGCATCCTGCTACTGATACCTATCTCACTGGGTGCATCCTGCTACTGATACCGCTGTCACTGGGTACATCCTGCTACTGATACCTCTCTCACTGGGTGCATCCTGCTACTGATACCTCTCTCACTGGGTGCATCCTGCTACTGATACCTCTCTCACTGGGTGCATCCTGCTACTGATTCCTCTCTCACTGGTTGCATCCTGCTACTGATACCTCTCACTGGGTGCATCCTGCTACTGATACCTCGCTCACTGGGTGCATCCTGCTACTGACACCTCTCTCACTGGATGCATCCTGCTACTGATACCTCTCTCACTGGGTGAATCCCGCTACTGATACCTCTCACTGGGTGCATCCCGCTACTGATACCTCTCTCACTGGGTGCATCCCGCTACTAATACCTCTCTCACTGGGTGCATCCCGCTACTGATACCTCTCTCACTGGGTGCATCCCGCTACTGATACCTCTCTCACTGGGTGCATCCTGCTACTGATTCCTCTCTCACTGGGTGCATCCTGCTACTGATACCTCTCTCACTGGGTGCATCCTGCTACTGATACCTCTCTCACTGGGTGCATCCTGCTACTGATACCTCTCTCACTGGGTACATCCTGCTACTGATACCTCTCTCACTGGGTGCATCCTGCTACTGATACCTCTCACTGGGTGCATCCTGCTACTGATACCTCTCTCACTGGGTGCATCCTGCTACTGATACCTCTCTCACTGGGTGCATCCTGCTACTGATACCTCTCACTGGGTGCATCCTGCTACTGATACCTCTCTCACCGGGTGCATCCTGCTACTGACACCTCTCTCACCGGATGCATCCTGCTACTGATACCTCTCTCACCGGGTGCATCCTGCTTCTGATACCTCTCTCACTGGGTGAATCCTGCTAGTGATACCTCTCTCACTGGATGCATCCTGCTACTGATACCTCTCTCACTGGGTGAATCCTGCTACTGATACCTCTCTCACTGGATGCATCCTGCTACTGATACCTCTCTCACTGGGTGCATCCTGCTACTGATACCTCTCTCACTGGGTGAATCCTGCTACTGATACCTCTCTCACTGGATGCATCCTGCTACTGATACCTCTCTCATTGGGTGCATCCTGCTACTGATACCTCTCTCACTGGATGCATCCTGCTACTGATACCTCTCTCACTGGATGCATCCTGCTACTGATACCTCTCTCACTGGGTGCATCCTGCTACTGATACCTCTCTCACTGGATGCATCCTGCTACTGATACCTCTCTCACTGGGTGCATCCTGCTACTGATACCTCTCTCACTGGGTGAATCCTGCTACTGATACCTCTCTCACTGGATGCATCCTGCTACTGATACCTCTCTCACTGGGTGCATCCTGCTACTGATACCTCTCTCACTGGGTGCATCCTGCTACTGATACCTCTCTCACTGGGTGCATCCTGCTACTGATACCTCTCTCACTGGGTGCATCCTGCTACTGATACCTCTCTCACTGGGTGCATCCTGCTACTGATACCTCTCTCACTGGGTGCATCCTGCTACTGATACCTCTCTCACTGGGTGCATCCTGCTACTGATACCTCTCTCACTGGGTGCATCCTGCTACTGATACCTCTCTCACTGGGTACATCCTGCTACTGATACCTCTCTCACTGGGTACATCCTGCTACTGAAACCTCTCTCACTGGGTGCATCCTGCTACTGATACCAATCTCACTGGGTGCATCCTGCTACTGATACCGCTGTCACTGGGTACATCCTGCTACTGATACCTCTCTCACTGGGTGCATCCTGCTACTGATACCTCTCTCACTGGGTACATCCTGCTACTGATACCTCTCTCAGTGGGTGCATCCTGCTACTGATTCCTCTCTCACTGGGTGCATCCAGCTACTGATACCTCTCACTGGGTGCATCCTGCTACTGATACCTCTCTCACTGGGTGCATCCTGCTACTGACACCTGTCTGACTGGATGCATCCTGCTACTGATACCTCTCTCACTGGGTGCATCCTGCTACTGATACCTCTCTCACTGGGTGAATCCTGCTACTGATACCTCTCTCACTGGATGCATCCTGCTACTGATACCTCTCTCACTGGGTGCATCCTGCTACTGATACCTCTCTCACTGGGTACATCCTGCTACTGATACCTCTCACTGGGTGCATCCTGCTAGTGATACCTCTCTCACTGGGTGAATCCTGCTACTGATACCTCTCTCACTGGATGCATCCTGCTACTGATACCTCTCTCACTGGGTGCATCCTGCTACTGATACCTCTCTCACTGGGTGAATCCTGCTACTGATACCTCTCTCACTGGATGCATCCTGCTACTGATACCTCTCTCACTGGGTACATCCTGCTTCTGATACCTCTCTCACTGGGTGCATCCTGCTACTGATACCTCTCTCACTGGGTGCATCCTGCTACTGATACCTCTCTCACTGGGTGAATCCTGCTACTGATACCTCTCTCACTGGATGCATCCTGCTACTGATACCTCTCTCACTGGGTACATCCTGCTACTGATACCTCTCTCACTGGGTGCATCCTGCTACTGATACCTCTCTCACTGGGTGAATCCTGCTACTGATACCTCTCTCACTGGATGCATCCTGCTACTGATACGTCTCTCACTGGGTACATCCTGCTACTGATACCTCTCTCACTGGGTGCATCCTGCTACTGATACCTCTCTCACTGGGTACATCCTGCTACTGATACCTTTCTCACTGGGAGCATCCTGCTACTGATACCTCTCTCACTGGGTGCATCCTTCTACTGATACCTCTCTCACTGGGTGCATCCTGCTACTAATACCTCTCTCACTGGGTACATCCTGCTACTGATACCTCTCACTGGGTGCATCCTGCTACTGATACCTCTCACTGGGTGCATCCTGCTACTGATACCTCTCTCACTGGGTACATCCTGCCACTACTGCACTTTTTCTGCTGCCTAACCTATTGTTTAGAATAGATGACACCACATGCCCACAAATATGCAATTACAACAAATATTAAATTTTTTTTAGCTGTTTAACTTTGGCTTGCACTTTATTTTGCTGCAGATAATCAATATATTGGGGTGTTTAATTTGTTTTAAAATCTTTTTGTAACACGTTTCTCATTTGCATTATAGTACAGTCGTTTAATTAATGTATTATGCAATTTTTATGTATTCCAAGTATTTATTTTTTTCATTTTAAGTATAATATTATAGATATTTACAATAAGATGAGTGGAATTTATTTAGAAAATCTTTCTATAACTAAATAGAGAATAAATGCTGAAAAAAATATTACATTTCTCAAAAAAAGATGTTTTGCAGTATTTTTTATTAGAATGGTAAATGGACCTGCAATCTATTTCGGTTGTTTTACATTTTTATAGCTCTTATAAGCCTTCAATAAAAATATTAGTGTCCTTAAATGCCAGTAATAGATGAAACTGAGCGGTGTCCTAAATAGTCAAATTACCCTGTTGGATTCTGCAAAGCAATAATTTTGTGAGCAATCACATTTACAGATGTCTGCTTGTTTTATTGATCAGGAAAGAGCTGTACAAAGCAGTTACCTCTAAAAATGCAAATCACTAATTTTTACTAACTATGACATTTTCATGAATGTTTGCCAGCGCCAACGCCGAGTAACGTTTATTACGCATTTCAATAAACATCAGTGGGTTTGTTTAAAATGAAAAAGACATACAAAGTAATATAATGAACTATTACATCTACGAATTTTGTGGTTTTGGCTATGGCTAACAATCTGGTCAGCTGCTACATATTGCGCTATGAAAATTATTTACAAGACCTTAGATTTTTCTCAAACTCTGGCATCTATATATTTAAAATCAAATGAAATACTGACTGCCTCACTGACTGATCAATGCCCAACCCAAACCTCTGGACCTACAAACATAAAAATCGGGAAGTATTTGCCTTCTACAGTATGACGCATACTTGCCTACCTTTTAAATCTCCTCCCCGGGGCCAAACGATTCACGGCATTAAGCCCCGCCCCCTCCGTTGCAAATTGCCGCGATTGGTGCAATTTAAATAAGGGGCGGGGCTAAATGACGCGATTCATGAAGAATCGTGTCTTTAAGCCCCGCCCTCTACACAGGGACCCGCGATAGCCGCGGAAGTTCTCCCCATTCTGCCCACTTCATTAGGAAGTGGGCAGAATGTGGGAGAGGTGCCTACCCTTCCGGGGGTGCGGGGGGTTACCCGAAAAATCGGGAGCCTCCCGCGAAAACCGGGAGGGTAGGCATGTATGTTATGACGTAGGTGCCCACTAAGAAGGTATTTTTAGAAATTTGACTACTAAGGGGGTGAAAAGAGCTAAAATGTTTCCTCTCCCTTTGCAATGGTCTGACTGACCATCTCATTGTGGCTGTAGCACAGTTCAGAATTCAAACACTAAGCTGCGCATCCAAAAGGCGATTTTAATGAGCGCTTGAATGATTTTGACATAGTAATCGTTCAATCGCTCATTAATCGTGCACAAATTGTGCACTATAATGTCGGAAATAACCAGCGTTTCTGACAGCAATAATCTCCTGAACATGCCGGTCAATCTGCCAATAACGACAGATTGACCATGTTCAGGGATGAGGGAGGGTGCCTACACTAAATGACAAACCGTTCAGTGTAGGCACTACAGGGTATCAGGAACGAGTGTACGGTTATGATGTCATAATCGTACTGTCTTTCCATAGTCATGTACTTGATTCGCACCTTAACTGTCACCCCAAGTACTGCCAAACATTACTGGCAGTTGGTGTGGCTCCCCTATTTGTATATTGATAGAAGGAAATGTGTTACTACACAGGTGAGGGAGGGGAATGTCAAATGTGTTACTACGAGGTGAGGTACAACATGGGCAAGGGAGGGGAATGTGTTACTACAGGGTTGAGCGGGTGTAATGTGTTACTACAGGTGTGAGGGAGGAAATATATTTCTACACAGGTGAAGGAGGGGAATGTCGAATG
Source organism: Taudactylus pleione (assembly GCA_031769625.1). Lineage (NCBI taxonomy): Eukaryota > Metazoa > Chordata > Amphibia > Anura > Myobatrachidae > Taudactylus > Taudactylus pleione. Next base: position 13,777,465 of record JAUIMM010000188.1, read on the forward strand.
TGTATAACACAGGCAAGGGAGGGAAATCTGTTACTACAGAGGTGAGCAAGGATTATGTGTTACTACAGAAGTGAGGGAGTGGAATTTGTTACTACAGAGGTGGGGGAGGGTAATGTCTTACTATAGTAGTGATGTGTTACTATAGAGGTGAAGGATTAATTTGTTATTGGAGTGGTAAAATGGAAGTGGAAACAGTAAATATCTAAGGTCTGCTAGGGTAAAACCATGTACATCAGCTAGTGTAATTATAATTGTACAATCACTGTGGAATAATGATTATATACATGGTGTATTAGAGGCTGTATAGGAAATGGGCCACACTATCAAAATGCCCATCAGATAGCTACCATAGAATAATCCCAAGAAAGCTAGAATATCTGAGTTTGGGTCCTAAAATGGCCACCTGTGATGATCACTATATTTCATGAAAGGCTAAAGCCTTGTATTTCCCTTAATGAATTTATGCAGCACATTGCCTAGTTTGCTCATAGCTAGGTACTGTGATTGTAGACGCCTAATTCCCCCCCTCCCAAGAAAGAAAAAATACTTTACAGATAGAATGTATTACTACCACAGTATTACTGTACAATGGACTCAAGTTAAAAGGATTCCTTCCACTGCAATTTTATTAACACAATTAGGACACAATTTTATTATTAATAGTATTATCTTTCATTTATAAGGCGTTAACATACTGTATCATGCAGGACGTACATTAGAAGATTAATACTAGAGATGTGCACCGACCCCTGTGTTTTTGTTTTGGTTCTAATTCGTCATCGGGTTTTGATTTTGGTTTTGCCAAATCCGGCCCTCACGTGTTTTGGATTTTTTTAAGAATCGGTGAAAACAGCTAAAATCACATGAAACAGGTATAGGGAGCTAAAGTACATAGTGTAAAAGCAGCTAGTGCAGCAAGTGTCCAAGCAGGTACTCCTCTACCCTCCACCAAAGATGCACTGATCAGTAAAAACAGACACAGCCCTACCAGCGCGGAACAGAGAAAATAAAAATAACTCTTTATGACCACAGGTTTTTGGTTGCAGCTTTTATTGGAATTCAACGCCATTAAGATCATGGAGCACTGCATACTCCTAGGCAATGGATCTCAAATCCCAGCGTCTGTCCCAAGTCTGTTGCTAGATACAGATTTCAATCCACCCTGAATCACGCTGTTGTCATCAGATGGGGTCCCCTTGTGGTTATAAGTGTTATTTTTATTTTATTTTCTCTTGTCAGCGCTGATAGGGCTGTGTCTGTTTTTAAAAAATAGCTAAAATCACATAATTTGGGCCTGTTTTGTATATAGTATTATTAAGCTCAATTATATTTATTACCAGACAATTTTGACCACCTCACAATTCTTTTTTCACTAGTGCACTCCCACCCCTCCTTATGTTTTATATTACACAGGACATGCACAGTTTAACAAACAAATCACTTCAGCAACAGGGACTGCCACTTGTGTCTGAAGTGATTTGTTTGTTTGAGCCCACAAAAAACAAGCTACCAATGCGCAGCTAACATTGCTGGCAATAATCTCTATGTACAAACTGGATCTACAGAGGCAAGATGTAATTTCCATTATCATCCTGCCTTTTACATCATCTTCACATAATATTAATTCAACCCCGCTGGAATCCACCATTACAGGTGCCTCTGAACATTTATGTAATTGCCATTTAAGGTCTTCCTCATGGAATTTGTTGTTAATTTTGATGAACACCATCTTTTCCATACTTTGAGGAAGTAGCCTCCTATGCTGATCGCTAACAAGGTTCCCGGCTGTGATGAAAACTCTGAGTGCACACTGGAGATAAATAAAGTAAAGCCAGTTTGTGCAAAGGCCTCCAAATTGCATGTTTTCCCTGCCAGTAGTCAAATGGACAGTCTGTCATGCTTATTTGGACACTGTTATTAAAATAATCCTCAAACATACTTTCTGAATGGTGACTGTATCAGATGAAGTTGTGGAAGACGTGTCACTAATTTTAGGCAATTCTTGTAGACCTGACCAGATGTCAAAATGTTGTGTTGACTCACTTGCATCACCAGTGGGTCTATTGGAAAAGCTGAGTTTTTTCCTGGCTGCCGCAGTTGCTAGAGAAACCGAATGAGGAGACATTGCTGTGTCATGTTCCACTTGAGCTGACAACTTGCTCACCAAGAGCTCTTTGCATCTCTTAAGATTTGTGTCCGTTGGAAAGAATACAAGATGTATGACTTAAACCTAGGAGCAAGCACGTTCGCCAAAATGTAGTATTCCGATTCCAAGGTGCTGATGACCCTTGGGTCCTGGCAAAGTGAATAAAGGAATTGTTCTACAAATCTTTCATTCTTAGTGGAATCATCTAATTTCTGCTTCTCCTTCAGTTTCTTGAGCTGCTTTTCCGAAGTCTCATTAGGGGAATCACTTGTCTCAAGCTGGCAGTGTCTGAACTCAACAGGTGACAACTTCAATTGGTTTCAGCACCTTGCACAACACAGAAAATATTCTCCACTGCACTGGAGTATGATACATTCTCCCTATGTCATGGCTCATTGTGTAGCTTTGGATGGCTTTTTGCTATTCCTCCATAATATAAAGGTTGGAATTCCACCTTGTTACTACCTTTTCCTTCAGCTGGTGGAAGGGCATATTGAACTGTTCTTGGAAGAGTTGCAATCTGCTAAATGCCAAAAATTTCCCAAAATAGTTTGAGCCCCATATAGCATATCCTGCACGCCACTGATCAAATTTTATTTGTGAGCAAAACATGGGATTTGTTCAAAATCACCCAGCTGTAATGCCCTCACAATATTTGTCAGAAATCACAAATCCCGGGCCGAGTCCAAGCCTGGTAAGTAATTTTCCAATGACATGCCTGAGTTTGACACCAGTATGCCCTCTTAGTGAAGCCCGTGATACAGGGATTCACTAAGCCTCTGAATGAGCTAGCATTATTAGATGCTGCTGCTGTTCATGCTGCTAAAAGCAATATCTGTGGTTAAGTGGACATTGGGTATATCGGCATTTTGGAGGCCACTAATAAAGTTTGTTTAATGTCCATGTACAGACGAGGATTTAGTTAAAGTGGATTCTAGTTGGGATTTGGTAGCAGAGACGTAAGACCTCAATTAACTGTATAAAACCCACTGAATTATGGTGTATATTGGATGCAGATCTACACAAAAAACATCTTCATCATCAACATCCTCATCATCAAAATCCTCATTAGCACCAGCATCAGCTATACAAATATCCCCCTCATTCTGTTGCACTTCTTCTGCAGCATCCTCAATTTCTAGCTCATCGTCTTCTTTACTTATGCTGCTCATCCCCACACTAGCAGAGGGCACAGAAATGGTGAAAGGAGGCTTTTCTACGAGCACAGTATCGGAAAGGTCAGGCACACTCTCCTCAGGGATTTTTTTACGTTTCTGAACAACACACAGTTTGTTCTACTGCCTCTGTTTTATTTTTCACCACTGATAATATGTTTTTAATTTTTTACACCTCTTTTAGAGTGAGACGCTCTTGCATCATCATCTGAGGCAAAATAAGATGCCTGACTCACAGCAGTTGCAGAGCCTTCACTCAGAAATAAAGGACAAGGCCTGAGCCTTTCCTTGCCACTGCATGTGGTGTATGGCCTGTTGGCAATTTTATGTTTTTCTGCCGGAAACTTTCCCTTTATTAAAGGTGTTTCTTTCTTTAGCAATGTAGTAAAATATGTTTTTTTTATTTTTTATTTTAAATACCCTGACTGAAAGCCTCTATGCCCTTGAACATCGGCTTTAGTAGATGACGTTGAAGCGGTATCATGATGATGATGACTGGTGGTGGCAGCAACTGCAGCGCTAGTGCTTGGTTGCTGCACCAGTGTTCTATTGATTGATGATTTTAAAACTAAAAGAGGGTCCACCGACTGTGACTGTCACGGCTGCCGACACTTGAGACTCCTTGAGGGAGGCAGGCCTACTAGGCACAATAAACTGGGGTGGTCTTTAGGAATGACCTTTCCAGGAAACTCAGTAGCACAGGATAAAAGTAAAATAGAATTTATTCACAAAAGAATTATAATCAGCAAGGTCTCATATAAAGTCTCAAACAGCACAGAGATTCATATATGCAACAATAAGTATAGGAGAGAATCCCCAAATATATATGCAGTCTTCAACATGTAAGAACTAACGTGGTAGGGAACCCTGAGTTCAGTGTGAGGCTAACACCTCAGGATGGCATTGAGGACATTGGACAGGGTAGAGCCTTGTGGTGTAGTGAAGATGGAGCAGGGTTAAACCCTGTAAGGCGATGAAATTCCAGAACAGGGTTGAGCCCTGCGGCGTGGCTAAAGTTCGTAGCAGGGTTGAGCCCCGTAATGCAGAGAAGATTGAAGCAGGGTTGAACCCAGTGATGTGATAGAATTCCGGAACAGGGTTGAGCCCTGCAACGTGGCTAGAGTATGGAGCGGAGTTGAGCCCCGTGATGCGGAGAAGATCATAGCAGGGTTGAGCCCTGTGGTGTGGCTAGAGTATGAAGTGGGGTTGAGCCCAGTGATGCAGAGAAGATCGTAGCAGGGTTGAGCCCTGTGTTGTGGCTAGAGTTTGGAGTGGGGTTGAGCCCCGTGATGTGGAGATGACAGTGCAGTTGACAACATAGTTCAATATCCACATGAACGAAAAGACAACAGGTAAAGTGCTTCAAACTGATGAAGGCACAATGATGGAGCAAAAGGCAATACTTAGACAATAGGAATGCTGGGCTCTGTAGTGCAGCAGATAACTGGCATCAGAAATTCATCTGAAATATAACAAAGTCCACAGCAGTCCACAGGCACAGCAGGGATCTGGCAGGAGTCCAAGAAAAGACCTGAAAGCATTGTTGCACAGACACTGAGACACAGTTAGTAACAGGCTTTATACTAGAGGTCTGTGATCCATAGGAAGTTTCAGAACATGTGACCTAAATGGAATCAGGTTTGAAATAATGAGCAATCTTGGAATCCCACAACCTGACGACACCTGGGAAACAGATGATCACTTTAACACTCTATCCCCTGAATGAGAAGCATGTCAGCAAGCAGGATAGCTCCTCCAATGACCACAATGGAACTTTGGCAAAAGTAGTCTATCTTTATGTACTGAAATAGTCGCAGTCCTGACAGTGACACACTGCGCAGATTAGTATAAGGCATGGCCCTTGACTTACTGACCGTTACTGACTGTTATATATCACAGACACAGTATCACGGTCTGAAACTTTTTTCACAAAAAGAAAAAAAAAATTTTTTTTTTAAACCACACACAAGTAATATTAATAAATTATGTTCTTGCACTATAAAAAACAAACAATGATTTCCTGACTGCCTATCTAAAAAAAACACCCCAGCTAGTATTACCTAGAGGACTGATGTGGGTGTCACTACTGAAGCTGTCCTGACTCCTGAATTGTCTATGTTTCTGTGTCACTGTCTCACTGTCTCACTAACTGTCACTAGCTAGCTAGCCTACCTTCCTTCCCCTTTGGCGGTCACCTCGGGAAGGACTTATATCGGATCCAAAACATTTGAGATCCAATGTAGGGAAGATGATGCTGCATCTCATTTTGGAATCCGAAAATGGCATTGAGATCCGAGCAGAGGCTTGGATCTGGTCGGTTAAAGTAAGTTCGGATGGGTTCGGTTTCCAGGAATCTGATCCCGCGTATCTCTTATTAATACAAATTCCATACAATAACATGTGACAAAAGGTGATGCCAGACCTCTCAACTGTCCTGCAATCAGGAAGCTCTTCCCGCTAGGGGGGTCTGGAAGGTGTTGCACTGCCACATGCTATGGGGGCATGCGGAAAACAACTACTGCAAGTTTCCGTATGCTTCCTACTCGTCCCTCCCTCTATGTGGTTTTACTTCACTGTGCTGTATTGATGTTGAGTAGAGTACTTCTTCAAAGGTTATCTGCTGTGTATTGTACGCCTTCTGTGTCATTTGTTCTTATGTCAACCCCATGTACAGTGCTGAGTACACGCTCTGGTGCCTCACAGATAATAACAATAATAATAAACCTGAACATGCTACATATTACTCATCAACGCTACAGTACATGTGCCAGGTGTACATCAGGTCTACTTATACACAGGCATATACTAACCCCAGGTCAAAAGATTAGCTCTGAACATTTGTTTTGAAAGTACAATAATCATTCATTATTATATTTTATTAACATGAAAATCCTCTATAATAAAGCAGATATAATATTCCTTTTAGGGAATTTTTTTTTAACATCCACCCACAAAACTCAGTACAGCCACGATCAATGAAGAAAGCTCCTATCAGCTTCAGAGGTGAATCTGCAATCAGCAGACCAGAAGCAGATACTATATACCTTGCATAACCCTACATTTATCTGCATTACATTCAGCCGGGGGCGGACTGGGGCTGTAATTCGGACTCGAAATCCCTAATTGCATATGCGCACCAAAAAAGGGGCATGGCCATGCAGAGCCGGCCCTGGCCAATTTGGTGCCCTAGGCAAAATTTTGGCAGGTGCCCCCTAGTAGGTAAATCCCACCACCAATCTTATGCCGGGTACATACTAGACAATATAACATCCAAACCGGCCAGATCGGACGACATATTGGGCACATCGTCTAGTGTCGCTGACGATGCGCACCACTGTATATAAATATATCTCACACTTACCCTCAGAGGAAAGATGCAATGCGGCAGCATCACGTCATTAGGCCCAGCGGGCGTAAGGGACGGCGTGGATCACACCATTACACCGAGAGGGGGGTGTCCAATTGTAATCAGACAAGGAGGGGTTTCTAGGTACTCAGAAATACTCCTGTGTGCATGGGTGCATGGGTGTATTAGTTCATAGTTGCACCAAAACATTTAAGCTTGCGACCTCCTATCACGGACAGTGGCACAGGTACGCCCATGCCTGTACAGATGGGCAAATATCCACACAGACAGTGCACACATAGATGACAGCATGCCTACATGGTATGCAATCGGTAAGCCGACTGCCTAAATACCGGCAGCCGGCTTCCCAACTGTCTTATCCCGGCAAAGGTGAAATGCCGGGCGTCTAGATGTAGATGCCCGGCATTTCCCCGACGCCGGGAGACCTGCGCCCGGCATCCCGATCATAGTGATGCTGGGCGCCGCGAGCGGACAGCCGTGGGGGGGGGGTTAGGTTTAGGGCTCCCGGGGGGGGATTTAGGGTTAGGCACCCCCCCGGGAGGGTTAGAATTAGGCTAGGGGGAGGGAGGGTTAGGGTTAGGCACCCCGGGGGGGGGACTTAGAGTTAGGCACCCCCGGGGGGGACTTAGGTTTAGGCAGCGGGGAATGGGGTGGTTAGGGTTAGGCACTTAGAGGGGGGATTAGGGTTAGGCACTTGGGGGGGAGGTTAGGGTTAGGCACCCCTAAGGAGGGTTAGGGGGGTTAGGTTAGGTTAGACAAAACTTACCTATCCACGAGCGGGATTTCCAGCGCTGTCGGGCTTCCGCTGCCGGGATCTCTGCTGATGTCGGGCTGCCGCTGCCGGGAGTCGAACCGCATGGCCGGCGGTATTTCATACCAATTCCACCCACACAGACAGGGGCACAGGTAAGCCCATATCAGTACAGAAAGGGGCACAGATAACCCTATGCCCGCACTTATACAAGCACACTGTGGTAAGTACAACACACTAAAAACAGGGAGCTGATAACCCCAAAGGGACAGGGCTCCACATTATACAGTCTAAGGGGTAAATTTACTAAAGTGAGAGTTTTAGAAGAGAGTTTTAAAAGTGATGTTGCCCATAGCAACCAATCAGATTCTAGCTATTATCTTCTAGAAGGTGCTAGTTAAATGTTAAGTAGATCTGATTGGTTGCTATGGGTAACATCACTTTTAAAACTCTCTTCTAAAAACTTTCGCTTTAGTAAATTTATCCCTAAGAGTCAATGTAATAATAGATATGAATGGCGACAGCTTTTCCTCTTTATAATAAAACAAATCAGCAGAAAGTTTGTTATAATACCCAAAAATGTATAAATGCATGTATATGGGACATTATTTTTACTTTTTGAATATCTGTTATGCTGGGTTTTCTCCAGCCAGAGGGCACAGACTTATGGACTGAGGGTCTCATTCAGACCCTCTCACGAGCGCTCGCAAGCGGGTCGATGTTGCCCAAATGCGCATGCGCATGACGGAGGCGCCTCCGTCGTACGCATGCGCCAGACCTGAATAACGACGGGGTAGCCGTCGTTATGGGTCTCGCATCAAAGGGGGCGTGCTGTCGATGGTGATTGACAGCACGCCCCCTTTGGTGGGCATGCATGGGGCGGCGCATGCCCACCAAAGGGTAGAGGCGCATGCCCAGATAGAGGCGTTCCCATGGGAACGCCTACCGTCTGAGTCCGGCCCCACTGACATCACTAGTGATGTCAGTGGGAGTGATTTTGGCTCTGATAGAGCCAAAATCACTCTAGGGCTTGAGGCCACGAGACCCTACCGCAAGGGTCTCGTCGCAAGCCCGATGGTCGATGACCATCACGACCATCATCGTGGATGCTCGCATAAGCTGTGGGTGGTAACCCACCGCTATGCGGGCGTCCAAAAGGCCGCTTCGCAAATAAAAAAAACACATCCTGATTCAGAGCGGGCGCTCGATCAGAGCGTCCGGCTCTGAATCAGGCCCTGAGAGTTTTCACACACACACATATGACCTCAGCACATATGCATACACACACCCATGTAGTCCCAGCAAACAACATGCAGTCTCAACACACATGCACACACCATGCAGTCTTAGCACACATGCACTCAACATATAGGGGTCTATTTACTAAGCAGTGTTAGGAGACAGAGTGAAAAGTGATAAGTCTGTGATAAGGTGCCAGCCAATCAGCTCCCAACTGTCACCTCACAGGCTGTGTTTGAAAAAATGACAGTTGGGAGCTGATTGGCTGGCACCTTATCACTTTTCACTCTGTCTACTAACACTGCTTAGTAAATAGACCCCATAGTCCCAGTAAATAAAACAGACACATATGTAGGCTCAGCATACAGTCAGGTCCATAAATATTGGGACATTGACAGAATTTTCATATTTTGGCCTCTATTCACCACCACAATGGCTTTGAAATGAAACAAACGAGATGTGATTTAACTGCAGACTTTCAGATTTAATTTGAGGGTAATTACATCCAAATCAGGTGAACGGTGTAGAAATTAAAACGGTTTCTATATGTGCCTCCCACTTTTTAAGGGGCCAAAAGTAATGAGACAAACTAAACAATCCTAAATCTAACTTTCACTTTTTAATACTTTGTTGCAAATCCTTTGCAGGCAATTACAGCCTGAAGTCTGGAATGCATAGACATCACCAGACGCTTGGTTTCATACCTGGTGATGCTCTGCCAGGCCTCTACTGCAAATGTCTTCAGTTCCTGCTTATTCTTGGGGCATTTTCCCTTCAGTTTTGTCTTCATCAAGTGAAATGCATGCTCAATCGGATTCAGGTCAGGGGATTGACTTGGCCATTGCATAGCATTCCACTTTTTAGCCTTAAAAAAATCCTTGGTTGCTTATGCAGTATGCTTTGGGTCATTGTCCATCTGCACTGTGAAGTGCCGTCCAATGAGTTCTGAAGTATTTGACTGAATATGAGCATATAATATAGCCCGAAACACTTCAGAATTCATTCTGCTGCTTTTGTCAGCAGTCACATCATCAATAAATACAAGGGAACCAGTTCCATTGGCAGCCATACATGCCCACGCCATGACACTACCACCACCATGTTTCACTGATGAGGATCATGAGCAGTTCCTTTCCTTCTCTTCTCCCCTCCCATCACTCTGGTACAAGTTGATCTTTGTCTCATCTGTCCATAGGATGTTGTTCCAGAACTGTAATGGCTTTTTTACATGTTGTTTGGCAAACTCTAATCTGGTCTTCCTGTTTTTGTGGCTCACCAATGGTTTGCATCTTGTGGTGAACCCTCTATATTCACTCTTGTGAAGTCTTCTCTTGATTGTTGACTTTGACACATATACACCTACCTCCTGGAGAGTGTTCTTGATTTGGCCAACTGTTGTGAAGGGGTTTTTCTTCACCAGGGAAATAATTATTTTGTCATCCACCACAGTTGTTTTCCGTGGTCTTCCGGGTCTTTTGGTGTTGCTGAGCTCTCCGGTGCGTTCTTTCTTTTTAAGAATGTTCCAAACAGTTGATTTGGCCACACCTAATGTTTTTGCTATCTCTCTGATGGGTTTGTTTTGATTTTTCAGCCTAATGATGGCTTGCTTCACTGATAGTGACAGCTCTTTGGATCTCATATTGAGAGTTGATAGCAACTGATTCCAAATGCAAATGTCAGACCTAGAATCAACTCCAGACCTTTTACCTGCTTAATTGATAATGAAATAACGAGGGAATAGCTCACACCTGTCCATGAAATAGCTTTTGAGTTGATAGTCCCATTACTTTTGGTCCCTTAAAAAGTGGGAGGCACATATTGAAACTGTTGTAATTCCTACACCGTTCACCCGATTTGGATGTAATTAACCTCAAATTAAATCTGAAAGTTTGCAGTTAAAGCACATCTTGTTTATTTCATTTCAAAGCCATTGTGGTGGTGAATAGAGGCCAAAATCTGAAAATTCTGTCAATGTCCCAATATTTATGGACCTGACTGTACATACATACATACATACATCCATAAATATATACATACATACATACACACACACACACACACACACACACACACATAGCCTCAGCACATGCTTATACACACAATTTATCAACAGGGGGAATCAGCAGCGCTGCTGGGGAGTTACTGTAGTTACTACTAACCATCAGGGTATCTGAGCAGCTAAAACCAAGTGGGCAAAGAACCTTGATGATGTCACAATCATGTGACCAGCTGGGGAGGAGTCAGTGTTGTAGTTAGTGCCGATGCACTGCTGGGGCATGGAGCTGTGACAGTGGCTGTACAGCGACAGATCAGGTACAGCCTGAGTCAGATCCCATAGGGCCGGTATTCATGCTGCTGGCTTCTGCCCACGAATACACCAGCCTCCCAGCATCCTTTGTATCAGCCACAGGATGTTCCGCAGGGGCTGCTGGGAAATGTAGTCCCTTCCCCACTGTAACACTGGTCTCAGAGGTGGAAGGGACTACATTTCCCAGCAGCCCCTGTGGAACATCCTTTGACTTGCAAAGTATGCCGGCAGTTCACGTGACTGCTGGGGGAAGCTGCAGAGCTTAATGCCCCTGGGCATTCCAGTCGCCCTAGGCATTTGCTTAGAATGCCTATGCCTAGAGCCGGCTCCGTGGCCATGCCTCACAGGAAGTGGCTTTGCGGACGCCGCATCAGCACATGCCGGCCGAGCAGAGCCAGCGGCAGGGGCATTTTAAGAGATGAGGGAGCCCATGTGCTGCCTCCGTTTAGGCCCCATCCTCTCTAATGGCTGCTCAGCGGCACTGAGCGCTGTAGATTCTGGCTATATGCCAGAATCTACAGCGCATGCGCTGGTCTCTGGGAAAATGGTGCCCGCACCTACTTTCCCGGGGACATATTTTCTGCACATGCGCAGATCATGAGTATTTGGTGCTCTACAGCGCCGGTCCGGCGCTGCGGAGAAGCACTTCGGGAATCGGCGGAGAGGTAAGTATAATTACCTATGGATGCAGGGTGTGCAGAGTGGGCCCCCCTGGACCTGGGGGTCCGTGTGCCCCGCACACCATGCACCCATTCTGGCCCTTCTGTCTTTTGTCATAATAACAAGATGGCCAGTCCAGCCCTACTTTCATCTGACATTTCACAGCCCAGTTTGCTATTTTGTCTACATCTTCCTATAACAAGTTCCTTTCCTACTTTATGGTTATAACCCTACATAGATTACTGCATACATGTATATTCTAAATCTAAGCCATCTATAAGGTCATTAATAAAAAGATTACAAAGGTCGGTACCCAATACTTATCCCTATGAAAAACCATAACAACTCTAGGTGAGTCTTTTTATCCATATATATAAAATCAAATGTCCTGACTCACTGACTGAATCACTGACTCGTCAGTGCCCAGCCCAAATCCCTGGACCTAGAAACATGAAATTCGCAGAGTATATGCCTTCCATGACGTAGGTTCCCACTAAGAAGGTATGGGAGGGCAATGTGTTACTACACAGGTGAGGGAAGGGAATGTGTTAATATGTTTGTAGGTCATTGCCTTTGATGTTGCTAGAGTAGATATAGAGGAAAAAATAGTAGGTAATATTAATTAAATTCAATTGTTAATTGGCGGGGATTGAAACCCATCCACTCATCACACCTTTTGTGGAACTGGATTAGGTCTTATTTGCTACTTCTGCAAGCAACCAGACAGGGTCGCCATCAGGGGGGGTCTGCCGGGCCTGGAGTCCCAGGCCCGGAGAGAGCGGGGGACCGGTGACAGCAGAGCAGAAGATATGAATTGGGCTTCGGCAGCCTTGGAGAAAACACACCGCCGTCGGTATGTGAAATATGGCACCATCCAAGAGCTGTAATGACAGCCAATCAGGAGTGGCTGCGATGGCCGCTCCTGACTGGCTGCTGGTACGAGAACTGTGGTTGGCTCGTGGCCAATGCCATATTTGAAATACCGCCGGCAGTGCTGTTTCTCCCCGGCAGCCATTGTATATCTACACCGCTGTCTCCTGGGCCCGCTGAAAAAAACAAGGTAGGACTCGGAGTCCCTGCCCTATGCCCCTCTACCTAATGCAGCTGGCCTTCCCTAACCTAACCTAACCCCCTACTCCAGCCAGTCTTCCCTGTGCTCTCCTTGTCCAGACAGCCTTATCTGCCCTGTGCCCCCCCCCCAGGCCAGCCAGCCTTTCCTGTTCTGTGCTCCCCCCTAATCAAGCCAGCCATCCCTTCCCTGTGCCAGGCTTCTCTGCCATGTAGCCCCTTCCCAGTCCAGCCTTCCCTGCCCTGTGCCTCCTCCCTAGTACACCTAGCCTTCCCTGCCCTGCCCCCATCCCTCTAGTCCAGCCAGCTTTCCCTGCCACGTGACCCCCAATTAAGGTCCAGCCTTCCCTGCCCTGTGCACCCCCAGTCCAGCCTACTCTGTGCCCTCCCAGTTCAGGCTTCCCAGCCCTGTGTCCCCATGTCCATCCTTCCTTCCCGACCCCAAACAGAATTTTTAAACTGGTTCACTCACCAATTTACGTCCCACCCCCTGTGTAACTCCAACCACATAATACACAGCTCCACCCACCTCTATGCCATCCCCCAGGGGGGCCCTGCCTATTTTGTCAGTACTGGGCCCCATGATTTCTGATGGCAACCCTACATCCAGGTCTCCATTTATGTAACGGTAGTAGGCACGTTTGCGATGGTTAAATCGTCATAAATGTTTCCCTGACAGTCCAAAAGTTGAAAGTGGACCTTGGACCTCACACAAGTTTTAGTTCTACATTACTGTAAATGTTCAGGTTGGCACATAAGGAAGCAGCAGAGATTGGATGCTGGATTGTTCTTATAGTTGTTTATGAAAAAAACAACTTTAGCTAAAACTGAGTCAATTTCTCTAAGCAGGAGGCAGTAATTATACTGGCATCAATTCAAAAGAGGACAAGAGCAGGAGGAAGAAGATTTCCCAATGGTGCAAGCAATGGCTTCTTAACCGTGACACGTTTTCACATATGCCGCTTTTAAAGGAACTCAAGGAAAACAATCCAGATGATTACCGTAATTACTTAAGAATTTCTAATGCCTATTTCACCGGATTGCTCCAGAGTCTTAACCCTGTAATAGAAGAGAGATTCATGTACAGTGCGTCTGCTTCTCTAGAGGAAAGACTAATCGCAGCTTTGTGCATTCTAGCAAAAAGCTAATTCTTTTACAGAACGTTCCCCATGGATATTTTGGACCAAGCACCAGGATATTTGGTACCAGAAACATGAAGTTCCAAATTGGAAACATTAATGGCGGAATCCTTTACATTACATTACATCCTTTACATTAAAATGTACTTAAAGTGGGTAAAACTTGATAATTTTTTTAGGTTGAAGGAATATGAGCGCAGGGCTCCTCATTTATATATAGACAGCAATATTGTGGCCCTGATCCCAAGCTTAAACTTATGGGCGCATTATTGCAGCCTAATATTTGTATTTTGAGTTGCACATATCTTATGTGTAAAAATACTCTCGGAGAACGTCTTGATGCAGCTGAAGTAAAGACATAACAGTAAACTCCCCCTCGCCTGATGAGTGTTCTCAGTGCAGGGTAAACCATCAACCATAATCATAATGAAATAATGACACAGAGACTTGTATAAGGGGAAAGGAAGGGCAGCTTTATTTATTTTTTAAACTAATTAAAACTATTTAATATATAATTGAACTAACTAATAGAAGAATAAAGACAGACAAAGTATGGTGGCGCAGAAAGATCGGCCCCACTATGCAAAATCACCAACTGCATACTCACACCATATACTAAATGGAAGGCGAGCAGTAATCATTACTTACCCCTCCAGTGAGGTCCAGCGTTGTCCTCCTAGTCGGCAGGGTCCTCTGCTCACCTGCTAGCAGCCTAATCTTAGATTACCGCTGTTTGTTAAGTACAGAGAGGATGACTAAAAACCCTTTAAATTGAGTGTTAAATGGGTTATGCATAATTGATAAATGGGGCCCAAAGTACCAACTAATCAGCTCCTAACTGTCATTTTTCAAACACATCACGTAAAGTGGCAGGTAGAAGATGATTGATTGGTACTTTATCTGTTCACTATATCTTTGCTTTGATAAATCTCACCCATAGTTCCACCGACATACCTATAATAAAGAAAAAACACAGACACACTGTAACATATTTTAATGTATTAATTAAAATGAATACTCAGCCAAATCCCATATTTTTTACTTTCATCTGAAATCAAAAATAATCCTCTTCAGCCCTAAAAGTAATCTGTGAGAAAAGCTCTTTAAACCCTTAACTAGTGTCAGTGATATGAATTTGGTCCTGTCACCCCCATACTGGCACCTAGGGCCTGATTCAGACCCACTCACGAGCGGCTGTCCGCTCGCAAGTGGGTCGATGCTCTGCACTGAGCATGCGCACGACGGAGGGAGCTCCGTCGTGTGCATGCGCCAGACGCTACGAGCGAAGGACTTTCCTTCGCTCGTTGTGTCTGATCAAAGGGGGCGTGCTGTCGATGTTGATTGACAGCACGCCCCCTTTGGTGGGCGTGCCAGGGGCGTGCCTCCCTGACGGGGGCGTTCCTAAGGGAACGCCTACCGTCAGAAGCCGGCCCACTGACATCACTAGTGATGTCAGAGGGAGTGATTTTGGCTCTGATAGAGCCAAAATCACTCCGGGCCTTGCGGTTGAAAACCTCAACCGCAGGCTTCGGATCGCAGTTTCGATGGTCGCGATGGTCAAGACCATCGCGGCCATCAAACTGCACGCTCGTATAGCCTGTGGGTGGTGACCCACAGCTATACGAGCGTCCAGGAGGACGCTCCATAGTTATGGAGGACGGCCCTCATTCAGAGCGTGCGCTCTGCTCAGAGCGTACGGCTCTGAATGAGGGCCCTTATCTCTTGATGGAGCATAGGATAACCACTCTCATTGACTATTTGCTGGTATGATTTAATAATACTATGTAACAAATTTTTTGTCATTGGGTAGTAAGTGCTGGCTCTTAATTACTTATGTTTGAAACATACGGAAAATGGTATTTATTTTCCTCAAACTTTGCTTTTGTTACCAGGACATTTTATACTTTGAAATGTACCTATTTCAGATGAGAGAAAGGCGAATTTGCATTTCCTTTTACACAATGCGAGAAAAAAATCAACGTATGTATGAAATCTTATATATATAATTAATTGGTCTGTTTGTTTGTTTATCTGTCCGATTATGCATTCAGGACACCCCTGTACCGATTGGGATGGAACCAATGCGAGGTGGTTTTGTTGGATCCTGGCCAGGTTTTAGGGGGTTAGGGTCTGAGGCGGACCTCCCGTTGGTGTATGCTGGGCAGAACTTTGACCCGGGGATGCTTTCCAGAACTTTGACCCGGGGAGCCTATTCTGGGCTTTCCACTGGATGGATTTGTATGAAAACTGCACAGATGGGGTGGAAATTGGTTTGGGATGCCTAATGGAGTTGTTGGGGTCCTAGGTGGACCTCACGACGGAGTGCTCCGGGCACAACTTTGACCCAGGGAACCTGTCCTGGGCCATCCACTGGATGGATTTGAATGATATCACTTAATAAAACTTAATAACTTGAAGATTTAAACCCGGGCAACACGGGTACTTCAGCTAGTTAACATATAAAGTTGTACAAACATGACCAGAAAAGAATTAGAAGTGGAGTAGATTTTTGAGATTTACGATTATACAGAACATTATTCATTAATCAACCCCAGATGTAGTCTCCCATCACGTTTATGTTATACTGTCCTTGGTAGCGGCATTCAAACTCCAGTATATCCTAGTGGAAGCTCTTGCTCTCCCGAATACGCTCCCATGTCCTCCATGAATTTCTTAAGATAAGCATTAAGAATATGGACCTTAACGGTCATCCTGCACCCCATTGTGCTGAAGTTCTTCACCAAAGTCTCAACCAACTTTTCGGCCTTGCGATTGCCCAGGACAGACCTGCTAATATATGCTTTGTACACCTCACACATCTTAAGAGACCCTTGGACTGCGTACTTTTTTGCGCTTGTCTTGATAAATTGGCCGCATACTGGGATTCAGACCCGGTCGCTAATTTGCGAACTCTCGCTAGGGGCGATTATCGCACATCTGCGCATGCATATGCGTTAAAGTACACATGCGTGAACCAGTCACTGTGGCCGGGAATCGTGCACTCGTTGCACACAGACTGGACGCTACTTTGAGTGACAGATAGCGCCGTTTGTGGGTAGTGACAGGGGAAGGTGCTTGTGAACGGGGAAGTGGATATGCGAACGCAGGCATGTCTGAGCGTCAAAACGGAGTTTAATGGGCGTGCATAATTAGCAAAGTTGCGACATTGAACACGTCACTTGGTTGATTTTTAGCCTGAACTGATCGCAGTGCTTGCAGTGGGATAGGGGCTACCTCAAGTGCTGCGTGCAGCTCCGATGGTTTCTTCGGGTACGCCTCCATTTGTCCAGCCACCCCCCCACCTACAAAACGGGGCGAGCTGTCAATCACAATCGACAGCCGCCCCGTCTTGTAGTTAGCCCCGCAGCAAGCAAAATTTTGCTCGCTCCGGGGCTTGCGCAGACGCAGTGCTCACTGCCCGGCCATCGACCTGCTTGCGAGCAGGAAGAGCAGGAAGTCCTCCTGCAGGGTCTCGCCACAAGCCCGATGCTCGCGATAATCGCGACCATTGCCATGCCGCTCGCACTAGCTTTGCGAGCGACCTAGAGGCTGAAACTAGAAAAAAAAACCGCCCTGATTCAGAGCGAGCGCACGCAAATAGCGTGAGCCTCTGAATCAGGCCCTAATTCCGCATGCATTTGGCTGTACAGGAACATTTTTTAGGTAACAAGAACAGTTTGCAGTACCAGGTTTAGGGTAGAGAGCACCAAAGGCAGACTAAGGTGGCGGAGGCAGCAGAGTCAAGGGCAGAGTTGAGAGAACAGTTGTACTGGGTACTATCCTAGTTGGGGCAGGCCATGGTAGTGATAGGAGAGAGAAGGAGAAGGGGCAGTGTCGAGAGCATGGAGATTGCATATGACGAGAGACATTTTGTGAGCAAAAGAGGATGATAAGAGGGTGAGAAGATAATATAAGGAAAGCGGGAAACAGAGGGGCTGATTCAGCATCGGAAAGAATTGCATTTGCAACCCCAGCACTGCGACCGAGGTCACAGACTGGGATCACCCTCGCGGCCATCGGTGGTCGAAGTGGATGGTGCCGGGCCGCCAGCCAGCTGAGTAAGCCTTATCTTACTTAGACTGGCTGGCTTGCGAGGCCAGGAAACTGCGCTGGTTGACGTAGTCCCTACCCTTGCCACTCACGGAAAATGTGGCTGGCCCTGCCCCTGCACCGTCCCCTTAAATGCCTCTGCCTGTCATTCAGGCAGAAGCACCAAAGGGGCTGCGGGCGATTAAGCACAAAGCATTCAGCACAGTCGCAGAATGGTTCCTGCGCACGCGCGGATTCTCCTTAATCGGGAATCTGCATTCAGCCTTGCACTTGCATGCAATACTGAATCAGCCCCAGAGTTCAGAAAGTCAGAAATGCAGCAGGAAATATAACATAAAATCAAACATTTTCCTGGTGAATACGGGCGACATCAGCTTTTTCCCATATACCAGTGGTTCCAAAGCTGTGTGCCTAGGCACCCTCGGGACACTTGCAGGGGTGCCTCACGTTGGTGGTCTAGCACAAAATCAAATTATTTATGGTTAATGTAATTTAAATATGTAGATAAACAAAAGTGCAAACTTGGCCACCACCACATAACTGACCCTAAAGAGGACAGGTCAGCACAATTTACTTCACTACATTTTTTTCTGAATTTCTCAATAACAAACCTTTGGCTTAGGGGTGCCGTGAGAACAATGCTGATGCTCAAAAAAGTTTGGGAACCACTGCCCTATACTATTAATTCCATCCCCATGAGCTACTTTCATAACAGTACCTACCTTGTCGGCCAAGTGGGTGAGTGGTCCTCTATATAAGTATGAGTATATAATGTATATGTGCTTTGTAACTGTCCTTGTTAGGGACCCCAGTAGGTATCCCTGATGTTTGCTGGAAGACCGAACTGTAAATGATGCCGACAGGGGAGGTCAGTACCCTAACCCTCCCCCTATCCCTACCCTAACCCTCCCTTATCTCCCCCTGGTGGTGTCTTACCCTAACCCCCCTCTGCCCACACCCTAAACCTAAGTCTCCTGGGGAGGGGGTGGTGCCTTACTCTAACTTCCCACCAGTGGTGCCTAACTCTAACCCCCCCTACCTGCAGCCTAACCCTAACCCTCCCTGGGGGGTGCCTAAAACTAAGTCCTCCCGGGAGTGCCTAATCCTAACCCCCCCATCCCCTTGTAACTACAATACTTACCAGCGTTTGGACGTTTGGTATGCCGAAGTCGGTATCCTGATGCCATTCGGGATAGCTGCGTCAGCATTTTGCTGGCGGTCGGGATTCTGGCATCAGTATATCCGCGGCCGGAATCATGTCCGCTGGTATTTTAACTATATCCGAACAGTGCATGAGTAGGAGGCTGGAATTCAGACTTCACTTCATTGGTTACCCAGTCTTTGAATAGTTGCCTTGCCATTTCACCTGTGCCAGTCATAGTTTCCTGCTCAGTGGGTTGTAGCTGTACTCCGCATCAATTCTCTGTTGAGTCTTGGGAGTATATTTACTAAAGTGCGGGTTTTTAGAAGTGGAGATGTTGCCTATAGCAACCAATCAGATTATACTCAACATTTATCTAGCACCTTCTAGAAGATAATAGCTAGAAACCCACACTTTAGTAAATATACCCCTTGGTGTTGAATTTGGTTAGTTCATGGAACTCTGGGCCTGACTCAGAGCCAGACGCTCTGAAAGAGCGCTCACTCTGAATCTGCATTTTTTTTTGTGCGGCCTCCTGGCCACTCAGCTGTGGGTGACCACCCACAGCTATTGCGAGTGGCCAGGTGATGGTCGCGATGGTCTTGACCATCGGGGCTTGCGAAGAGACCCTTGTGGTAGGGTCTCGTTCCTGCAAGCCCCAGTGAGCTTTTGGCTCTATTAGAGCTGGAAGCTCACCCACTGACATCACTCATGATGTCAGAGGGTCTGCCCCCAAACGGCAGGCGTTCCTTCAGGAACGCCTCCGTTTGGCCAGCCACTGCCCCTACCCGCCTCCAAAACGGGGCAAGCTGTCAACAAAAATTGACAGCTGCCCTGCTTTGGTGCGAGACCCGTAGCGACTGAGCGCCCGTCGCTAGCCGGGTCTCATGCATGCGCACGTCAGAGCATAGCGCTTGCGAGCGTGTCTGAATCAGGCCCTCTGATCCAGTGCTGAAGATAGAATTAGGACGGAGTGCATTTCATATGCAAGGAGTTAAAGTAAACACCTGAGCCTGTGGGTATCGGCCTCTAGACAAGAAGGGGCTAGTTGTTTAGTTAGGTAGTGTTGTTGGGTTGGGTTAGGTTTGGTTAGCCTATAGGATTGGCAGAGGGTGGGTCAGTGCTATTTCAGAGTTGCTGCTTGGCAGTCATTTTATAGAAATTTTTCCTCGGTCGGCTGTTACCCGCCCTCCCTCCCTTATTCATTGAGTTGTTCGGTGTCGGCTTTTCTTGTGGCGGGAAAGAACGGTAGCAGTCGCCATCTGTCTTTGGAGCTTGAGGTGCTCTCCCTTCCAATACATGGCTTAGGCTGATTTTACCCTACTGGGGTCAGCAGCAACCACATAACCAGGTGGGCCTCACGTCGTGTCAGTGGGGTGGGAGGTGGATACCTTGGGCGTGGTAATGGGCTGGCTGCCCGCCTCCCATTTAGAAGATCAATGTGAGTATGCAGTTGGTGATCTTGCATTGTGGGGCCGTTCTTTCTGCGCCACCATACTTTGTCTGTCTTCGTTTCTTATTCTATTAGTTAGTTCAGTTATACATTAAATAGTTTAATCAGTTTAAAATTAAATAAAGCTGCCCTTCCTTTCCCATTATATAAGTCTCTGTGTCATTATTTCATTATGACTATGGTTGATGATTTACCCTGCACTGTTAGGAGAGACCACTCATCAGGCGATGGGGAGTTTATTAACCTGAATGAGGACAGTAGGCCTGCTTCAGCACAGATCGCAAGGCTGCGTTCGCACCCACCCGCTCACCGTGAAAATATGCTAATGAATGCAGTCGCACAGCAACCGCAGCACTACACCAAGACTCCATCACTGTATAAAGCCGCTCACTTCCCATGACATGTATCCGCAAGTCAGCTAAAACATCAATAACATCGAGTAACTTCGGAACCATTCGCACTGTTGTGGTTGACCTGACCCTGGAACAAAGAAACAAAGCAAGTGTTGTCTTTGATACAGTGCACTAAAGAAAGTTCAATATAAATAAAACAATAACTATTATTGATAATTGAATACATAAAAGACAGCAAAATATTTAAAAGATAATTCCACAGAATTATCAGCACAAACAATGTAACAAAAAGTGTAAGGACATATAACAAAGTGAATCTTAAAATAAAACGGTAAGTTTCCCTTGGTCTCTAATGAAAAGTATCTCTTATAAATACAAAATATTTAAATGTGTGGTTATGAGCCTAATAGACAGCTAATATACTATATCTGTATAGTTTTATATAATTATTAGGTATTATATGATGCTGTTATATGGGTGATGGGATTCAAACATTCGGGGATCCCCTAAATGTAGGCTGAAATTACTATCAGCTCTATGTTGTACCTTTAACCTTAACCATATAATGGCCACAAAATAGAAAAGGACGGTAAAAGATATCTTTCTGTCGCAAAGTATCCTATAAATATGACAGTGAGTGTATGGCTACATTCATCCACCAGCGTAAGCCGACTCACTATAAAACCTCTGTGGTTAATCACACTGCTATATATAGTAGTAGAATCTATAGTCCACAGATGAATGATACTAATTAATTATAATCATTAGTGGAATAATAAACATGGCTCAAAATAATTAGTATATATGAGCTCCTCTTAAGCTTATTTTTGGCCACTGTCGAAGCTGAATTAGTGGCTGAGACGGAATCAGTGTAGAAATTGGCGTGCGTGACACCATCTTGCGGATGGAAACTAGACTCCATTTTAGAAACAAGAATCTGCAAGACGCCATTTTGCGACCAGCGCCATTTTAAGTTACAACTCACGCGCTAAGTACAGATAGCAATGTTTTTGATAATCTACCAAAAACAACTAGAAATGCAGCCCCTGAGAAAAGTAAATAGAATAGACAATGCACCAGGATACTGTGAGTGTTTTACATGCAAATTAGGAATCCCTGTATGTAGGCAAGTATAGTTGTGGCAATTGTAATATAACCCAGACATTGATCTACACAATTTAATTTGTCTGAATCCTAAACAGGTTTTAGTCCCACACCCAGACAGAATGGCCCTCGGCTTCACAGCTGGGGGTAACACATTTGCATTACAGTTTGAAACTGTAAATAAGGAATGAGATGTGTGTGTATATATATATATATATATGTGTGTAAATATATGTATACACATATATATATATGTGTATGGAATCTCATGCATGAACACCGCACATTACGCACAGTTAAGCTGCTAACATGACGCTCAGTAGCGAATGCACAATATCCTGCATGCGAACGCTGTTTATTAGCTGCATGCGTGCACATCTGCCCCAAATCAGATAAACCTCACATACTCACACATTACATATTCACATACAAGGTTCCATAAGCTTTAAGGTATGAAATTCAAGTATGCACATTTACTATAATTGCTATGAAATAAAGATTATTTTGTAACTAAGGTTTTATATGTGATAAGTAAGTCATGTTTGGTATTGAACTGATGCGTACTCTCTCAACAGTATTCCAGTAACATCGATGTAGAGATCGCAACAGGCATTCTCAACTTATGGACCGCAGAGACTTCAAGCAACAAAATGTACAATATATGACCAACTGTTAGGATTTGCATGAGGTGGGAAACCAGAGACCACCAGTTGTTAGAGGCTGGACTGTGTCTATTTGAACCAACCTGTTAGATGCCTTGTAACATATGCCCTCTCATTTAGGACCAATGGTATTAGCAACAAACTTCTCTATTGTGTTATTTATTTCTGGGGGGTATAAATATGTGTGCTCTGACCCTGGGTTTCGAGTCTTCGTGCTGAATGCTGATTGACAAGGGGTTTCTTGCTGATGCCTACATCTGGTCCAGAGCACTGCGTATGTATAACTGTATAATTCCTTTGCGCTAAATTGTACTTATAACTAACGTGTAACTGACTGTACTTTTACTTGAATAATACTTTGTGCTTTGGAACCACAGGTTCTAGGTCTGGAGTCTTTATTTACTGTATAACTGCATACGCAAAATAGCGTCATCCTTAGAGGTTTATAGGCATTATATCAGAAGGTATAGGCAGGGGTGTATAGAGGTTCAAAGGCAGAATCCTTACCACTCTCCATATATATATGATATCTGTATTACATCCAATTATCCATTCATGATAATAAAGAGAGCCGGTTGTAATATAGTCACTTCCTTAATTCTGTGTTATCTAACTGATATAGTTATCAGTATATTATTATGTGATCTCTCTATTTATAGATCTCAGGGGAGGTTCATATGACATAATTATGGCTTTCATAGCTTTCATCAAGGACTAGATTCATAATTCATTTTCTTTTCCTTTAACTTCAATGTGCACGCTTTCAAAATAAAATAAAGTGCCGGGATTAATGCCGACAACCTGAGTATATATTTAATTGTAACGTGCGGTTTGTTATAACAATGACTAATAACACACCACTGTTATGGTGACTATTTAGGGACTAATATACATCCCTTCTTTCCCCTCTCTATACATGTAATAGAATGCTGGATTAAATGTAAGGAGGGTTCATTCGTTAAATACTTATAACGCTGGTATATCCTGTGATAAGAGGCCAGGAGTAGCCTTCACAGTCTTGATACAAGTAGTGTATAGTTTCACACATAAATCTCTCTCTGCATCTACACAGCAGTGTACTAAATAAGGTATAGGAGTTGTTATCCGCGATACACAGTGAAAGCGCCAGTACATATCTTGATTATGGGCTAAAGTTAGCCTTCTCCACTAAGCGCTGACACCGCATACCGCATCCATCATATTCCTGTAGTTATCAACACAATATATTATTATCATTAATACATATGATCATGGTCATAAGACCAGGGATTCATGACCGAAACCGCCGACGCGCGTTTCGCTGTGTAAGCTTTGACCAGGCTAGCCCGTAATCAAGATATGCACTAGCGCTTTCTCTGTGTATCGTGGTTTTCATTAGAGACCAAATGGAGACTTGCCGCTTTATTTTAAGATTCACTTTGTTATATGTCCTTACACTTTTTGTTACATTGTTTGTGCTGATAATTCTGTGGAATTATCTTTTAAATATTTTGCTGTCTTTTATGTATTAAACTATCAATAAAAGTGACATTTTATATTTATATTGACCTTTTTTTAGTGCACTGTATCAAAGACAACACTTGCTGTATTTATTTGTTCCAGAATTAGATTTTGTTGCCAGCAGTGGTGATTGAATGATGTTAATATTATTTAGATATATCTGAGGTATCAGAAATATTATTTTCAGTCATTTTAAATACCTGTGCGGTTTATCTTCTTTTTTGCAAGTTGACCTGACCCTGCCGCGCAATCTGCTAAACTTCCTGTCGCCATGTAGACCTCTTCCAGCATATGCAATCGCAGAGGCTTAATTATGCATGCCCCTGTAATGGCGTTCAAATGCACAGGCACGCCTGCATTCAGCCGACCACCCCCCCATCACCACCCCGACACGGTCAGTTCATGTCAGTCATTGTACGATGTCGCTGCGTTTTCACTGGGATCGCCTCCCGATCACAGCGGCTGGTTTGCGAACTCAGACTGTGATGCATACAGCTTGCACAGGATGCATACATCGACCAGGTGCGTGTGAACGCAGCCTTGCGAACCAAGTTGAATCAGGCCCAGTGACCGCAAGTCTTTTTCCGCATGCATTTGGCTGTACAGGAACATTAATTAGGTAACAAGAACAGTTTGCAGTGCCAGGGTTAGGGCATAGAGCACCAAAGGCAGACTAAGGTGGCAGAGGAGTCAAGGGCAGAGTTGAGAGAACAGTTGTACTGGGTACTATCCTAGTTGGGGCAGGCCATGGCAGCGATAGGAGAGAGGAGAAGGGGCAGTGTCGAGAGCATGGAGATTGCATATGACGAGAGACATTTTGTGAGCAAAAAAGGAGGATGAGAGGGTGAGCAGATGATATAAGGATAGTGGGAAACAGAGGGGCTGATTCAGCATTGGAAGGAATTGCATTTGCAATCCAAGTACTGCGACTGAGGTGCAGGCTGGGCTCACCATCGCCATCATTGGTGGTCGAAGTAGATGGTGCCGGGCCGCTAGCCAGCTGAGTAAGCCTTAGCTTACTTAGACTGGCTGGCTTGCGAGGCCAGGAAACTGTGCTGGTTTACGCAGTCCCTGACCTTGCCACTCATGGAAAATGTGGTGGACACGCCCCCATTTCCAAGAATGCCTGCTGACCCTGCACGCCCCGTCCCTTCAGGCAGAGGCATTGAAGGGGCTGCGTGCGATTAAGCAGGAAGCATTCAGCATGCTCGCAGAATGGGGAATCTGCATTCAGCCATGCTTAATCAGCCCCAGAGTTCAGAAAGTCATAAATGTTGCAGGAAATATAACATAAAATTAAACATCTTCTTGGTGAATACAGGCAACATCAGCTTTTTCCCTTGTACTATTAATTCCATCCCCATGTGCTACTTCCTTAACAGTACCTACCTTGTCGGCCAAGTGGATGAGTGGTCCTGTATATAAGTATGAGTATGCATTGCATATGTGCTTTGTAACTGTCCTTGTTAGGGACCCCAGTAGGTGTCCCTGATGTTTGCACTCAGGCTATGGGCAGATGCTGTAATTTGTTTCACCTTGACTGTATAACACTAGTGTCAGTACTCTGATAACACAGATCCCCAGGTCCTGGTGCAATCAGGGCAGAGCCTAATATAATACTCTATTACTTTGCCCATTATACTATACACCTCTTTTTGCTGCCACCACTCGTGGTAAATATAATTGGTCACAGGTCCCCAAACACTCTGTCACAATTGCGCAGACTCAGCCACACAAACATCCACGCAGTTTGGTCTCCCCCTGCTACTAGCAATCAATTAATAGATGTAGCATAACCTTAGCAATATTAATAGCTTACTCAAAATTGGGTTCTGGAGCGCATGTGAAATAGATGAATAAAGAAAACTTTATTTACAAAAAATGTACAACGCTTAGTTACAGAAAGGTTTTAAAGAACAAAAAAGGTGACATATTACATAGACAAACATATGTCGTAATTTCAAATAAAAAAGAAGAAACTTACAGAAGGACATGCAGCCTATTATGTCCGGGGGTAACAGCCAGAACAACCGCAAATCCAGGTACAGGTTTCAACTTAGAAATTGATCTCACAGTCTGACACAGAACAAAAGACTTTCATGTCTTTTATCACTGGCTCACTTGTTAAGTAACCCAGAAAACATGTCAGTTCTGCCCATTAACTTTTAACCTTTTTTAAGTACAAATAACTGCACTGAATATCCACTGTACTGAAATAACTACATAAAATATGGTATGTACCTATTAATCTACATTATTTAAGCTATAATACAAGTTGAAATATGACTGCAGTATGATGTGAGGTTAGCTAAATACCTAATTTCACCGAAACCATAAATCCTAGTGATTTCCAAATCGCACTTAACCTGCGTATAGACTTTACATTTTGCTCTATGATTTTGGAACTTCCTAGCTGTTATAGAAAAATTCATTTTACATCAAAACAGATAACATCTGGTTTTGTTTTTGATCTAGTTTATGTGAAGTCAAACCTGGTGACTGTTCTGTTGAAGGCTGTGCTCAGTGCCAACTTCCCATCTCCTAGTAATCAATATACAAGCCTTAGACAATGATTGAATATTTACCAATCTCATCTACCTGCACAGGTAATTGCAGTATCCTGCTCACAGGATATCATAATTAATGTTCATACTAATGAAACTACACGGTTCACTTCTGGTTTCATGAGTGGTTAACATACAAATGAAAGAGCACTCAGATTACCTGCCCTAAATTGAGTTTGATTAGCAAACCAATTCATAAATATACAATTACAGTTTGAGCAATAGAAGAATTATTAATAATATAAATATTTTCTGCTGTAACATGCCCTAACAGGCTTTTATCTCTACAGTCCTTTATAAGTGATGTAGTTATAATGCCGACGCCCTGGAAGCCATCTGACGGAAACCCGGCGTCAAAATCCTGACATAGGACTAAAGATAGGCATTGAAATCCAGACGCCTACGGCTTCCCGAATAAAGGAAAGCAGGGACAGGGTTAGCATTAGCTTTGGGTGGGGGGAGGGTTAAGTTTAGGCACCCCCCCGGGGAGGGTTAGGGTTAGGCTAGGGGGAGGGGGGAGGGTTAGGCACCCCCAGGGGGAAAGTTAGGGTTAGGCACCCCCTGGGAGTGTTAGGTTTAGGGTGCGGGCAGGGGGGATTAGGTTTAGGCACCCCCAGGGGGACTTACGGTTAGGCACTATCCCGGAAGAGTTAGGGTTAGGCACCCCTAAGGGAGGGTTAGGGTTAAGGGGGGGAAATCGGTAGGGTTAAGATACTTACCTTGTCCATCGAGATTCTGACTTTTCGTTCTTCCGCCATCGGCATTTCACTCGGCGGCTATGCAGCCGCTGGGATTACATACCTAACCCCTTTATTACTATCTTACTTTCAGCTGCAACTGTGAAATCTGCTTTCATTCTGGTTCCCATCCATTCAACTTTTAATAATCCAGGTGGTCGGAACAGACACAAGATTCTGCTATCAATCTTCAGTATTGCGTGACTTTAACTTTAACTCAATAATGGAAAAATATTGCAGAATTGAAACCACTGACTCTAAATATTTATCCTGCATTGAAAATAATTTTAACGGTTTCATTGTTCAAAAAACAACTATTTGTCCTTTATTCAGAAACTGTTTGTCCAGACCTAGTCATTCTTACAGACGGAAGGGATACTCTATAATTAAATGGAGATAACTATTATTAGACTATTTGGGGGTAAATGAAATTGATTGTGATGTTTAATAGCTCTAAGAAAGAGGTCCGGAACCATACAATTGACCACAATGTTAAACCGAGGTGAGAGAAGAAATTCGACAAAAGTGCCGACCGCGACTCTAACAGCTTCTTGGTCGGTACTTAAGTCGGAAAATGCCGGTTCTCATGACTAAACACCCGGCTTTAGTGGTGCTAACCGGCATTCTGTGACTTAACTGCTTCTAGTCGAACTTAACAATGCGCTGTTAAGTCAGACTAGAAACACTTAAGTTGGTGACTTGAATAGCTCTGGAACCTCCTTCCCGTGGCTATTCAACATTGTGATCAATTGAATCGCCCCCTTTATAATTAAATATATATCATATGATAGATATTGAAAAGTCCCAAAAATCAGTATATACTAAAAATAATCTATGCTTTGTTTTCATACTTACAAGTTGGGTGTGTGCGCTTGATTTCATATGTAATACATGACAAACTGAAAATACATGACATGCTCACACCCCAGTGTAGGGATGAATGAAATTCCCAATGCTGTGCTGCAGAGCATTTGGCGCATTACCTCTTTGGGTACTGAATTTTGCACATTTCCCCATGTAAGGTTGACATTAGGGGACTGCATTGCGAAACTCCCATAACATGCCTGCTGAACGGACTATTTCTGCATTCATTTCTATCCACCACTCAGTCACCACCTGGGAACATCCAATACATTTACACCACATTTACACCACATTTACACCACATGTACACCACATGTACACCACATTTACACCACATGTACACCACATTTACACCACATGTACACCACATTTACACCACATTTACACCACATGTACACCACATTTACACCACATGTACACCACCTTTACACCACATTTACACCACATTTACACCACATGTACACCACATGTACACCACATTTACACCACATTTACATCACATTTACATCACATTTACAACACATTTCCGATGCATTCTGTCTCAATCACAGCAGCGCCTGTGTGCGTACAATCTGTTGTCTCGACTCGGATCACGCCAGTCCGGATGCAACACTAAGGACGCCAAGGGGTTAACACGTCACGAAGCTCCGCTCTAGCGCGTTTCATCAGAGACTTCGTCAGAGGGCTATGTCAGTAGTAATAAACTGCAGATAGTACAGTCCTCATTCCAGTATATCACAGGTTCTCTATCTCTGTCCCCAAACAGGTTTTCCAGGTCTCCTCAAAGAATCACAAGACTTGTGTTTACCCCTTGGCATCCCTAGTGCTGCACCTGGACTGGAATGGTACCAACTCCAGAGAGCTTCCATCGGCATCTGGTTACGAGGGTCTGAATCCGATGGAGGAGAGTGGTAACGGTGCATGCCTTGTGGGGTCTGTTTGAACCATGTGGCAACCAGCCCACACCGTTTTTACTTAGTATAAGCATTGACATATCGTACATAATGTAAGCTGATTACCATTCTATGCAATAAATACGTTTAATCCACTATAGAGCGACCTCTTGTCCTCTTGCTATTTTCAGATCTAACACCTGCAGGACTACGGGGTTAGAGAGGTGCAGCGGTCCTAATATCACAGAAAGGACAATAGGGTGGAAAACAGATTTTATTATATCGGGAATGTGTTCCGGAGAACATATATACACATCAAGGAACAAGCGCTTAACCTGTTTTTTCATCTAATATATATATATATATATATATATATATATATATATATATAAGACAACGCAAATGTATTGAAAGGCAGGTAGTAAATGCTCTAATGTAGTAGTAGGCAGGTCTTTGAAAGGATTTAGGACCTCATTCAGAGTCGGTCGAAGCGGCCGCACGGTCGTACGCCACCGATGTTCACTAAACTGCGCATGCGTAAAGTTCGCAATGCGCGTGCGCAAAGTAGCGGCTACGATCAGAAATTTCTCTCTCCTTGAACACAGCCAGGTCGGTAGTTTGAGTGACAGATTGAGGCGTTTGTGGGTGGTAACAGGGGAAGGTGCTTGAAAACGGGGGAGTGGAGATCCGAACGCAGGCGTGCCTAATTATGCGAACGGCATTTAATGGGAGTGCATAATTAACAAAGTAGTGTCATAGCACACGTGACATGGGAGGTTTTTACACTGACATGATCGTAGAGCTTAAGAGAGGGTATGGTCAACCTTAAGCTCTACGACCAGTTCCGATGATGCCCAATGGTCTCGATTAATCCTTATATGCGTGTAATGCGTACAAGAAGGGGGCATATTTTTTGTCTTCCAGCTGCTTCAATTTTGCATGCTTTATTTTCTTATATATGGTATATTGAGATCTTAAGAATACAACCATTACAGATAATTTAAGTGATCTCGATTCCAGTTTTCATTTCCCTTTTTTTTCTGTTTTCTGATTAGTGTACCACCATATGTAATAAATACTGTAATACAGTTTCTGTCCAATTTTCTTCTTACCAACTTACATCTTTCCCGTAGAAGGCAAAACTCACACGTTACACCTGCGCAACGTACAAAGCAGAAATGTACATATTTTCCTATACCTGCTTACCTTGACCACGCAGGTTTCTGTTTGGAACAAGCCAATTATTGTATTGTTTAGGTACAATTAGTTTATTCATAACAGGGCCGGATTAATGCTTGTGGGGGCCCCAGGGCAACTAGGTTGTGGCGGCTCCCTCCAATAAATCATCCCCTAACCTTTTCCCCCTCCAATATGGCCACATTGCCCCTATGGCCCCTTCATAGACCCCTGCTTCTCAAACTGCCCAGTGTTTCCCAACTACAGTATCTCCCCAGTGTCCCCAGTGTGCAGTGCCTCCATGGTGCCCCCTCATAGACCCCTGCTTCCCAAACTGTCCAGTGTTTCCCAACTACAGTGTCTCCCCAGTGCACAGTGCCTCCATGGTGCCCCCTCATAGACCCCTGCTTCCCAAACTGCCCAGTGTTTCCCAACTACAGTGTCTCCCCAGTGCCTACATGGTGCCCCCTCATAGACCCCTGCTTCCCAAACTGCCCAGTGTTTCCCAACTACAGTGTCTCCCCAGTGCACAGTGCCTCCATGGTGCCCCCTCATAGACCACTGCTTCCCAAACTGCCCAGTGTTTCCAAACTACAGTGTCTCCCCAGTGCACAGTGCCTCCATGGTGCCCCCTCATAGACCGCTGCTTCCCAAACTGCCCAGTGTTTCCCAACTACAGTGTCTCCCCAGTGCCCAGCCCCCACACTTACTTTCCATGTTTTCCAGCTGCTCCCCGTGGTTCCTCCGATGCCTACTCTGTCTTTCAGAGGCCGGGTGCAGCACTGAGTGACGTCATGACGACAAGCGCGCTGCACCAATTAAACAAAATAAGCTTTATTGCACCAACCAGTGCAATAAAGTTACACCTGTGCCCCTAGTCTATACGTCGCTCGGTCTGTGTGTGGGGGCTCTCCTGTGTGTGTCCCTGTTGTCCCCTCTTAATCCGGCAGTGATTCCGATTTGCCGAGATGAGCCCATGATTAAAGGAAGATGGGTATGTGTCTGTTTAGAGCAGGACAGGGAGTGGATAGGTTAAGAAGGATTAGGGTATGATGTGGGGTGAGAATATGAGATGGGAGCAAAGTCTTTGCCTGGGTTATGCAGGAGAATGAAATGAGGGTGTATTTGGTAATGCAGGAGAAGGTCGGTGGGGCATGTAAAGGCTAACAGAGGAGATATTCTAGCAAATGATGTTTGAAGTAGGTGGCAAAGTTGTTGCCTGTGGGGGAGGTTGTGTAGGCCTGCAAAGAGATATTGGTGGAAGGAAGATCAGAGAAGTAAGTTTGCCCGGCAGGGGACAGGGCAGTACCGTATTTTACAATGAAAGGATGATTTTGTAGTGAAAAACGTCAGTGTTATAGTGGCATTTTCTCTTGTGGCACTCAGCAGTGCTGAAGAAATATTATTTATCAAACTCACTTAACAAACATAGTTGAAAAGACTGATCTGAATTTAACATTATATAGCTTTGATAAATGGAGGGTTGTTATGAGCTTCCGTGGCTCATCCTTTCAGTGGGTCCAGGCTGTTACTAGGTGACTGTGACCGTCGCATCATGCCAGCCATAAGGCTGAAGGTCCCAATGATTGCTAGGCAACCGGGACTACAGGTGGTTGCAGTGGCTCATGATCCTGGCTATTGCCAAGCAGCTGGGATGCTAGATGTATGTGCAGCCACTCAGCTACATTAGTTTGTTCATTAGAGGGCTGGTATCTGTGGAGACTAGTGATTGGCCGATGATCTAGTTAAAAGTAGAGATGAGTGGGTTCGAATCTCAGAGATCAGAACCCACCCAAATTTCGGGGATCTGGGGCGATCCAGAGCGGAGTTGCTGATGGTGTCCTCAGTACATGGAATGGCAGTGCTGCGGTGCTGGCAGTATCCTCAGTGAAGGGTGCCAGTGATGTCGGCAGTGTGGGGGTGCCAGCGGTGTCTTTAATGCAGATTTGCTGGCTGTGTCGGCAGTGCGGGGGTGCCAGCAGTGTCTTTAGTGCAGGTTTGCTGGCTGTGTCGGCAGTGCGGTTGTTGCTGGCGGTGTCCTCAGTGAAGGGTACCGGCGGTGTCGACAGAGCGGAGGTGCCATCAGTGCCCTCAGTGCAGGAGGTTTGCTGACTGTGGGCCTGATTCAGAACCTCTTGCAAGCGCATTGCGCTTGCAAGTGTGTCGATGGTGGCCCAGTGCGCATGCACGGCATGCGCAATGTGTGTGCGCAAGCCCCGTAGTGAATGGGAAATCACTCGCTCCAGGTTTGCAACAAAACGGGGCGGCTGTCGAAGTTGATCGACAGCTCGGCCCATTTTGTAGGTGGGGAGGGGGAGTGGCTGAACAAACGGAGGCGTTCCCGAAGGAACACCTGCCATTTGTGGGTGGCCCTACTGACATCACTAGTGATGTCAATAGTGGACTTCCTGCTCTATTAGAGCAGGAAGTCCGCTTGGGCTTGCAAGACCTGAGACCCTACCACAGGGTGTCCTCGCAAGCCCGATGGTCGCGATAATCGCGACCATCTCCTGCCCGCTCAAAATAGCTCTGGGTGGGCACCAACAGCTTTGCGAGTGGACAGGAAAAAAAAAAATTCCTCCCCGCCCTGATTCAGAGTGTGCGCTCGCAAACAGCGAGTGCCTCTGAATCAGGCCCTGTGTCGGCTGTGCAGGGGTGTTCTCAGTGCAGGGTGCCGGCGGTGTTGGCAGAGCAGGGGTGCCAGCGGTGTCCTCAGTGCAGGTTTGCTGACTGTGTCGGCAGTGCATGGGTGTTCTCAGTGCAGGGTGCCGGCGGTGTTGGCAGAGCAGGGGTGCCAGCGGTGTCCTCAGTGCAGGTTTGCTGACTGTGTCGGCAGTGCATGGGTGTTCTCAATGCAGGGTGACGGCGGTGTCGGCAGAGCGGAGGTGCCAGCGGTGTCCTCAGTGCATATGTGCTGACAGTGTTGGCGGTGCAGGGGTGCTGGTGGTGTCCTCAGTGTGGGAGTGTCGGCAGAGTCAGCAGTGAGGGGGTCGCTGACGGTGTCCTCAGTACATGGGGCAGCATTGCAGGGGTGCAGGCAGTGTTGGCATCGTTGGTGTTGGCAGTGGTAGATGCTGCCAGGGGGGTTGCCGGTGGTGTCAGCAGCAGGGGGTACCAGCGGTGTCAGGCGGCGGGGATGGCGGGCGCCATCTTCTTTTTCATCAAGTGCATTTTCAATGGGCTTAACGCTGATTGGCTGAGAGCCGTGACGGGTTGCAAGGTTTTGCCTCGGGTGAGGGATCTGGGGCAGGCAGGGAGATCCGAGCTTTGCTCGGATCGCCCCGGATTCTCTAAATTTGAGTGGGTTAGGATCTCTGAGATCCAAACTCGCTCATCTCTAGTCGGCGGACATCTCTAGTTAAAAGGCAGCCAGCCTTTCTCTACATTCCTGGTTATAGCTTCTTGCCTTGGAGATAGCCTGCTGATCCTGGTGTCTACTCAGTGCTGTTGGATTCCTTTATAACTGTGTGCCTAGCCAGTCTGATCTATGGTCTCATGATTCCTGCAAAACATCTATTGCTAAGTATCATCTTGTTCTCGGTGGAACAAGATTCTTGGATACAAAGATGTTAATCAAGCCAAACAAACAAATATATTTCAGTTAAAAATACATTTATTACAAAGTAACACAAAATATATTATAAACACTTAGCTGCTCATTAGCTCATCTACGTAGGGTATAAATGGTTTTCATTTCCAGGAGCCCCCTCCAACATCTTGGAGCTGGAATCTCGCACATCGAGAGAAAGGCTAAGGCTGATGAATGTGCTTTGTCTTGAACTTTTATACCAGCCTGCCAGTGAGCTCACAACACAATTTACAAATATGGGTATAAATCTATTTCAAGCTAATCTGTTGGTTAAATAATGATAAGAAAGGCATAACACATTTACACATGTGTAGATTCCTAAAGACAATGCCTTGAGGATTTATGGCTTATCTGGTTTTCACATTCCTTTGTACCACCTATTTCTGACCACGATCTAATGCCTGACACATTCATAAAAGCACTGAACACAACATGGCTTTCAGCAGCCATTTTTGCTCTCCCATTACACATCTTATTTACTTTTGGAAACGTGACATTGTTGTTTGCTATCACCTGTTACAGTTTGTTTGTACTAAGGGCCTTATTCAGACCCGCTCGCTAAGAAGTGTTCTCACTCAGCCAGCCGATATTTGCATTCTGCTCATGCGTACGCATCGCAGTGCGCATGCATGAACCAGTGTGAGTGATCGGGAAGCATTCGCTCGCTGCGCATAGACAGCCCGACAGGAGAAGCCGTTTGTGGGTGGTGACAGGGGCTGGCTGCTAGAAACAGGGGAGTGGAGGTGAGAACGTAGGCGTGCCTGAGCGTCTTTAAGCCATTTCAAAGGCATGCATAATTAACAGGCAGCATCATAGCACACGTCACTTGGCTGAATTTTACACTGTAGCACTTGCAGGGCTTGCAGTAGGGTATGGTCAACCACAAGCGCTGTGTATGCATCCGACGGTAATCGATGTTACCGATGGTTGAATACACTTCCTGGGGATGACGTACGCAAGTGGGCATCTTAAGACAGGCTGGTGTGCATCTGCATACACAGAGCGATCGCATGCCAAGACATAGAGGGCGTGCTAATGCCTTGCCATGTGATCGCCTGCATTGCCGAATTTGCATACACATATAGCGAGCGAATGCATCTAGCGAGCGGGTCTGAATTGAGCCCTAAGTTCCTGCTGTGATTATTTACACAAATATTGAACCATTCAGTCTCATTGTATTGCATATGGTTTTCTACTACAGCCTTTATCATGTGATCACCTGTCATTTTGTATAAACCTCTACAACTACAGTATAAACTAGAGTTTAAGACCTGGTGGCATCTCAGTACTGGTGAGAGTATCAATCTACATCTATTTACTAAGCCTTGGATGGAGATAAAGTGGACGGAGATAAAGTACCAGCCAATGAGGTCTTAACTCATTTTTCATACACAGCCTGTGACATGGCAGTCAGGAGTTGATCGGCTGGTACTTTATCTCCATTCATTTTATCTCCATCCAAGGCTTAGTAAATAGACCCTTGAGAATCTCTAAGTAAATAAGGGTAGTTGTTATAGGCAGAAGACATTATCATATGGTTCTAGAGGGTGCAAAATTGGCAGGTGTTTCATAACAAGGGGTGGGATCAGAACAGGTTTATCAGTCTTAGGGGCCTGTTTATTAAGCATTTGTTTTCATTAAATTATGTAGAAACTGCATAATTTTATAAAATGTTGCTATGTGCTAACAGCCTGACGCTGGAGATTTCACAGAATCTCCTGCAGAAGGCTGCATTCTGACCGGAGGCATCACTGGCAGTGGCCCATGCCCACTGATGTGTGCCACTTTGGGGGCATAACCATGTGTCACATCCCTGTCCTCGTCACTCTATGGGCTTGCCCAGCACTCTGGAAGCTGCTGGGAAGCCCCCAGTCTCCCTCAGCACAGTGTGAATCATCCATCACCCCGCTTGTAGTGGAAAAGCTAATTTCACATCAGCATTGGCATAACTGCAAATGATATTGTGTTGCTAAAAACATGTCATTTGTATGAAGCATCCTTTGTGTATGAAAAGATGACAAACCTTTTGAAGCTGGGCAAGAGAGGTTATAGTAAGTCACCCATTTGTATTTCCATTCCATTTTGTTAACGTAACTTAACCTAAGCCTAGAAATGAATACACAGACACATTTTTGCGATTAAAAGTGGTTACAGCCAGAATTTATTGATCAAATTGAAATTAGAAATAGGTGGCAGGTAGAAAGCAGTGCTCTGAGGCCACAGCCGTATGGAAATAAATAAATAATAGGGGTGGAACCCCGCCCCATGCAGACTGACCTGAGGCAGTACCATCCCCTCTGAATTGGCACAGCCTTGGCCCTTCCCTTGGACAGGGACCAGGTCCCCACTTTGGGCGGTGACCAACTTGCCACTCTCAAAGGAAAGATGCTCCCCCAGGCACACCTGCACTAATAAATAGGCCACCCAGGAGCACTGCTTCCCACCAGGCTGCACTTCTACCAGTTAGAAGAAAACACAGAAATGTACAATCCAACAAAAACAAAAATTTGTGGCATGCGCATCAGCTGCACTGCGCGCGCGCAAGCCCCGGATCGAGAGAGAAATTCTCTTGCTCTGGGACTCACTACAAAAGGAGTTGGCTGTCGATGGTGATCGACAGCTCGCCCCGTTTTGTAGGTGGGGCAGGGGGGTGTATTCCCGACGGAACGCCTGCCATTTGGGGGTGGCCCCACTGACATCTAATAGAGCCAAAAGCTCTCTGGGGCTTGCGGTAGACGAGACCCTACCTCAAGGGTCTCGTCGCAAGACCATCAAGACCATCAACCTGGCAGCTCGCTAAAGCTGTGGGTGGTCATCCACAGCCTAGCGAGAGGCCAGGAGGCCGGAACTGAAAATAGAAGCTGCCGTCCTCATTCAGAGCGAGCGCTCGCATTTTGCGAGCGGCTCTGAATGAGGTCCTCAGAACATTCAAGAGTACAATATCCATCGTGATATGGACTGATAATACTGGTGGCAGTAAATGACACCCACTTCACTGCTATGTTCTATAATTTTTATGACAATCATACATTGCTAATTAGAAATGTGCGGGTCCGGATTTCTGAAATCTGAACATACCTGAATTTAGGGGTACCGAGTAGAACTGGGTCAAGGTTTGTATTCACTTTTGTGACCCGGTTCGGATTTGTTGCCGGTTCGGAACATGAATTTAAAAACCGAACTCGGGTTTTGTATTCTGACATTTTAGCTGTTTTATAATTTTTTATCGAGTTTTAAGCAATTTTCTATCGGTTTTCGTAAATTTTTATCCGAATCCAAAAACAAAACACGAAGATGAATACAGATCCAAAACCAAAACACGGGTTTGCGTACATCTCTTGTGCTGCTAATCATAATTTACTTA
Source organism: Taudactylus pleione (assembly GCA_031769625.1). Classification (NCBI taxonomy): domain Eukaryota; kingdom Metazoa; phylum Chordata; class Amphibia; order Anura; family Myobatrachidae; genus Taudactylus; species Taudactylus pleione. The sequence continues at coordinate 13,814,768 of JAUIMM010000188.1, forward strand.
TAGATTGAAGTATAATTCTATTAAGTAATATGTCTGTTTTAGCAGTGTTTTCTTGTCTTAATGTTAAATTTTAGTTGCACCCCTTTGGCTCCAACTTTTCTGTCTAACATAAGATCCCCATCACTGCAAAGCAACATCTAGAATTGTAAAAACATTTGGAAAGTGGAAAAAGCCTCCGGGCTCTTTGCTAGGCTGCAAACATACAAATAAAACAGAACCTATTTTTAACAGAAGATGGAAATATATTGGGAATATGGCAAAAGTTAAAACGCATAAACACAGCCTTATAAATTATAATATATACAGATTACGTCAAGGTTTAGCAATAATTTTGAAAAGTACAATTCACATTGGATTTTAATTTGTTCAAATGGTTGTTATATTTCTATACTAAATCTCTACTTGTTCCTCATAATTTAGGGGCGCCCTTTGCCCGAACATATGGAGGTAACTATTTTGTGGATGAAAACAATACAATGATAATGAATCACTTAATTAGATTTTTTTTAATTAATAGTTTCTTACTATTATTATTATTAAGTGTCACAATAATAATAATAATAACAATAACAATAATAATAACAACAACAACTAGATGTTGCCCGCTGCTTGCTTAGAATGAAATCCCTTCTGAAAACATTTTTTTGTTATTTGTGGTGTATTAGTTGTATTGCTTTGCATAGGGGCCCCGTTGCGGGAGTGGCAACGTGAACAGCAGTGCTATACAGACTGGTCACAGCAGCACCTTCACCCACCACTCACACCTATGTCACTATGTGCCCTGTGCACAGACTGCTATGTAACCTCTCCTATTCACCCACCACTCACACCTATGTCATTGCGTGCCCTGTGCACAGACTGCTATGTGACCTCTCCTACTCACCCACCACTCACACCAATGTCACTATATGCCCTGTGCACAGACTGCTATGTAACCTCTCCTATTCACCCACCACTCACACCTATGTCACTGCATGCCCTGTGCACAGACTGCTATGTGACCTCTCCTACTCACCCACCACTCACACCAATGTCACTGCGTGCCCTGTGCACAGACTGCTATGTAACCTCTCCTATTCACCCACCACTCACACCAATGTCACTGTGTGCCCTGTGCACAGACTGCTATGTAACCTCTCCTATTCACCCACCACTCACACCTATGTCACTATGTGCCCTGTGCACAGACTGCTATGTAACCTCTCCTATTCACCCACCACTCACACCTATGTCACTGCGTGCCCTGTGCACAGACTGCTATGTAACCTCTCCTATTCTCCCACCACTCACACCAATGTCACTGTGTGCCCTGTGCACAGACTGCTATGTAACCTCTCCTATTCACCCACCTCTCAAACCAATGTCACTTTGTGCCCTGTGCACAGACTGCTATGTAACCTCTCCTATTCACCAACCACTCACACCAATGTCACTGTGTGCCAAGTGCACAGACTGCTATGTAACCTATCCTATTCACTCACCTCTCACACCAATGTCACTGTGTGCCCTGTGCACAGACTGCTATGTAACCTCTCCTATTCCCCCACCTAACACAGCAATGTCACTGTGTGCCCTGTGCACAGACTGCTATGTAACCTCTCCTATTCACCCACCACTCACACCAATGTCACTCTGTGCCCTATGTACAGACTGCTATGTAACCTCTCCTGTTCACCCATCTATCACACCTATGTCACTGTGTGCCCTGTGCACAGACTGCTATGTAACCTCTCCTGCTCACCCATCTCTCACACCAATGTCACTGTGTGCATTGTGCACAGACTGCTACGTAGCCTATCCTATTCACCCATCACTCACACCAATGTCACTGTTTGCCCTGTGCACAGACTGCTATGTAACCTCTCCTATTCACCCACCACTCACACCAATGTCAATGTGTGGCCTGTGCACAGTCTGCTATGTAACCTCTCCTATTCACCCACCACTCAAACCAAAGTCACTGTGTGCCCTGTCCAAAGACTGCTATGTAGCCTATCCTATTAACCCACCACTCACACCAATGTCACTGTGTGCACTGTGCACAGACTGCAATGTAACTTTTCCTATTCACTCACCTCTCACACCAATGTCACTGTGTGCCCTGTGCACAGACTGCCATGTAACCTATCCTATTCAACCACATCTCACACCAATGTCACTGTGTGCCCTGTACACAGACTGCTATGTAGCCTCTCCTATTCAACCACCACTCACACCAATGTCACTGTGTGCCCTGTGCACAGACTGCTATGTAGCCTCTCCTATTCACCCACCTCTCACACCAATGTCACTGTGTGCCCTGTGCACAGACTGCTATGTAGCCTTTCCTATTCACAAACCACTCACACCAATGTCACTGTGTGCCCTGTGCATAGACTGTTATATAGCCTATCCTATTCACCCACCACTCACACCAATGTCACTGTGTGCCCTGTGCACAGACTGCTATGTTGCCTATCCTATTCACCCACCTCTCACACCAATGTCACTGCGTGCCCTGTGCACAGACTGATATGTAGCCTATCATATTCCCCCACCACTCACACCAATGTCACCCAATGTCACTGTGTGCAATGTGCACAGACTGCTATGTAGCCTATCCTATTCACCCACCTCTCACACCAATGTCACTGTGTGCCCTGAGTACAGACTGTTATGTAGCCTCTGCTATTCACCCACCACTCACACCAATGCCTGACTCGGATCTAAAATCGAGGCAAAAGTCATCATCCCGCCTTCCGGGTCTCGCGGGTTTTGGATCCTATATAAGGTACCTGCGTCGGCGCCATTTTCTCACTCGGCTGTGGACAGTGAAGAGGGAGGGTGGGAGTTAGGGCTGGCTGGGATTGTTTAGTGTAGTGCAGTGTAGTGTTGTGTTGTGCTGTGCTGCTGTTGTCCATAGGTGCTGTGTCCACTCCTTCAAAGTCCATAGGGGCTGGCTGGACTGTGTTGTGCAGTCAGTTGTCCATAGTCCTGTGCAGTGTCCCAGTCCTAAAGGGGTGCTTTAGTGTTGTCCAGGGGGTGATCTGTCCATCAGGGGTGCTCCCCCCAAGTGCAAATAAAATATTTTTTTTCTGTGTTTGTGAATATTGTGCACAGTAGCCACATGTGCATCAACAAAGTAGTGCCAAGCGTGCGCCTGTGTCATAAGTAAAGGGCCGGCTGGCTTGACCGTTAAAGGGTGCTGTAACCCCCAAAGTGCACTCCAAACAAAATAAAAAATATTTTCTGTGTTTGTGAATTGTGTGCACTGTGGCTGCACGTGCATCAACAAAGGAGCAGCGCCAAGTGTGCGCCTGTGTCCCCTAAGTAAAGGGCCGGCTGGCTCATTTCTTAAAGGGTGGTGTAATCCACAAAGTGCACTAGTCTCCAACAAAAAAAAAAATTATTTTCTGTGTTTGTGTGCGCCTTAGCCGCACGTATATATCAATAAAACATAAATGGAGGACCAAACTTTCTCCGATAAATAAATAAAATAGGGAAAGATCAAGAACCATTTCCTCCTAGTGCTGTTGCTGCTGCCGTCTAGATTCCACCTGCATCCTCAAAGCAGCAGCGACAAGCGTGCATCTGTCTGTTAAAGGGAGGTGTAACCCCCAAAGTGCGCTCCACAAAAAATAAAAAATTCTTCTTTTTTTTCTGTCTTTGTGAAATGTGTGGGCTGTAGCCACACCTGCATCCTCAAAGCAGCAGCGACAAGTGTGCATCTGTCTGTAAAAGGGAGGTGTAACCCTCAAAGTGCGCTCCACAAACAATAAAAAAATTCTTTTTTTTTCTGTCTTTGTGAATTGTGTGGGCTGTAGCCGCACCTGCATCCTCAAAGCAGCAGCGACAAGTGTGTGTCTGTCTGTTAGAGGGTAATGTAACCCCCAAAGTGCACTTCTCAAAAATAAAAAATTCTTCTTTTTTTTCCAGTCTTTGTGAAATGTGTGAGCTGTATCCGCACCTGCATCCTCAAAGCAGCAGTGACAAGCGTGCATCTGTCTGTTAAAGGGTGGTGTAACCCCCAAAGTGCGCTCCAACCAAAATAAAATAATCTTCTTTTTTTCTGTGTTTGTGTGTGAAATGTATGCGCAGTAGCCGCACCTGCATTTTCAAAGCAGCAGCGACAAGCAGGCATCTGTCTGTTAAAGGGTGGTGTAATCCTCAAAGTGCGCTCCACAAAAAATAAAAAATTCATATTTTTTTTTCTGTCTTTGTGAATTGTATGCACTGTAGCTGCACGTGCATCAACAAAGGAGCAGCGCCAAGCGTGCTTCTGTGTCCCATAAGTCTGTTAAAGGGTGGTGTAACCCCCAAAGTGCTACAAAAAATAAAAATATATATTTTTTCTGTGTTTGTGACTTGTGTGCGATGTAGCCACACGTGCATCAACACAGTAGCAGTGCCAAGCGTGCACCTGTGTCATAAGTCAAGGGCCGGTTTGGACATCTGGTCTGGACTGAAGGATGTGCCAACAATTTCTGACAAGTCTACTGTCACTGCATATGATACTGTCCTCAAAGCAGCAGCGACAAGCATGCGTCTGTCTGTTAAAGGGTGGTGTAACCCTCAAAGTGAGCTCCACAAACAATAAACAAATTCTTTTTTTTCTGTCTTTGTGAATTGTGTAGGCTGTAGCCGCACCTGCATCCTCAAAGCAGCAGCGACAAGCGTGCGTCTGTCTGTTAAAGGGTGGTGTAACCCTCAAAGTGCGCTCCACAAACAATAAAAAAATCTTCTTTTTTTTTCTATCTTTGTGAATTGTGTGGGCTGTATCCGCACCTGCATCCTCAAAGCAGCAGCGACAAGCGTGCGTCTGTCTGTTAAACGGTGGTGTAACCCTCAAAGTGCGCTCCACAAAAAATAAAAAAATATTTTTTTTCTGTCTTTGTGAATTGTGTGTGCACTGTAGCTGCACGTGCATCAACAAAGGAGCAGTGCCAAGTGTGCGCCTGTGTCCCATAATTCTGTTAAAGAGTGGTGTAACCCCCAAAGTGCTCCAAAAAATAAAAAACAATTTTTTTTCTGTGTTTGTGACTTGTGTGCGATGTAGCCACACATGTATCAACACAGTAGCAGTGCCAAGCGTGCGCCTGTGTCATAAGTCAAGGGCCGGTTTGGACATCTGGTCCGGACTGAAGGACGTGCCAACAATTTCTGACAAGTCTACTGTCACTGCATATGATACTGTCCTCAAAGCAGCAGCGAGAAGCATGCGTCTGTATGTTAATGGGTGGTGTAACCCTCAAAGTGCGCTCCACAAACAATAAAAAAATTCTTTTTTTTTCTGTCTTTGTGAATTGTGTGGGCTGTAGCCGCACCTGCAGCCTCAAAGTAGCAGCGACAAGCGTGTGTCTGTCTGTTAAAGGGTGGTGTAACCCTCAAAGTGTGCTCCACAAAAAGTAAAAAATTCTTTTTTTTTCTGTCTTTGTGAATTGTATGGGCTGTAGCTGCACCTGCATCCTCAAAGCAGCAGCAACAAGCATGTGTCTGTCTGTTAAAGGATTACCTCAGTGACAGCATCCAAGTAGGCATGTCAGACAGTCCATACATGTACTGGCAGGAAAAAGAGGCAATTTTGGAGGCCCCTGTACAAACTGGCTCTATTTTACCTGAGTTGCCCCCCCTCCAGTGTGTACTCTGAAAGAGTGTTTAGTGCAGCCGGGAACCTTGTTAGCGAATGGCGTAGGAGGTTGCTTCCACAAAATGTGGAGAAGATGATGTTCATAAAAATGAATTATCAACTCTTCCAGGGAGACCAGCCTTCAGAACGTACAGAGGGACCTGTGGTGGTGGATTCCAGCGGGGATGAATTAATACTCTGTGAGGATGAGGATGTACACAACACTGAAGAGGGTGAGGAATCGGTGAATGAGGAGGATGAGGACGACATCTTGCCTCCGTAGTGCCAGTTTGTGCAGGGACAGATTAATTGCCAGCTTGTTTTGTTCACATTGTGCACACAGTAATGCCAAATACACATTATGCCAAACAGTAATGCCCATTACATCCCACCCTGACAGATCTACTTCACCAACCCTCCTTTCTGCTCCTGCCAGTCCATCACCTCAGCTCAAGAAAGGTTGCACAGTTTTTATGTCTGTGTAGAACCAGATTATTGGGAACATAGTTTATAACCTGTAAACTGTGTATCAAATTAGTGCCCCTTATACAGTGCCCCCTGTAGTTGTGCCCCAAAATGCAATTCCCCCTATACTAGTGCCCCTTATGCAATGCCCCCTGTAGTAGTGCCCCTTATGCAAAGCCCCCTGTAGTAGTGCCCCTTTTGCAATGTCCCCTGTAGTAGTGCCCCTTATGCAATGCCCCCTGTAGTAATGCCCCTTATGCAATGTCCCCTGTAGTAGTGCCCATTATGCAATGCCCCCTGTAGTAGTGCCCCTTATGCAATGCCCCCTGTAGTAGTGCCCCTTATGCAATGCCCCCTGTAGTAGTGCCCTTTATGCAATGCCCCCTGTAGTAGTGCCCATTATGCAGGGCCCCCTGTAGTAGTGCCCATTATGCAGGGCCCCCTGTAGTAGTGCCCATTAAAGTAATGCCCCTGTAGTAGTGCCCATTATGCAGGGCCCCCTGTAGTGCCCCTTCTAGTAGTTAGCCCCCTGTAGTTAGCTCCCTGTAGGTAGCCGCCTGTAGTTAGCCGCCTGTAGTTAGCCCCCTGTAGTTAGCCGCCTGCAGTTAGCCCCCTGTAGTTAGCCGCCTGTAGTTAGCTGCCTGTAGTTAGCCGCCTGTAGTTAGCCCCCTGTAGTTAGCCACCTGTAGTTAGCCCCCTGTAGTTAGCCGCCTGTAGTTAGCCGCCTGTAGTTAGCCCCCTGTAGTTGCTACCCCCCTCTGCGCGCACACAAACACACACACAGAAAAGAAAAAAACACAAACACTTATCTTTATCCCAGCTCCCGTGCAGCTGCGGTCAATACCCCAGCGTCCACTCCTCGGCACTATGGAATTGACGTCATTACATCACTCCCATAGTGCTCTGCGGGACCCGGAAGATGGAGATCACTCCTGAGCTCCATCCCCGGCGTCCGCTCCTCTGCAGTATGGGATTGACGTCATTACGTCACTCCCATAGTGCCCTGTGGGACCCGGAAGATGGAGGGAGCTCCGTCCTCCGGCTGCCGCTGGGGGTTTGAATAGGAGCCGGGCACCCGCTGGTAACACACTCAGCGGGTGCCCAGCAGATGGAGGGTGCAGGGGGTGCGACCACACCCCCTGCACCCTCCGTAGTTACTAATACTGCCCCCGTAGCCCCCAAGCTACCCAGCACCTCCAAGCCACCGTGGGGGCTGCGGGGCAGTAGTTACGCCACTGCAAAGACTGCTATGTAGCCTCTCCTATTCAACCACCACTCACAACAATGTCACAGTGTGCCCTGTGCACAGACTGCTATGCAACCTCTCCTATTCACCCACCTCTCACACCAATGTCACTGTGTGCCCTGAGCACAGACTGCTATGTAGCCTATCCTATTCACTCACCTCTCACACCAATGTCACTGTGTACCCTGTGCACAGACTGCTATGTAACCTCTCCTGTTCACCCACCACTCACACCAATGTCACTGTGTGCCCTTTGCACAGACTGCTATGTTGCCTATCCTATTCACTCAGCTCTCACACCAATGTCACTGTGTGCCCTTTACACAGACTGCTATGTAGCCTCTCCTATTCACCCACCACTCACACCAATGTCACTGTGTGCCCTGTGCACAGACTGCTATGTAGCCAATCCTATGCACCCATCACTCACACCAATGTCACTGTGTACCTTGTGTACAGAGTGCTATGTAACCTGTCCTATTCACCCACCACTCACACCAATGTCACTGTGTGCCCTGTGCACAGACTGCTATGTAACCTCTCCTATTCACCCACCACTCACACCAATGTCACTGTGTGCCCTGTGCACAGACTGCTATGTAACCTCTCCTATTCACCTACCACTCACACCAATGTCACTGTGTCTCCAGTGCACAGACTGCTATATAACCTCTCCTATTCACCCACCACTCACACCAATGTCACTGTGTGCCCTGTGCACAGACTGCTGTGTAACCTATGCTATTCATCCACCTCTCACACCAATGTCACTGTGTGCCTTGTGCACAGACTGCTATGTAACCTATCCTATTCACCTACCACTCACACCAATGTCGCTGTGTGCCAAGTGCACAGACTGCTATGTAACCTTTCCTATTCACCCACCACTCACACCATTGTCACTGTGTGCCCTGTGCACAGAATGCTATGTAACCTATCCTATTCATCCACCTCCCACACCAATGTCTCTGTGTGTCCTGTGCACAGACTGCTATGTAACCTCTCCTATTCACCCACCACTCACACCAATGTCACTGTGTGCCCTGTGCACAGGCTGCTATGTAACCTCTCCTATTCACCCACCACTCACACCTATGTCACTGTGTGCCCTGTGCACAGACTGCTATGTAACCTCTCCTATTCACCCACCTCTCTCACCAATGTCACTGTGTGCCCTGTGCACAGACTGCTATGTAACCACTCCTATTCACCCACCACTCACACCAATGTTACTGTGTGTCCTGTGCACAGACTGCTATGTAACCCATCCTATTCACCCACCACTCACACCAATGTCACTGTGTGCCCCGTGCACAGACTGCTATGTAACCTCTCCTTTTGACCCTCTACTCACAACTATGTCACTGTGTGCCCTGTGCACTGACTGGTATGTAACCTCTCCTATTCACCCATCTCTCACACCATTGTCACTGTGTGCCCTGTGCACAGACTGCTATGTAACCTCTCCTATTCACCCACCACTCACACCATTGTCACTGTGTGCCCTGTGCACAGAATGCTATGTAACCTATCCTATTCACCCACCTCTCACACCAATGTCACTGTGTGTCCTGTGCACAGACTGCTATATAACCTCTCCTATTCACCCACCACTCAAACCAATGTCACTGTGTGCCCTGTGCACAGTCTGCTATGCAACCTCTCCTATTCACCCACCACTCACACCAATGTCACTGTGTGCCCTGTGCACAGACTGCTATGTAACCTCTCCTATTCAAATACCACTCACACCAATGTCACTGTGTCTCCAGTGCACAGACTTCTATATAACCTCTCCTATTCACCCACCACTCACACCAATGTCACTGTGTGCCCTGTGCACAGACTGCTGTGTAACCTATGCTATTCACCCACCTCTCACACGAATGTCACTGTGTGCCCTGTGCACAGACTGCTATGTAACCTATCCTATTCACCTACCACTCACACCAATGTCACTGTGTGCCAAATGCACAGACTACTATGTAACCTTTCCTATTCACCCACCACTCACACCATTGTCACTGTGTGCCCTGTGCACAGAATGCTATGTAACCTATCCTATTCATCCACCTCCCACACCAATGTCTCTGTGTGTCCTGTGCACAGACTGCTATGTAACCTCTCCTATTCACCCACCACTCACACCAATGTCACTGTGTGCCCTGTGCACAGGCTGCTATGTAACCTCTCCTATTCACCCACCACTCACACCTATGTCACTGTGTGCCCTGTGCACAGACTGCTATGTAACCTCTCCTATTCACCCACCTCTCTCACCAATGTCACTGTGTGCCCTGTGCACAGACCGCTATGTAACCTCTCCTATTCACCCACCACTCACACCAATGTTACTGTGTGTCCTGTGCACAGACTGCTATGTAACCCATCCTATTCACCCACCACTCACACCAATGTCACTGTGTGCCCCGTGCACAGACTGCTATGTAACCTCTCCTTTTGACCCTCTACTCACACCTATGTCACTGTGAGCCCTGTGCACTGACTGGTATGTAACCTCTCCTATTCACCCACCTCTCTCACACCATTGTCACTGTGTGCCCTGTGCACAGACTGCTATGTAACCTCTCCTATTCACCCACCACTCACACCATTGTCACTGTGTGCCCTGTGCACAGACTGCTATATAACCTCTCCTATTCACCCACCACTCAAACCAATGTCACTGTGTGCCCTGTGCACAGGCTGCTATGTAACCTCTCCTATTGACCCACCACTCACACCTATGTCACTGTGTGCCCTGTGCACAGACTGCTATGTAACCTCTCCTATTCACCCACCTCTCACACCAATGTCACTGTGTGCCCTGTGCACAGACTGCTATGTAACCTCTTCTATTCACCCACCACTCACACCAATGTTACTGTGTGCACTTTGCACAGACTGCTATGTAACCTCTCCTATTCACCCACCACTCACACCAATGTCACTGTGTGCCCTGTGCACAGACTGCTATGTAACCTATCCTATTCCCCCCACCTCACACACCAATGTCACTGTGTGCCCTATGCACAGACTGCTATGTAACCTATCCTATTCCCCCCACCTCACACACCAATGTCACTGTGTGCCCTGTGCACAGACTACTTTGTAACCTCTCCTATTCACCCACCACTCACACCAATGTTACTGTGTGCCCTGTGCACAGACTGCTATGTAACCTCTCCTATTCCCCCACATCACACACCAATGTCACTGTGTGTCCCGTGCACAGACTGCTATGTAACCTCTCCTATTGACCCTACACTCACACCTATGTCACTGTGTGCCCTGTGCACAGACTGCTATGTAACCTCTCCTATTCACCCACCACTCACACCAATGTCTCTGTGTGCCCTGTGCACAGACTGCTATGTAACCTCTCTTATTCACCCACCACTCAAACCAAAGTCACTGTGTGCCCTGTGCAAAGACTGCTATGTAGCCTATCCTATTCACCCACCACTCACACCAATGTCACTGTGTGCACTGTGCTCAGACTGCTATGTAACCTCTCCTATTCACCCACCACTCACACCAATGTCTCTGTGTGCCCTGTGCACAGACTGCTATGTAACCTCTCTTATTCACCCACCACTCAAAACAAAGTCACTGTGTGCCCTGTGCACAGAATGCTATGTAGCCTCTCCTATTCACCCACCACCAACACCAATGTCACTGTGTGCACTGTGCTCAGACTGCTATGTAACCTCTCCTATTCACCCACCACTCACACCAATGTTACTGTTTGCCCAGTGCACAGACTGCTATGTAACCTCTCCTATTCACCAACCACTCACACCAATGTCACTGTGTGCCCTGTGCACAGACTGCTATGTAACCTCTCCTATTCACCCACCTCTCTCACCAATGTCACTGTGTGCCCTGTGCACAGACTGCTATGTAACCTCTCCTATTCACCCACCACTCACACCAATGTTACTGTGTGTCCTGTGCACAGACTGCTATGTAACCCATCCTATTCACCCACCACTCACACCAATGTCACTGTGTGCCCCGTGCACAGACTGCTATGTAACCTCTCCTTTTGACCCTCTACTCACACCTATGTCACTGTGTGCCCTGTGCACTGACTGGTATGTAACCTCTCCTATTCACCCATCTCTCACACCATTGTCACTGTGTGCCCTGTGCACAGACTGCTATGTTACCTCTCCTATTCACCCACCACTCACACCATTGTCACTGTGTGCCCTGTGCACAGAATGCTATGTAACCTATCCTATTCACCCACCTCTCACACCAATGTCACTGTGTGTCCTGTGCACAGACTGCTATATAACCTCTCCTATTCACCCACCACTCAAACCAATGTCACTGTGTGCCCTGTGCACAGGCTGCTATGTAACCTCTCCTATTCACCCACCACTCACACCAATGTCATTGTGTGCCCTGTGCACAGACTGCTATGAAACCTCTCCTATTCACCTACCACTCACACCAATGTCACTGTGTCTCCAGTGCACAGACTTCTATATAACCTCTCCTATTCACCCACCACTCACACCAATGTCACTGTGTGCCCTGTGCACAGACTGCTGTGTAACCTATGCTATTCACCCACCTCTCACACGAATGTCACTGTGTGCCCTATGCACAGACTGCTATGTAACCTATCCTATTCCCCCCACCTCAAACACCAATGTCACTGTGTGCCCTGTGCACAGACTACTTTGTAACCTCTCCTATTCACCCACCACTCACACCAATGTTACTGTGTGCCCTGTGCACAGACTGCTATGTAACCTCTCCTATTCCCCCACATCACACACCAATGTCACTGTGTGTCCCGTGCACAGACTGCTATGTAACCTCTCCTATTGACCCTACACTCACACCTATGTCACTGTGTGCCCTGTGCACAGACTGCTATGTAACGTCTCCTATTCACCCATCTCTCACACCAATGTCACTGTGTGCCCTGTGCACAGACTGCTATATAGCCTATCCTATTCACCCACCACTCACACCAATGTTACTGTGTGCCCTGTGCACAGACTGCTATGTAACCTCTCCTATTCACCCACCACTCACACCAATGTCACTGTGTGCCCTGTGCACAGACTGCTATGTAACCTCTCCTATTCACCCACCACTCACACCAATGTCTCTGTGTGCCCTGTGCACAGACTGCTATGTAACCTCTCTTATTCACCCACCACTCAAACCAAAGTCACTGTGTGCCCTGTGCAAAGACTGCTATGTAGCCTATCCTATTCACCCACCACTCACACCAATGTCACTGTGTGCACTGTGCTCAGACTGCTATGTAACCTCTCCTATTCACCCACCACTCACACCAATGTCTCTGTGTGCCCTGTGCACAGACTGCTATGTAACCTCTCTTATTCACCCACCACTCAAAACAAAGTCACTGTGTGCCCTGTGCACAGAATGCTATGTAGCCTCTCCTATTCACCCACCACCAACACCAATGTCACTGTGTGCACTGTGCTCAGACTGCTATGTAACCTCTCCTATTCACCCACCACTCACACCAATGTTACTGTTTGCCCAGTGCACAGACTACTATGTAACCTCTCCTATTCACCAACCACTCACACCAATGTCACTGTGTGCCCTGTGCACAGACTGCTATGTAACCTCTCCTATTCACCCACCTCTCTCACCAATGTCACTGTGTGCCCTGTGCACAGACTGCTATGTAACCTCTCCTATTCACTCACCACTCACACCAATGTTACTGTGTGTCCTGTGCACAGACTGCTATGTAACCCATCCTATTCACCCACCACTCACACCAATGTCACTGTGTGCCCCGTGCACAGACTGCTATGTAACCACTCCTATTGACCCTCTACTCACACCTATGTCACTGTGTGCCCTGTGCACTGACTGGTATGTAACCTCTCCTATTCACCCATCTCTCACACCATTGTCACTGTGTGCCCTGTGCACAGACTGCTATGTTACCTCTCCTATTCACCCACCACTCACACCATTGTCACTGTGTGCCCTGTGCACAGAATGCTATGTAACCTATCCTATTCACCCACCTCTCACACCAATGTCACTGTGTGTCCTGTGCACAGACTGCTATATAACCTCTCCTATTCACCCACCACTCAAACCAATGTCACTGTGTGCCCTGTGCACAGGCTGCTATGTAACCTCTCCTATTCACCCACCACTCACACCAATGTCACTGTGTGCCCTGTGCACAGACTGCTATGAAACCTCTCCTATTCACCTACCACTCACACCAATGTCACTGTGTCTCCAGTGCACAGACTTCTATATTACCTCTCCTATTCACCCACCACTCACACCAATGTCACTGTGTGCCCTGTGCACAGACTGCTGTGTAACCTATGCTATTCACCCACCTCTCACACGAATGTCACTGTGTGCACTGTGTACAGACTGCTATGTAACCTATCCTATTCACCTACCACTCACACCAATGTCACTGTGTGCCAAATGCACAGACTGCTATGTAACCTTTCCTATTCACCCACCACTCACACCATTGTCACTGTGTGCCCTGTGCACAGAATGCTATGTAACCTATCCTATTCATACACCTCCCACACCAATGTCTCTGTGTGTCCTGTGCACAGACTGCTATGTAACCTCTCCTATTCACCCACCACTCACACCAATGTCACTGTGTGCCCTGTGCACAGGCTGCTATGTAACCTCTCCTATTCACCCACCACTCACACCTATGTCACTGTGTGCCCTGTGCACAGACTGCTATGTAACCTCTCCTATTCACCCACCTCTCTCACCAATGTCACTGTGTGCCCTGTGCACAGACTGCTATGTAACCTCTCCTATTCACCTACCACTCACACCAATGTTACTGTGTGTCCTGTGCACAGACTGCTATGTAACCTCTCCTATTCACCCACCACTCACACCAATGTCACTGTGTGCCCTGTGCACAGGCTGCTATGTAACCTCTCCTATTCACCCACCACTCACACCTATGTCACTGTGTGCCCTGTGCACAGACTGCTATGTAACCTCTCCTATTCACCCACCTCTCACACCAATGTCACTGTGTGCCCTGTGCACAGACTGCTATGTAACCTCTTCTATTCACCAACCACTCACACCAATGTTACTGTGTGTACTGTGCACAGACTGCTATGTAACCTCTCCTATTCACCCACCACTCACACCAATGTCACTGTGTGCCCTGTGCACAGACTGCTATGTAACCTATCCTATTCCCCCCACCTCACACACCAATGTCACTGTGTGCCCTATGCACAGACTGCTATGTAACCTATCCTATTCCCCCCACCTCACACACCAATGTCACTGTGTGCCCTGTGCACAGACTACTTTGTAACCTCTCCTATTCACCCACCACTCACACCAATGTTACTGTGTGCCCTGTGCACAGACTGCTATGTAACCTCTCCTATTCCCCCACATCACACACCAATGTCACTGTGTGTCCCATGCACAGACTGCTATGTAACCTCTCCTATTGACCCTACACTCACACCTATGTCACTGTGTGCCCTGTGCACAGACTGCTGTGTAACGTCTCCTATTCACCCATCTCTCACACCAATGTCACTGTGTGCCCTGTGCACAGACTGCTATGTAGCCTATCCTATTCACCCACCACTCACACCAATGTTACTGTGTGCCCTGTGCACAGACTGCTATGTAACCTCTCCTATTCACCCACCACTCACACCAATGTCACTGTGTGCCCTGTGCACAGACTGCTATGTAACCTCTCCTATTCACCCACCACTCACACCAATGTCTCTGTGTGCCCTGTGCACAGACTGCTATGTAACCTCTCTTATTCACCCACCACTCAAACCAAAGTCACTGTGTGCCCTGTGCAAAGACTGCTATGTAGCCTATCCTATTCACCCACCACTCACACCAATGTCACTGTGTGCACTGTGCTCAGACTGCTATGTAAACTCTCCTATTCACCCACCACTCACACCAATGTCTCTGTGTGCCCTGTGCACAGACTGCTATGTAACCTCTCTTATTCACCCACCACTCAAACCAAAGTCACTGTGTGCCCTGTGCACAGAATGCTATGTAGCCTCTCCTATTCACCCACCACCAACACCAATGTCACTGTGTGCACTGTGCTCAGACTGCTATGTAACCTCTCCTATTCACCCACCACTCACACCAATGTTACTGTTTGCCCAGTGCACAGACTGCTATGTAACCTCTCCTATTCACCAACCACTCACACCAATGTCACTGTGTGCCCTGTGCACAGACTGCTATGTAACCTATCCTATTCACCCACCTCTCACACCAATGTCACTGTGTGCCCTGTACACAGACTGTTATTTTGGCTCTCCTATTCACCCACCACTCACACCAATGTCACTGTGTGCCCTGTGCACAGACTGCTATGTAACCTCTCCTATTCACCAACCACTCACACCAATGTCACTGTGTGCCCTGTGCACAGACTGCTATGTAACCTCTCCTATTCACCAACCACTCACACCAATGTCACTGTGTGCCCTGTGCACAGACTGCTATGTAACCTCTCCTATTCACCCACCACTCACACCAATGTCACTGTGTGCCCTGTGCACAGACTGCTATGTAACCTATTGTATTCATCCACCACTCACACCAATGTCACTGTGTGCCCTGTGCACCGATTGCTATGTAGCCTATCCTACTCATGTGATCACGGGCCCAAAGTACCTCTCTGCCCACCAGGGGCGTCTTAAGAGAGGAGGGTGCCCGTGTGAAAATAGAGGATATGGTTTAAAAAAGGAATAAAGCAGCTATAATTACGGTCTCTGATTATAGTGTCCCCATGGCCCCTCTACCTGACTTTCAGTGAGTCAGAGGGGCAACTCCATGCAACCGTATTCCAGAGTGCAGCTGCTCCTCCTGTAGCCCAGGTCAGAAGATGTGTAGGGGGTGTGGTGATGATATGGACTAAAATGGAGCTCACATCCACTAAAGTGGACAATGAATCCCCAATCTAATAGGGAGCACACCTGTAATTTATGCATAACACGGGATGGGATGATGATATAGGCTTGGGTGATGGTATAATCTAGGGTGATATATACATCATCTTCTTCATACAATATTAATTTGTCCTCACTGGAATCCACCATTTCAGGTGCCTCTGTAATTTGTGCAAGTAATTGACATTAAAGGTCTTTCTCGTAAAATGTGTAGTTCATTATGATATACATCATCTTTTCCACATTTTTGTGAAGTTGTCTCAGATCACTGACAAGGTTCCCGGCTGTGCTGATAACTCTCTCTGAGTACACACTGGAAGGTGGGCAGCCCAAGTGAAGCAAAGGCATTTTGTGTAAGGGCCTACAAATTGCCTCTTTTTCCTGCCAGTAGTTCTTTACATCTCTACAGATCTGTGGCCCTGATTCAGAGCCGGACGCTCTGACAGAGCGTTCGCTCTGAATTAGGGCCATCCCTCTGTTTATTTTGAGCGGCCTACTGGCCGCTCGCATAGCTGTGGGTGACCACCCACAGCTATAGCGAGCGGCCAAAAAGATGGTTGCGATGGTCAAGACCATGGTGATCATCGGGCTTGCAAGGAGACCCTTCTAGTAAGGTCTCGTCTGCCGCAAGCCCTGTAGTGCTTTCGGCTCTGCCAGAGCTGAGAGCACTCCCACTGACATCACTTTTGATGTTAGTGGGGCCGGCCCCAGACGGTAGGCGTTCCCATGGGAATGCCTCCGTCTGGCCAGCCACGCCCCCAGTACACCCACCATAGGGGGCGTGCTGTCACTCACCATCGACAGCATGACCCCTTTGTCGCGAGACCTGGAGCAACGGCTTGGCCGTTGCTATCCGGGTCTTGCGCATGCGCGCGATGGAACCGGCTCCCTCATTCGCTTGCGCACTGGGCCAACATCGACCCACTTGCGAGCGCTCGGCACTCGCGAGCGGGTCTGAATCAGGCCCTGTGTCCGTTGGGAAGACGAAACAATGTCTTCATCTCTTCTGGGATGAAAACCCATCCCCAGCAGCAGGCATGGTGCTCAAGAACTCAAGAAAGACACAATGTAAGACTTAAACCTTAAGGGCCATATTCAAAAGGAAGCAAAAATCTGGTGCGAAAACATAATGCAATGTAATAGGCGAAATAGTTTCGCCCATGAATACTAGACGGAAAAAAGTGCGGAATTGGTGTTTTGGGGTGCAGAGGTGTGGAAACCACCCTGTGCCCTTTGACCACCCCCCCTTTATGCAAATTGTGCAAAAAACACAAAAAAATACACAAAGAACAAACCAAAAAAGCACTTTGAAAAAATAGGTGAAAAAAATAAATGTGGGGATACAAATGCAAAAACTAGCGAAATTGCCTTTGGGGGGGTCTGGAAGTATGGGGGAGTTGTATTTTTGATTGCAGGTGCTTGCTGAAGGTACATTTTTGGCCCTTTTTAATGCTTGACTTTAGCCATTGTAAAATATGCTTGCACCCATTTTCATGTATCCCAAATTTGATGAGAATACCTATTTTTCCCCCCAAAAAAGTTGCAAAATGCTATTCTTCATCACTTGCTGACAGACACCTATTGAGACCATTCAAAGACCCCAAATATGTTCAGCAGAGCTAATTGGGGGTACCCATAGTGAACCCCCATTTCAAAGCATCTTTTGGGGGGTGTCAAGCTGATTTCCCCAAAAACAACAGGACTTCTCCTCTGTTTGAGTTTCGAGAAGAGAAGGAGGGAGTGTAGGGGTGATAGAGAAGGAGGGAGTGTCGGGGTGATAGAGAAGGAGGGAGTGTAGGGGTGATAGAGAAGGAAGGTGGGAGTAAGAGGTGCAAAGAGAGAGGGAAGGAGAGGTGTAGGGGTGGAAGGAGAAGGAGGGAGTTAGAGGTACAGAGATGAGAGGAGGAAGGAGTGAAAAGTTCAGAGTTAGAGAGTGATAGACAGTATATGAGAGGTGCAAGGGGTAACTAAGTAAGGGATGGAAGAAGTAAGAGGAGCAGAGGTGACATGTGAGACATTAAAGAAAGGGGAAATAAAACAGATATGGGGAACAGGTGGATGGACACAGGGGAGCTATGAACACAGGTAGGATAACCTTCTATAATATAATATGGTTTCTTTTATCCTATATAATGTTAAAAAGTATCTAAAATTTATTTCACATGATCAAAATCCCTAAAGCTTTTAGGGTTCTAAGTGTTCCCGAGACGTCCGACCATTCTAGTCAATATTCCATACCCCCATTCACTGATTTTATTACCGGATCTCTCTCCTGGAGCCACATGTGTGTGTATCGCATGTTGGGGGTGCTGGCGGGGGGAGGGGTGAAGGATCTTTAATAAATGATGGTGTACTTATTTACCTGCACTCATGTTTTTAAGTGGTGTCTGTGGTGTGTAGTCTTGTGTCTGTGTCAGTATGCGTGTGCGTATTTTTGTAATGCCAAACTGTCCATTAAATAAATATATAGGGAACATTTATTGTGGTTAGATTTTTTTTTTATTGGAAACCCCCCTTTCAAAATCCTGCGTTTGCCACTGCATTTGCTGTTCTGTTCCGCTTGTCCACATATTTGCTCTGGTTAAGTGGACAGTGGGTACAACGGCAGTTTGAAGGCCACTAAATTAAGATCAGAGCTGCCGCCCAGTTATTACCCGGCAGTTGTAGAGAAGAGTAGCTACTGGGGACATATAAACATATTAGCGCTTCAGACCCCCAGTGTGTCCTGATATGTAATGTACATTGACATATTGATGGAATTTGATGATTGTAAATATTGATAAAAATATTAATGACCATAAAAATTGCTATTTTTGGATAAGTTTTAGATACATGTTCATGACCTAATTTGATTGACATTTCCTGAGCGGTTTTTGAAAAAATTATTAGCCGATTTAAGGGGGTCTATTCATTATGACTTAATTTCTACATAAGCAGGTGATGATGAACATTTTCACCTACTTTTGTAGAAATAAAGTTTTGGGGCCATTCATCAAAACGGTGCAGGAAATATCACAGATTTCTCTCCTTTCTCTCTTCAGCTTACCTTTCTCTCCTGATGTGGCCCGCTGTCCCCATATACTAGTATCACAGATATGTCCTGCTTAACTTTCTCTCCTGAAATGGCCCGCTGTCCCCATTGTTGAAGCTGGATTATTGGCTGAGACAAGATCAGTTTAAAATTGAATCACAGCGACGCCATCTTGCGACTGGCCACAAGACGCCATCTTGGAAATGAGATCGCAAGATGCCATTTTGCGAATGGCCGCCCAAGCGCCATTTTGGATAAACTGACAATTAAGTACATATGGCGATATTACTATTAGCACCATGCGATTGCATCTTTCACCATTTCTCATATACACATTAATACGCACAATTGGACTGTTAACTAGTCGCATTTTAGCGAATGCATAAGATTCTATATGAAAACGCTGCTTATTAGCTAAATGCGCTCGCATCTGTACCAAGTTAACTAGCGTCCTCATATCAAACCCTGCATATTCACACATTACATATTCACATACAAGGTTCCATAAGCTTTAAGGTATAAGATTTAAGTTAGTTCATTTAGTATAAAAGCTGTGAAATAAAGATTATTTGGTAACTAAGGTTTTATACATGATAAGTAAGCCGTGTTTGGTTTTGTACTGATGCGTACTCTTTCAACAGAATTCTGGTATTATCGGTGTGGAGATCGTATCATGCATTCTCGACTTATGGACCGCAGAGACTTCAAGCAACAAAATGTATATGATATGAATAACTGTTAGGATGTTACATGAGGCGGGAATCCAGAGACCCCCAGTTGTTGGAGGCTGGGTTGGGTCTATTTGAAACAGCCTATTAAACGCTCTGTAACAGATGCATCCCCCTTGGGAACCAATGGCATCAGCAACAAACTTCTCTATTGTGTTGTCTATTTCTGGGGGATATAAATATGTGTGCTTCAATACTGGGTTTTTAGTCTTCGTGCTGAATGCTTATAGACGAGGGATTTCTTGCTGATGCCTAACATCTGGTCCGGAAGCTCTGCGTATGTATACTGTACTTGGGTCTGTATAATTCCTTTGCGCCGAATTGTGTCTGGATCAATAGCGTGTAACTGACTATACTTTTTACTTGATAAAAAAATATATATTCTGCGCTATGGATGTTATTTTGAAAGCAGCTCCTAATAAAATAATTTCAATATGTAACAAATAAAGAGCGCTTGTGAATAAACATGTATGAATGTAACGCAATACCTGTAAAAAAAAAAAAAAAAAGAAAAAAAAAAAAGGGATTAGTAAAAGATGTTTAAAACCCTTTTTTAATTTTAGGAAAGTCCATAATTGACATCAGGGTTCCGATAACATGCCTTGCAGTGCGGTGTGATACTGGAGTCAGACGTGAAAAACTAACTGTCTCTCCCTATATCTGCCTACCTTTAACGGCTTCCGCTGCGTCCGGCTGGTTCCCTGCACGGGGTGATCGTCTTCTTCGTCCGTGTAAACGGCCCGATGCTGCAAAAGTGCAGTGTGATGACGTCACTATGTCTCTGCTGTGTGTCAGATGTGCGCTAAAACCAACGCGTTTCAGGCTCCTGGCCCTTTTTCAAGGATAGCGTTCCATCCTGTGTGCTCCATTTTATTGAAAGATTTAATTGATTCAATTAAAAACCTAATTCTATAATTAGGTATAATTAGGTATAATTTCCTTTTAGAAATAAATAAAAATTAAGGTATTGCGTTTTTGTGTTTTTATTATGAGAATGGTATTATATTATAAAAAGTGATGTAAAAATTAGAGAAATTTAAGCAATGTATAGAATTAATTGATTAATAGGTATTTAAAGGAAAGCATTTATCTCTATATCCATATTTAAACCTGCAGGTTGCAAGGTTTGCATCCAGAAAATCCATTTTGTTTCCTTTTTTCTCAATTCTTTTGAAATGTCACCTCCTCTCCAGTTAGGGCAGATTTTCTGTATGCCCATAAATGACAAACCAGAGGGATTTCGGTTGTGATGGTCTAGAAAGTGTTTGGACACGCTATGTGTCTGTAAACCTTTCTTGATGTTGAAAATATGCTCAGCAATTCTTATTTTTAGTTTTCTTTTTGTCTGACCAATATATTGGAATCCACAGGGACATTCAAGTAAATAAATTACTGCTTCTGTATCACAAGTGATAGTATCCATAATTTTGTAACTCTTATTTGATACATTTGATTTGAATCCAGTTAATGGTTGTGTCGATTGTTTTCTTAAAGTTTTGCATGGTAAACAGTTCAAACAGAAAAAATGACCTTTCTTTTTGTTCCCAAAGTTGGCTCCATTATTTAAATGAGTATGACTTTTCACCAATTGATGCTTGAGGTTGCATGCTTTTTTGTAAATAATTTTTGGTTTTGTTGGAATGACTGATTTCAATTTATTGTCCAGAAGCAATATATGCCAATGCTTATTCAATATAGATTCAATTACATGATGTTGACTATTAAATTGTGTGACAAAGGCTATATTGAAATCCTCCTTTGTATTGCGTTCTTTATATAAAAGTGTATCCTTCCTCTCTTTAAGCGATATCTCTTCTAAGGCCGGACGGAGCGGAAGCCGTTAAAGGTAGGCAGATATAGGGAGAGACAGTTAGTTTTTCACGTCTGACTCCAGTATCACACCGCACTGCAAGGCATGTTATCGGAACCCTGATGTCAATTATGGACTTTCCTAAAATTAAAAAAGGGTTTTAAACATCTTTTACTAATCCCTTTTTTTTTTTTTTTTTTTTTTTTACAGGTATTGCGTTACATTCATACATGTTTATTCACAAGCGCTCTTTATTTGTTACATATACTTTTTACTTGAATAATACTTTGTGCTTTGGAACCACAGATTCCAGGTCTGAAGTCTTTATTTACTGTATGACTGTGTACGCAAATTAGCATCATCCTTAGAAGGTATAGGCAGGATATTAGAAGGTATAGGAAGGAGTGTATAGAGGTTCTAAGGCAGTATCGTTAGTTGGGGGCTCGTAGTGAAGTCACTTACCTTCTCACACGGTACATACAGCTATCAATATCTCAGCAAAGGGTGGAGTGGCCACATGCAGGGTTTACCTGCAACCGCTTTGTGCTGAAAGATCGCTATCCATTTCCGTGTGAGCCAAGGAAGCTGACTAGAATCCAGGGACAAGAGAGAAAAAAGTTTGTTTTCCTTTGTTGATGGAACCTAACGTTTAAAGGGGTGCCGCAGTATTGAGTACGCAGCTGAGTTGCAGTTTTGCACACAGCAAAGACGCACGTTTGCGTACGCAGCTAAAAAGTCGTCTTACGGTTGTGTGGTAGTTGCATTATTGTGTATGTGACTGGTCGCACAATAGCATATACGTACTTCCGGTTGTGCTGCCACATGTTTAAACAAAGCCGTTGAGGTTTACATTTTTCAATTGTTATCAATATCTGGGTTAAAGTGTATTTTTCTGCGCAGGAAAAAGTGTGTAACAGTGAGTATTTGTTGGTAGGGGTAACTTGTTCCCTACAGTTAAAGGTACTGTATGACCTTTAAGGGCTAAGTGCTAGTCGCTCGGTAAGCAGCTTACCGTTCTATACATAGTAGCAGGTGTACATGTTGTCTTTGTTGTAGAGAGGTGCGTGGAAGTAGCCGACATACAAACTTCCATAGGTGTGGAAGTTGCCTTACTAAATCTTATCCGGGTGTGGAAGTTGCCTTTTTCAAATCTTATCCAGGTGTGTGGGCGCTGCCGACTTAAATCGTCCACGGGTAAGTGAAAGTATCTTGATTGTCTTTCACCAGTTTAAATCTTTTTTGAAAAGCGTAGGAGTTGTCTCAGAATGGGAGCCACGCAAACAGTAGAGATGTTAGGCAATGATGTGCTGCTAATGGAGGCTCCGATTGGATTGGCCCATCGTATTATGCATACTAAGTATGGTACTTATGCGATAAGGTATTGTGATGTATGTTTGAAAATGACGATGAAGAGTTAGACCGTTTCTCAGAATTGGTAGTTTTGATAAAAATATATTAGATAATGTCTGGGATCACATCAGTCTGATGCGCTCCCAAGAGAAAAAGGTGAAATATTATGAATGTTTAAAGGTGTGGCAGCATGAAGGGGATGCGTGGCTTAAAAATGCGCAAGTGACGCAAACTAGCATCGCGAGCGCATTGCCAGATAATACATCCACGACGCTAAATTGCAATACGGGCGAGCCACAAAATGGCGCGCACGTACGGCAAGGTAGCATTGTGGAGAGTATTGTCTGCAGTTCACGCTCACCTCCCCCACCTTATATGGACGGAGGTGCAAGTACAGTTACCAAAAATACCCATAAAAATGTAACAAGCAATTTGTACCCTCTCTTAAGCAACCATAAAGAAAATGTTTATGATGTGGATGATGAGCCTATTGTAATGTCTGCTGTTTCCCATGCTTTGCAAATGATAGATGCTGCATCACCACAATCACGAGTGATGCCGCCATCTCCATTGGTAACAGCAAGGGAAGTGTTAACACCCTCTGCACCCGTAGAGGAAGTTGTTAATACCATACATAGCAGCAACAGATTAAACCCCCAGCCAGGTAACAAGGTTAAAGGTAGCAGCGCTACCGGTCTGCATCCCATTCGGACGATAACTGCGAACAGTGTAGTGCCCACGAGGGAAGTAGTTATGCATTGTCCCTGGACAAGAGCAGAACTAAATTCCATCATAAATGATTTCCCCGATCCCAAAAAGTAACTAGCCAAATGTCAGAGATTTTTGAGAAATTTGGGTAGTTCACATGAACCAACTAATAAAGATTGGCATGTGGTGTTAAGGGCCTGTCTACCACGCAATACCGACGTGACAAAATTTATCACGGATTGTGTATTGGATGGTGACGTTCCCTTAACAGACCAAGTAAACCAAGGTAACATTTCCCGCATTATAACTCAATTGGATATATATATTTTCCAGTAGTAGTTAACTGGAACAAAATTTTCACCATTAAGCAAAAGGAGAGTGAATCTGCAGAAGATTATTGCGATCGGGCTCTGCAGGCTATCACCCAGTACACTGGGACAGAAGATATTAAAGATAGCACTCACCTCAGGGGAATGATAGTTACAGTACTCATGGATGGTCTGAAAGAGAATTTAAAGACTCTGGTTCAGACCTCACAGCCTGGCTGGAGGGGACTCACAATAGATACCCTCACAGAAACTGCCATAGAACATGATAAAAACATCTCAAAGAAGAGAGAGACCCAGAGCGAAAAACTAATGGCTGTCAGTATCCAAGCTCTGGAGGGAATGATGGTAACATCACAGCCAACGGATACACTCGCACCTGCACACATACTTACATCTGAACAGATATATGCCCTCACTAACCCCACGCAACAACAAACAATATTCTATTCCACTAACCCAATACAACCACAGGTGCCATACTACTCACAAACTTCATATCCCCCACAATACCCTTACCCTCCCTATCCTTACCCATATCCACCACCTTTACCCTCTGCTCAAACCTCACAACAACACATGTCTTCACCCGATACACGAACATGCTTTAATTGTAATCGAACAGGACACTTAAGTAGAAGTACAGTAAAAAGAGTAGGAACCCCAAATCAGGGAAGACCTGGATATCCCCATAAGGGATATGCACAGAGACCAGCAAATGTCCACAAGGCACCAGCTCCAATTGTGGCCGTAAATGCTTTATTGGAGAACGGTAGCCAACGCTAGAGGTCAAGTCATACATGTAGTCTACAGATAGTCAGGTTAACGGGAAGTACTAGGGAAGAACCGGTCATGATGGTTGATGTAGCTGGTACTGAATATCCTTTTCTTGTAGACACAGGGGCGACCAGGTCAGTGATAAAATCTCCCGTTAATTTACAGGTGACCAACGAGACAGTACCAACAATGGGTGTAACAGGTAAAGTGGAACATTATCCTTTAACAAAGTCCACAGAGGTTACTATTGTGCCGTTGCATACCAGGTATTCTTTCCTTCTGGCTGCTGCGACCCCTACTAACCTGCTGGGTAGAGATCTGTTATGTAAAATGGGATGTGTTATATATTGCACCACTGATGGTGTATTTTTAGATATCCCAGAGAGAGTTGCACACGAGGTGCAGCATATGTTGGACACTCCCCAAAGGATAATGTATCACTCTACAAGTTTAAATGAAAATCCATCCCAGGTAGATGAAATTTTGTCCCAAATTCCAGATTCTGTTTGGACTAAGGATGGACAGTACACTGGATTAATGGCAAACTTAATCCCTGTAATGGTAAATTTAAAAATCGGTAGGCAAGCTCCAAAAATTTACCAGTACCCACTAAAACAGGAGGTAGCGTTAGGGGTTTTTCCAATAATTGAGCGATTATTGCAACAGGGAATTTTAGTTCGTACAGCTAGTATAGCTAACAGTCCCATCTTTCCAGTGAAAAAGAGTGGTGGGAGGGGTTATAGGCTGGTACAAGACCTTAGAAGTGTTAATAAGGTGGTAGAGAGCCAATTCCCTGTAGTGCCAAATCCAGCTGTCATCCTGATGCAAATCCCATCAAGTGCAACCCATTTCACTGTCATTGACCTCTGTTCTGCTTTCTTCTCTGTGCCTCTCCACCCTGACTGTCAGTATCTATTTGTATTTACATACAGAGGTGTACAATATACATGGACACGGTTACCCCAAGGTTTCATAGACAGCCCCAGTATCTTCTCCCAGGCATTGCATGACTGTTTACAATCTTTTCAACCTGCCAATGGATCTGTTCTAATTCAATATGTGGACAATTTATTGCTATGTTCTGTCTCGTTTATGTCATGTTTGAATGATACTAAACTTTTGTTCATCTCTCGCATACATGACACAAGGTGGCTAAGGACAAACTACAGCCGTGCCAATCCAGAGTAAAATATTTGGGACACTGCCTAACCCAGGGGTTACGACATCTTACAAATGATAGAATCCAGGCCATACAGAACATGACACTGCCACAGAATCAACATCAAATCCGTATCTTCTTGGAAATGTGTGGATACTGTAGAATGTGGTTCCCAGGTTTTTCTATTTCGGCCTTGCCTTTACTGGAATTAGTCTCTTCCTCAAAGCCCAATCGTGTCATACACACAGAGGAAACAGAGCAGGCTTTCCTTAATCTTAAGGATAGTCTGACAAAAGCTCCTGCATTGGGAATACCTGATTATGAAAAACCTTTTGATTTGTATTGTACGGAAGCCGATGGTTGTGCTGCAGGTGTCCTTACACAAAAACATGGTGATGCCAGTAGGCCCGTAGCATACTACAGTGCCCAATTGGACACTATAGCAAGATCACTCCCCATTTGTTTGAGAAGTGTAGCAGCTACCGCTCTATTGGTGAGTAAAAGTGAGGACGTAGTACTGGGTCATGATATGATTGTCTACACTCCCCATGCTGTATCTGCTCTGTTGAACTCAGCTCAAACCAGACACGTCTCTTCGGCTAGGTTTACCAAATGGGAACTAGCTCTAATCGCACCCGCAAACATCACTGTTAAATGTTGGAGCATGCTGAATTCGGCAACCCATTTACCATATGTACAACATGATGTACAAAGGGTGGAGGGAGGCGAGTTGCTGGCGGGAGGTGAGTTCAGCGGACATAATAATATGCACGATTGTATGAAATATCTGAATCAGACCATTATTGCTAGACCTGACATACATGACGCACCTTTAGAGAATGTAGATGTGACTTTTTACACGGATGGGAGTTGTCATAGACAAACAGACACAGGTGAATTATGTACAGGTTATGCTGTTGTAAATGACACAGACATCATAGAAGCTAAACCTCTTGGTCCTCCTCACTCAGCCCAGGTGGCAGAATTAGTAGCACTAACTGGAGCGTGTGAACTGGCAGCAAACAAATCTGCTAACATTTACACTGACTCGAGGTATGCGTTCGGGGTGGTGCACGATTTCGGGGCTCTATGGCGTGTGAGAAATTTTATGGCAGCAGCAGGCACACCAGTTGCACATTTCCGACACATAAAACATCTTTTAGAAGCAATCCAACTGCCCAAAGCGGTGGCAGTAATTAAATGTAAAGCCCATACATATGAGGATGATCCGGTGTCACTGGGCAACAACAGAGCCGATGAAGCTGCAAAATGGGCAGGAGGGTTAAAAATGTTTTCTCCAACTGAAAAAATGATGTCTTTTCAAACAATTGATATGCTGAAATTAATTGAGATGCAAAATTTGCATTCAATTCAGGAAAAATCCATTTGGAAGTCCAAGGGATGTGGGCAAGAGTCCTCCGGGCTCTGGAATGACGGACAAGGTAAACCACTAGCCCCCAAGGCATATTACCCCAGCCTGGCTGAGGCAGCACATGGTCTGACTCATCTGGGAAAACAAGGTATGTGCAAGTTGGTGAGAGCATACTGGTGTGCACCAGGTTTTTCTTCACAAGCAGAAAAGATAGCAATGTCCTGTCTGACCTGCTTGAGGAAGAACATAGGGAAAGCGATCCCTACCGAACCGTCCCACATTCCACCGACTGATGGACCTTTCCAGGTGATACAAAATTGATTTCATCCAATTACCACCGTGCAGGAATCTTAAGTATGTATTAGTGTGCACTGACGTATTTTCTAATTGGGTTGAGGCCCACCCAGCGGCCACTAATACTGCTGCATTTACTGCCAAGAAAATTGTTCAGGAATTTGTATGCAGGTACGGTATCCCTAAAATCATTGAGAGTGGCAGGGGTACTCATTTCACAGGTGATGTTTTCAAAATATGTGTAAGTTGATGGGTATTAATAGCCGACTTCATACCCCCTACCGACCGCAAGCCAGTGCCAAGGTAGAGAGGATGAACGGGACTATTAAAAATAAGTTAAGTAAAATTATGGCAGAGACTGGACTAGGATGGCCAGAAGCGTTACCTTTGGTCCTACATAGCATAAGGACTACCCCTAGACCTCCTCTAAATCTGTCCCCATTTGAAATACTGTTCGGTAGACAACCTCATTTGATTATAAGTCCACAAGAAGACTTGAAATGTAACAACAAGGTAACTGTCTAATGATATGCCTGAAACTAACTGTAATGATGTTGAACCAGGAGAATATGTTATGATCAGAAATTTCTTGCGTTCAGTTTGTTTGACTGATCAGCGGGAAGGTCCGTACCAGGTGCTGCAGACAAGTACTACATCTTTGAAGGTGGCCGAGAGAGATACCTGGGTCCATTCCACTCACTGCAAAAAGGTCAATCAACCAGTGGAGAAACAAGTCAGAGACAAGGCTGATAGCGTGGACCCGTCGCTCGCGAGCTTGTTGCGGGAGGATTGAAAAGGTCGTAGTGAGATGCCTGAACTAAGAGAAATTTGCAGGTCTTGTTGTGACAATGGACGGGCCTGCTGTGTTCATTTTCATATTCTCTTTTAGAGTGTTCACCATCCAGGTCGGTTCGGGAATACCCAGTTTCTGTGATGGGAGACTGATTGAGGAAATGGGAACTGATGGCAGTTCTGATGGAGTGGAGTCAGGAGGAGTACAATGCCAATCAGGGGAGTGTCTGACCAATCTTAGTACTATTATTGTTAAGAGAGCTGTCATTCCGGATACTCGTGTATAAGTGGCTCTCCCCGAGTTCCGAAGGATTGTGTTACCTGGGAAGAGTATGACCCTCAGACATGTTGAAAGTCTTGGTATACATAATAACACACCATCACCATATCTTCACACACAATATGAACACAGAGGCAAAAGAAATATGATACCTGGTGATGTGCATAAAGCCACTCAGTTAATTAGTGAGACAACTGGCTTTCAAGTTTTAGTCGCACTGGATCCCACCAGGATTGCTCGGGGTACATTAAATTTTAGATATATTCAGGAACTTGCTAAATTGATAGATAATATTACCGAGCTGTACAATGACACATTCAGGTATACAGGTAGAGAATTGCAAGCGTACAAGAAAGAACTGGTGCAACACAGGCTAGTGTTGAATTATTTAACTGCTGTTACTGGAGGGTATTGCGTAACGTTAGCCACCCAGTTTGGAGTAAAATGTTGCACCTATGTCACCAATGATACCAGCGTCCCTAAGGAAGTGATAGACAGGAAGATGGATGAAATTCTGCTGCTTAAATGGGAGTTTCGTAAGAACCATAATGCTTCAGTGGCTGAAGTAGGGGAAAAGATAGAGGGATGGGTTTCATGGCTGAACCCAGTGAAATGGTTCTCAGGTATAGGGGAATGGGTTCAGAAAGTGATAGCCAGCATAGGCAAATATTTGATCCTTATACTGATCGTCATCATAATAATTGGCATATGTGTCCGGTGTGTTCCTCCTGTGTTGAAGTGTGGAAAATGTAAAAATAGAGTAAAATGCAAGAACAAAACTATGATGGTGGTCAGTAATGACAATATGAATACCGAGTTAAATATACAACTGCATTACAACCCTGAACTAGGACATACCATCATTTAATGTATTATATTTAGACGTGCATAGAACGTATTATTGAAATGTTATTTTTAAAACACCTCAGATAAGTTAAAGTCTCCATTCCACTTCAAGACTGCCTTTATACAGTAAGTCTGGTGCATCCCCACACCTTTCACATGATATTCCAAGATCTGCGGTGTGCGTATAATAGTAGTTTTATGTCCCCACCCAGAGACACATTATTGATGGATTAAGAACCACCTTGTGCCATCCCATAATAACAGTAAATAGTATATAAATGTAAGCCTAAATTATATTTTAAAATCAGATTGTGATAGCATGTTCGCTATCAAAGGGTGGACTGTCGAAGCTGGATTATTGGCTGAGACAAGATCAGTTTAAAATTGAATCGCAGCGACGCCATCTTGCGACTGGCCACAAGACGCCATCTTGGAAATGAGATCGCAAGACGCCATTTTGCGAATGGCCGCCCAAGCGCCATTTTGGATAAACTGACAATTAAGTACATATGGCGATATTACTATTAGCACCATGCGATTGCATCTTTCACCATTTCTCATATACACATTAATACGCACAATTGGGCTGTTAACTAGTCGCATTTTAGCGAATGCATAAGATCCTATATGAAAACGCTGCTTTTTAGCTAAATGCGCTCGCATCTGTCCCAAGTTAACTAGCATCCTCATATCAAACCCTGCATATTCACACATTACATATTCACATACAAGGTTCCATAAGCTTTAAGGTATAAGATTTAAGTTAGTTAATTTAGTATAAAAGCTGTGAAATAAAGATTATTTGGTAACTAAGGTTTTATACATGATAAGTTAGCCATTTTTGGTTTTGTACTGATGCGTACTCTTTCAACAGAATTCTGGTATTATCGGTGTGGAGATCGTATCATGCATTCTCGACTTATGGACCGCAGAGACTTCAAGCAACAAAATGTATATGATATGAATAACTGTTAGGATGTTACATGAGGCGGGAATCCAGAGACCCCCAGTTGTTGGAGGCTGGGTTGGGTCTATTTGAAACAGCCTATTAAACGCTCTGTAACAGATGCATCCCCCTTGGGAACCAATGGCATCATCAACATACTTCTCTATTGTTTTGTCTATTCCTGGGGGGTATAAATATGTGTGCTTCAATACTGCGTTTTTAGTCTTCGTGCTGAATGCTGATTGACGAAGGGGTTTCTTGCTGATGCCTAACATCTGGTCCGGAAGCGCTGCGTATGTATACTGTACTTGGGTCTGTATAATTCCTTTGCGTCAAATTGTGTCTGGATCAATAGCGTGTAACTGACTATACTTTTTACTTGAATAATACTTTGTGCTTTGGAACCACAGATTCCAGGTCTGAAGTCTTTATTTACAGTATGACTGCGTACGCAAATTAGCGTCATCCTTAGAATGTATAGGCAGGATATTAGAAGGTATAGGAAGGAGTGTATAGAGGTTCTAAGGTAGTATTGTTACCATACACTAGTATCACAGATATCTCCTGCTTACCTTCCTCTCCTGATCTGGCCCGATGTCCCCATATACTAGTATCACAGATATCTCCTGCTTACCTTTCTCTACCGAAATGGCCTGCTGTACTCATACACTAGTATCACAGATATCTCCAGCTTACCTTCCTCTCCCGGAATGGCCCGCTGTCCCCAAACACTAGTATCACAGATATCTCCTGCTTACCTTTCTCTCCCGGAATGGCCCGCTGTCCCCATACACTAGTATCACAGATATCTCCTACTTACCTTCCTCTCCTGTTATAACATGCTGTCCACATACACTAGTATCACAGATATCTCCTGCTTACCTTTCTCTCCCAGAATAATCCACTGTCCCCATACATTAGTATCACAGATATCTCCTACTTACCTTCCTCTCCTGGAATAACCCGCTGTCCACATATACTAGTATCACAGATATCTCCTGCTTACCTTTCTCTCCCATAATAACCCACTGTCCTCATACACTAGTATCACAGATATCTCCTACTTACCTTCCTCTCCCGGAATAACCCGCTGTCCACATACACTAATATCAATGAAATCTACTACTTACCTTCCTCTCCCGGAATAACCCGCTGTCCACATACACTAATATCAAAGAAATCTACTACTTACCTTCCTCTCCCGGAATAACCCGCTGTCCCCATACACTAGCATCACAGATATCTCCTGCTTACCTTTCTCTCCAGGAATGGCCAGCTGTCCCCATACACTAGTATCACAGATATCTCCTGCTTTCCTTCCTCTCCCCGAATGGCCCGCTGTCCTCATACACTAGTTTCACAGATATCTCCAACTTACCTTCCTCTCCTGGAATGGCCCGCTGTCCCCATACACTAGTATCACAGATATCTCCTGCTTGCCTTCCTCTCCCGGAATGACCTGCTGTCCTCATACACTAGTATCACTGATATCTCCTGCTTACCTTCCTCTCCCCGAATGGCCCGCTGTCCCCATACACTAGTATCACAGATATCTCCCGCTTACCTTCCTCTCTCGGAATGACCCACTGTCCCCATACACTAGTATCACAGATATCTCCTACTTACCTTCCTCTCCTGGAATAACCCGCTGTCCACATACACTAGTATCACAGATATCTCCTGCTTACCTTTCTCTCCCGGAATAACCCGCTGTCCCCATACACTAGAATCACAGATATCTCCTACTTACCTTCCTCTCCCGGAATAACCCACGGTCCACATACACTAATATCAAAGATATCTCCTACTTACCTTCCTATCCCGAAATAACCCGCTGTCCCCATACACTAGTATAACAGATATCTCCTGCTTACCTTTCTCTCCCGGAATGGCCAGCTGTCCCCATACACTAGTATCACAGATATCTCCAACTTACCTTCCTCTCCTGGAATGGCCCGCTGTCCCCATACACTAGTATCACAGATATCTTCTGCTTACCTTCCTCTCCTGGAATGACCTGCTGTCCTCATACACTAGTATCACTGATATCTCCTGCTTACCTTTCTCTCCCGGAATGGCCAGCTGTCCCCATACACTAGTATCACAGATATCTCCAACTTACCTTCCTCTCCTGGAATGGCCCGCTGTCCCCATACACTAGTATCACAGATATCTCCTGCTTACCTTCCTCTCCTGGAATAACCCGCTGTCCACATACACTAGTATCACAGATATCTCCTGCTTACCTTTCTCTCCCGGAATAACCCGCTGTCACCATACACTAGTATCACAGATATTTCCTACTTACCTTCCTCTCCCGGAATAAACCACTGTCCACATACACTAATATCAAAGATATCTCCTACTTACCTTCCTATCCCGGAATAACCCGCTGTCCCCATACACTAGTATAACAGATATCTCCTGCTTTCCTTCCTCACCCGAATGGCCCGCTGTCCTCATACACTTGTTTCACAGATATCTCTAACTTACATTCCTCTCCTGGAATGGCCCGCTGTCCCCAAACACTAGTATCACAGATATCTCCCGCTTACCTTCCTCTCCCTGAATGGCCCACTGTCCCCATACACTAGTATCACAGATATCTCCCGCTTACCTTCCTCTCTCGGAATGACCCACTGTCCCCATACACTAGAATCACAGATATCTCCTACTAATCTTCCTCTCCCAGAATGGCCGCTGTCCCCATACACTAGTATCACAGATATCTCCTACTTACTTTACCTTCCTCTGGCGGAATGGCCCACTGTCCCCATACACTAGTATCACAGATATCTCCTGCTTACCTTCCTCTCCCGTAAAGGCCCGCTGTCCCCATACACTAGTATCACAGATATCTCCTGCTTACCTTTCTCTCCTGTAATGGCCCGCTGTCCCCATACACTAGTATCACAGATATCTCCAGCTTACCATCCTCTCCTGGAATGGCCCGCTGTCCCCATACACTAGTATCACAGATATCTCCTGCTTACCTTCCTCTCCTGGAATAACCCGCTGTCCACATACACTAGTATCACAGATATCTCCTGCTTACCTTTCTCTCCCAGAATAACCCGCTGTCCCCATAAACTAGTATCACAGATATCTCCTACTTACCTTCCTCTCCCGGAATAAACCACTGTCCACATACACTAATATCAAAGATATCTCCTACTTACGTTCCTATCCCGGAATGACCCGCTGTCCCCATACACTAGTATAACAGATATCTCCTGCTTACCTTCCCCACCCGAATGGCCCGCTGTCCTCATACACTTGTTTCACAGATATCTCCAACTTACATTCCTCTCCTGGAATGGCCCGCTGTCCCCATACACTAGTATCACAGATATCTCCTGCTTACCTTCCTCTCCTGGAATGACCTGCTGTCCTCATACACTAGTATCACTGATATCTCCTGCTTACCTTCCTTTCCCTGAATGGCCCACTGTCCCCATACACTAGTATCACAGATATCTCCCGCTTACCTTCCTTTCCTGGAATGGCCCGCTGTCCCCATACACTAGTATCAAAGATATCTTCTGCTTACCTTCCTCTCCTGGAATGACCTGCTCTCCTCATACACTAGTATCACTGATATCTCCTGCTTACCTTTCTCTCCCGGAATGGCCAGCTGTCCCCATACACTAGTATCACAGATATCTCCAACTTACCTTCCTCTCCTGGAATGGCCCGCTGTCCCCATACACTAGTATCACAGATATCTCCTGCTTACCTTCCTCTCCTGGAATAACCCGCTGTCCACATACACTAGTATCACAGATATCTCCTGCTTACCTTTCTCTCCCAGAATAACCTGCTGTCCCCATACACTAGTATCACAGATATCTCCTACTTACCTTCCTCTCCAGGAATAAACCACTGTCCACATACACTAATATCAAAGATATCTCCTACTTACCTTCCTATCCCGGAATAACCCGCTGTCCCCATACACTAGTATAACAGATATCTCCTGCTTACCTTCCTCACCCGAATGGCCCGCTGTCCTCATACACTTGTTTCACAGATATCTCCAACTTACATTCCTCTCCTGGAATGGCCCGCTGTCCCCATACACTAGTATCACAGATATCTCCTGCTTACCTTCCTCTCCTGGAATGACCTGCTGTCCTCATACACTAGTATCACTGATATCTCCTGCTTACCTTCCTCTCCCTGAATGGCCCACTGTCCCCATACACTAGTATCACAGATATCTCCCGCTTACCTTCCTCTTTCGGAATGACCCACTGTCCCCATACACTAGAATCACAGATATCTCCTACTAATCTTCCTCTCCCAGAATGGCCGCTGTCCCCATACACTAGTATCACAGATATCTCCTACTTACTTTACCTTCCTCTGGCGGAATGGCCCACTGTCCCCATACACTAGTATCACAGATATCTCCTGCTTACCTTCCTCTCCCGTAATGGCCCGCTGTCCCCATACACTAGTATCACAGATATCTCCTGCTTACCTTTCTCTCCTGTAATGGCCCGCTGTCAACATACACTAGTATCACAGATATCTCCTGCTTACCATCCTCTGGCGGAATGGCCCGCTGTCCCCATACACTAGTATCACAGATATCTCCTGCTTACCTTCCTCTCCCAGAATGGCCCGCTGTCCTCATACACTAGTATCACAGATATCTCCTGCTTACCTTCCTCCCCCGGAATGGCCCGCTGCCCCCATGCACTAGTATCACAGATATCTCCTACTTATCTTCCTCTCCCAGAATGGCCGCTGTCCCCATACACTAGTATCACAGATATCTCCTACTTACCGTCCTCTGGCGGAATGGCCCACTGTCCCCATACACTAGTATCACAGATATCTCCTGCTTACCTTCCTCTCCTGGAATGGCCCGCTGTCCCCATATACTAGTATCACAGATATCTCCTGCTTACCTTTCTCTCCTGTAATGGCCCGCTGTCCCCATACACTAGTATCACAGATATCTCCTGCTTACCATCCTCTCCCGGAATGGCCCGCTGTCCTCATACACTAGTATCACAGATATCTTCTGCTTACCTTCCTCTCCTGGAATGGCCCGCTGCCCCCATACACTAGTATCACAGATATCTCCTACTTATCTTCCTCTCCCAGAATGGCCGCTGTCCCCATACACTAGTGTAACAGATATCTCCTACTTATCTTCCTCTGGCGGAATGGCCCACTGTCCCCATACACTAGTATAACAGATATCTCCTGCTTACCTTCCTCACCCGAATGGCCCGCTGTCCTCATACACTTGTTTCACAGATATCTCCAACTTACATTCCTCTCCTGGAATGGCCCGCTGTCCCCATACACTAGTATCACAGATATCTCCTGCTTACCTTCCTCTCCTGGAATGACCTGCTGTCCTCATACACTAGTATCACTGATATCTCCTGCTTACCTTCCTTTCCCTGAATGGCCCACTGTCCCCATACACTAGTATCACAGATATCTCCCGCTTACCTTCCTTTCCTGGAATGGCCCGCTGTCCCCATACACTAGTATCAAAGATATCTTCTGCTTACCTTCCTCTCCTGGAATGACCTGCTGTCCTCATACACTAGTATCACTGATATCTCCTGCTTACCTTTCTCTCCCGGAATGGCCAGCTGTCCCCATACACTAGTATCACAGATATCTCCAACTTACCTTCCTCTCCTGGAATGGCCCGCTGTCCCCATACACTAGTATCACAGATATCTCCTGCTTACCTTCCTCTCCTGGAATAACCCGCTGTCCACATACACTAGTATCACAGATATCTCCTGCTTACCTTTCTCTCCCAGAATAACCTGCTGTCCCCATACACTAGTATCACAGATATCTCCTACTTACCTTCCTCTCCAGGAATAAACCACTGTCCACATACACTAATATCAAAGATATCTCCTACTTACCTTCCTATCCCGGAATAACCCGCTGTCCCCATACACTAGTATAACAGATATCTCCTGCTTACCTTCCTCACCCGAATGGCCCGCTGTCCTCATACACTTGTTTCACAGATATCTCCAACTTACATTCCTCTCCTGGAATGGCCCGCTGTCCCCATACACTAGTATCACAGATATCTCCTGCTTACCTTCCTCTCCTGGAATGACCTGCTGTCCTCATACACTAGTATCACTGATTTCTCCTGCTTACCTTCCTCTCCCTGAATGGCCCACTGTCCCCATACACTAGTATCACAGATATCTCCCGCTTACCTTCCTCTCTCGGAATGACCCACTGTCCCCATACACTAGAATCACAGATATCTCCTACTAATCTTCCTCTCCCAGAATGGCCGCTGTCCCCATACACTAGTATCACAGATATCTCCTACTTACTTTACCTTCCTCTGGCGGAATGGCCCACTGTCCCCATACACTAGTATCACAGATATCTCCTGCTTACCTTCCTCTCCCGTAATGGCCCGCTGTCCCCATACACTAGTATCACAGATATCTCCTGCTTACCTTTCTCTCCTGTAATGGCCCGCTGTCACCATACACTAGTATCACAGATATCTCCTGCTTACCATCCTCTGGCGGAATGGCCCGCTGTCCCCATACACTAGTATCACAGATATCTCCTGCTTACCTTCCTCTCCCAGAATGGCCCGCTGTCCTCATACACTAGTATCACAGATATCTCCTGCTTACCTTCCTCCCCCGGAATGGCCCGCTGCCCCCATGCACTAGTATCACAGATATCTCCTACTTATCTTCCTCTCCCAGAATGGCCGCTGTCCCCATACACTAGTATCACAGATATCTCCTACTTACCGTCCTCTGGCGGAATGGCCCACTGTCCCCATACACTAGTATCACAGATATCTCCTGCTTACCTTCCTCTCCTGGAATGGCCCGCTGTCCCCATATACTAGTATCACAGATATCTCCTGCTTACCTTTCTCTCCTGTAATGGCCCGCTGTCCCCATACACTAGTATCACAGATATCTCCTGCTTACCATCCTCTCCCGGAATGGCCCGCTGTCCTCATACACTAGTATCACAGATATCTTCTGCTTACCTTCCTCTCCTGGAATGGCCCGCTGCCCCCATACACTAGTATCACAGATATCTCCTACTTATCTTCCTCTCCCAGAATGGCCGCTGTCCCCATACACTAGTATAACAGATATCTCCTACTTATCTTCCTCTGGCGGAATGGCCCACTGTCCCCATACACTAGTATCACAGATATCTCCTGCTTACCTTCCTCTCCCGGAATGGCCCGCTGTCCCCATACACTAGTATCACAGATATCTCCTGCTTACCTTTCTCTCCTGGAATGGCCCGCTGTCCCCATGCACTAGTAGTACAGATATCTCCTACTTATCTTCCTCTGGCGGACTGGCCCGCTGTCCTCATACACTAGTATCACAGATATCTCCTGCTTACCTTCCTCTCCCGGAATGGCCCGCTGCCCCCATACACTAGTATCACAGATATCTCCTACTTATCTTCCTCTCCCAGAAAGGCCGCTGTCACCATACACTAGTATCACAGATATCTCCTACTTATCTTCCTCTGGCGGAATGGCCCACTGTCCCCATACACTACTATCACAGATATCTCCTGGTTACCTTTCTCTCCTGGAACGGTCCGCTGTCCCCATACACTAGTATCATGGATATCTCCAGCTTACCTTCCTCTCCCGAAATGGCCCGCTGTCCCCATACACTAGTATCACAGATATCTCCTGCTTACCTTTCTCTCCGGGAATGGCCCGCTGTCCCCATACACTAGTATCACAGATATCTCCTACTTATCTTCCTCTGGCGGAATGGCCCGCTGTCCCCATACACTAGTATCACAGATATCTCCTGCTTACCTTCCTCTCCCGGAATGGCCCGCTGTCCCGTTGCCACTTCGGGGAGATAGCTGATTTTCAGATCTGCTGTCTCTGTGCCGGAGCAATGATGAACTGCTTCGGCGCCCGCCGCAAGTGAGTATGTTAATTATCCGGGTCCACTCGCTATTTTCAGAGTTACCAGCAAAAATTAATTGTCCCTGACATCTGCTAGATGACTGCAGCAGACATATTTGAGCGATCCCTCACCACTAATGTCTGCTTGTATATGTGCAATAGCCCAACCCTGAAGTAAAGTGATTGCATATAGTAAACGATCACTTTACTTTTTATACTTCACAACGATGGGCTCCTATTTGTTAAAACAGTACCCCGATAATTAATTTCCTACTGGCGCAATATGTGGCAGTAATAAATTAAAAGTATCGGGACAGATTTGCAAATAAAGATAAATATGTAGAAACGTGCCCCCCTTAATCCACTATGTGTAGGCGACGAGTGCTCTTTAAAATGATTAAAGTATCATTAAAAAAAAATAAAGGAATTTATTTTAAAATACGGGAATATTATGATCAAGCGGAGTACTGGATCTGTGAGTCCAAACCAAGTGAGCTTTTTAAAAGCCAGCGCTACACTTAACGGGGTCTACAGAATGAATAATAGAGTTTCTTGATGTGCGCATTAAAAGCAGAGAACCACGGAGTGAGTCAGGGCGAATCACTGACTATGACACTTGACAAACAAGCCTTAGAGCTTCAGACCATTTGTCATATTGTGAGTCATGGTGTGTAATATTAGCCATGAAGTGCTTTACAAAATTGCAGCGGATGGTGGGAATAATAGAGGCAATTTGTCCCCGCGTGTGTCAGGGACTGTGACATTTGGTGATAAGTTGTTTTTTAAAACCTGTTGAAATTCTGCATTTAAGCTAAGCTGACCAGGATTCCCACTAAACGCCGGCTGCCGGCTGGAGATGTCTGCCACATGGCCCCAAAATTTCCTATGCAGAATGCCACTTTATAAACATCTCACATTGAAGCGGAGGTCTTGTGAGACTGAACAGATTACCCCGCAGACCCTGACGTCATGTGTCCTGTCTGCATTCAGCAAACTATTGAATGTCCCATGCAGCTAGGCAGGGAACAAGCAGAAACAATCCAATGACAGATAAACATATTAAAGACTAACGGATGGAATTCTCCTTTAGATATGGAAAGCTGGCATGCTGTATGTAATATGTGCGATCCCGAGTAGTCTAAACAACACAAGACTGTTGATAGAGAGCGCCCTGTGCTGTCTCTGTCCGGCGGCACGAGGTCCCGAGACTGATGGAGGAGCGACCTCCGACCTTGTGATCTATTGCACATGCGTGGCTATACCGTGCGTCTTCAGTTCCGTTCTCTATAGTGGGAGAATGTGTTCCTGAGAGTCTCCATAATGGTGAAAGATGGTGTGACAGGGGCTAGTGACCCTGCAAGTTCCATTACAATACCACTGGGGGGGGCGGGTACTAATTACCCGGGCCTGGGCTTGTTGGAGAGGCTCGGCAGAGGCCCGGGTCCAATGCCGCCCCCCCCACCTTTTATCTGTCAGCAGCCCAGCACACTCTGCTATGTGTTCAGGGCTGGATTAAGGCTTGTGGGGGCCCCTGGGCAACTAGGTTGTGGGGGCCCCATCAATAAAATTGCCATGGCTTCATGCAGCGACTCGTATGCCCCTTACCTTTTCTCTGGTCTCTCCACTGACCTGCAAGGTCGCAGCATACTTCATCATGTCTGCGACACAGCTGGGGACTGACTGCCGGCAGCATAGCAGACATGATCTAGTACACTGCCATGGGCAAATGCAGGATTATGATCAGAGAATTAGAGAGATAGCGAAAGAGGGAGGAGGGAGAGAGAGGGAGAGACAAAGGGCAGGATGCATCAATAGTAGAAATGCTGTCAAACCCCCAAAATGCGGGTGCTCCAGGGCTTGGTTGCAGTGGGTAACGCAATCTACCTGATGGTGTTACCATATAGAAGCCTGTGGGATATTATCGGGAGACTGCTGTGAGAGGGATCCAATCAGATCCCTACAAGTACCCCCGTGGCATGTGAGTCCTTCTGCGCATAAGCAGAATGACACCAGAGGGGCTTCTGGTCATAGACCCAGAAGTCCCTCCAGCGCAAAGGACAGCTCTTACCGAGAGATCGGTCCTCTGCAGAGTTCGTTATGTTTACTTGCATTGCTAATGCCAGCATGCATGCCAAGAGCGGTAGGAAGCATTGCATCCCAAATGCGTTTCGTCATGCGACCCACCCAAGGAGGGAGACAGAAAGAGAGAGGGGAGAGAAAGGGAGAGAGAGGAAGGGAGTGAGACATGGAGAGGGAGGGGAGACAGCAAAATAGAGGGAGAAAGAAAACAAGAGAGAGGTTAAGGAGAGAGAAAGGGAGATAGAGAGGTCATGAGGGAGAGACAGAGAGGGGGTGAGAGAAATGGAAGGGGAGGTAGAAACAGGGAGAAAGTACAAGAAGAAGCGGAGAGAAATAGAGAGGGAGAGAGAGAGAGAAGGAGGGAGAGGGTAAGGAGAGAGGATGGGAGGTAGGAGAGAAAGGGAGAAAGGGAGAGAGAGAGAGAGAGACAGAGAGAGAGAGGATGGCGGGAGGGAGAGACAGAGATCAAAGGGGTAGGGAGAGAGGATAGGAGGGAAGAGAGAGTCAGTGGGAGAGAGAGAGTCAGAGGAACAGTGGGCCTGATTCAGACCAGGTCGCAAGCGATGAGCGCTCGAAACTGGGTCGATGTTTGCCCACTGGGCATGCGCATGACGGAGCCAGCTCCATCGTTCGCATGCATGAGACCCGGCTAGCAATGGGTGCTCTGTCGCTCCGGGTCTCGCACCAAAGGGGGCGAGCTTTCGATGGTGAGTGACAGCTCGCCCTGTTTGGTGGGCACCAGGGGGTGGCCGGCTAAACTGAGGCATTCCCAACGGAACGATTGCCATTTGGGGGCGGCCCCACTGACATCAACCTGGCTGCTCGCTATAGCTATAGCTGGCTGTATACAGTATGAGCCAGATTGAGGGATTGAGGGATTGAGAGCCAGAAGGGTAGTCAGCCAGTTTTAGGGATCGAGA
Source organism: Taudactylus pleione (assembly GCA_031769625.1). NCBI lineage: Eukaryota > Metazoa > Chordata > Amphibia > Anura > Myobatrachidae > Taudactylus > Taudactylus pleione. The sequence goes on from JAUIMM010000188.1 coordinate 13,856,398, forward strand.
GCCAGAATTGTAGTCAGCCAGTGCCAGAGATCAAGAGTCAGAGAGGTAGTCAGCCAGTGTCAGGGATCAAGAGTCAGAGGGCTAGTCAGCCAGTGTCATGGATTGTGAGCCAGATTGGTAGTCAAGCAATGCTAGGGATTGAGAGCCAGAGGGGTAGTCAAGCAATGCTAGGGATTGAGAGCCAGAGGGGCAGTCAGCCAATGCTAAGGATCGAGAACCAGGGGGGTAGTCAGGTAATGCTAGGGATCGAGAGCCAGAGGGGTAGTCAGGCAATGCTAGGGATCGAGAGCTAGAGGGGTAGTCAGCCAGTGTCAGGGAACAAGAGTCTGAGGGGTAGTCAGCCAATGTCAGGGATCAAGAGCCAGAGGAGTAGTCAGCCAGTGTCAGGGACTATGAGCCAGAGTGGTAGTCAGGCAATGCTAGGGATCGAGAGCCAGAAGGGTAGTCAGCCAGTGTCAGGGATCAAGAGTCTGAGGGGCAGTCATCCAGAGGGATAGTAAGTCAGCTTCAGGGATTGAGAGTCATAAGGGTAGTCAGCCAGTGTCAGGGTTTGAGAGACAGATGGGTATTCAGCAAGTGTCAGACATTGAGAGACAGAGGAGTAGTCAGCCAATATCAGGGATCGAGATCCAGAGAGGTAGTCAGCCAGTGTTAGGAATTGAGAGCCAGAAGAGTAGTCATCCCATGTCAGGCATCGAGAGCCAGAGGGAAAGTCAGTCAATGTCAGGGATTGAGAGCCAGAGGGGTAGTCAGCCAGTTAAGGATCGATAGCCAGAAGTATAGTCAGCCAGTGTCAGGGATCAAGAGCCAGAGGGGTAGTCAGCCAATGTCAGGATTGATAGCCAGAGAGATAGTCAGCCAGTCAGGGATCGGGAGCCTGACTGGTAGTCAGCCAGTTAGGGATCAAGAGCCAGAGGTGTAGTCATCCAATGTCAGTCATCGAGAGCCAGAAAAAGGGTAATCAGCCAATGTCAGGGATCGAGAGCCAGAGGGGTAGACAGCCAGTCAGGAATCGAGAGCCAGTGGGGTAGTCAGCCAGTAAGGAATTGAGAGCCAGAGGTGTAGCCAGCCAATGTCAGGGATCGAGAATCAGAGGTGTTGTTAGCCAGTGTCAGAGATTGAGAGCCAGAAGGGTAGTCAGCTCATGTCAGGCATCGAGAGCCAGAGGGATAGTCAGTCAGGGATTGAGAGCCAGAAGGGTAGTCAGCCGGTGTCAGGGATTGAGATCCAGAGGGGTAGTCAGCCAGTGTCAGGGATTGAGAGCCAGAAGGGTAGTCAGCCAGTGTCAGGGATTGAGAGCCAGAGGGGTTGTCAGCAAGTGTCAGGGATTGAGAGCCAGAGGGGTAGTCAACCAGTAAATATCGAGAGCCAGAGGTGTAGTCAGCCAGTGTTAGGGATCTAGAGCCAGAGGGGTAATTGTCCAATGATATGGGTCAAACATGTTTAATTACTCCAAAAGAAAAAAAATCATGAATACTGGTTTGCAGAAATAAATCCAATAAATTGATGACTGGCTGGTGGCTGCCAACTACTTTTACAGGAAGTTTGATGTGTGGAAGAATATCACTCAGGAAAGTTTCTCTCATGTGTTCAACTTCAATCATATTTCCCATATGTAGATGCAGAAGGTTGTTGACATGTGCAAAGTAACAAAGCAACCAGGTTTTCTTAAAATAGACCTCATAATAAAGGTTATGGCCTAAGTTGTATATTTAATAAGTGGTGGCAGATTAAAGCACCAAATCACTGAATTTAGTATTCAGCGGTTTCGATTGGGTTTTGTAAACAATTGTCTATGTCCAGCTGTTTTACATGGTTTTGACCAAAACGACTACAAAACTGCAATAAAACTGCCGAATCTATCTGGCCAATTAGAAGGTGTACAAACCATTTTTAAACACCAATTAACAAATAATTAAAGTTGCCCCTTGAATATACAGTAATTAATAACTAACAATGTCCTCTTCATAAATTGAAATAATAATTGTTACCCTTTATATAAATAAAATAGCATTTCCCACATAATAGAGTCATTAATGTTGCAGTAGTTTCCTCCTTATTTAATACATAATGATTGCCCTCGTTATAAGGAGAACATTTTCTAAGGTGCAGGTTTTTAGAAGTGGAGTTTTTGCCCAAACCAACCAATCAGATCCTACTTATCATTTATCTAGCTGTACACAAGAATAGCTGTGTCCCCTGTGTATTCAGATAATGCTACTTTGGGAATAACAATCATACAGCCAGTTGTTTCATGCTGTCACCCTAGCCCTTGATTAATAGACAGCTGCCCCAGCACCTGTAGCATCTGCTCTGCCCAATCCATAGCCCTGGTCCCCTAGTGCGGTGGGCAGAGCTGTAACTAGACTTTTAGATGCCCTGTGCCCGAAAGAGCACTTGGCACCCCCCTCATATTTCAAAGGGACATAAAGCACCCAAAAAAAGGCCATGGCCTCATGGGGAAGGGCCAGGGAAGAGATAGGGGAGGCCAGGAGATGCTGGGGATAAATAGGGACATAATATAGTGCACCTGAGAGAGGGCCATGGCCTCATGGGGAAGGGCCAGGGAAGAGATAAGGGAGGCCAGGAGATGCTGGGGATAAATAGGGACATAATATAGTGCACCTGAGAGAGGACCATGGCCTCATGGGGAAGGGCCAGGGAAGAGAAAGGAGAGGCCAGGAAATGCTGGGGATAAATAGGGACATAATATAGTGCACCTGAGAGAGGGCCATGGCCTCATGGGGAAGGGCCAAGGAAGAGATAGGGGAGGCCAGGAGATGCTGGAGATAAATAGGGACATAATATAGTGCACCTGAGAGAGGGCCATGGCATCATGGGGAAGGGCCAGGGAAGAGATAGGGGAGGCCAGGAGATCCTGGGGATAAATAGGGACATAATATAGTGCACCTGAGTTAGGGCCATGGCCTCATGGGGAAGGGCCAGGGAAGAGATAGGAGAGGCCAGGAGATGCTGGGGATGAATAGGACATAATATAGTGCACCTGAGAGAGGGCCATGGCCTCATGGGAAGGGCCAGGGAAGAGATAGGAGAGGCCAGGAGATGCTGGGGATAAATAGGGACATAATATAGTGCACCTGAGAGAGGGCCATGGCCTCATGGGGAAGGGCCAGGGAAGAGATAGGACAGGCCAGGAGATGCTGGGGATAAATAGGGACATAATATAGTGCACCTGAGAGAGGGCCATGGCCTCATGGGGAAGGGCCAGGGAAGAGATAGGGGAGGCCAGGAGATCCTGGGGATAAATAGGGACATAATATAGTGCACCTGAGAGAGGGCCATGGCCTCATGGGAAAGGGCAAGGGAAGAGATAGGAGAGGCCAGGAGATGCTGGGGATGAATAGGACATAATATATAATGCACCTGAGAGAGGGCCATGGCCTCATGGGGAAGGGCCAGGGAAGAGATAGGAGAGGCCAGGAGATGCTGGGGATGAAATAAGAGGAAGCTACAAGCAAGAATGATAATAAACAGAAATTTGACAGTCCCAAACAGCGCCCCCTGACCTGTGGTGCCCTGTGCAATGGCACCGGCCGCACTACCCTAGCTACGGCCCTGGTGGTGGGTGTAGGCTAATAAACATAATAAAAGTGATAGCGGCCCTTTTCCGTGTTGCATTTCAGATCCCAGTATGCCTTGGCCGCCTTAAGGTGTTCGGTTATACGGGTTGTCAGGGCATTCTGGTAGAATTCAAAGGGCAAGTATGCCCTGGCAACCAGGTGCACCACGGAAAAATTATGTACAACACACGCATTGAATTTAAAACATTTTATTTGAAATAAAAAAGCCTGATGCATAACTCTTCTCCATTTCATAGATCACCTCCTTCCTGATGAGCCTAGTCGGTGTGTCTTCTTCGGAAGGATGTAGACATTAAAAATGTAAATATCCTGAGGACTTGCTCCTTAACGATAAAAATGTGGAATAGGGAATCTTATCTGGTGCTGTGATACGGGGCGCTCTAGTTAAATACCTGCATATACTCTAACCAATCAAATGTACACATAAAGGAAATGTATACACTGGTGGCTACTCACCATACACATAGAATGAAAGAACTTGGTGAATAAAGGATATCATTATTTTTCCTTCTCTACCACACCACATATAGGTAAAAAAGTAAATTGGGGAGTATACACCTTGTGTTTCAATCTTCACTCTGAAATGTGGACAGAATAGACTTGTACACCTTAAAGTAAAGTAGATAGCCCTCACCATACACATATACAGTCAGGTCCATAAATATTGGGACATTGACAGAATTTTCATATTTTGTCCTCTATTCACCACCACAATAGCTTTGAAATGAAACAAACAAGATGTGCTTTAACTGCAGACTTTCAGATTTAATTTGAGGGTAATTACATCCAAATCAGGTGAACGGTGTAGGAATAACAACAGTTTCTATATGTGCCCACACTTTTTAAGGGGCCAAAAGTAATGGGACTACCAACTCAAAAGCTATTTCTTGGACAGGTGTGGGCTATTCCCTCGTTATTTCATTATCAATTAAGCAAGTAAAAGGTCTGGAGTTGATTCTAGGTGTGACATTTGCATTTGGAATCAGTTGCTGTCAACTCTCAATATGAGATCCAAAGAGCTGTCCCTATCAGTGAAGCAAGCCATCATTAGGCTGAAAAATCAAAACAAACCCATCAGAGAGATAGCAAAAACATTAGGTGTGGCCAAATCAACTGTTTGGAACATTCTTAAAAAGAAAGAACGCACCGGAGAGCTCAGCAACACCAAAAGAACCGGAAGACCACGGAAAACAACTGTGGTGGATGACAAAAGAATTATTTCCCTGGTGAAGAAAAACCCCTTCACAACATTTTTTCAGCCTAATGATGGCTTGCTTCACTGATAGTGACAGCTCTTTGGATCTCATATTGAGAGTTGACAGCAACTGATTCCAAATGCAAATGTCACACCTAGAATCAACTCCAGACCTTTTACTTGCTTAATTGATAATGAAATAACGAGGGAATAGCTCACACCTGTCCAAGAAATAGCTTTTGAGTTGGTATTCCCATTTCTTTTGGCCCCTTAAAAAGTGGGAGGCACATATTGAAACTGTTCTAATTCCTACACCATTCACCTGATTTGGATGTAATTACCCTCAAATTAAATCTGAAAGTCTGCAGTTAAAGCACATCTTGTTTGTTTCATTTCAAAGCTATTGTGGTGGTGAATAGAGGACAAAATCTGAAAATTCTGTCAATGTCCCAATATTTATGGACCTGACTGTATATGTGTATGGTGAGGGCTATCTACTTTACTTTAAGGTGTACAAGTCTATTCTGTCCACATTTCAGAGTGAAGATTGAAACACAAGGTGTATACTCCCCAATTTACTTTTTTACCTATATGTGGTGTGGTAGAGAAGGAAAAATAATGATATCCTTTATTCACCAAGTTCTTTCATTCTATGTGTATGGTGAGTAGCCACCAGTTAAAGCTCATCTTGTTTGTTTCATTTCAAAGCCATTGTGGTGGTGAATAGAGGACAAAATCTGAAAATTCTGTCAATGTCCCAATATTTATGGACCTGACTGTACATACACGGACACACTGTGGGCCGGATTCAGAGGAGGACGCTGCTGCCTCCGCACTTGCCTATGTTTTCGGAGTCGCGGCTGCGATCATATGCAGATGCCAGTATCAGCCTTCCCCTGGTGTAGTAGCCTGTGGTGTGTGACTGTGCAAACACTGAGACGCCCATTGTCACCGTCTCTGCACGTTGTAACACCGCCGGTGATCCGGTGATCCTAGTCCCCATCTTGTGCACCATCACCACGTGTACCAGCTCTATGTCACGTGCAGTTTCTATGTCTGAACATGGTGTCTGTAGTTGTGGCTGTGCGGCTGAGAATGCAGGCGCTTTCACTGACAGGCCCGCGACACTCCCATAACACGCCGCAGAGATGGACTTTTTTTGCATTCACCTCAGACTAGCTCCCAGTCACCGCCCAGGAAAGCCCGTCACTTTGCCGCCACATATCTGATAACGTCTGTACCAAGCAAAATAGCATCTTTGTACGCACGCTCTGTGTATCGCATTTGTCGTTGCAGGACTTTTCATGCATGCGCAACGGAAAATAATTTCTCAACTGCCTGAACATCGCCATTGCCTTCCAACTATGTGTAACCTCTGACTCAGGCCCTGTGTGTACCTATGTGTGCACCTCTAACTTAGGCCCTCAGTGCGCCTCTGACTAAGGCCCTGTGTGTACCTCTGACTAAGGCTCTGTGTGTACCTCTGACTCAGGCCTCTTGTGCACCTCTGACTCAGGCCTCGTGTGTACCTCTGTCTCAGGCCATGTGTGTACCTCTGACTCAGGCCATGTGTGTACCTCTGACTCAGGCCCCGTGTGCACCTCTGACTCAGGCCCTGTGTGTGCCTCTCACTCAGGCCATGTGTGTACCTCTGTCTCAGGCCATGTGTGTACCTCTGACTCAGGCCCCGTGTGCACCTCTGACTCAGGCCCTGTGTGTGCCTCTCACTCAGGCCTCGTGTGTACCTCTGACTCAGGCTCCGTGTGCACCTCTGACAGGCCCCGTGTGCACCTCTGATTCAGGCCCTGTGTGTGCCTCTCACTCAGGCCATGTGTGTACCTCTGTCTCAGGCCATGTGTGTACCTCTGACTCAGGCCCCGTGTGCACCTCTGACTCAGGCCCTGTGTGTGCCTCTCACTCAGGCCTCGTGTGTACCTCCGACTCAGGCCCTGTGTGTACCTCTGACTCAGGCCCTGTGTGTACCTATGTGTGCACCTCTAACTTAGGCCCTCAGTGCGCCTCTGACTAAGGCCCTGTGTGTACCTCTGACTAAGGCTCTGTGTGTACCTCTGACTCAGGCCTCGTGTGTACCTCTGACTCAGGCCTCGTGTGTACCTCTGTCTCAGGCCATGTGTGTACCTCTGACTCAGGCCCCGTGTGCACTTCTGACTCAGGCCCTGTGTGTGCCTCTCACTCAGGCCTCGTGTGTACCTCTGACTCAGGCTCCGTGTGCACCTCTGACTCAGGCCCTGTGTGTGCCTCTCACTCAGGCCCTGTGTGTGCCTCTGAATCAGGCCCTGTGTGTACCTCTGACTCAGGCCTCATGTGTACCTCTGACTCAGGCCTCGTGTGTACCTCTGACTCAGGCCTCGTGTGTACCTCTGACTCAGGCCTCATGTGTACCTCTGACTCAGGCCCTGTGCGCACCTCTGACTCAGCCTTGAGTGTACCTCTGACTTTGCGGACACATAGCACTTAGCTCCTCCAGGTGAGACCGTGTACTACTGTGAAAGCTACCGTAGTGACCGCCAATATTTATCCCTTCATTACTGTTACTGCTGTTACCAATAAACCTGCAAGCCTGGTTAGTGACATTCTGTGTGGGCTTACGTCCACCTATGCATTCCGCTGACACCTACAGTATGGTGATCACCCAGGTTCCACCAATAGGTCATAGCAATACATTTACAGGATGTTATCATATGACCTCTAATGATTGGGAGATCAGTGATTTTCTGTTAGTGCTTATTATGCATAAAACTTATCTTTAGCTTTTAGTGTAACTTACAGTATGACATATATGCATTTTGTGTAATATGCACAGTCACCTGCAGCTCTGCATATTGGGCCTGATTCAGAGCCACTCGTAAGCGGCAGCTCGTTCGCTCCGAGCGATGTTTGCCCAACTGCGCATGCGTACGGATCGTTATACGCATGCGCGAACCAGTCAGTATGGCCAAAATTCATGTGCTCGCAAAATAGCGAATGCCTGATAATTTGAGTGACAGAATGAGGCGTATGTGGGTGGTAACAGGGGAAGGTGCTTGAAAACGAGGAGTGGAGATCCGATCGCAGGCGTGCTTAAAGGTCAAAACGGGCGTTTTATGGGTGTGCATAATTAAAACAGCAGCGTCATTGACCACGTCACTGGGTTATTTTATAGACAGAACTGCTCGCAAAATTGTGGTAGCAAAAACCAACCACAAGAATAGCGAGCGGCTCATACCCTAGTCGATGTACTCGATTAATCTAATAAATAGCGGACATGACGTAGGATGCGTGCGGCCAGGGGGCGTAGTTTCCCAAAAAACGACCGCAAGTTTTGTTCGCTTGTTCAGACCTAGAGGCGTGAACAGACCGCAAACAGCGAACGGTTCATTTGAATAGCCACCCCTATTTTCTGGACGAGCCAGCGCAAATAGCGACCGGCTCTGAATCAGGCCCATTGTACTAATTGTGTTACTTCTTACTCTATGTATTTGTGTCCAACTGTGTATGAGCCTCATAAGAGGAAAAATGTTAAAAATGGGTCTCTGCGGTGTCAGATACTTAATAAGATTAAATGCAATAGGAACGAATGAAGGATGTCTTGTTACAATGTATCCAAAGAGAGCAGCAATCTAGTGTTTAAGCTGTTTTGTCAAAGAAGACTGACAGATATCTGCATTTGTGATCCTCACCCACAGACATCGGGCTTCTTAAAAGTATTTAAAGTGCAATCACAAGTGGCCACTCATTGGAATAGAGTGCTTTCTGCTATTCTCTCCACAGGACAGTTTGTTAGAAGTTAGCCCTGCAGCATTGATTAGCAGTGCTACCGGCTTTTATTTCAGCAGAACTCTGAAAGGGGGGTATTTATCAAAGCTGGGAGAGAGAGAAAATTGTGAGAGATAAAATACTAACCAATCAGCTTCCAATTTACATTTTGCAGGCTGTGTTTATAAAATGATAGGAGCTGATTGGTTGGTAATTTTTATTTAACAATTTTATCTCTCTCTCAGTTTTGATAAATATCCCCCAAAATCTTTATACAGTTTATCACACCGAAGTTAAGTAGTCAACTGTAGCTGTAGAAAGGACATTCATATAGGCAAAACAGCAGCTTGTAAGTAATGTAGTCACTCATGTCTTTGTAAGACTGTTCCGATACAGCAATATCCATAATTGTGATTTTTTTTCATGCAACTGCAATGTTTAACCACTTCAGTGCTAAGGAGGAGTGGGACTTACCCTCAGCATATGCTTCAAATGTGCAAACTCACTCTGTTCCTCAGCACATTAGATCTTCTATGTGATAAATATCTCTCTTGTATATTCTTGCAGTGGGGACTGGAACGAGGTGGCCGCAGAACCATGATGTCACTGTAATTGTTTGCAATGTTGTAACGGGGGGGGGTTATCATACTTCATTACAGATAATAGTGGGAAACTAGGAGATGAAGGAAGACACAGAAAGCGTCCTGACTCTCCCATTCTATCAGCTACAAATTGAGGGAAACCTTTGTTTCAAAGAGGAGAGTCTCCTCTAAAAAAATGTTCTGCCCATACTGTATACAGTATTACTTCGTGTCAGGGAATCAGTGCAGCCAGTAGATAATAATATCCTATATGACAGAAGACATTATGAATTCCATAGATGGAGGAGATCTCTCTCATCACCCACTTTTTTTTGGCCATAGACAGTTTCTTATTCAATGTATTTTTATTTTAAAGCCATTGTAGTTATTCACCTACTGAAACAATAGGGCGCCCCCAAAAAGTTGCAGTGTCACGTCTATTACATCAAACATGGAAGGGAACAATCATACAAATTAACTTGAACTAAAAATGTTAAAATCATGAAGCTATTAATTCCACCTATGATAAATTAAATTGACACTATACATATGTGTTTAAATAATACTGGTCTCTTTTCAGTTTCATGGTAAAAAAAACCATAGAGCAATATTCACTGCTTTAGTAGTATATGGACCATATTTATCAATGAGTTTTATCACTGAAAACGAGAAACTCGCTGTGTATGATAATGTTGCTCCAGACAATCAGCTCCAACTGTCATCTGTTTGAAAAAGTGCCAGTTGGGAGCTGATTGGCTGGAGCACCATTTATCATATGCAACAAGTTTTATCACAATGGTGATGAGTGCATGGTAATTGTGCACAAAATACTTAAGCTGGGTCTCTGCTGCTGCCAAGCTTCTGGTCTGCAGAGGTCCTGTATATAGAGAACAGTCTCATCAGGTCCTGGAGTGCAGAGACGTTTCCTCATGTCTGTATATGACTGAAGCTGTAAACACCAGGGTCAGATGAGCATGTGTTGAACGGGATACTGACAATATCGGGATTCTGACAGCTGGGATACTGAATGCCGGCATCCCATACCCAACACAGTCAATATCCCGGTTGACTGCGATGCTGGCGCTGATATTACCGTCACCGGAATCCCGACACCTCTCACAATACCGGCACCGGCATCCCAACCGCCGGGATACTGAAGGAAAGTAGCGAGGTGGGGGAGGAAGGTAAGGTTTAAGGGTTAGGCATTTGGGGGAGGGTATGGGTTAGGCTCTAAGGGGGAAGGTTAGGTTTAGGGTGTGGGGAGGGGGAAGTTAGGTTCAGGAACTAGGGGTGGAGGTTAGGGTTAAGCACCAAAGAAGGAGGGTTAGGGTAGGGAGAGGGGGAGGGTTAGCATACCAAACAACAAGTGTCGGTATGCTAGCCCAGTCGGGATGGCGTTGTCGGAATTCTGACAGTCGGGATCCCATTTACCAGCATCCCATACCCAACCCATGTTAAACACCTCCAATAAGGACTCGCAGCTCAGACCCTGGAGCTTTGCCTCATGGGATTCACAAAACAGCTGGAAGAATTGCAAGCACTGCATCCTTCCATTAACCATTTAGCAGGGAGATCCTCATTTTCAAGTTACATAAAGCAAAACAAAAACTGGTGCAGGTAACCATCATTATAGTAAATCTCCATTCATGATCTGCCATCATGCATGCAATAGACTATAGAATTTAAAATGTTTCCACAGCCTCATTGACGCTCCCAATAATGATGAAAAAAATTAAATCACCCAACCAGCAGGTGACCCACCGGTAAAACTCCTGGTGAGCCCAATGGCTACCGCATCCATGTGCACAGCTGCAGAATTTTAGAGCGATCACCTAGCACTGACTGCTAGGTGAGATGCCATTCTGAAATCACTAGCCGGACATAAATCTGACCGGAAAAAGATGATTGACTGGGCGGAATTCAATTGTATTCGCGGCCCGCATGGAATGCAGCGCTGGCAGCTCATCGTGCCCGACAGGAGCAAGAATTGATTAGCTCCGTCGGGCACGATAGCGGCTATAAAGAATTGAATTCCGCCCACTGACTGCCAATGTGGAGTTGAATTATTGTGAATCTGGGCCATAGGTGATTCTCCCGGCCTGCAGAAGCCGTCACTGTACCCCTGGGAGCCATGTTGCCCGGAAAACTTACCGAAGTGAGTGGCACAGTCTTAAAACTGTGGTAGGACATCTATAGTATCAGTGTGAAGAAACACAAGTAAGTATAAGGTAAATAAGTTTCAATGTCCTACAGCCCTTTAGAGCCTCTTTAATACAATTATATAGACAACAGTTTTCATGCTGGAGCCCGAAAAATAGCAAGGTTTAGGCTTAGGCACTTTTAATTTGGAAATAAATTGTTAATGTTACTGTTACTGTTATCCTTAAATGAAGGCACTTGGATTACTTCTAACCACATAAAGATGTCACGGTAACTTTAACAGAAAAATGACTTGATGAAATGTACACAAATATTTGCTAGTCTTGAGGAGTTCAAGTTATTCAACTGTAATGAATACAAACACTTGTTTGATCAACAGCAGCTTCCAAGGCAGTGCCAAGGAAACCACTCTTACTGTTGTCTGAACACAAAGTGGTGTCCATTAAACCTTAGAACCCCATTGTCATATCACCTAAAGAATGTATTTGTCAGTGATGTGGCCTTTTGTACAGGAAGATTATTCTGTTTGCTTTCCTGCAGGATTAATGCTCGGAGAGCCGTTATATTTTTAACTGGCGTCTAAGTCTTTTGCATGATACACAATATTACACCCAAACAAAGGTACTGTGTGTTTATTTGCTGACAACATACAGTTAGAAGGTGTAGACTTCATTGAACCGACCTGACATCATTTTTTTTTCTGTTGTTTTGAAATCAATTTCAACGGCTTCTACCCACAACGCATCCGATCTTGTATTCTGAATAAATGCGACCAATGTTTATGTAACAAGGTGGTTAGCTGTTGGCATTGTTGCCAAGCCCACGTAAGTAGAGACACCAATAGCTGAAAGTTATATTTGTTATTTAGTAAATGTGTCAAACAAAGGTGCAACTTTTTGGATTGCTTATTAGAACCAAAAATGTTTAAGATTGAGCTGAAGAGATTATTTGAATTGGGAAAATCCCCTTCTTTTCCATATCAATCTAGTCTAGTGCATTGTTGTGTGTCACTATGTACAGGTGGATGGGGAAGGGGGGGTCTATTCAGGTCTATTGGACTCTCCCGCGTTCTAAGCTATAAGTTTCTATAAGAAAAGGGATGTGACCTTATGTGAATCGTCAACTTGGACACAGGGCCTAATTCATAGATGGAAGCACAAGCAATGTGACAATATGCTATTGTAGAAGGAGGCGTCTGAGAAGAAAAGACGCCTCCTGACATAATCCCAGATCCGAGTGCTACGTTCGAAGACATAGCATCAGATCACCCTTGCGACCATCGGTCGTGATGGTTGCAGCATCAGCCACCAGAGAAAGCCAAAGGCTGCTCTGAATGTCCGTCTTAAATGCATAGCGAGGGCCAGGAATTCTGCAGCTTTCGACAAAGACCCTGGCCTTGGCACCCCCAGAAAACGAGGGCGACATGCCCCGTTTCCAGGAACGCAGGCTGACGCCACCCCCTCCCTGCCCCCAAACGGAAGCAACCTGTCAATCAAGCTGCGTCTTTGAGAACGCGTACGTTTTCATAGATAAAGGCCTGCACATGCCCCGTGCATGCACCGTACTCTTTCCATTGGAGATGTACGCAAACCATTGAGGCCCATCGCTCAATACATATGTATATTCTTGCTTTTTGCTGATAGAGTAGACTAGACTATAGTTCAAAGTAGGGATGTGCAGGCTCGGATAGGTTCGAGTTTGCACGTGGAGTTCGGATTTTTCCCTCCAAAAAAACGGAACTCAGAACGAGGCAAAACGTCATCTTACATGGACGAACATCATCATTCCTGGACAAAAGACCAGGAATGATGATGTTCGTCCATGTAAGATGACGTTTTGTCTCGTTCTGAGTTCCGTTTTTTTGGAGGGAAAAATCCGAACTCCACGTGCAAACTCGAACCTATCCGAGCCTGCACATCCCTAGTTCAAAGACGGAGGTAGCCATAGTCCAGCCTCGGTGTGATAAGTCGTACAATCTAATATGCCTTTTTCAGTTGCATTCAGCTGTTAACTGACTGGAACCTGTTAGTTTCTCTGCACTTGAGGTTCTTGAATCAGTTCTAAAGTCAACGAAATTTGGGTTGTTACAGGGACCCAAAACTTGTAGCAGTACTACTGATTGGTTGATATGCTTCAACTTCTGTGGGCACGTTAGTCAAAGTTTGCAAATAGTGCTTTTAACATTTTAAGGACATTAAAATAATCTCTAGAATGTTCCCCGCTAAAATCTCCATTTTGCTGTCTTTTGTAGGATACTTAACAAGTATATTTACTGAAGTGAGAGTTTTTAGAAGTGGAGACCCATAGCAACCAATCAGATTCTACTTAACATTTAACTAGCACCTTCTACAAGATAAAAGCTAGAATCTATTTGGTTGCAACATCTCCACTTCTAAAAACTCTCACTTCAGTAAATATACCCCTTAAGGTTTTCATCCAAACAGCTACTGTTACCGTGCCCGAGTTTGCCATTGTCAATGAAAATTGTTAGAAAGTATAGCTTGAATCTAGAGCATGTCCGCCATGCTCAAATTTAATTCAAATTTGTAGTGAAATCTATCGTTTTAGAAATTTTTTGAACTATCAAGAACCACTTAAAAAATACTTCTGAGCATCTCTATGCAGCACAGCTGGTGTCCACCTCTATAGTACCCTTTCATCAGTGTTTCATACTACAGGCCTGATCCCCAGACGGACACTTTTGCACAGCAGCTGTGTCTTTGTCCAGGGCCTTGGTATAAGTAGTCGTAGCTAGCTTTATTAGCAGCACAACAATCACACAAGTAAATCTTGGCCTGACCCTCTCCCAGAGCGGAAGGACCTAACATCCCTCTCACAAAACAGATGTCTTTAGCACAGCACTTAAATTCAGTAATCACAGTGTCTCTCAACAGGTATCTTACCCGTGCCCCAGGCAGTGAGAGACTGACTATAGAGACTGACATACCCTTTATCAGCCTCCACAAGGCTGCTAATCAGCTTCTGTCTACCAGACCAAATCCAAAAACCTGGGGCATATACATCTCCCCTTGACAACCATTCCAGTGTATTTGTCACCCTTACTTCTGCTGATTGGAAGAGCTAAGCTGGCATCAAATCCTTCTCACTGCACTCATGTGTCTCAGATTGCATCATCAAGCCAATATATGACCCTGTTTTATGGTAAGATATTTCATGTAAAAATATATATATAAAAATGGAGTGTGCACACTTGCATAGCACCAATGCATACATGTGACTTATTGTTAGAGATTGGGCCTAGTCCTAATTCCACAATCTTAATAGAAATATTATAAAATGTATGATTGAAAGTGAATGTAAACGCCTTCCAGGTCTGATTCACAGATAGTTGCAGACGGGGCTACGCCTTTTGCAGCAGTCGCATCTGTGTCTTTATGCTAATGCTGCTGGTGGAAATCTGTGCGTCTAAAAGTGCAAGGAGTGAGAAGTCTATTGTCAGTGTTAATAGCGGTTGAAATACCAATTGGTGCGTCATTAGATTCCAACATTGTGCCACCGTATAGGAACGCCCCTCACATTTCTGTGCAATTTTGTAAAATTAGGACACTTGCGTGGTGCGACTACAGACAAAAAGCAATGCTCCCCTCAGTCCCACATCGATTCTGCATCGGAATCCATAACAGCTCATGGGCGTATCTATAATGGGTGCAGGGTGTGCGGGGCACACGGGCCCCTGGGTCCAGGGGGGCCCTGCACCGCACACCCTGCACGTATAGTATTAATTACCTCTCTGGAGTCCCACGTCGGAGTGGGGTCCGGCACTGTAAAAACGACTCCAAAATGGCCGCCGCACCCATTTTCCCGGTGATCTGCACATACTCTATAGACTCTGGGTGCACTCTAGTGCCCAGAGTCTATAGCTTCGGCACTGGCCGCACACAGCTCAGTGCGCTGCCGGCCGCACGATAGAGAGGAGGGGGACCGTGTCGGAGACTGAACATGGGCTCCCTCCTCTCTAAAAACGGCCCTTTATCAGCTCCTCTGTGCGTGTTATGTTTGTATGTGTTTGTGTACTATTACTACTTTTAATAGTAATAATAATCATAATAATAATTAGAATAACTACAACACGGATGGTGTAATGGTTAGCATTACTGCCTCCCAGAGCTGTGTGGAGTTTGTATATTCTCCCCGGGCTTGTGTAGGTTTCCTCCCACACTCCATAGTGTGTCTGAGTGTTTGAATGGTCAAATATTCTCTGTAAAGCGCTGCAGAATTTGTGTGTGCTATATAAATAACGGGTGATAAATAAATAATAACAAATCCATGCATTTAACACTTTGGGGTATGTTTACTAAAGTGATAGTTATAAGAGTGGGGTATATTTATTAAACTGATAGTTATTAGAGTGGGGTATATTTACTAAAGTGATAGTTATCAGAGTGGGGTATATTTACTAAAGTGATAGTTATCAGAGTGGGGTATATTTACTAAAGTGATAGTTATCAGAGTGGGGTATATTTACTAAAGTGATAGTTATCAGAGTGGGGTATATTTACTAAAGTGATAGTTATCAGAGTGGGGTATATTTACTAAATTGATAGTTATCAGAGTGGGGTATATTTACTAAAGTGATAGTTATTAGAGTGGGGTATATTTACTAAAGTGATAGTTATCAGAGTGGGGTATATTTACTAAAGTGATAGTTATCAGAGTGGGGTATATTTACTAAAGTGATAGTTATCAGAGTGGGGTATATTTACTAAAGTGATAGTTATTAGAGTGGGGTATATTTACTAAAGTGATAGTTATCAGAGTGGGGCATATTTACTTAAGTGATAGTTATCAGAGTGGGGAATATTTACTAAAGTGATAGTTATTCGAAGGCAATCAGATTCTACTTGACACCTAACTAGCACCTTCTAGAAGATAATAGCTAGAATCTGGTTGCTATGGGCAACATCTCCATTTTAAAAACTCTCACTTTAGTAAATATACCCCTTTATGTTTCTAAGATTATTATTAAGAAATTTCGGAATTGAATCTAAATTAAGAAAAAAAATAAACAAAATGCAATTAAAGACTTTTAGCATCAAACAGATTATTATTATTATTATTATTATTATTATTATTATTAATAATAATAATAATAATAATAATAATAATGAATGTTAGGCACAAATGGTGCGGAAAAGCTTTATAACATCACAGACTGTAGAATCTATTTCCACCATCTAAAGAGACTAATGTGGATTTAAAGCAAAATGCAAAAAGCACTGCGTCCATCATCCCGTGACATAACGTCTTCCCCAGGGAGGGTGTAAGCATCGTGCAGCCTTCAGAGAGCAATATTGCCTTTTTCCTGTCACAGACCCGCTAGCTGGGTTCATAGTGAGGTTAATCATAGTAGCATTGACAACCCCAGCAAACTAACGCACTCAGTCTTCCCATATCCCCGGGGAGATGAATACAATTATGGAATGAGGCTCTTCTATCTCAATTCCATGTGTAACACATATCAATTTATTGTGTGCCGCAAAAGGTGCTGATCTATGCGGAATCAGAGCAGGACTGAAATGCTGCTCTACATTTGTGACACAGGTTTTTTCCCCTTGGTTTTGCTACACACATCAATGAGCGCAAGATTATTATTTATTAGCGTTTACTGATATGGCGCTGGCATATTCCATTGCGCTGAGCACTGCTACCGTCTTTGTGTGGGGAGCCAAGTTCTGTATATTAGTAACACTTGATCTCAGGATTGCGATAATTTATTATAATTATTATTTATTTATATGGCACCACAAGGGTTCCGCAGCACCTTACAAAGTACATAAATAAATGAGCACACAAGAAAAATAGTTATTAACAGTACAAACTATGCAGGACAAATACATGATTTATAAGCGATGCTGCATAACACTTTAATAAGCAGCAAGGCGTCAGCAACCAAGTGTTAGGTGCCGTTGTGGGGAGTTAGCAGCAAATGAAAGTATAAGTAAGACAAGGAGAAGCATGTGAGGGAAGAGGGCCCTGCTCGTGAGAGCTTACATTCTAAAAGGGAGGGGCAGATGAACAGGAGTGACACAGATGGGTTATATATTGAGGAAGGAGCATGGAGTAGTGGGTTAAGATGAGTGCTGGAAAGCTTTGAGGAAGAAATGGGTTTTGAGAACCCATTTGAAGATTAGGAGCCAGGAAGCAAAGTCATCAAGGAATTTTGAGCTAAGGCCTGGGGGATGAAAGAAGGCAGCTACTCGAAGAAGTTGGAAGAGGTGAATATCATGAGCATCTAATGGAAAGAATGAGAGGGAAAGATAAGAGAAGACAACCGTTAAAAAGGTTCATTGATTTCAGCAAATCATTTTTTTTAAGGTTTAACATTTTTTAAATATTTTGTTTATTGTGATTAAATGTATATATCACAATAAACTAAATTGATTTATTTGTGATAAAACTCGTTGATTATGATAATGGTGCTCCAGCCAATCAGCTCCCAACTGTCATCTGTTTAAAAAAAAATGACAGTTGGGAGCTGATTGGTTTGAGCGCCATTTATCATATGCAACAAGTTTTATTACTTGTTGCGTATGATAAAACTCATTGATAAATGGGCCCCTCACTCTGATAATGCTCAGCAAATATTTGAAAATTGCTGCTATAGGTTATTTTTATAGCCATGATCAGCAGTGTAGAGCTCCGGAACCAACATGACTTTGGAGTTTGAGTTACCGGTGAATACTTACAAGGCCAGGTACGGGGTCTATTCTTTTCTTTGTAAGGTTTCTGGTGCCGTCTTCTGTGCACAACCCTTAGAATACTGTGACATAGAAGCTACCTAAGAATTTTCCCCTTGCAGACACCATAACCACACTTGGTAAAAATACAACACTATTTTATTACAGTACAAGCAAATACACAGTAAATAAACAGTTGCAGTTTGGTTTCTCAGATTTACAATCCAATTGCAGACAGATTGTTGCTATAAGAAACAGTTTTAAGTGTAATGGAAGCAACAATTCACTATAAGTTACTGATAGAGCTCACCTGTCAGGTCAACTCTAAATTTAACAAAATCCCTGAAGCAACCTCAGCTGGATGGAAGCACTGAAGATGCGTATACCAAAGCCTAAATACCATATGGAGTGTACAACAAATATATAGATAAATGTTACACAATTTGCACGCTCCAAACCTCTCACTGTGACCACAATGGCTGCAATATATCGAGTTCAGTATAACCAGCAAACTTGTACTCACAGTAAGGACCTCATTCAGAGTCAGTCGAAGCGGCCGCACGGTCATACGGGAAAAGGGGACGGATATTCAAATGATTCCCTCGCAAGTTGCGTCCCTAAGTTCGGATCGGTAGTTGGCCGACCAAGGGGAGGAAGCGGTGGGAAGACAAAAAAATACACCCCCTTCTCGTACACATTGCACGTCATCTCCGGGCATATAAGGATTAATCGAGACCATCGGGAACCATCGGAACTGGTTGTAGAGCTTAAGGTTGACCATACCCTCTCTTAAGCTCTACGATCATGTCAGTGTAAAAACCTCCCATGACACATGTGCCATGACGCTACTTTGTTAATTATGCACTCCCATAATCAGTATGCACTCCCATAAAACGCTGTTCGCATAATGAGGCATGCCTGCGTTCGGATCGCCACTCCCCCGTTTTCAAGCACCTTCCCTTGTTACCACCCACAAACGCCTCAATCTGTCACTCAAACTACCGACCTGGCTGTGTTCAAGGAGAGAGAAATTTCAGATCATAGTGGCTAGTTTGCGCGCGCGCATTGCGAACTTTACGCATGCGCAGTATAGCGAACATCGGTGGCGTACGACTGTGCGGCCGCAACGACCGACTCTGAATGAGGTCCTAAGTCCTCCCTGCGTGGGAAGACACAAGGTGCCACTCTGTTGCACAAGTAATGTATGTCTGGCAACACAGTCAGGATTAGCTTGAATAGGTGCACTGCTGAACGCAGATTCCCGATGTTTGGGAATCTGCACAGATGCCAGACCCGTTTTGCGCATATGCAGAACGCGTTTATGGGCGGGGAGAGGCCAGCAATGCCCTCCATTTCCCGAAACGGCGGTGTGTCGCCGCCGTTGCGAGGGAGGGAAAAAGCCAGGACCCCCGTCGGCTGATGGAGATTTCCTGGCCTCTTCCCCTAAACTGTGGCGGCCAGCTGCGGGACCCCATGCTGATGATACGCAGATTAACCAATGCGGCGTTGGATAACGCAGGTCGAATAAGTAATGCACAGGAGGTGTGCTGCCTCCTGCCGCATACCATATCTGCAAGGATCGCAATTGCATAGCTACCTGAGAGCCCTACACAGTACAGTATATTCCTGCGTGCAGCTTTGCAATTACGATCCTCACAGAACCAGGCCCACAGTCTCTATAAGCTTATAGCAGTGTCTTGGCCTAGCATGAAGCACCAAAGAGCACACATGTTAGCAGTAATTTTATGCGACAGGCCCTGAAAACTCGCAATGCACTAATCTACACTGTTCCACCAACTGAGGTTGACGGTCAGACAAACTGACCCCAAAACGACCAGGTGTTAGGATAATTAGTAATATACAACAATCTTTGAATGTGTAACTTTCAGCAGCATGGTACTGTAAGTAGCAAAGGTTTAATCATTACTTTTACAGATACCACTCGATTAATTAGTATTTACTTGCAATTTTGAAACACAAAGATAGTAAATTTCCCTTGTTGTATATAATGACTGTCGAAATACAGCAAACTTTTATGATAGGAACAACGTTAGAATGAACAATGCATTTTCAAATTCCCACACTGGATTCAAGAACAGTGAACGGCACGTCGGGGAGAGGTACTCAGTTAGCTTATGCAAAACCTATAGGTGATGTACCGTACATTTACAATGGCTGCGAGATAAAGTAAGTTAAATCAACTGAGCATTTAAAACAGTGAATGCCACAGAGGGCAGAGATACAGAGTTTGGTCTCTATGAGACCTTACGGTAAAATGCAGACTTCAAATGGCCACCAAGACAGGTAGTTTAAATTGACTTTACCAATGCCAATCAGCTTCTACCATTGTACAGACTGCACTATATAATTATAGCTAGAAGGTGATTGGTTGATATGGGGAACTTCTCCACTTTCTCCCCAATGTTTGATGCATCTCCCCCATATGCCCCCTATTTTAAACGTTCTAAAGGCAAGAAGTGCAGGGCACATGGCATTGGGTAAGGTGGAGGAACCACACTGTTTCACCCAGTTGGGGAGGGGAAAAAGTTTTGAAATCTTTTTATTTATCTATTTCAAATAAAAATGAGGTCAGTCACACAGAAGATGTCCATACACGCTGACATTTTGTTAGCTACATAGCCTGTCAGACATAATGTGCCCCAAATCGCTGTGTGTGTATGGGTATAAGAAGTGCGCCAATCCAAGCCACCACCATGTGACGGGATGCATACTTGCCGACTATATGGCTGCCGCTTCCGGGAGGGAGCATCCAGATCGGCATGACTGGGTGGGGGGGGGACGTGTCAGGACACGGAGGTGGGGCCGGCCAGACGACGAGTGTTTGCAGGCGGGGGGCATGTTAGCACACAGGGGCGGCAGCTGGGAGGCTTGCCTGCCTTCCCGGGAGGTCATGAGCGGCACCCGATTTTCGGGAGGCTCCCGACCGAATCGGGAGGGTAGGCAAGCAAGATGGGATGTCAACGGCTAATGAACGTGCAAATGGTAGATAAGGTGAGATGAAGGCAGCATCTCCATATGTGGCCATTACCAGCCGATACTACTTTAGTTTGGTCAGAAACAAACTTTTGTCCCTGGAATGGCCAACACATGACATTGCCCTCTCCTGTGCTCCATGTTGCATGCAATCTGTGTGCAATCCGATGCAATGTTGACACCTACATCTGATCACGCTGCAATTTAAATTCTGCATTACCTCCATCTCTAACATTATTTCAAGATGAATTACGGACCAGATTCTCATTTTGTTTTAGGTTGAACATTTTGAAGGGAAAGCATATGTAAAATTGATGTGACTATCTCATGGTAATGAGACGACCAACCTCAGGGGTTGTGTGATAACTGTATTCTTTCAGTTACATGTATAAATAATTAAGGGGAGAATGCTTTGATTCTCTCAGCCTGTCAGTTAACGTTAGTGAACCTTTGTGATGAGATCCTTACACTAATCTTCCTTTAGAATGCTAATAGGCTGGAATCGCAGGTCCCTGCCAATGATCTGTATCCGTCCAACATATCTGACATCCAGGCATTATGTTGTCTATTTATTATTTATACTCAGATTGTCAGGAATTTATCAAACAATAAATTAATTATTTCTACATTTTTCAAAGAGTTTTTTTTTTTTTTATTGCTGCCTTTCCAAAAGCGACGAAGCACAGCGCAAAAATACTAAAACCTTTATAAAGTACATCTCCCTCTGGTTAACTCGAAGAAAATGTAAATAAAAACAGCTAAGGTAACTATATTGAAATATAACCTTTGCAAAAGTGAAGAAAAATACACGATTGCCAAATGCTAGTAAATTTACTGGCACACAGCAAAACTGTATCAAATGTACCAATCTGTTATAGACTTACAAATATTTATTTATTGACTAACAGTTACTTGTATAGCGCCAGCATAATCCATTGTGCTTTACAATTGGGAACAAAACAGTAATAAAACAAGACTGAGAGCCTGATTCAGCAAGGATTGGAATTGCAAAGCTGCACGCAGGCTATAGATATATGATGTATGCATGCAGGCTATAGATATATGATGTATGCACGCAGGCTATAGATATATGATGTATGCATGCAGGCTATAGATATATGATGTATGCACGCAGGCTATAGATATATGATGTATGCACGCAGGCTATAGATATATGATGTATGCACGCAGGCTATGGATATGATGTATGCACGCAGGCTATAGATATATGTTGTATACACGCAGGCTATAGATATATGATGTTTGCACGCAGGCTGTAGATATGATGTATGCACGCAGGCTATAGATATGATGTATGCATGCAGGCTATAGATATATGATGTATACACGCAGGCTATAGATATATGATGTATTCATGCAGGCTATAGATATATGATTTATGCACGCAGGCAGCTTTGCAAAGCGATTCTTGCAAACATGCAAATGCAGTAGGAGGTGTATGACACCCCCTGCTGCATTTGCGATCCCAGCACTGCGATGGAGGTCATAGTGCTAGGATCACCATCGGTGGTCGAAGGTTGCGATGGTGGATGGCACTGGGCGGCCAGCCAGCTGAGTAAGCCTCGTACACCCACGCAGTCTCTGGGCTGGCCACTCAGTCAATGTAGTCTCTGGGCTGGCCACTCAGTCCACACAGTCTCTGGCCTGCCCTGCCCCCACACCGCCGGTTAAATGCCTTGGCCTGTCAATCAGGCAGAGGCATTCAAGGGCTAGCGTGCGTGTTAGCAGGGCCCTCACACTCACAAAATAGGTCCTGCGCATGCGCAGATTCCTAATAATCGTGATAACTTGCGTGCACTGCTGAATTGGCCCCAGAGTGATAACAGTCAGACAAATAGGGAAGAAGGCTCTGCCACGAGCTTACTCTATAGGATCTCTAGGAAAAATATGACAAGATCCTGACACTAGAATACACATAAAAGCCCCTATCCAAAATGTAGGGTCTTTAGAGTTATTCATCATTATATAAATTTGCCTATCCCCTGTCATCTTCTGGCCACCATTTTACTTTTGAATGCCAGAAAGAGAATACAGGTGGAGTCTCCCATATCAGAATATTCTGAAATACAGAATATTTTTAGCATGAATGAGATAGTGAAACCTTTGCTTTTTGATGGTTCAATGTTCTCAAACTTTGTTTAAGGGACAGCATAATTAAATATATTGTATAAAATTTACTTCAGGCTTTGTGTATAGGGTGTTTTAGAGAAATTGTTTTTATATTTTGTTATATTAATACCTGGGGTGCCAATTATTGAAGATGGAGTCTCCAATAATAAATATTTGCTTATCTATATTTATAAATATTTATAAATATAGTAAAGTTCAATTAACATACATTTTATTATATATATATATATATATATATTTGCAAATACATGCATACATATGAATTTATGAAACTAAGATTCGAGTGAGTTCAGATGTGAAGTTCAAGCTCTGATTTCTGATATTTATTTACAGGCAAATCAAATTATACAGAATGAGATATCCACAGTAGTGACATATATACTAGTATATTTATGCTTCCTAAGACATAAAGCTTAACAAACAATTAACAAACTTTAGACAATTAATAATAACAGAAATTCTATACTTGCAAGTATTTATAGTTACCGTATTTCCTCCTGCACAGAACTTATGTTTCCCTGGACTGCATTGCCCTGTACTGTGGTGGCTGAGCCCTCCAGACTGACTCCTATACTCACCATACCTCACCGATTTTCCATCTCCTCTGTCCTTCTCCTGTTCTCCCCCTGTTCTCTCCAACTAACTATCTCCCAGTGCTGTCTTTTTATCCCAAATCTTTCAATACAATTTTGCATCTGCCATTCTGTTCCAATAATTACGGGTTTCCCTAAACGTGATTCTGGAGTGTTGTAAAAGTGTCAACTCAATTTCACCCCTTAGGTGGGCAGGACGGAATGTGTTTTTTGATCATAAAATTTGGTATATGTATGTACATCAAACAATTTACCTTTGATTATTTGATGTCAAAACAGATCTGTTTTGCCTAAGGTGCTAGAATCAATATATGCAGGGCTGCAACTAGGGGGGGGGGGGCTAGAGGTACACGTGCACCGGGTGCCGGATTGCAGGGGGCAAAAAAATCCGACTCGAGGTTGCTTGGGGGCTGCAGAATCAGAAAACGGCCATCCAAAAATGGCCGCCGCCAAAGAGGAGACAAATGCTAGAGGTCCTTACTGGCCCTCTAGTGTCTGTCTCCTCCTTGGCGGCGGCCATTTTTGGATGGCAGTTTTCAGCAGATTCCATGCAGATGGCTAGCCCGCAGGGAATCTGCTGAAAACAGCCATCCAAAAATGGTCACCGAATAGGAGGAGACAGTTGCTAGAGGTCCTACTGGACCTCTAGTGTCTGTTAGGCCAGTGCTACCGGGAGAAGATGCTGAAAGCTGCATCTTCTGCCGTGAAATCCCCTGGCAACGAGCATAAACCCCCCCGGCAACGAGCATGAAACCCCCTGGCAACGAGCAGGAAACCCCATGACAACGACCATAAACCTCATGGCAACGAGCATGTAACCCCTGGCAATGAGCATAAACCCCCTGGCAACGAGCATAAACCCCCTGGCAATGAGCATGTAACCCCTGGCAATGAGGATAACACCCCTGGCAACAAACATGAAACTGAAAATATTGTATAAAATGACCTGCAGGCTGTGTGTATAAGGTGTATATAATACATAAATGCATTCTGTGTTTAGATTTGGGTCCCATTTCCAAGATATGGTATTATGGTATGTAAATATGCCAAAATACGGAATATTCCAATATCCAAAATACCCCTGGTCCCAAGCATTTTAGATATGGGAAACTCAACCTGTATTTTCTTTTTCCTCTTTGCACAGTGTGGTGCTTGGATTGTGGTGACTGTCATATTTAATGCTGCTTATTTTGCATACATCAATATTTCAGTATTTTAGGTGCTTTGTGAGGGTGATCAATCTGACAATGGCATCACTTTAGGGATTCTGGGAGTACTATAAAAAATAAAATATAAGCGTTATTAAATTACCGTAGGTGTGTGTTTTTTTTATTTCAGACATATCTGTTTTTTTTTTGTTTCCCAAATGTGTTGTTTATTGTGGGTATATATTGGAAAAGTCTTTTTGATATCATGTCCAATATATAAAGACATTAGGGGTATTATTATTGTAACTTCTGGTATTTATGAGGATTGAGGACTCTACCATTAAATCTTGGGGGGTTAACAAAAACAGCATCCAGCATTACATCTGGGATATAGGCCCTCATTCAGAGCCGTTCGCTATTTGTGGTCGCTCGTTTAAAAACAAGGGGTGGCTATTCAAATGATCCGTACGCACATTGCAGTCTGTTCACACCTCTAAGTCTGAACGAGCGAGCAAAACATACGCTCGTTTATTTGTTAAAAACGCCCCCTGGCCGCTCGCATCCTACGTCATGTCCGCTATTTATTAGATTAATCGAGTACATCGACCAGCGTATGAACTGCTCGCTATTCTTGTGGTTGGTGTTTGCTACCACAAATTTGCGAGCAGTTCTGGCTATAAAATAACCCAGTGACGTGGTCACTGACGCTGCTGTTTTAAATATACACACCCATAAAACGCCCGTTTTGACCTTTAAGCACGCCTGCGTTCGGATCTCCACTCCCCATTTTCAAGCACCTTCCCCTGTTACCACCCACATACGCCTCATTCTGTCACTCAAAATAGCAGGCACTCGCTATATTGCGTACCAACGATTTTCGGCCGCACTGACTGGTTCGCGCATGCGTACTAAAAACCGTACGCATGCGCAGATGTGCAAACATCGCTCGGAACGAGCGTACTGCCGCTAACGAGCGGCTCTGAATGAGGGCCATAGTTAATATATTTAGATACTACCCTGATCACTAAGTGACCCATTCTCCGTACAGTAACTGACCTCATAGTTACAGTATAATAAGTGGTTTCATATTTTACCCTTGAAGAATGTTAGTGAGTAGTTTAAGTGGGTGAGTCAGAAGCGACAGCTCTGACACTAGCTGGTATTAATTAAGGTTGAATTAATGCTGATTTTAGTGCAGTTTCAACCAACAGTTTGCAAGTAGGAGGTCATACATGGACCAGATTTTTCAAAAAGAAAAGTATGGGCCGTACAGGTATGACAAAGCTGCTTGTAACATCAATTAAATTAGCAATAAATTTCAATGTAATGGTTTAATGATCTGTCTCCGACAACATCTTATCTTACAGTCAGATATAAAGGCAGAGATGGATTTGGGTTTGTTATCCCCTATACAGGTACACATATATTTTTAGAAAATGAATCTATCATGTACTTTTTTTATGTTTTACTTTAGTTACTATTTCTAGTTAGCTGTCTAACATGACGTCCCTCCCATAGTGCTCTATGCGGGAGCCGGAGCTCTGGAGTGAGCTTCGGCTGCCTTTGTAGGGAGGGAGGGAGCCGGGTGCCCGCTGATAACAAATATCAGCGGGCGCCCGGCAACGTGGGGGGGACCGGCGCTGTTTTTTTTTTATTATGGGATTCATTTTTTTTTTTACCTTCTGGGGACTCAGTGGCGCCCGCTAGGGGCCTGTGCCCTGGGCGACTGCCCTGTTAGCCCACCCCTAGAACCGCCACTGTTTGTGACAACAAGTTGCAAAAATCACTTAATGCACATATCTGGAATATATTAATCTCTCTCAATTTAATAAATATGAATTAATCAAACATTCAGTGTTATCTTCATATTATCCAATTTCTGTTGTCAGCTGCCAACAGGACTTTCCCGGCCCAGCTCAGTGTCTAGAAAATTAATCACTGTGATGGCATTTTAAAAAGTGAGAAAAAACTCGGGGAGTTTTGCCATTCCAGACAAAACTCTCCGAAGCCCGCACTGCTCCGTCCTGGCCTGGTCTGGCCCGCCCTGGCCCACCCTGGTCTGCTGTGGTCTGTCCTGGTCTGCCCTGGTCTGCTGTGGCCTGTCCTGGTCTGCCCTGGTCAGATGTGGTCTGCCCTGGTCTGCTGTGGCCTTTCCTGGTCTGCCCTGGTCTGATGTGGTCTGCCCTGGTCCTCTCTGGTTAGCCTTCTCTTTGCTTCTAGCTCTGATAAGTACTGTAGTTCCAGTGGCAAATGCAGAATTTCCAGAGGGAGGTTTCCAAATAGCGAGTGTGGCCTGTCAATGAAGAGGGCAGAATTAAGCTGCATACACACACAACGATTTTATTACCGACGATTTTATGACCGATTTTATGAACGATTTTCTGTCAGATTATCTGTCAGATTTTTTAAAGTGTAAAGAACGAGTTTTTGAACTACAAACGATTTTTGCATATTCCCTTAATGAAAATCGTTCAGTTGACAAGTCTGAACTACAAACTACAAACGTGAACAGGCATGAACGATAATCGTTCGTTTGACTCAGAAAATGAACACTTATTTCAAACGATTATCGTTAAACGATATAGTTTAATGATAATCGTTCAAAAAATCGTTGCGTGTGTATGCAGCTTATGTACTTAACCAGCTTTAATAAGCATCATACAAAGTGTATTGTGTGTAATAATTCCAGCATATACAGGACCAGTGATCACAGTAAGCCATTAGATGCATCAGTAGGGCCATCCTACCTGAGGTGAACGTATTTATTTTAGATGTGGGCATCTTTCTAGACTATTGGAGCAAGTTCGGAAGCCTGGAGGAACAGAAGAAGAACCTAGCATATTGGGCTTTATAGCAGTGCATCTCTAACAGTGCATGTTTTCCAGATCTTCTAGTTGGTGCACATGTTATTTATTACTGGCTGATACATGTTATAAGATCCACAGGTGGTATTAATTATTTCATTTGTGATACAGAGAAGAACATGCAGCACTAGTAACAATCTATTATATTACTATTTCTATTGTGGTCATGGTGTGTGCTGGGGAGGGGGGTTTCCAGGCAGACGGAACCCCCACTGCGTTTGCCGAAGAGTTCCTCTGTAGCATTTGGCATGTGCTATCTTGAAAGGAAGATGCAATTAGGAAGTTTTCGTTTGCCCCTTTCCTAAGTGCTATTGCTGTGATTCACTTTTTACACACCAGTCTCATCATTCTTAGGGGTAAATTTACTAAAGTGAGAGTTTTTAGAAGTGAGTTTTAAAAGTGATGTTGCCTATAGCAACCAATCAGATTCTAGCTATTATCTTCTAGAAGGTGCTAGTTAAATGTTAAGTAGAATCTAATTGGTTGCTATGGGCAACATCACTTTTAAAACTCACTTCTAAAATTCTCACTTTAGTAAATTCGCCCCTTAGACTCTTTCCTGTTTTAACGCCAAATTCTGTAGTGTTTATCTTGTTTATGCTTTAATTGTCTTCTACTATTTACAATGTGGGCCTAATTCATCATGGAACGCAATTGCAACCGCGTACGGAGATCGGTCGATGGGTGCATACCTCCAGTATTCCTATATGGTGTACTCAGACCAATGTACCTAATCTGAATATACTGTACCCAGAAGCCACCAATGTTCCTAATCTGATTATATTGTACCCAGAAGCCACCAGTGTTCAAAATCTGCATATAATGTTCTCGGAAGCCTTCAGTGTTCCCCAAATTTGCATATGCATAGTAACCAGCTCAAAAGTGTCCCAAAGAATACTGGAAAATAACTGTCTATTACTGTTAAAAGATTGGTAGCGGGATGTATCAAGCATTGCATTTTGAATGCAATACTTCCCATCACTTACCTCATGCATAGTGCTATCTGTTAACATCATATGCATGTAGATTTGAGAATAAAAATGCAAAGGACAGCTTCTATAGGATTCCTTTCAGGGAATTATGTGAAAAGAAGCCCATAGTCTATCGGGCAAAAGCTCTCTGGGTAACACACTTCAGAGTCAGCCTTATTTATCCTGTCCGGTGTTTCTCCTGACCACTGGCATCATACTTAATCATCAGCATCTCCACTGTGTACAAACATCCGGATTTCATGTTCCATTTTGGATTTGGCCAGGTGAACACTCTAATCCAGTCACATCTCAGGAGCTGCGCTCACATGACCATTGCTACCAATAGAGAGGGAGAACGCCCTATTTAAAGCAGCCTCTGTGAGCCACTCACATCCGCAACAACAATTCCTAGGAAGAAGATTCTCCTTGGCTCTGGGCTCCAGCTGTTCTCAGTTCCTGTGTTCACCTACAAGCGCTCCTGTTACCTGTCAGTGCTCCTGTTATCTACAAGTGCTCCTGTTACCTGTCAGCCCTCCTGTTATCTACAAGTGCTCCTGTTACCTGTCAGCCCTCCGGTTATCTACAAGTGCTCCTGTTACCTGTCAGCACTCCGGTTATCTACAAGTGCTCCTGTTACCTGACAACACTCCTGTTATCTACAAGTGCTCCTGTTACCTGTCAGTGCTCCTGTTATCTACAAATGCTCCTGTTACCTATCAGCTCTCCTGTTATCTACAAGTGCTCCTGTTACCTGTCAGCGTTCCTGTTATCTACAAGTGCTCCTATTACCTGTCAGCCCTCTGATTATCTACAAGTGCTCCTGTTACTTGTCAGCCCTCTGATTATCTACAAGTGCTCCTGTTACCTGACAATGGCCCTCATTCAGAGCCGCTCGTTAACAGCAGTACGCTCGTTGCGTTCCGATGTTGAGAAACCGCGCATGCGTCGGTGTAACACTGCGCATGTGCGTACGGCATATTGCAAGCTTTTTTTGTCTCGTTCGTCAAATTGCGTACAGGAAGTGACATGTCAAATGTGATTGACAGAACAGGGCGTTTTTGGGCATTGACGGGGGTGGAGATGGAAAAACGCAGGCGTAGCGAGGCGTTTTTTGGGCGTACATACATTATCTGATGCGAACGTCAAATGTGTTCGTACCAAGTCATACGTTACTGGATGATCCTCTTTCCGTTCAAACTGCTCGTACAGCTTGGGGTCTGGATTACTCAACCACATTGGCGATGGCCTTCTCCTCCGTCCTGGGCCTCCACGATGTTTCATCGATTAATCACGGCTTGTCTGAAAATCAATCAGTTTTGAATTGAAAACCAGCTTGTAATGTGTTTTGAAAACAGTTTTTTTGGTTAGCACAAAACCGTACGCAGGTGGAAATCATAGCTGCTAATTTCAGGATTACACAATCAATTAGCGTACATTTGTAGGTATGTTTTTTTGGTTTGTATTTGGTTTTTGTGCTATTGTAACAATAATGTCATCATGTTTGTGTGTATTTTTCCATTTTGCTTTTGTCTGGAGAATTTGCATCCTTAGGTAAATTTTAGTGTTCCTTAAAGTGCCCTTTTTTTTTTTTTCATTTTCATTTTTTGGGAGGTCGTTTTTGCCTTGTGGGCCAGGATTAACTGTAAACCATTTATAAAATAATGTCAGAATACAATGTCGAACATTTTTTCAAATTTTATTGGAAACTAAAAACATTTTCTGGCACATTTTTGGCCCAAACATTTTTGGCAGTGTTATTCAAATAAAAATTATAATTTGTACAAACATAAAAGGTATGGAAACTTAAATCAAAAAATTAAAAACAATTCACAAGAAAGGAGAGGGAAGTTTTGGCAAGAAAGGAATATGGGGCAAGCACAGAAGGAGTGTGGGAAAAGTAGCCAGTGCTGTCAACGTTTTTTCCCCCGTTTGGCTGGGGGAGGGTGGGCGCCAGACCCGGTCCGGGATGTCATCGGGCTGGCCTGTCCAGAGGCAGATGTTGTGGCCTGTGGACTAGGCACAGGGCTAGGCACATTTGGAGGACTGGCTGATGTTGTGCCAGAGGTGGAGGATCCTGATGTTCCGGCAGGAAGGGAGGTCGGCTCCACCATGTGCTGGCGAACGAGCTGCTCCAGGGCATTGGCGATGCGGATGTTGGCCCTGGTATTTTCCACCAGGGCCTGACCAATGGTCACGTTGGCCGCAGCATTTTGCTCCAGGGCCTCAGCCACCTGTACCAGACTGGCGTCCATCCTCTGCAGAATCTCCGTATGGAAATCCGATTTAAAATTGAGTTCTGTGAGGAGGGACACTGCCTGCGAGGGGGATTGCCCTGGACTGGCTTCTGCAGGGTCCTCAGCCGGATGTACTGGTTCCTCCCCTGCAGAGCCAGCAGAAAAGTCTGCGGCCAAGGCTCCCCTCTGGAGCAGACTCATCCGCCTGTGTCTCTGTTTGAAAAATGAAAAAAGAATCTACAAATTGGCACAATAACATTTCAGAGTTGGTTACATCAAAATATTTACCTGGGACAACATGAGGAGCCGCAAAGTCTGGCATGTCCGTATCCATGTTGGACACGCCAAACACCTCCACAGCCTGCACACACCACTGTGCCAGCTCTTCTAAATCATTCAACTCCAATGACACAGGGGTGGGACCCACACCTGTCCCCCTTGCATGCCTAGCCCTGTCCGGCATTTTTTGTTTCAGGCGAAATTTGAAGTCAAGGAACCATTATTCCGGAGGGTGCAGTTTGATGGCCGCGATGGTCTTGACCATCGCCACTGCGAGCCAGAGCCTGCGGTTGAGTTTTTCAACCGCAAGGCCCAGAGTGATTTTGGCTCTATCAGAGCCAAAATCACTCCCACTGACATCACTAGTGATGTCAGTGGGCCGGCTTCTGACGGTAGGCGTTCCCTTGGGAACGCCCCCGTCAGGGAGGCATGCCCCCGGCACGCCCACCAAAGGGGGCGTGCTGTCAATCAACATCGACAGCACGCCCCCTTTGATCAGACACAACGAGCGAAGGAAAGTCCTTCGCTCGTCGCGTCTGGCGCATGCGCACGACGGAGCTCCCGCCGTCGTGCGCATGCGCAGTGCACAACATCGACCCACTTGCGAGCGGACAGCCGCTTGCGAGTGCGTCTGAATCAGGCCCCTTGTCGTGTTATTTTTTGGTAAGTTTTTGCCCGTCTTACTTTTGTTCACTTTGTGGCGCCTTCTTTTTGTTAATTTTGGGTCGTTAATTTTTTTCAAAATCTCCTTTGTTAGGTTTCTTCGGGCTCTGCCCCAACGACCTTTTTATCCGATGACTTATATATCCTCTATTGGTAAGTTTTTATTTTCACTTGTTTATTAAATGTTCTTGTTTTTTTTTACGCAACTTTGTTTGACATTACACTTTTAACCTTTGGTTTTGTGTCTCGAAATGTATGAAATAATTAGCACATTTTTATCTGCTTTTTTTTTGTCTTGTATTTGTGAACTAATTAGCGCATTTTTATCTGCGTATAGTTTTGTCTTGTATTTGCGAACTAATTAGCGCATTTTTATCTGCTTTATTTTTTACTTGTATTTGCTAACTAATTAGTGCTTTTTTATCTGCGTATTTTTTTGTCTTGTATTTGCGAACTAATTAGTGCATTTTTATCTGCTTTATTTTTGACTTGTATTTGCGAACTATTTAGTGGTTTTTTATCTGCGTAATTTTTTACTTGTATTTGCGAACTAATTAGTGCTTTTTTATCTGTGTATTTTTTTACTTGTATTTGCGAACTAATTAGTGCTTTGTTATCTGCTTATTTTGTTCCGTGAAATTGTTTGTGATTTCCCTTTAGCAATTTTTTAATAAATTTGGTCCCAAATTGAGGTAGTCTGCGCACTGTCGTTTTGCTCTTTGCCCAAATGTGTGTTTCTCCCCTTTTCTGTTTTGTCTTGCACCCAATTTAGATTCATAAATGCCCACCCTAAATTGTTGCATTGTTTAGTTGTTATTATTTATAGGTTGGGAACATCATCATGACAATACCCCGGCATGTAAGCATCATTGGATTGTATCGTCAAGCTAAAGTAATTTTTCAATTTTTTTTGGCCAAAAAAACCTTACATTCAATTCTTGCCATTTCAGGTTGATCTTGGTCGGATTGTTCTGGCCATGCTCCCGAAAACCGACCAACCTCAATCTCGTCCCAGGCGTAGGCATCGTAGGCGTGCAAGGCCCCAGATACATCGAACATGTGTCACCCTTTTTGGAATGCCCGATGATGAGGTGTTAAGATGCTACCATCTTCTGCCCCAAATCATCATAGACACTCTGTCATTAATAGAGAGTGATCTTGAGCGGCAAATTGACAGTCCTACAGCAATACCACCACTTACGCAATTTATGGCAGTGTTACATTTCTGTGCCTCAGGATCGTTTCAAACAACGGTGGGAATAGTGGCGGGAATCTCCCAATCCTCCTTTTCCCGGATCCTGAGGGCAGTGATGGAGGCACTTTTCAAGCACCTCCATCATTTTATTCAAATGCCTTTGGATATGGGTGCCCTTAGTGTGGCCAAGGCAAATTTTTACCAAATAGCTGGCTTCCCACACATCATAGGTGGATGGTACTCACATACCACTTCAGCCTCCAGCATGGCTGGAGGCCCTATTTCGCAACCGAAAACACTATCACTCCCTGAATGTAATGGTGGTATGTGATGCCTCCCTCCAGATCCTGTCCCTGAATGCAAAATTACCCGGAAGTGCACATGACTCATTCGTCATCCGGCAATCAGGGATATGGCACAAAATAAACAACCAACAAGCTGGTGATGCGTGGCTTCTGTGTAAGTGAAGACCTTTAGTACATAACAATGTTAAGCTTGATACACAGTGATCCTGATGTTGTCACTTCTATTTCACAGGAGACAGTGGCTACCCTTGCACGCCCTGGCTGCTCACTCCTTATTTGGCTCCCACACCAGGGCCACAAAGTAATTTTAATGCCGCACTTACAGCCACCAGGCAAGTGGTGGAGCACTGTATCGGCCTTTTAAAAGGACGATTCAGATGCCTCCACCGCTCTGGTGGCGAGCTCATGTATTTGCGGGATATGGTTTCGAAAATTGTGGTCCTGTGTGGGATATTTCACAACATCGCCATAAGGAGTGGTGTCCCAATGCAGCCAGAGGATGCCTTGCCTGAGGATGGCCCCCCTGAGGTTGGTCGGAGGTCAGTATGTGGGGGGGCCATACGCGATGATGTGGTGGCCAGATATTTTAGGTAATTATTGGCACCAAAGAAGTTCTTTGACACAATGTGGTTTAGATTTTTGGAGACCAACTAATTAATTTGTTTTTTGTTTCCCATCTTCTGTTTGATTTCATAATCTTTGGGACTCAAACGATGACTACTTCCTGCTACCCAAAACAAACCTTCATGGGGACACATTGGATATATATTCGGGAACCAATATTGAAACGCAACATTTGAGGAATCATGTTGGCATGCTCATTCGTCAACCAGTTCTTGATTTTTCTTTACTTTTTTCATATGGTGTTTGATGGTTTTTTTTTTTGTTATCACTGTGTGTATTGTTTGTGAGCCAACACTTTGGTTTTTTAGTTATGTTGTGAATAAATGTTTTGAGAGTGTAATTTTGCAAATTTTATTGACCATTGCAAGCAAGTGTAACCAGGTTCACCCACGTTAAAATTGCTTAACGGTTAATCCTGTAATGTCGCAATTTGATCTAAATTTAAATATGCTTTCTGGGTCAAAAACAACACCAAAAGGTATTCTGTACAATCAGTAGGCTTTGTAATCTCGGCCTAAGCAGGTTGCCCCCCAAATTGGAACATGTCAAATGTAGTAATATATAAATTGTCACACACCAAAAAAGCCCAAGCAGATTGTTACTGTTAGCTGTTTCATGTGCCTGTTTCGTAAAAAACTACAACACACAATCTTAGTGACATTAATTGCAAATACTTGCTGGAAGAGTCTACTTATGTCATTGTAAACAATATAAGATTTGGAGACAAGGAATGAGACAGAACTCTAAGTTTAATTTTTTTTATTAATACAAATATTTTAAACTAACAAACATAAATTAGGAATGCAGGATCCCAGACATACGGTCAAGGACCACCAGCAGCCGATGACGTGGCCCCGTATCCTTTGGACGCACCCGGCTAGGTCCGCCAAACGCCTCTGGTCCTCTGTGGGTTAGAAAAGTGTGGGGCTTAATACATAATTAATGAAAACCACTGAAAAAACAAGCCAAACAAAGGTATCCAAAAATGTCAATATTGTGACCAAAAGCACATTTAACCCAAAAAGCCAAAGGACACAAAAATGGACACCCAAAAAATTGCACAAAAAAACTAGAAATTTTTACAGATGGGATATGTGTATGGGGAAATCAGCAGTAAAAGGTAAAGACAAACAGAGATCTACCCCAAATTCTGACAAACCAAAAAAAGGAAAATGCACAGACACAGGATTAGATCCAAACATTTAAAAACACAAAAAAGGATAAAAGGGAAACATACCATTCAAAATGACACCTGGCCCCAAACCAACTCCCTCGTCCTACTCGGAGGTGGCAAAATTCCCCAATGAGGTGGGAGGGGTGATTTGGGATTCAGGGGAGGGGGTAGTTACGAGAGGGGTGGTTGGAGGGGAGGGGGAATTGGGATGGAGGGGAAGGAGCCCCGACGCATGTGCCACAGGGTCTGTGCAGGCTGGGGAGGAGGGGGCATTTAGGGAATTTTGGGGTGAGGAAGCTGGGGGTTGGGGAGAGGGGCCGAGAGCGCCGTCTTTGACGGCGATGACGCCGTAGTCTTCGCTCTGCCCCTAAAAGATGGAAAACAAATTGTGGTTATTTTAGAACATGACCTTGTTAAACGCTAATTTTTTAAAACACAAATATGTAAACATGCCCAAGCAGATATGAGTACAAAGAAGAAAAAGGCCATACATGAAAACATGCCCATGCAGATATGAGTACAAAGAATAAATAGGCCATACATGAAAACATGCACATGCAGATATGAGTACAAAGAATAAATAGGCCATACATGAAAACATTCACATGCAGATATGAGTACAAAGAATAAATAGGCCATACTTGAAAACATGCACATGCAGTTAGGGCTACAAAGATAAACATGAAAACCACAGTCCAAAAAACTTACTTTACGCAATCTGCATGCGAAAGCATGCCAGCAAGCGGGGCGTCCGCCGTTGCAGGTCGGACCATCTGCACTTCAGCTGGCCGATCTGCCGGCGTGAGCCGAAGGAACGCAGGCGGCCACGTACCTCCGCATATGCAGAACGCTTTTCCCTATGAGTGATGGGGGGAGGCTGGCTGGTGATCCGCCTGTCCATCACCTCGGTTAACACCATCAGCTCGCGCCTGGTGAATGCCGAGGCTCTCATGATGGCAATGGTGTATTTTATAAAAAACAATTTTAATAAAGACCTGAAAAAAAATTTGATTGGCTAATGTATTTGGGTAATTAACAGGACAAATTCTATTGGTTAGTGTATGAGTCATGTGTTCGACAGGGCCACAAATCTATTGCGAGTTATGATAGGCTTGATGCAGTGACATGCGTAAGCTAATTTAAATAAAGAAATGAACCCAGTAAAATATGCGTGGTTAAAAACAAAGAAAACAAATGGATAATTGGCTCAAACATGTATTTTGACAAATAAAAGCGAATGTTTAAGCCGTACGTATTCTGCGGGTAAACACAAACACGGACAAGAGTAAAGTTGATTGCATTTCCAAAAAAAAATGACGACCAATTAAGATAATTGATATATTGATTGGCATGATACGATTGAGGGAGGTAGGCAGAATAAAGGAGCAGGTAATCGGAATCTGACAGGCCCACTTCCGGGTTGGACTTGTGCGTGCGTTCCCTGCAAGCCACATTGGGGATGTACGCTCGCTATTTGGCTCGCTCGTTAGTTAGAGGAGGGTTCGGTAGAGTTTGGGGAGGATGTTAAGATGCGTTCGAAATTACAAGCGAGCGCTTGAATTAACATATTTCTGTACGTACGCCGAACGTACGAACGGCCACTTGCGTCCGGGTCTGAATGAGGGCCTATGCTCCTGTTATCTACAAGTGCTCCTGTTACCTGTCAGCGCTCCTGTTATCTACAAGTGCTCCTATTACCTGTCAGCCCTCCGGTTATCTACAAGTGCTCCTGTTACTTGACAAAGCTCCTGTTATCTACAAGTGCTCCTGTTACCTTTCAGCGATCCTGTTATCTACAAGTGCTCCTGTTACCTGTCAGCCCTCCGGTTATCTGCAAGTGCTCCTATAACCTGACAGCGCTCCTGTTATGTACAAGTGCTACTGTTACCTGTCAGCCCTCCGGTTATTTACAAGTGCTCCTGTTACCTGTCAGCCCTCTGGTTATTTACAAGTGCTCCTGTTACCTGTCAGCCCTCCGGTTATTTACAAGTGCTCCTGTCACCTTTCGGCACTCTGGTTATCTACAAGTGCTCCTGTTACCTGACAGCGCTCCTGTTATCTAAAAGTGCTCCTGTTACCTGTCAGCCCTCCGGTTATTTACATGTGCTCCTGTTACCTGTCAGCCCTCCGGTTATTTACAAGTGCTCCTGTTACCTGTCAGCCCTCCGGTTATTTACAAGTGCTCCAGTTACCTTTCAGCACTCTGGTTATCTACAAGTGCTCCTGTTACCTAACAGCGCTCCTGTTATCTACAAGTGCTCCTGTTACCTGTCAGCGCTCCTGTTATCTACAAGTGCTCCTGTTATCTACAAGTGCTCCTGTTACCTGTCAGCCCTCCGGTTATCTACAAGTGCTCCTGTAACCTTTCGGCACTCTGGTTATCTACAAGCGCTCCTGTTACCAGACAGCGCTCCTGTTATCTACAAGTGCTCCTGTTACCTGTCAGCACTCCGGTTATCTACAAGTGCTCCTGTTACCTGTCAGCCCTCCGGTTATCTACAAGTGCTCCTGTTACCTGTCAACCCTCCGGTTATCTACAAGTGCTCCTGTTACCTGTCAGCACTCCTGTTATCTACAAGTGCTCCTGTTACCTGTCAGCCATCCTGTTATCTACAAGTGCGCCTGTTACCAGTCAGCCCTCTGGTTATCTACAAGTGCTCCTGTTACCTGTCAGCCCTCCGGTTATCTACAAGTGCTCCTGTTACCTGACAACGCTCCTGTTATCTACAAATGCTCCTGTTACCTGTCAGCGCTCCTGTTATCTACAAGTGCTCCTATTACCTGTCAGCCCACTGGTTATCTACAAGTGCTCCTGTTACCTGACAACGCTCCTGTTATCTACAAGTGCTCCTGTTACCTGTCAGCGCTCCTGTTATCTACAAGTGCTCCTGTTACCTGACAACGCTCCTGTTATCTACAAGTGCTCCTGTTACCTGTCAGTGCTCCTGTTATCAACAAGTGCTCCTGTTACCTGTCAGCCCTCCTGTTATCTACAAGTGCTCCTGTTACCTGTCAGCGCTCCTGTTATCTACAAGTGCTCCTGTTACCTGACAACGCTCCTGTTATCTACAAGTGCTCCTGTTACCTGTCAGCGCTCCTGTTATCTACAAGTGCTCCTGTTACCTATCGGCACTCCGGTTATCTACAAGTGCTCTGGTTACCTGACAGCGCTCCTGTTATCTACAAGCGCTCCTGTTACCTGACAGCGCTCCTGTTATCTACAAGTGCTCCTGTTACCTGTCAGCCCTCCGGTTATCTACAAGCACTCCTGTTACCTGTCAGCACTCCGGTTATCTACAAGCGCTCTTGTTACCTGTCAGCACTCCTGTTATCTACAAGTGCTCCTGTTTCCTGTCAGCGCTCCTGTTATCTACAAGTGCTCCTGTTACCTGTCAGCCCTCCGGTTATCTACAAGCGCTCCTGTTACCTGTCAGCACTCCGGTTATCTACAAGCGCTCCTGTTACCTGTCAGCACTCCTGTTATCTACAAGCGCTCCTGTTACCTGTCAGCACTCCTGTTATCTACAAGTGCTCCTGTTACCTGTCAGCGCTCCTGTTATCTACAAGTGCTCATGTTACCTGACAGCGCTCCTGTTATCTACAAGTGCTCCTGTTACCTGCAAACTCCTCTGTTACCTGTAAGCACACATGTTATCCACCAGTGCTCTTGTTACCTAAAACTACTCCTGTTACCTACCAGTGCTCCTGTTACCTGAAAACTCCTGTGTTACCTGTAAGCACACGTTATCCACCAGTGGTTTTGTTACCTAAAACTACTCCTGTTACCTACCAGTGCTCCTGGCATCTGTAGTCACTCATGCAACTTCACCGCTGCTGTTGATTCACAAAGGATTTCACTACTCCATCCAGGGAATCTTCTCTAGCAAGAACTCTGCATTGCTACCCTGCATCTGTCCTCAGCAGTACTCAGCTTTCATCTAGCACCTGCTTCGCTACTTACATTCATACTGGTCCACCTGCTAGAATACCATTGGTGTACAGTAGGTATTTGGTCTCTGCGTTCCGGTTACCTAGAACTTTGAACTAGTGTTGAGTCTCAGGTACCATTTCCAGTTCTGGCCTGGTGAGTGGGTCTCAGATCTAGGTATCTTGGGATGCACAGGTCTCAGATCCTCATCTCTAGTACCAGTTCTGAGTTCTAGTTTCCATTTTAGTTGCTATTTGGTTCTAAGGCCCTCATTCAGACCCGGACGCAAGTGACCGTTCGTACGTTCGGCGTACGTAAAAAAATATTTAAATTCAAGCACACGCTCGTATTTTCGCACGCAGACAAACATCCTCCCCAAACTCAAGCGACCCCTCCTCTAACTAACGAGCGTGCCAAATAGCGAGCGTACATCCCCGAAGTGGCTTGAAGGGAACGCACTACTACCCAGAAGTTGGACTGTCAGATTTCGATTAACTGCTCATTTATTCTGCCTACCTCCCTCAATCGTATCATGCCAATCAATATATCAATTCGCTGAATTGTTTTTTTTTTTTTTTAACACAATGCAATAAACTTTATTCATGTCAGTGTTTGTGTTTACCCGCAGAATACGCACGGCTTAAACATTCGCTTTTAATTGTCAAAATACATGTTAGCCTCAATTAAATAATTGTTCTATTTGTTTTTCAGCCCGCATATTTCCCGGAGTTCATTTCTTTATTTAAATTTGCTTATGTATGTAACTGCATCAAGCCTATCATAAGTCTCAAGAGATTTCTGGCCCTGTCGAACACATGACTCATACACTAACCAATAGAATTGGTCCTGTTAATTACCCAAATACATTAGCCAATCATAAAATTTTGGTGCACTTTATCAAAAATGATTTTTAAGAAAAACACCATTGCCATCAGGAGAGCCTCAGCATTCACCATGCGCGAGCTGCTGGTGCTTACGGAGGTGATGGATAGGCGGATCACCAGCCAGCCTCCACCCATCACCAACCGCGAGAAGCGTTCCGCATATGCGGAGGTACGGGCCCGCCTGCACTCCATCAGCTCACGCCGCCAGATCGGGCAGCTGGAGCGCAGGTGGTCGGACCTGCAACGGCGGACGCCCCGCTTGCTGGCATGCTTTCGCATGCAGATCGTAGAAAGTAAGTTTAATGGATTGTGGTTTTCATGTTTGTCTTTGTGGCCCTAACTGCGTGTGCATGTTTTCCCTGTATTTCATATTTATTCATTGTCCTCATATCTGCATGGCCATGTTTTCCGTGTTTTTCATATTTATTCATTGTCCTCATATCTGCATGGCCATGTTTTCCCTGTATTTCATATTTATTCATTGTCCTCATATCTGCATGGCCATGTTTTCCCTGTATTTCACATTAATTCATTGTACTCATATCTGCATGGCCATGTTTTCCCTGTATTTCTTATTTATTCATTGTCCTCATATCTGCATGGCCATGTTTTCCCTGTATTTCACATTAATTCATTGTACTCATGTTTCTTTTTTTGGGGGGGGGATTCGAAAATGGTTTTTTGCGCGGATTTGTGTTGAAACTAACCACAATTTGTTTCACATCTTTTAAGGGCCCAGCGAAGACTACGCCGTCATCGTCCGGCCAGACGGCGCTCACGGCCACTCTCCCCAACCCCCAGCCAACACTCCAACAACAGTAATTCCCCTATTCCCCACTCCTCCCCAGCCTTCCTAGACCCTCAGGCTGAAATTTCGGGCCTCCTTCCCCTCCGTCCCAATTCCCCCTCTCCTCCAACCACCACTCTTAGAATTACCCCCTCCCCGGAGTCGGTCATTACCCCGCCCCGATCTTTGGGGAATGGAGGCACCTCCGAGGAGGACGATGGAGGGCCTTCCGGAGCTGGCGTTGGATCTTCCGGTATGTTTTTCTTTGCATTTTTTTTTCGACACAAACTGTTTGTATGTAATCATGTGTGGTTCCTTTTTTGGGGGATTTTGGCTACACTTTTGGGGATTTGGGCGATTGCCTTTACCTGTTACTGCTGATTTCAACATACACATATCACACCTGTCGGAATTTGTACATTGGCCTTGTATTTTTGGCCTACACCATTTTAGTTTGATGTGTTTTAATGCTGTATTAATTTTTTTTTTTTCTTTGTTGGGGTTTGGTTTTGGCTTGTTTTTTAATGTGGTTTCAGTATTGTTGTATTAATCCCCACACTTTTCTCACCCACAGAGGAACAGAGGCGTCGGGCAGAATTATCCGCCTGTGTGGCCCGGATGCCCCACAATATAATCGGGGTGCTGGTGGTCCTTGACCATATGTCGGTCCTCCTTAGGGATTAGTTTTTTTTTTTTTGGGCCCATTATCAAAATAAAGTGTTATTTTCGAAGTAACGTTCTGGCTCATTCGTTTTTTCAAAATCACAGATTGTTTACCATGACATAAGTAGACTGTTCCTGCAAGGATTTCCATTTTTTGACACTAAGATTGTGTGTTGTATTTTTATGTAAAACAGCCACAAGAAACACCTAACAGTAACAATCTCATTTCCCTTTATTGGTGTAGTCACAATGGTGTGCAAGCTGCTTAGGCCAATAATACAAAGCCAAATGATTGTACAGGCTTCCTTTGGGTGTTGGTTTGGACCCTGAAAACAGATTACATTTTAGCTCAACTGGCGTCAGTACTGGATTACCCCTTAGTCAAATGTAACGTGTGTGAACCTGGTTACACTTGCTTGTAACCTTCCAAAAAAGGTACAACATTTCACTCTCAAAACATTTATTCACAACATAACTGAAAAATCAAAGTGGTCACTCACAAACAAAACACACAGTGATAATCACAAATACAACACATACCAACAAAACCAAATAAAAAAACAACAAATCAAGAACTGGTTGACGAAGGACCATGCCAACATGATTCCACAAATATGGCGTTGCAATATGGGTTCCAGAATATATCCCCAAAATGTCCACATACAGGTTTTGTAAGGGTAGCAGGAAGTAGTCATCGTTGGAGTGTCAAAGATTATGTGAAAAAACAGAAGATGGAGAAAATAAAAATAAATAATTAGATGTTCTCAAACAAACCCGACCACATTAGGTATAAACACTGTTGTTTTGTCAATAATTACCTAAAAAATCTGGCCACCACATCATCGCGTATGGCCCCCCCACATACTGACCTCCGACCAACCTTGGGGGGCCATCCTCAGGTAAGGCATCCTCTGGCTGCATTGGGACACCACTCCTTATGGCAATGTTGTGAAATATCCCACACAGGACCACAATTTTCGAAACCATATCCGGCAAATACATGAGCTCGCCACCAGAGCGGTGGAGGCATATGAATCGGCCTTTTAAAAGGCCGATACAGTGCTCCAACACTTGCCTGGTGGCTGTAAGTGCGGAATTATACTCACTTTGTGGCCCTGGTGTGGGAGCCAAATAAGGAGTGAGGAGCCAGGGCGTGCAAGGGTAGCCACTGTCTCCAGTGAAAAAGAATAGTGAACATCAGGCTCACTCTGTATGAAGCTTAACATTGTTATGTACTAAAGGTCTCCACTTACCCAGAAGCCACGCATCACCAGCTTGTAGGTTGGTTAATTTGTGCAATATCCCTGATTGCCGGATGACGAAGGAGTCATGTGCACTTCCTGGTAATTTTGCATTCAGGGACAGGATCTGGAGGGAGGCATCACATACCACCATTACATTGAGGGAGTGATAGTGTTTCCGGTTTCTAAATATTGCCTCCAGCCGTGCTGGAGGCTGAAGTGGTATGTGAGTACCATCCACAACCCCTATGATGCGTGGGAAGCCAGCTATTTGGTAAAAATTGGCCTTGGCCACACTAAGGGCACCCGTATCCAAAGGCATTTGAATAAAATGATGGAGGTGCTTGAAAAGTGCCTCCATCACTGCCCTCAGGATCCGGGAAAAGGAAGATTGTGAGATGCCCGCCACTATTCCCACCGTTGTTTGGAACGATCCTGAGGCACAGAAATGTAACACCGCCATAAATTGCGTATGTGGTGGTATTGCTGTAGGACTGTCAATTTGCCGCTCAAGATCACTCTCTATTAATGAGAGAGTGTCTATGATGATTTTTGGAGGAAGACTGTAGCGTCTTAAAACCTCATCATCGGGCATTCCAAAAAGGGTGACACGTGTTCGAAATATCTGGGGCCTTGCACGCCTACGATGCCTACGCCTGGGATGAGATTGAGGTTGGTCGGCTTCCGGGAGCAGGGCCAGAACAATCCGACCCATATCAACCTGAAATGGCAAGATTGGAATGTCAGGCTTTTTACCCCACCCAAAAATAAACATTTTTACTTAGCTTGAAGATACCATCCATTGATGCTTACATGCCGGGGTATTGTCATGATATGTTGAAACTGGAAATAATCACAACATAAATATACATCATTTTATGCTGGCCATGTCTGTTTCAAAAATTTAAGCAAGACAAAACATAAAAGGGGACACACACACATTTGGGCAAAGAGCAAAACGACGTTGCGCACACTACATCAAATTGAGGCCAAATGTAAGCAACAAATGCTACCGAGAAAACACAAACAATTTTAAGGGATGAATAAGCATTTCACAAAGCGCTAATTAGTTTGCAAATACAAGTCACAATAGTAAGTAGTAAAAATGCGCTAATTAGTTCGCAAATACAAGTCACAATAGTAAGTAGTAAAAATGTGCTCATTAGTTCGCAAATACAAGTCACAATAGTAAGTAGTAAAAATGCGCTAATTAGTTCGCAAATACAAGTCACAATAGTACGTAGTAAAAATGCACTAATTAGTTCGCAAATACAAGTTAGAAAAACGCACATAAAAACTAAAACCAAAAAAAAAAACTTCGGATATTGAAAATCAAAGGTTACATGTGTAAGGCCAACCAAAGTTGCATAAAGACAAACAAGAACATTTACAAAACAATTTAACAAATGAACTTACCAAGAGATAATATATAAGAATCCGGATCAAAAGGTCTTTGGGGCAGAGCCAAAATAAAACCTAAGAGAGATGAAATGACGCCAAAACAAATTTAGAAAAATCATAAACAGAAGGAGACACAAAGTGAAACAAAGTTTTACTTCCCAAAACTTACCCAAACTGGAAACCGCCAAAAAAAGGAGAAACTAAAAAAAGCGAACGGAACTAAAAAAATGAAGATATCCAAAAAAAAAAAATCCAAACACGAAAGCTCCTACACCAGCCAACAATCAACTCCAACCAACGTAACCTCCAACATTCAAAAAACGCCACCTCGACTCGAGACGCACCAAGCCATAAATAGTGTTTAGTTTCCCGCACAAATTAAGGAGGGATCATAGGAACGCACAATCAATGATGCGGATGAAAAATAAGGTCACATGTATAAATACGTCACGAGCCAAAACAAACATTCTGGTGTATTTCTTGTTTGGAGCTCAGACATGGCTACAGACCAGGGAAACAATGGACAACAGTCTGGCGGTAAGTATTTTAGGCATTTTGACTCAAT
The DNA here is from genome assembly GCA_031769625.1 of Taudactylus pleione. Classification (NCBI taxonomy): domain Eukaryota; kingdom Metazoa; phylum Chordata; class Amphibia; order Anura; family Myobatrachidae; genus Taudactylus; species Taudactylus pleione. The sequence continues at coordinate 13,901,054 of JAUIMM010000188.1, forward strand.
GATTAATTAGAAACATAATATTGTGCAAGTTGTGAAGTTGACAATTCTCCAAAATTACACAAATAGGTGAGGAGGATGACATGGAAGAGGCTGCTGGGCCCAGAATTCCGGGCAAAGCTGCCAAAAAGAAAAGGCAGCCACAATTCACAAGAAAGGAGATGGAGGTTTTGATTCAGAAGTGTGTGGACATCCTGCCACAGGCAGACAGGAATATGAGTGCAAGCCAGAAGTGGAGAATGTGGGAAGAGGTAGCCGTGGATGTCAATAGGGTGGGTGATTATGTCCGTCTAGCCCGGGATGTCAAACGGCAGTAAGTAAACACTTGCCCCCCCTAAAACCAAAACCCATTTTAAACAAAAGGATAATGGTTCCAATTTCATCCCAAAGATGGGCCGACTTCAAATATCGCCAGAAGCAAAAACTGGCGGATAGGGCTAGGCATGCAAGGGGGACAGGTGGGGGTCCCACCCCTGTGTCATTGGAGTTGACTGATTTAGAAGAGCTGGCACAGGGGTGTGTGCAGCCTGTGGAGGTGTTTGGCGTGTCCAACATGGATACGGACATGCCAGACTTTGCGGCTCCTCATGTTGTCCCAGGTAAATGTTGTGATGTCACCAACTCTGAAATGTTATTGTGCCAATATGTAGATTCTAATGTGAGTCTTTTCTAATTTTTCCAACAGAGACACAGGCGGATGAGTCTGCTCCAGAGGGGAGCCTTGGCCGCAGAATTTCTGCTGGCTCTGCAGGGGAGGAACCAGTACATCTGGCTGAGGACCCTGCAGAAGCCAGTCCAGGGCAATCCCCCTCGCAGGCAGTGTCCCTCCTCACAGAACTCAATTTTAAATCGGATTTCCATACGGAGATTCTGCAAAGGATGGACGCCAGTCTGGTACGGGTGGCTGAGGCCCTGGAGCATAATGCTGAAGCCAACGTGACCAGTGGTCAGGCCCTGGCGGAAAATACCAGGGCCAACATCCGCATCGCCACTGCCCTGGAGCAGCTCGTTCGCCAGCACATGGTGGAGCCGACCTCCCTTCCTGCCGGAACATCAGGATCCTCCACCTCTGGCACAACATCAGCCAATCCTCCAAATGTGCCTAGCCCTGTGCCTAGTCCAGAGGCCACAACATCTGCCTCTGGTCAGGCCAGCCTGATGACATCCCGGACCCGGTCTGGCGCCCTCCCTCCCCCAGCCAAACGGCCGAAAAAATGGTGACACCATTGGCTACTTTTCCCACACTCCTTCTGTGCTTGCCTCATATTCCTTTCTGGCCAAAACTTCCCTCTCCTTTCTTGTGAATTGTTTTTAAATTTTGCATTTACGTTTACCCAAAAATTATTGTTTGCACAATTAATAAATATTGTGGAATGAACACTGGCAAAAATGTTTTAGTTAAATATGTGCATTTATTTTTTGTGGGATACCAATACATTTTCAACAAATGTACGACTTTGTATTCTGACATTATTGTAAAAATGGGTTACATTCAATCCGGGCCCACAAGCCAACAATGTTCAACCTAAAAAATTACACATTGGAAAAAACGGGCTCGTTAAGGAACGTTGAAAACATTACCTAAGGAGGAAAAATCACCTTGCAAACACAAAATGAGGCACCAAACCTAAACATGATGACATTATTGTTACAATAGTCCAAAAAGACCACATTGCGGCCAAAATACACCCCCACAAATGTACGCTAATTGATTGTGTAATCCAGACATTAGCAGCTATGATTTCCACCTGCGTTCGGTTTTGTGCTATCCAAAAAAACTGCTTTCCAAACACATACCAAGCCGGTTTTCAATCCAACACTAATTGATTTTCTGACAAGCCGTGATTAATCGATGCTACATCGTAGAGTGACGGGACGGAGGAGAAGGCCATCGCCACTGTGGTCGAGTTATCCAGACCCTAAACTGTGCGAGCATTTTGAAGGGAAAGAGGATCATCCAGTGACGTATGAGTTGGTACGAACACATTTGACGTTCGAATTTGGTAATGTATGTACGCCCAAAAAACGCCTCGCCACGCCTGCGTTTTTCCATCCTCCCCCGTCAACACCCAAAAACGCCCTGTTCTGTCAATCACATTTGACATGTCACTTCCTGTATGCTATTTGACGAATGAGACAAAAAAAGCTCTCAATCTGCCGTACGCACATGCGCAGTGTAACACCGACGCATGCGCGGTTAGGCAACATCGGAACGCAACGAGCGTACTGCTGTTAACGAGCGGCTCTGAATCAGGGCCTAAGACTCTACTTGTCTGTTCTCTGAGTTCCCAGTAGTGGATGATAGTCTAAAGTTCCTGGCATCAGGTGCTGAGGCTCACCTTGATCGGTTCCAGGGTCTCATTCAGGTGGATTCCAGTTCCTAATACCAGTCCAGTCTCTTTTTCAGGAGCCATTCGATATTCCCTGTGCTTCTCTTGTCCTGGTAATACTAGATGTGCAGAAGTTTAATTAAAGCACCTAGTTTTCAATGAGCTTTAACAAGACCCAAGAGTACCTATACTGATCAAACAAACACATATGATCGTGACACCAGAGCTTGATATATATATGGGGAATGCTGTCAAACCTCTGAAAAAGGCAGAAAGTGATGACCCTGCTCTAAGTGAGCACCAACAACTAGCATGACCCCCATTTTTTATGCTGCACATAACTTCTTATGGCCGGATATGTTTATATATATATGATAGCTCACTTAAAGTCATGATATTGATGGTGTGGAGTGGGTGCAAGTTGGAATTACTGTTCTGACAGATTGACCTTCTGGCTACTTTGTTTGGTGGCAACCACTAACACATCCCAGCAGAGTGGCAAGGATTCTTTGCCCAGACACAGTAAATGCACAACTAGGCTGGCATGAACAAGTATGACATACTTACTATATACATAAAATACACACAAACATAATATGCATTCTGCTAGCACTCTACAATTGTCCCTTTAAGTAATGGAGGATTCTTTATCCCAAATACTATTGTCCAAAACACTATGAAAGACTCTCTAAATGAGGCGAATGCTGGCAATCCGGGTCACATCTGAGCTTTCATGTGAATGTTGGGGCCCATAAAGTGGTTACATAACAAGGATTCAGATAGAAACTTTGCAGCGCTGATATGTATAATAAATATATAACATACTATGAGCCCGATTCAGAGATGGACGCTAATGCAATCGCAGCTGCATTCTCTCATGGATTGCAGTAGCTAAAATTTGCTAATGCCTTCCATAGCATAGTCGAGCATAGGGACTCCCACTGCTGCCTTCTCATAGTCGTCTGATGATGTGCAACAGCGCAAAGATTGGTACCATCGACGCACATCGGGCAACCATGCTGCCTATGCAGCAAGCCTGACCAGCTGCAAACACTGCAGCTCTCCTGACACAAGATCACTCATGATGCACAGGAGATTGCAATGGCAATGCCCATGTAACAGCGTCTAAACAGCCAGACACACCTGCGTTCATCTAACCACTACCCAGTTACAACCCCCAAACACTGAGGGCCTGTCACTCACTTTGCAAACAATCATTGTGCATGCGCAGTGCGGCTTTCGAGCATTCACATTATCAAACAATCACTCGTTCTGCATAAATATCTGCATTGTGTCTGTCTCTCAATCAGGCCCTATGTCTGTTCCACAACAATGGATGCTTATGAACAAATAATGTTATTTCAGCAATGCAATATACTGAGTAAGGATGCTACTTACCCTCCAAAAGGGAAGTACTGCTCTAGCTTCAGCAGGACTCTCTGCAGGGAACCACAAGTCTTAGCCAGTCTCCATGTTGCAATCTCTCACTATCAGCTGCTTATCCCTTTATCTGTCTCCAACTGTCACCCCTGCAACTGCTCTTTTTTTAATCAACTTTATTTAAAATGGCATTGGCCATTTTCCAGAATAGCCTTATTTGAGTAGGATCTACACTGGTCGCAAAATGGCTGTCACCAGAATCGCCTGTAAAGTAATAGTTTGTGATATATAGTAATGGTGATTGTGTGAAGATTCTCTTATATGAGTGACACCTAAGTGGACCCTTGTTTCCTGGGGGGCTTTATTTTTTCGGCAGGTTAGGTATAAAAGGTACCTCTCTCCAGGGCTGCCATCAGAAATCATGGGGCCCGGTACAGATAAAAAAAGACAGCCCCCCCAACCCCCCCTTACTTCAACCTGGGACACACAATGTGTGTGTGTGTGTGTATATATATATATATATATATATATATATATATATATATACTAGGGGTGTGGACCGGCCACTTTTCGTGTTTTGTGTTTGGTTTTGGATCTGGATCTTTTTTCGTATTTTGGATCTGGGTTGGTTTTGCCAAAACAACCCTTCTGTGTTTTGGGTTCTGGGTTTTGTGTTTTGGATCTGTATTTTTTTGAAAAAAAGCATAAAAACAGCTAAAATCACAGAATGTGTGGGTTTTTCTGCTCCTATGCTATTATTAACCTCAAAAACCTTAATTTCCACTCATTTCCAGTCTATTCTGAACACCTCACACCTCACAATAGTGTTTTTATGTCCAAAAGGTTGCACCGAAGTAGCTGGATGACTATGCTAAGCGACATGAGTGGGCAGCACAAACACGTGGCCCATCTAGGAGTGACACTGCAGTGGCAGACAGGATGGCAGTTTGAAAAACTAGGCCCCAAACAGTACATAATGCAAAGAAAAAAAAGAGGTGCAAGATGGAATTGTCCTTGGGCCCTCTCACCCAGCCTTATGTTGTATAAACAGGACATGCACACTTTAGCAAACCAATCATTTCAGCGCCAGGGTCTGCCACACGACTGTGGCTGAAATGATTGGTTCGTTTTGGGCCCCCACAAAACAAGCTGGCAATTAATCTGTCCCTGCACAAACTGGCTCTATGGAGGCAAGATGTCGTCCTCATCCTCCTCATTCACCGATTCCTCACCCTCTTCAGTGTTGTGTACATCCTCATCCTCACAGAGTATTAATTCGTCCCCGCTGGAATCCACCACCACAGGTCTCGCTGTACGTTCTGGAGGCTTGTCTCCCTGGAAGAGTTGATAATTCATTTTTATGAACATCATCTTCTACACATTTTGTGGAAGCAACATCCTATGACTTTCGCTGACAAGGTTCCCGGCTGCACTAAACACTCTTTCGGAGTACACACTGGAGTGGGGGCAACTCAGGTAAAATAGAGCCAGTTTGCACAGGGGCCTCCAAATTGCCTCTTTTTCCTGCCAGTATAGGTACGGACTGTCTGAAATGCCTACTTGGATGCTGTCACCGATGTAATCCTTTAACAGACAGACGCATGCTTGTCGCTGCTGCTTTGAGGATGCAGGTGCGGCTACAGCCCACACAATTCACAAAGACAGAAAAAAAAAGAATTTTTTTATTGTTTGTGGAGCGCACTTTTGTGGAGGGTTACACCACTCTTTAACAGACAGATGCCCGCTTGTCGCTGCTGCTTTGAGGATGCAGGTGCAGCTACTGTGCATACATTTCACACACAAACACAGAAAAAAAGATTATTTTATTTTGGTTGGAGCACAATTACACCACCCTTTAACAGACAGACGCACGCTTGTTGCTGCTGCTTTGAGGATAGTATCATATGCAGTGACAGTAGACTTGTCAGAAATTGTTGGCACGTCCTTCAGTCCGGACCAGATGTCCAAACCGGCCTTTGACTTATGACACAGGCGCACACTTGGTGCTGCTACTGTGTTGATTCACGTGCGGCTACATCGCACACAAGTCACAAACACAGAAGAAAAATTGTTTTTTATTTTTTGGAGCACTTTGGGGGTTACACCACCCTTTAACAGACTTATGGGACACAGGCGCACGCTTGGCGCTGCTCCTTTGTTGATGCACGTGCAGCTACAGTGCACACAATTCACAAAGAGAGAAGAAAATTAATTTTTTATTTTTGTGGAGCGCACTTTGAGGGTTACACCACCCTTTAACAGACAGACGCACGCTTGTCGCTGCTGCTTTGAGGATGCAGGTGCGGCTACAGAACACACAATTCACAAAGACAGAAAAAAGAAGAAGAATTTTTTTATTGTTTGTGGAGCACACTTTGAGGGTTACACCACCCTTTAACAGACAGATGCACGTTTGTCGCATCTGCTTTGAGGATGCAGGTGCGGCTACAGCTCACATAATTCACAAAGACAGAAAAAAAAAGAAGAATTTTTTATTGTTTGCGGAGCGCACTTCGAGGGTTACACCACCCTTTTAACAGACAGACGCACGCTTGTCGCTGCTTCTTTGAGGATGCAGGTGTGGCTACAGCCCACACAATTCACAAAGACAGAAAAAAAAGAAGAATTTTTTTATTGTTTGCGGAGCGCACTTCGAGGGTTACACCACCCTTTTAACAGACAGACGCACGCTTGTCACTGCTTCTTTGCGGATGCAGGTGCGGCTACAGCCCACACAATTCACAAAGACAGAAAAAAAAGAAGAATTTTTTTATTTTTTTGTGGAGCGCACTTTGAGGGTGTCACCACCCTTTAACAGACAGACGCACGCTTGTCGCTGCTGCTTTGAGGATGCAGGTGTGGCTACAGCCCACATAATTCTCAAAGACAGAATAAAAAAGAAGAATTTTTTTATTATTTGTGGAGCGCACTTTGAGGGTTACACCACCCTTTAACAGACAGACACACGCTTGTCGCTGTTGCTTTGAGGATGCAGGTGCGGCTGCAACCCACACATTTCACAAAGACAGAAAAAAAAGATAATTTTATTTTGTTTGGAGTGCACTTTGGTGGTTATAGCACCCTTTAACGGACAAGCCAGCTGGCCCTTTACTTATGACACAGGCGCACGCAGTCGCTGAATGGTAAAAGTGGCCAGAAATTTTTCGGGCCACCCAAAGCGTCTCCTGCACGCCCCTGTTGCTTTTCAGAAAATTCTGCACCACTAAGTTTATTGTATGAGCAAAACTTGGGACATGCTGGAATTTGCCCAGGTGTAATGCCCGCACAATATTGGTGGCGTTGTCAGATATCACAAATCCCCAGGAGAGTCTAAGTGGGGTAAATCACTGGGCGATGATTTCCCTCAGTTTCTCTAAGAGGTTGTCGGCGGTGTGCCTCTTACTGAAACTGGTGATACACAGCGTAGCCTGCCTTGGAACCAGCTGGCGTTTCTGAGATGCTGCTACTGGTGACGCTGCTGTTGTTGCTGCGTAAGGTGATACATTTACCCAGTTGGCTGTCACAGTCATATAGTCCTTCATCTGCCCTGTTCCACTTGTCCACATGTCCGTGGTTAAGTGGACATTGGGTACAACCGCATTTTTCAGGACACTGAGGCCATTTTTCTGACGTTTCTGTACAGTCTCGGTATCGCCTACCTTGTGAAGTGGAATGTAGATGGGATTTGGAACCGGGGACACACTACCTCCATCAATTGTCTTAATCCCACTGCACTAATGGCAGATACCAGACGCACGTCTAACCCCAACATAGCAGTCAAGGCCTCAGTTATACGTTTTGCTTCAGGATGACTGCTGTCGTACTTCATCCTCTTCACTAAGGACTGTTGGAGGGTCAATTGTTTAGTAAAAGTAGTGGTGTTCCTACTTCCTCTCTGGGATGATGAACGACTCCCAGCAGCAGCAACAGCACTAGGAGGAAGTGGTACTTGATCTTTCCCTATTTTATTTTTATCAGAGAAAGTTTGGTCCTCCATTTATGTTATATTGATATATACGTGCGGCTAAGGCGCACACAAACACAGAAAATAATTTTTTATTTTTGTTGGAGACTAGTTCACTTTGTGGGTTACACCACCCTTTAAGAAATGAGCCAGCCGGCCCTTTACTTATGGGACACAGGCGCACACTTGGCGCTGCTCCTTTGTTGATGCACGTGCAGCCACAGTGCACACAATTCACAAACACAGAAAATATTTTTTTATTTGGTTTGGAGTGCACTTTGGGGGTTACAGCACCCTTTAATGGTCAAGCCAGCCGGCCCTTTACTTATGACACAGGCGCACGCTTGGCGCTACTTTGTTGATGCATGTGCGGCTACTGCGCACACAATTCACAAACAAAAATGTATTTATTTTTATTTTTTTGTAGTGCAATTTGGGGGTTACAGCACCCTTTAATGGACAAGCCAGCCGGCCCTTTACTTATGGGACACAGGCGCACGCTTGGCGCTGCTTCTTTGTTGATGCACGTGCAGCCACAGTGCACACAATTCACAAACACAGAAAATATTTTTTTATTTGGTTTTGAGTGCACTTTGGGGGTTACAGCACCCTTTAACAGTCAAGCCAGCTGGCCCTTTACTTATGACACAGGCGCACGCCTGGCGCTACTTTGTTGATGCACGTGCGGCTACTGCACACACAATTCACAAACACAGAAAAAATATTTATTTATTTTTTCCCTTGGGGGGAGCACCCCTGATGGACAGAGCACCCCCTGGACAACACTACAGCACCCCTTTAGGACTGGGACACTGCACAGGACTTTGAAGTGGACACAGCCCCTATGGACAACTGACTGCACAACACAGTCCAGCCAGCCCCTATTGACTTTGAAGTAGTGGACACAGCCCCTATTAACAACAGCAGCACAGCACAACACAGCCAGCCCCTATGGACTTTGAAGTAGTGGACAACAGCAGCACAGCACAGCACAGCTCAACACTAATCTGCACTACACTACACTACACTACACAGCCCAGCCAGCCCTAACTCCCACCCTCCCTCTTCACTGTCCACAGCCGAGTGAGAAAATGGCACCGAAGCGGGTACCTTATATAGAATCCAAAACCCGCGAGACCCGGAAGGCGGGATGATGACGTTTTGCCTCGATTTCAGATCCGAGTCAGGCGGGAAAAGTCGAGCCTGACTCGGATCGGCCTCGAATCGGGGGGGCTTTGGGGGGTACGGATTTCAGAAATCTGAACCTGCTCACCCCTAATACACACACACACAGATATACAATAATATATATATATATATATATATATATATATATATATATAGCATATCTATCTCGGTTGACCCATTGCTGTATACAGCAGCACACTATACACAGACAAACACTGACACAGCAGCAGCACACACTGATGTAATACAATACAGTGCCATTACCACAGCAGGGTGCCGGTCTCCTGTCGGGAGTGAGTGGATGTAGAGGGGCTCCTCCTCCATCTTTCTGACCATGTCCTCTGTTTAGTGAGGCTGGGGGCTGATCGCGTCACTGGATGGACAGACTCGCTGGCGGCCGCTCACCTCACACGCACATGGTGCATGCCGTGCTGCTCTGCCATCTATCCTTCCAGAGCTCCAGTGACCCCACCGCCAAGGAACAAGTATCTGTTCCTCACACATCGCCTTAAAGTGACACAGCCGGTGTCTACTGTTGGATGCTGTATCACTTCCGTCCGTGCAAGCAGCAGTGTGTGTGAGTCAGGGGGGCCCGCAGCGTGCCGATGTTCCACTCCAGAGTCCGTGCAGACACTAATTATCAGCATGTTGATTCCGCACACTGCCGGGACCCCAATGAGCCCGGGCCCGGTATATTAGTACCGGCAGTACCCCCCTGATGGCGGCCCTGCCTCTCTCCTGTGAGGATGGCCTGGAGTCCCGTACCCCTGTGCATATTGTTGTGCCTTTATTCAAATGAAGACAATAACTCCCCACAGCAATGATCTCACCTAAGCCTGCACTTAGGGGAAAATGGACTACGCCTTGGTGAGTAATAGAGTGGGGAGTGAAAAATTACCAACCAATCAGCTCCTGTCATTTTTCAAAAGCTGCATGGCAGTAAGGAGCTGATTGGTTGGTACTTTATCTCTCTACACTTTATCACTTTCCAAGGCTTAGTACATCTCCCCCTAGTGACACTGTAAATAAATGCAGCATCATTTATTCACCTCAGAAGATGACCTGCCCCGCCTTATTCTCATCACCTGTGTTACTTTATACACCATGGCCCTCATTCAGAGCCGCTCGCTAGCGGCAGTACGCTCATTCAGAGCGATGTTCGCACATCAGCGCATGCGTACGGTTTTTAGTACGCATGCGCGAACCAGTCAGTGCGGCCGAAAATCGTTTGTACGCTATATAGCGAGTGCCTGCTATTTTGAGTGACAGAATGAGGCGTATGTGGGTGGTAACAGGGGAAGGTGCTTGAAAACGGGGGAGTGGAATTCGAACGCAGGCGTGCTTAAAGGTCAAAACGGGCGTTTTAAGGGGGTGCATAATTAATCCAGCAGCGTCATTGACCACGTCACTTGGTTTTTTTTAACTCAGAACTGCTAGCAAAATAGCGGTTGAAAAAACCAACCACCAGAATAGCGAGCAGTTCATACGCTGTTCGATGTACTCGATTAATCTAATAAATAGCGGACATGACGTATGGTGCGAGCGGCCAGGGGGCGTTATTATCAAATAAACGAGCGTATGTTTTGCTCGCTCGTTCAGACTTAGAGGTGTGAACAGACTGCAATTTGCGAACGGATCATTTGAATAGCCACCCCTTGTTTTTGAACGAACGACCGCAAATAGCGAACGGCTCTGAATCAGGCCCCATGTCCCTTGCCGTCTTTACATTGCACAAACATGTGTGAGGCTTTTGTTTGCCCACAAAAACCTTATTGGGGATGAGAAAGACTGAGCTGTAGTTGGTTGCTTGATATTAGGGCATCACTACGCAGTTAGTATGGAGGTTGCACTACAGTACCTGAATACAGGTATCTCTACAGGTATCTCTTATACAGTCAGGTGAATAAATATTGGGACATTGACAGAATTTTCAGATTTTGGCCTCTATTCACCACCACAATGGCTTTGAAATGAAACAAACAAGATGTGCTTTAACTGCAGACTTTCAGATTTAATTTGAGGGTAATTACATCCAAATCAGGTGAACGGTGTAGGAATTACAACGGTTTCTATATGTGCCTCCCACTTTTTAAGGGACCAAAAGTAATGGGACAAACTAAACAATCCTAAATCTAACTTTCACTTTTTAATACTTTGTTGCAAATCCTTTGCAGGCAATTACAGCCTGAAGTCTGGAACGCATAGACATCACCAGACGCTGGGTTTCATTCCTGGTGATACTCTGCCAGGCCTCTACTTCAAATGTCTTCAGTTCCTGCTTGTTCTTGGGGCATTTTCCTTTCAGTTTTGTCTTCATCAAGTGAAATGCATGCTCAATTGGATTCAGGTCAGGGGATTGACTTGGCCATTGCATAACATTTCACGTTTTAGCCTTAAAAAACTCTTTGGTTGCTTTTGCAGTATGCTTCGGGTCATTGTCCATCTGCACTGTGAAGCGCCGGCCAATGAGTTCTGAAGCATTTGGCTGAGTATGAGCATATAATATTGCCCGAAACACTTCAGAATTAATTCTGCTGCTTTTGTCAGCAGTCACATTATCAATAAATACAAGGGAACCAGTTCCATTGGCAGCCATACATGCCCACACCATGACACTACCACCACCATGCTTCACTGATGAGGTGGTATGTTTTGGGGCATTTGCAGTTCCTTTCCTTCTCCATACTCTTCTCTTCCCATCACTTTGGTACAAGTTGATATTTGTCTCATCTGTCCATAGGATGTTGTTCCAGAACTGTAATGGCTTTTTTAGATGTTGTTTGGTAAACTCTAATCTGGTCTTCCTGTTTTTGTGGCTCACCAATGGTTTACATCTTGTTGAGAACCCTCTATATTCACTCTTGTGAAGTCTTCTCTTGATTGTTGACTTTGACACATATACACCTACCTCCTGGAGAGTGTTCTTGATTTGGCCAACTGTTGTGAAGGGGTTTTTCTTCACCAGGGAAATAATTCTTCTGTCATCCACCACAGTTGTTTTCCGTGGTCTTCCGGGTCTTTTGGTGTTGCTGAGCTCTCCGGTGCGTTCTTTCTTTTTAAGAATGTTCCAAACAGTTGATTTGGCCACACCTAATGTTTTTGCTATCTCTCTGATGGGTTTGTTTTGATTTTTCAGCCTAATGATGACTTGCTTCACTGATAGTGACAGCTCTTTGGATCTCATATTGAGAGTCGACAGCAACTGATTCCAAATACAAATGTCACACCTAGAATCAACTCCAGACCTTTTACCTGCTTAATTGATAATGAAATAACGAGGGAATAGCCCACACTTGTCCATGAAATAGCTTTTGAGTTGATAGTCCCATTACTTTTGGCCCCTTAAAAAGTGGGAGGCACATATAGAAACCGTTGTAATTCCTACACCGTTCACCGGATTTGGATGTAATTACCCTCAAATTAAATCTGAAAGTCTGCAGTTAAAGCACATCCTGTTTGTTTTATTTCAAAGCCATTGTGGTGGTGAATAGAGGCCAAAATATGAAAATTCTGTCAATGTCCCAATATTTATGCACCTGACTGTATCTTGGTTCCTTGATGACATTTGTGTCTCCCTGAGCTCTTTCATTTTCTGTTTCCCTTCCATTGTCTCCCGGTGCTGGTTTTGCCACCTTCGCTTCCCTGAAGTTCCTCACATTGCCAAGCCACCTGAATGCACAAAGGCTTGTCCTGGGGAGAACACAGCTGTTACATATATGTAGAGATTGGGAAACCAGTTAATTCTCTCTTCCTTGCCCCTGTCTTGCTCCTGTATCTGTCTGTTAGCCCTTGCTGTGTGTAGTATGTGCCCCTATTGGCACTCTAGTTCTGCCCTTTGACCTGTCTGACTGTGATCTCTTGGTTTCTTACCCTGGCCTGTCCAATAATCTTCCATTTAACCCGTTGCTCACATCAGTCCTGTTTGGCTTCCCTGCCTGTGTTAAGCTGCACACACACACAACAATTTTGTAAAGTAACGATTTTAGTAAACAATTTTCAAGGGAAAAATGAACGAAAATCGTTTACTAAAATCGTTCATTTACTAAATGTAATGAACGATTTTTGTGATGTACAAACGATTTTTGCATATTCCCTTAATGAAAATCGTTGAGTTGGTCAGTCTGACTGAACTACAAACTATAAACTACAAACGTGAATGCGCATGAACGATAATCGGTCATCGTTTTAACTTAGAAAGTGAACGATTTTTTCAACGATTGAACGATAAACGATATCGATAACGATAATCGTTCAAAAAATCATTGTGTGTGTATGCACCTTTAGCTTTTTTTCTGTTGCTCAGTGACATTAAATCTGAGATAGATTGCTAGTATTATCTGATGGTTTCATTTCTGTAGATGCTGCAATAAAATTTAGCATATCCACCCTCCATTATTAATTAGCAGTCCCATCCTGACCCTTACCAATATTCCTAATCAGCACCGGGAACAATTATCACAGATCTTGTATTATGCTCACTCATTTGGCAAATCTGTGCCAGAAATTAGAATAAAACTACTGTGAATGCAATAATGAAATAGTAAAAAAGAGTCTGGTTTTATTAATCTGCAGTTTGGAAAATGCACACGTTCTATGACGGCAGAAGAGCTGTTGTTTGCGCAGCGTGCAGATAAAGTAAGAGACACGCCATCCTGCCTTGGAGAATTCCCTGTGCTTCTGCCTTCATTATACTTAGAATGTTTCCCCAATTAATTTGTGCGATAGGTCCTGAGAGGCAGAACTGAGCCCTCTCTCTCTTGACGCATTTTACAAACAAATCTCTAAGGGGAGACTGAGATATGCAGCCTCCTGCTCTGGGACTCATACTTCTGTAATTCTATGGATTGCATTGCCCAGCACATAACTACGGATAACTGCTGTGGTTTCAGTGGAGATCTCGCTACATTACACTGTATAACGTGCAAGCTGATCGTGTAAAATGTGAGCAAGTTAATTTGATACTGGTACTGTATGTCATCTGTTCTTAATTTTAAACTGTGTTTTTCTCATAAAGGGGGGAGATGTACTAATCCTTGGATAGACATAGGGGTCATTCCAAATAGGTGCGAGTTGCGAGTTTGTTTCATGAAACTCGCAGACTTCACACAACTGTACACACCACGAGAATTCTCCAATCCAATTAAAGATGCGATACTCGCAGCAGGTGGTTACAAATTATCTGTCAAAAGTGATTGAAGAGTATGAAAAAGTGGGGTGACCTGCCTGGACCCTGAAAAGTGACAATTTTGTTTGCAGAATTATATAGAAGGCTGTTAGCGGCCATAAGGAAAGCACTGGAGCTTTTTAAATGGTGTTAAATGGCTGATTTGTGCATTTTTTAAAATGAAAAGTAAATAAAAAAATTCAAAAAGCTAAATTTTTTATTTACTTTCATCCAAAAAAAAAGGAAAAATGCTTTTGGGGTAATTGGGGTGACTAAAAACATTAAATAAAAGAAAATAAAAACAATTATATAGAAAACTAATAATCTAATTACATTTGGGGTACATAAAGCAATGAAATGGTTGATTTTTGGGTAATTTGAAGATAATTTTTTTTAAAACCCCCAAAATGATGTAATTATTGGACTAAGCTAATTGGAACCTTCCAATTGCCTAATTAGTCATTAGGGGGTGGGGGTGGGGGGGGGTGCCCAAGGCATTGAGCAAGGTGTCCTGACATTTTAACCTTAAAATAAAGATTTTTCCCTGCCATCTCACCCTTAGGGGTGTATTTACTAAAGTGCTAGTTTTTAGAAGTGGGGATATTGCCTATAGCAACCAGTTAGATTCTAGATATTATCTTCTAGAAAGTGCTAGATAAATGATAAGTAGAATCTGATTGGTTGCTTTGGCAACATCTCCACTTCTAAAAACCTGCACTTTAGTAAATTTCCCCTCAGGGAGGTATAAGAAAATTGTTACTCTGACTAGTTGAATGCGAGTTTCTAATTGGAGGGCAGAATGAATTCACAATGCCAATTTGCTGAGAAAACGGAAACTTGCAACTGGCAACTTGCACCCTATTGGATTGACCCCATAAAGTGGAGATTGTTTGTAAAATGACAGGAGCTGATTGGTTGGTACTTTATTGCCATCCTCTTTATCTCTCTGCAAGGTTTAGTACAATATATATACCCCTCTAACTTCTATCCCTCTTTAGGAGGGAAAAGATTATTTTATGTTCTCAAATCCCTCTTTTCATGCAGTGTTTCTAGACTCCAGCCCTCGGTGAGTCCTAACAGTGCATGTTTTCCATATCTTTTCCTGGAGAACAGGTTTATTCATTACAATGACACCTTTTAAAACATCTATGTTTTATTTTACTTGTGATTATCTGAGGAGTCAGAGCCGGCCCTAAACAGTTTGATGCCCTAGGCAAAATTTTGGGTGGTACCCCCTAGCACCATTGCTAGTTCCACCTCTGCCCCAGCACCCCTCTCCGAGCACAGCACTAATCAACCTGCACTACAGATCACAGCAGCAGCCAGCAAACATCCATCATCCCTCACCCATTGCCAGAGGCGTGACTTACCTCTGTGACACCCGGTGCGGCAGGACTGAAATGCTTTGCGCACCGTAGGCGCGCGCGCGCGCTCAAAAGGGGGCATGACATCATGAAAGGGTGTGTGGCTTTGCCTATGAAGCCACGCCCTCTTTGTGTGCCATGATGGGAGGCGTTAATGCCTCCTGTTCTCGACACAAAGTGGGCTTCCCCAGCGCTCCTGTAGCTGCTGGGGCAGCCAACAATTTCTCCTCTTCCTCTCTCCATGTCACAGTGACACCATCTGACGTGGTGACACCAAAATAGCAGAGCAGCTCTGCTATTTTGATGTCACCCCCTTGGATGGTGTCACCCAGTGCGGCACGCACCCCACTAGTGACGCCAGTGCCCATTGCAATCCTCAGCTGTAACTAGACATTTTAGTGCCCTGTGCCAGCAAGAGCATTGGTGCCCCAACCCCCCTGTTTGTCTCCCTGCAGATAGGCCCAGGGTACTGGACTCTGCAAAGGTCCATGGGAGGAGCTGCTGTGGCTGGGCGTGCCCAGCAGCCCTCCTCCAGTGGCGAATTCTGTTACTGCCCATTACCCCCATTGTCTCTGCTCCCCAGTCCCACTGCTGTCGGCTGTATGTGCTGCCGCCCGATCACAGCTGAGCTGAGAGCTCCAATCACGTTAGCTGAGTTGGCCCTAGGCTTGGAATGCATGCCCATAGGCATTTGCCTAATTTGTCTATGCTTACGGCCGGCTCTGTGAGAAGTCGTGGAAAACATGCACTGTTGGCAGTGGTATTTTAACCAATGAGGGAGCCTGTGTATGACTTTCTGTGTGTGACTTTACCTGGAACAATAGAAGGTGCATGTGCAGAAGACATGATATGGCACAGTGTCACAGTCCCCGCTATCTCCTGTGTATGTGCCTCATTTCCATTCATTTCTTCAGATATATTTTTTAGAAAATCACTGGGAAAAAGCCGCTGGCCTTAGCAGATTGGACCTGTGTGTGCCGTACTCCCTGCTTCCATCATAGATGCATCACTGACTGCTAGGCTTCCCTGATTACTGGAGCTGGGAATCACTGCAATAATAGGTAACCCTAATCAGCCTTGGGTTACATGGTGAAACAATGGCTAACACTGGCAACCAACTCCCAAGGCAAGCTAAGGAGGAATACCTGCCCTTCACGTTGGATGAGGAGCTCTCAGTGCTGCCTGCATCCATCACTCTAACAGGTAATATGAGCTTGAGGTATCTAGGTAATGCACATACGTGCCCTGTTAGCGCATCTTTGCTCCCAGGCTTTCCACATAGATGGATGGGGCCTCCAAGACTCCCGCAGCTAAACAGTCTTACAGATCCTTACAGGCATCACAAGTACCACATATCACCACCGCTTGTATAAGGGAAATAGTGCCACTGATCACCAGGGTGTTTGTCATATTACCCCCTGGCGCTCTAAAACCCTCAGCAATACCTTTGCACTCCAGGCTGCTCCACACAGTTATTATAACTGTTCATCCATGTGTCTCTTTGCTGACTGATTTTCTACCAGGTCAAATAAATCTGTGACCTGGTTAAGCTGTACCACGTGTGGACTAACCACCACTGTGCAAAACACTTAACACCATTTTACACACTGGCTAAAACTATTGTCTTCCAACTGGACAAATATAATAATACCCAGTGTACTTCTCAGTCAAACTTTCCATTGCATTCTGCTAAAAGGTTACAGACTTAGGCCCTGATTCAGACCCACTCGCGAGCGGCTGTCCGCTCGCAAGTGGGTCGATGGTCTGCACTGAGCATGCGCACGATGGAGGGAGCTCCGTCGTGCGCATGCGCCAGACGCGATGAGCAAAGGAAAGTCCTTCGCTTGTTGTGTCTGATCAAAGGGGGCGTGCTGTCGATGTTGATGGACAGCACGCCCCCTTTGGTGGGCGTGCCGGGGGCGTGCCTCCCTGACGGGGGCATTCCCACGGGAACGCCTCCCATCAGAAGCCGGCCCACTGACATCACTAGTGATGTCAGTGGGAGTGATTTTGGCTCTGATAGAGCCAAAATCACTCCGGGGCTTGCGGTTGAAAACCTCAACCGCAGGCTCCGGCTCGCAGTTTCGATGGTCGCGATGGTCACGACCATCGCGACCATCAAACTGCACGCTCGTATAGGCTGTGGGTGGTGACCCACAGCTATACGAGCGTCCAGGAGGACGCTCCATTTTTATGGAGGGCGGCCCTCATTCAGAGCGTGCGCTCTGCTCAGAGCGTACGGCTCTGAATGAGGGCCTTAGTGTCCTACCCTGTAATATTCTGCTAAAAGGTTTTGGGCCCGGGCAGCACACAAGACATCACTTAAACATCGCTCTAGTTACAGACAACCAGCGCAAGTGGGATATGAACCCAGGCCATCACCGTGTATGGTTCTGACTGACAAAAGTCCATATACATTTGGTGTGGAACAAGCCAATACCAATATCAACAAGCTGCAGTGACACTGAATAAGAGGATCTTAGTGATTACGGACAGACTCTTATTCACCTATATTAGAAAATATACAGTGCAGGGATCAACAAGAGTTTTGAGATGCTGGAAGGTGTAGAAAACTATGCTATATGGAAATTTGCCATGGAAATTTGGTTAAAGTGAGAAAAGCTATTGAAAGTTACTAACAATCCTGGTGATAATCCAAGTTCAGAAGAAGTAGATAGAGCTATGGGTATAATTGGTCAAGCTGTAGAATCACACTCATCTTACAGAAAAGTATGACTCCCTGGTCGCAGCATTAGAGTCTAGTTCTACAAAGCTAACCACAGAGACTGTATGTGCTAAATGATTGCAGTTTCAATAGTAGAACTACAGAAATAAATTCTGACATTTATGTTCTAATGTTTTAAAGTTCACTGCAACAGTTGGGACATAAGGCCACAGAATGCAAATCAAATGTATCAAGCGGCACCTACTCACCTAAACGTGTAAGTGGAAAGAGTCAGCATTAAATGTTAGCCATCGTAAGGACTGCTGGTACATGGACTCAGGAGCTGCAAGGCATTTCAGCTGTAATGAAAGTTGATTCAAATCATTAAAGTTGTGTGAGTCAGAAAAGGTTAGAGGAATAGGAAGGAAGGATCTAAGAACCTGATTCAGACCCGCCCACTAGGATGCGTTCGCACGCAGCCAGCCGATTGTTTGCATTCTGTGCATGTGTACGCACCACAATGCGCGTGCGCGAACGATCAGGAAGCATTCACTCCCTGCGCATAGACAGCCCTGCAAAATGAGTGACAGGAGTAGCCATTTCTGGGTAGTGACAGGGGCTGGCCACTATAAATGGGGGAGTGAAGGTGCAAACGCAGGCGTGCCTGATCATCTTAACGTCATTTCAGAGGCATGCATAATTAAGAGGCAGTGTCATAGTACGCGTAACTTGGCTGAATTACACACTGAAGTGCTCGCAGTGCTTGTGGCAGGGTATGGTCAACCACAAGTGCTGCAATCGCATCCGATGGTATTCAATGTTAACGATGGTTGCAAACACTTCCTGGAGATGATGTTCATTAGTGGGCATCTTAAGTCAGGCTGGTGGGCATCTGCATACACAATGCGATCGCACACAAAGACATAGTGGGCATGCTTATGCCTTGCCATGTAATCGCCTGCCTTGCCGAAATTGGCATAGGCATCTAGCATGCGAACGCATCTAGTGAGCGGTTCTAAATCAGGTCCTAAATGCCATAAAAGTAGGGACAATTACTATGCTTGAAAGTGAAAGGCAAAAGTATTGTCACAAATGTACAATTTACCAAGAGTCCAATTTACAAAGGGTCACTGCATTGTGTACAATCAAAGAGGGACTGTAATTGCAACTGGGTACCAACAACTATATACCCTAGAGCAGTGGTGGCGAACCTATGGCATGCGGGCCAGAGGGGGCACTCAGAGCCCTCTGTGGGTACACGCCATCGCCCCAGCACAGCACAGCGTGGGGCTGGGCTTCTCCCCTCTGCGCACCTAAGGACATCCAGCCAGCACTCTGCACAGCACAGGGAAGCTACACAGGAGGTGACATCTGTCTCCTGATCAGGTTGGTAGTCTTGGGTTATAGGTGCTGTGGGGCCGAAGGCCTGAGGCCACGCTATTTGTTTTTTTCAATTCAATTTGGTGAGCACAGGTCAGAGGGATGGTGCGGGGGCCAAATGGAGGCATTCCCATGGGAACGCCTGCCATTTGGGGGAGGCCCCACTGACATCACTAGTGATGTCAGTGGAGAGCTTCCGGCTCTGACAGAGCCAGAAGCTCTCCAGGGCTTACGTCAAGTGAGACCCTTCCCTAGGGTCTCATCGTAAGCCCCGATGGTCGCGATGGTCTATGACCATCGCGACCATCACTCTAGCAGTCATTAGAGCTGTGGGTGTAAACCCACAGCCTAACGACCAAAACAGAGGCGGCCGGTCAGGATGCAAGCGGCCACCCAGTTTCTGAGCGACCGCTTGCATCCTCCGACCGCCTCTGAATGAGGTCCTCAGTCTCTAAAAGGTTCGCCATCACTGCCCTAGACACAATAGAATGTCATGCAATGGTAGCATCTGAATCCAACCAATCGATGGAACTGTGGCACAGAAGGCTAAGACACCTAAGCATTAACAATATATAGAAGCTTCAAAATCGCATGGTCACTGAAATGTATATGGACAGCATGTGAGAGCTGTGTGAAGGGCAGGCAAATATGTTGCACCTCTAAGTTTGCATCAAGAGCAAAAGTGCTGTTGGAACTAGAGATGTGCACCGACCATCATGTTTTGGTTTTGGATCTTGATCTCCCCTGGTTTTGGATCTGGATTTGTTTTTGGATTTTTTTCCTTGGCGTTTTGTTTTTTGGTTTATGTTTTGGATCTGGATTTTTCTTAAAATATCATAAAAACAGCTAAAATCACATAAAATGGGCCTATTTTTGTTCCTACAGTATTATTAACCTCAAAAACATTTATTTCCAGGTATTTCCAATACAATTTGAATTGAGGTCCTGATTTGGAGCCGCTCACTCTGAATCAGGGCCGGTCTTTTTTTTTTTTTAGAACGGCCTTCTGACCACCCACAGCTATAGCGAGCGGCCAGGAAGATGGTCGCGATGATCAAGACCATCACGACCATCGGGCTTGCGACAAGACCCTTGTGGTAGGGTCTCATTGCCACAAGCCCAGAGAGATTTTGGCTCTAACAGAGCCGGAATCTCTCCACTGACATCACTTGTGATGTCAGCGGGGCCGGCCCCAAATGGTAGGTGTTCACATGGGAACGCCTCCGTTTGGGCAGCCACCCCCCCGGCCCGCCCACCAAAGGGGGCGTGCTGTCACTCAACATCGACAGCACGCACCCTTTGGTGCGAGACCCGGAGTGACGGTTTGCCTGTCGCTATCCAGGTCTCGCACATGCGCATGACGGAGCCGGCTCCATCGTGCGCATGCGCTCTGGGCCACCATCGACCCGGTTGTGAGCACACGGCTCTTGCAACTGGGTCTGAATCAGGCCCTAAGTCCAAAAGGTTGCATCCAGCTAGCTGGCTGACTAAGCTAAGGGACACAGTGGGCGGCACTAACATGTGGCAGTTCAGCTTCCAATTTTCAACATGGATACAGTGTGTTATACAGTGTGGGTTGGATACACCAATAGTGCACTTACTGTGACAGCAGTGTCAGCAGAGTGGGGTTGCTGACGGTGTCCTCAGTACATGGAATGGCAGTGCTGTGGTGCTGGCAGTGTCCTCAGTGCAGGGTACCTGCAGTGTCAGCAGAGTGAGGGTGCCATTGGTGTCTTCAGTGCAGGTTTAATGGCTGTATTGGCAGTGCAGGGGTGCCAGTTGTATCTTTGGTGCAGGTTTTCTGGCTGTGTTGGCAGTGCAGGAGTTGCTGATGGTGTCCTCAGTACATGGGATGGCTGTGCTGCGGTGCTGGCAGTGTCCTCAGTGAAGGGTACCGGCGATGTCGGCAGTGCCAGCGGTGTCTTCAGTGCAAGTTTGCTGGCTGTATCAGCAGTGCGGGGGTTGCTGACGGTGTCCTCAGTACATGGGATGGCAGTGCTGTGGTGCTGGCAGTGTCCTCAGTGAAGGGTACCGGCGGTGTCAGCAGAGTAGGGGTGCCAGCTGTGTCTTCAGTGCAGGTTTGCTGGCTGTGTTGGCAGTGCGGGGGTTGCTGATGGTGTCCTCAGTACATGGAATGGCAGTGTGGGAGTGCTGGCAGTGTCCTCAGTGCAGGGTACCATTGGTGTCAGCAGAGTAGGGGTGCCAGCGGTGTCCTCAGTGCAGGTTTGCTAACTGTGTCAGCAGTGCAGGGGTGTTCTCAATGCAGGGTGCTGGCGGTGTTGGCAGCATGGGGGAGCCAGTGGTGTCAGCAGCGGGGCTGCCGGCGGTGTCCGCAGTGGGGGTCCCGACAGCCGGTGTGTCAGCAGCGGGGGGTGCCGGCTGCGGGGGTGCAGGCCACGGGAACCAGCGCCATCTTTTTTCCCTGCATTCAATGGGCTTAATGCTGATTGGCTGAGAGCCGTGACAGACGGCTCTCTCAGCCAATCAGCGCTTTGCCCATTGAAGGCAAAGGCATTTTTAAAATGGCCGCTCGAGGCAAAACCTTGAGATCTAACAGAGGATAACAAGGTTTTTCCTCGTAGGGATCCGGGGCAGGAGGAGAGATCCGAGGGCCGCCTTGGATCGCCCCGGATCCCTGAAGTTTGGGTGGGTCTGGTTCTCAGGGAACCGTACCCACTCATCTCTAGTTGGAACTAGTACATACTGATCTGTGTGGCTCAATGGAGATAGAATTGATGAGTGGAAAAAATCACTTCTTGACACTTGTTGATGTTTCTAAAAGGATGACACATTTATTTATTAGAAAAAATGGCATTCAGCATCAGCTAAATGTCACCTATACACTGGAACAAAATGAAAGAGCAAATAGGACAATAGCTAAATGTACTTGAGCTACGCTGAGTGATGCAAGTTTGGACAAGAGATTTTGGGCTGAAGCCGTACAAACAGCTACAGTGGCAGTCAAAAACAAGACACCATCGGAGGTGTGGACTGGTAAAACACCAAACATCAGTCATTTACGTGTATTTGGAAGCAGAGCTTATGCTCATATACCTAAAGAGAGAAGACACAAACTTGATCCTAAGTCCATCAAATGCACCATGCTAGGATACTGTAAACAGAGCAGATGTTACCAATAGAGATATGGTAACATCAGAAAACTGAACCTGTCTGAACGTTCCCAATCTGAGTGGATCTAAGCCAGGAATCAGATCTCTCCACCATTTACGGATTCCAAAATGAGGAAAAACATCATCTTCCCAGCATCAGATCTTGCGTGTTTTGGATCTGATATACTGTAAGTCCGGTATACATTCGGGAAACCGGCTGCCTTAATACCAGCAGCTGGCTTCCCGACTGTCATGTCCCGGTGAGGGTGAAATGCCAGGCGTCTAGATGTAGACGCCTGTCATTTCCCCGACGCCAGGAGACTGGTGCCGGCATCCCGATTGAAGCAATTAAGGGGCGCCGCGAGCGGACAGCCGTGGCGGGAGAGGGTTAGGTTTAGGGCACCCGGGTAGGAATTAGGGTTAGGCACCCCCCTGGGAGGGTTAGGGTCAGGCTAGAGGGAGGGTTAGGGTTAGGCACCCCCGGGGGGACTTAGGGTTAGGTACCCCCCGGTGGGGAAGGGGGGGGCTTAGGGTTAGGCACATAGAGGGGGTTTAGGGTTAGGCACTTGGGGGGAGGTTAGGGTTAGGCACCCCTAAGGAGGGTTAGGGTTAGGGGGTTAGGTTAGTATATACTTACCTTAGCAATGATCGGGATTTCCAGTGCTGTCGGGCTTCCGCTGCCAGGCTCTGCTCATCTGTCGGCCAGGTGCTGCCGGGGATCGAGCCACAGGCCATGCGGCTGGCAGTATTTCATACCAATTCCGTAAGTCCCTACTGTAGTGATTATGGCATCATTTTACAGAGGACCTCCCCAGAGAGCAAAGTGTAACAGTGCTGAGCTTAGCTGATCTAGGCTGTTTCACACAGGACTGCCAGAAAGAGAGGTGTAACAGTGCTGAGCTCAGCTGATTAAGGCCACCACCTTAAAATATTTGAAGTCCATCACAATTGGTGGGCAGTTGTTATCTAAAATAAAACAACTTTTTTGCGTGTTCACAAAACTTCAGGCAGGCCGTGATACAGTATTTAAAATTGGTCAGTAGGTCAAGGGCCACCACCTTAATATCTGCGCAGTGCATCGCAGTTGGTGGGAAGTTGTTTTATAAAATAAAATTTAAAAATTGTGTGTTCAAAAAACTTGAGACAGGCCATGATACAGTGTTTAAGAATGGTCAGTAGGTCAAGGGCCACCATGTTAATAATATCAGTGCTGTGAGTTGATATGGATCATGATGATCAATAGATAGAATAGCAGGAGCAGCAACCAAGTACTAGCTCTGCATCTGCTGCAACAAGTCATGATGATACTAGTCCTTCAAAATCTACTAAGACTGGTGCTCAGGGCATCTGAAATCAAAACAATATTTTATATTGCTGAAAAACATGACCTCTAATAAAGGGAAAGTTTCCTGCAGAAAAACATAAAATTGCCAGCATGCCATACTCCACATGCAGTGGCTAGGAAAGGCTCAAGCCTTGGCTATTATTTGTGAGTGGTGGTTCTGCAACTGCTGTCAGTCGGGATTCTTATTCTGTCTCAAATGATGATGCAAGAACTTCTCAGAGTCTAGAATAGGAGTCAAAAAAATAAAAACAGGAAAATCAGTGCTGAAACAAAAGCACTATGGCAGAAGAACAAACTGTGTTCAGAAATATCACAAATCCCTGAGGAGAGTCTAAGGATGTCCACAAGTGCTATGTGTGAGCCCAACCTTTCTGAGATAGGACATTTCTGCTCACTCTGCAAATGTGGAGATGAGCAGCACAAGTAAAGATGTGGATGTAGAAATTGAGGATGATACTGAGGAAGTGCAAATGGCTGAGGGGGATGTTTGAGTAGCTGATGCCGTTAATGAGGATGTTGATGATGAGTATGTTGTTTGTATAAGTGAGACATCAGTGGAAGCAGTTTTTCCCCGTTATAAGAAGAAGGTCATTGTCATGCCTGTGCATAAAACCAAAGAATCCACCTCTTATGTGTGGAATTGTTTTTATGCAAATCCAGTTGACAACACATCTATAGTGTGTGTAAAGCCAAAGTAAGAAGAGATAGGAATGTTAACCATTTAGAAACATCCAACCTGTTACCTCATTTGTAGCATGTTCATGAAAAGATTTTGGCAAAATCTGATAATTATGTTAAAGAAGTAACTACAAGCAGTCCAGCGTCAGCTAGCTCCCATCTCTTAGCTAGATCCCAGCGCCTGCAATCTCCACTGCCAACACCTTCATCATCAATCTCCTCATTAATGTTCGGATATAGTCCTGCTTCCAATTTGCTAAGACTGAGTCCTCCCCTATTCCGGATTCCTTGGAATAATTCTTAAGTGCTAGGCCTGGTGCTGCTGGTGGTGGTGTATCTTCACCTCAGAAGGGAACTTACTGTTAAACAATCCTTTGCAAGAGGAAGCGAGTATGACAGCTGTCACCCAGTTGTAGAGCGGATCACTGACGCCATGACAGCTATGGAGAGCAGCGGTGTATGCTTCCCCCAACTTACCCCCCAACTTACCCCCCACTGTGGGATACTGCGGCCCACAGGTGGGAGAGTGGGACAGTTCCAGAAAATCAGGACTGTCCCGCTGAATGCAGGACAGTTGGGAGGTATGTAAAAATGAACTTTTAGGCATATATTTACTAAAGTGAGAGTTTTCAGAAATAGAGATGTTGCCCATAGCAACCAATCAGATTCTACTTAACATTAAACTAGCGCCTTCTAGAAGATAATAGCTAGAATCTGATTGGTTGCTATGGGCAACATCTCCACTTCTAAAAACTCTCACTTTAGTAAATATACCTCTTACTACAATTATAAACACCTATCACATCACGTGAGGAGTTATTGAATGGATAAAAAACAGGGGTCTATGGGCCTGATTCATTGCATATCACTTTTTTTATTGCAGCTGCGATTACGCACGCAGTTCTGCTGTGAAAATATGCCAATGTTTGAACCACTCAGCCAGCATAGAGAGGCCCACTACCACTTTCTCACGTCCATAATACCTCACAGTCCTGCATATACATCAGTAACATCGGAGAACATTGGCCCCTCACGCACATTTACTGCAGCTCTGATCGTCTCAGATACTCATCGCATGCAGTGAGTACTCAAGCTGCGCATGCCATCGCAGTGGCTAATATGCAATGGCATTCAAACAGACAGGCACGCCTGCGTTTCTCCAACCACTCCCCGGTCACCACCCCAAACGCTGATGTCCCATTACTCACTCTGCGATGGCTTTCTATCTCCATGGGTGATCACAGTGCCATCGCAATGCTGACCTGGGCACACGCACTGTGGTGCATATGCGTGTGCAGTACTTACCATTGGCCAATCTGCGCACTCTGGGCCTGATTCAGCAAGGAACGCAAGTGAGAGAACGCACGCACTCGCCCGATGTTTTCGCACTGCACAAGCGTATGCAGACTACATGCAGTGTGTGCACAGACCCTTCCGATATTGATTGACAGGAAGTGCCATTTGTGAGTGGTAAGGGGGTGGAGGTCGTGCGAATGCAGGCATGCCTGTGTGTTGGGACGCTGTTATAGGGGATGGCATAATTAAGGCAGTGCGGCGGCATACGCAGCCAGACGACTCGATGCACGCAGGAAGTGGCACAAATCCTGCTCGAGATCAGGGCAACCTCTATTGTGCGTATGGTTTTGATGGTTCTCGATGTTACTGATGTTTCCTCTGTCTTGCGGACATTGCCGGACTGGCCATCAGGCACTTCTGGCAAATGCCAGAAGGGCCGATGGCCAAATGGGCCGCTTTGGCTGAGCACAGGCTCACCTGTCAGTACAACCTCCCGGGCGGCGCCTTGCTCAGTAAACAGATTGCACGAATTCGCGGACGCGTCATGACGCAGTGACATTATCATGCTGCGTCATGACGTGGCCGCGCGTCCCTGAAATCTTCTTACTGAGCAAGGTGAGTACCTTGCCTTGCCGCGACCAGCGCAGCCGCACTGAAGAGTCCGGATGCCGGCTGAGACTGGCCTCCGCGTCCTGCTGCTGGCTGCACTTGTCAGTCTGTCCTCTCTCTGGACGGTGGTTGGGGCCAGGCTGTCCACTCCCATCTGCCGCGCCCGTCCCCCGAACTGGCCACTGACTGGGCGGGATCATGAGGCAAGCGCACAGCAGGGAGATGCACTGCGCTGCGCTGCAGCTTCATCAGGTAACTACACCTACACAGGGGGAAGCAGGGGGAAGGGGGGGTGCAAGCAGCATGTGTAAATAATGTCAGTTGTGCGGGGTGCAGTGCAGCCTGCAGCAGGATGTTGGGGCTGGGGGGGTGCACACGCAGCAAGTGCTATGTCAATTGGAGAGGTGTGCAGCGTGTGCTATGTCATTTGGGAGGTGTGCAGCATGTGCTCTGTCAGTTGGGCACTGTGCAGCATGTGCTATGTCAGTTGGGGGGTGTGCAGCATGTGCTATGTCAGTTGGGGGGCATGCAGCATGTGCTATGTCAGTTGGGGTCTGTGCAGTGTGTGCTATGTCAGTTGGGGGGTGTGCAGCATGTGCTATGTCAGTTGGGGGGAGTGCAGCGTGTGCTATGTCAGTTGGGGGGTGTGCAGAGTGTGCTATGTCAGTTGGGGGGGGTGAAGCGTATGCTATGTCAGTTGGGGTGTGTGCAGCGTGTGCTATGTCAGTTGGGGGATGTGCAGCGTGTGCTATGTCAGTTGGGGGGTGTACATTCTGACTTCTTTCGAGACCATCCTCCCTTACTGTGATACCACACTCCCTCATGATGAGGCAATATTACCGCTTCTTGGGAGAGGGGGTGTATTTTTATTGCTCGCACTGGGAGTCTTAGACCCTAGATACTGCCCTTGTCGCGACCAAGCCCCATGGGATTGGGGTCAGTGGGAAGGAATCTGGGGCAGCGCTATGCAGACAGTCTGCTGCCCGGGAAGCAGAGCCACACGAGGAGTACATGCCATTCAGAGGAGCCACACTTCTGGGTTTCCGGGCATCAGCTACAGTATAGCAGGACACTGCTTCACGGGGGGACTGCATATGGTGTGTCGAAGATGAATATTTGGCTGAGACAAGTTCAGTTTAAAATTTAATCGCGGCGACGCCATCTTTTGAATGGCCGCAAGACTCCATTTTGGAAATGAGATCGCAAGACACCATTTTTGTGGTCAGCGTCAATTCAAGTTATAACTCAGGAGCTAAGAACAGATGGCAAAGTTTTTGTTAACCTACCAAGGGCAACTTGAAAAACAAGCTTTCTGAGTAAAAGTAAATAAGAAGAGACAATGGGTATTTTTACATACAAATTGGGAATCCCTGGATGCAGATAAAGTATAGTTGTGGCAATTGTAATATAATATCTACACAATTGGATTTGTTTGAATCCTAGACAGGATGGCCCCAAAATTCCACAGCTTAAGGTGGTAATACATTTGCATTTCACACAAGAGTCTGTGAGAACAAAAGAGGTTTTGTTTTCCTTTGAACACACAGCAGGTGGGGGCCTGCTGATAGAGGGCATGTAGAACTACAACCCTCAGCCATCCACACTGCTGGATGTTCACTTCGTGTATGAGAAATTATGCACTTAAATCTCACCCATTAATAACTAGCGTCCTTATATCAAATCCCGAATACTCACACACTACATATTCGCACACAAGGTTCCATTAACATCAAATTGTATGATTCAAGTTGGTTAAGTTAGTTTAAATGCTAAGAAATAGAGGTTTTTGATATCTAAGGTATTATACATGATAAGCAAGGTGTGTTTGGTTTCGTTCTGATGTGTACGCTTTTTACAGAATCCCGGTGTTATCGGTGGAGAGATCGCATCATGCAAACTCAAGTTACGGATCGCAGAACTTACAAGCAACAAAATGTTTAGTTGATGGAATGTTACAGGAGGCGTTACCAGAAAGACTCCGGCTGTTAGAGGCAGGGAAAGTCTATTTGAAACAACCTGTTAAATGTGTTGTTACATATGCTTCTCCTCTGGGAACCAATGAGATCAGCAGGAAGTTCTCCCTTTGTCCTGTTTCAGTCTGGGGGGAATAAATACATGTGTCGGAACACTAGTTTGCCAGTTCATGCTGAATTTTAGTGAACTGAGGATATCTAGTAAGAAGTCTATCTCTGGGTCCAGAGGCGCAGCGTATGTATAACCGTACTTGGGTCTATATTATTTCCTTTTACGCCTAACTTGTGTATGTATAGATTGAGTGTAACTGACTGTACTTTTACCTGAATAATACTTGTGCGTTGGAAACACAGATTCCACTCATGTCCTTATTTGCGGTTAAACTGCGTATGCAATTAGCGTTCTGTTTAGAGGTTTTAGGCAGGGTTTTGTCTTAGATGTTCTAGGCAGGTGAATCTTAGAGGTTTATAGGAAGGAATATATTAAAAGGTTTATTGACGAATTCAACAGTGGGGGCTCATCGGTTTATCACACTATCTGATACACGATAACACTCGGTCAGTCCTCTCTCAGCAAAAGGGTGGAGGCGCCTTTTGGGAGACGCATTAGTCTTTCATTGCCACAGTGTTGCTGAGAGCGTACTGCCGGTTATTGTGTAGAGGAAGCGCTGATTAGAATCCAGGGACAAGAGAGAAAAAAAAAAAAGGGTTTTGTCTTAGAGGTTCTAGGCAGGTGAATCTTAGAGGTTTATAGGAAGGAATATATTAAAAGGTTTATTGACGAATTCAACAGGTGAGTAGGTAAAACCTCTGCACACCAAAACTACATCAGGTGTCTCTGCCATCTCCGCCATTAATTTCCTTCTGTCTCTCTCTCATCTCACCTTATTCCTCCTCCTCTTATTCTCTCTTCTATCTCTGCTGATTTCTTCTCTCTCTTTTTTCTGTTTCCCCCTATTCCCTTCTCATCTCCCCCTATTCCTAAACTCCGCTGCCTGCCCTTATTCCACCTGTCTCCATTCTCCCCCTATTCCTACCCTCTATCTCCCATCTCCCCCTATTCCTCTTCTCTCGCCCAGCTACCGCTCTTTCTCCTATGGGCTTAATTCAATTCTGCGTGTTGTTAGGTTGGAGAATGCCCTTCTCCTGTGCCTGACGCCTTAAGCAAGGTATTTAGTCACGAGAACGGGCATTCTCTGATTAAACTTCCCGGCACGATGCTGTTTCTCCCGCACTAAGGGCAGAAAACAGCATTGCGCCTGGACTTTTGTTGGATTTTTGCTTGCATCCCAGGAGGGATGCGAGAAGAAATCCTTAGTCGGGCTTAGTAGCGCAATGGATTAAATAGCTCCAGGAGCTAATTTCCGATGCTATTGAATTTGCGTTGAATTTAATCGAGCCCAATGTCTCTCCTGTCTCCCCCTATTCCTTCTCTCTCTTTCCCAGGTTCCCCTCTTTCTCCTATGTATGCCCCTCCTGTCTCCCTCTCCCCCTCTCCTATCTCTGACTCCCTCTCCCCCTCCGCCTCTCCTATCTCTGTACCCCTCTCCCCCTCCCCCTCACTCTCCCCCTCTAGTATCTCTGTCTCCCTCTCCCCCTTCCATCTCCCTCTCCCTTCTCTGTCTCCCTCTCCTGTTTCCCTCTCCGCCTCTCCCCCTTCAGTCTCTGTCTCCCCCTCTCCAGTCTCTGTCCCCCCTCTCCCATCTCCCCTGTCTCCCCCTTCCTCTCCCCCCCTTCCTCCCCCCCATCCTCTCCCCCCATTCCTCTCACATCTCTGTCTCCCCCTTTCCCTCTCTCCCTCTTCCCCTCTCCCATCTGTCTTCCTCTCCATCTCTACTGTCTCCCCCTCTCCCGTCCCCCTCTCCCCCTCCATCTCTCCCATCTCCCCCTCTCCTATGTCTCCCCTATTCATCTTCTCTCTCCCAGCATCCCCTTTCTTCTATGTCTCTCATCTCCCCCTATTCCTCTTCTCTCTCCCAGCTTCCCCTTTCTTCTATGTCTCTCTCATCTCCCCCTATTCCTCTTCTCTCTCCCAGCTTCCCCTTTCTTCTATGTCTCTCTCATCTCCCCCTATTCCTCTTCTCTCTCTCAGCTTCCCCTTTCTTCTATGTCTCTCTTGTCTCCCCCTATTCCTTTTCTCTCTCCCAGCTTCCCCTTTCTTCTATGTCTCTTTCATCTCCCCCTATTCCTCTTCTCTCTCTCGTCTTTCCCTATTCCTTCCTACTCTCACCCAGCTCCCTTCTCCTTTGTCTTTCCCAGCCTCCCCAATTCCTTCTCTCTCTCTCCCAGCTTCCCCTATTCCTTCTCTCTCCCAGCTGACCCTATTTCTCCTATGTCTCTCTAGTTTCCCCAGTTCCTCCTCCCTTTCGCTCGACTCAGCCTGTTCCTTCACTTTCTCGCGGCTCTCCCTATTTCTTCTCTCTCTTCCTACTCCCCATATTTCTCCTATGTCTCTCCTGGCTCCCCATATTCTCTCTCTCTACCCAAGTTCTTCCTATTCCTCCTCTCTCTCTCCTGGCTTTCCCTAATTCTCCAACATTGGGTCTCCTCTTTCCTTCTCTCTCCCCAGCTGCCCAAATTCCTCCTCTCTTTTTCTCCTGGCTCCCCCCTTTCCTCCTCTCTTTTTCTCCTGGCTTCCCCCTTTCCTCCTCTCTTTTTCTTCTGGCTCCCCCCTTTCCTCCTCTCTATTTCTCCTGGCTCCCCCCTTTCCTCCTCTCTTTTTCCTATCTCTCTATTCCTTTTAGTATGTTGCTATTTCAAACCTGCAGATACATGTAGTATTAATATTGTATACAAAATATTGTTTATTATATTTCTATTTTATAATATGTGCAAATATTCATATATGTGTATGTGAATAAGGGACACTACTGTGTGACGTAACGTGACTATGGGGCACTACCGTGTGGCGTAATGTGAAAAAGGGACACTACTGTGTGACGTAACATGAAATATTAGGTGGCTACGCCTCTTCCCAGCAAAGCTACGCTTGAAATTCCCCTATAGTTGGCAGCACAAACGCTCTTTTGTAAAAATGTGGAGTTGTGGCTCTGCTTTGGTGTGCACAGAGGTGTCCTCTGCATTCAGCACCCCTGCCCTAAAAAAGTCCTACAGTGAACACTATCTAATCTTCTACAACTGCTAAACTATCGCTTGGGAAAATGCTTTCCCCTTTCTTGTGTATGACCGACACCAGTGAAGTGCCAGCTTTACCTATAGATATCTGTCTGGTGGGAAAGAAAATCTTGTCCATTTTCCAGCATCTGGGAGCAAATTTCTACTGTTATTTGCTCCCACACATTCCCAGATTTTCTGTCCCACCACACGAATTGGACAGATATATCTATAGGTGTGTATACAGCTTAACAGAACCAACACAATACCAAATGTTTGACTCCCATGCAGGATGTGCTCTGTTGTATGTATTTTAATAGATAATGATGTGTACTTGTCAGTTGTTCTAATATTAATTACATTTGTAAGAGCATAGACTAAAGTGGGAGGGGTCAGGAATAGTTAGGGGAGGAGTCTATGCCAGGAGACAGATGCTGACGCGAGGTGGGCCTGTGTGCTCTTTAAATGCCAGGGCCTATTTTTAGTCCCAGTCCGGCCCTGCTTGCGGACTACTCAGGCTTTGAGTAAAGGGAAGTGGGTGGCATTATGTAGTGCTGGGTGTCTGCATCTTATGCTGCGGTTGCCGTGCGGATGTATTGATTAGTATATGCACGCAGCGGCCAACAATGTGCGATCTCTCACATGCGTTCCTTGCTGAATCAGGCCCTATGTACTAAGCCTTGGAGAGAAATAAAGTGGACTGAGATTAAGTACCAATCTACCAGCTCCTAACTGTCATTTTTCAAACACAACCTGTAATGTGACAGTTAGAAGCTGATTGGTTGGTATTTTATCTCTAGTCAAGGCTTAGTACATAGACCCCATAGTGCATGTAAAATGTAAAACACAGCTACCACTGACCATGCAACTGAATTGTGAGACCAATACTGTATAATGTAAAGATTCTTATTCCAATCCTAAAAGTGAATACTCCACTTTTCCAACTTAGGGGCATATTCAATTAGGTGCGAAAAGTCCCGTACTTTTCGCGTGCTGGACTTTTTGCTGTCATCGCTGGTTTTCCATGTGGAAAAGTATCACGCGCGTCCCCGCTTATCCCTGTAATCAATTTGAAATCGGCGAAAACGGGACCCGGCGAATTCGGAACTGGCGACAAGTGCTGTCAGATTTGGTGAAATCAGCCTGACACCCCCCAAAAGATGCTCTGACATTGGGGATCACTATAGATACCCCTGAATAACCCTGCTGAAGGTGTTTGGGGTACTTAAATGCTGTCAGTAGCTGCTAATTAGAGTCTTTGCAGAAGTGGTGAAGAAGAGCATTTAGAAGTTTTTTGCAGCAAATAAGTAGTCCCAGCAAATTTGGGGCAGTGGCGTAACTAGGGCAGGGCGAGCGGGGTTCGTGCCCTGGGAGACGTTGGACTGGCGGCGCGGGGGGGGTGCCGCCGGCCACGGTACCAGCCCGCCCGCCCTAGATAGCCAGTGTAGCGCCGACCGCAATGAGTGCGGTCAGCGGTACACATTTGCACAGGACCGGCGCTAGGCTTCCAGCGCCGGTCCTGTGCTGCACGCCTGAGCCCGTTCCCTCCCCCTGAGTGCTTGCCCAATAGCGCCAGGAGGTGGGCTCAGGCTGTGCATAACACACGCATCGCCGCCAGCGCTGGCGGCGATGCGTGTGTTAAACAGCAGCCAATGAGAGTCAGATAGACTCTCATTGACTGCTGCAGCACCCACTGCAAGAGCCGGACTTCCGTCCGGCTCTTGCAGTGGGTAATGGGACTGACGTCATGACGTCATGACGTCAGTCCCATAATGCTGAGCGCGCCCGCCCGGGTGGACTGGAGGGCGGGAGCGGCATCGGCATTGCGGACAGGAGCAGCGTGGAATCAGGTAAGTATATTTTTATATATATTTATTTATTTTTAAACCTTACCTATCTGCACAACGGGGGAGGGGTTGGCTACTACTGGGGGGGACATCTACTGGGGGGGATATCTACTGGGGGTGCCATTGGGAGGACCTCTACTGGGGGGGGCTACTCTACTGGGGACTACTACTTTGGGGGGGGGACTACCACTGGAGGCATTCTAAAAGGGGCCTAGTATTACTAGAGGCACTGCACTCGGGGGACCACTAATGGGGGCAATAATAGGAAGGGCCACTACAGGGACCACTGGATAGGGGGGGGTCACTACTGGGAGCCTGCATCAGGGGGACCACTACTGGGGGCACTGCATGGGAGGGGGGGACACTACTGCTGGGGGCACTATATAAGGGGCTTACTGCTAAGGGCACTGCGGGGACCACTACAGGGGGCACTAGATAGGGGGGATCACTACAGGGTGCCTGCATAAGGGGACCACTACTGGGAAAACTGCATGGGGGGCACTACTGCTGGGGGCACTATATAAAAGGGCACTGCATAAGGGGATACCGCTACTGGGCGCACTGCATTGTGGGGACTGCTACTGGGGGCACTGCATAAGGCGGAACACTACGTGGGGCACTGCATTTGGGGGGCCTCTACTGGGGGTACTGAGTAAGGGGAACTAATTGGGGGCTGTATAAGAGGGACCACTACTGGGGATATTGTATAAGGGGCACTACTATGGGCATGCATGAGAGGGACCACAACTGCATACTGGGGGTACTACTGGGGTTAAGGTGCATATGGATAGGAATGTTCAGTTTGAAAATAAAGGAGTGTGTCATGTTGACACGCCCCATTTTTAAGTGACCACGGCCATTTTTTGCCGCGCGCGCCTTAGGCGCGCGCACATGGGGGGGGCTCCCTTTTCAAATTTGCCCTGGGCTCCAAATACCCTAGTTACGCCACTGATTTGGGGTACATGAAAATGGGTTCTAGCATATTTTAAAGTTGCTAAAGTGAAGTTTAAAACACATTAATAATCCAGCTGCCACAAGCACCTGCAAACTTAAAAACACCTGGGGCATCCTTGGGGACCCCCTGGAGTCTATTTCGCTAGTTTTCAAGTTTGTCCCACAACTTTGTACTTTTTCGCCCCATTTTTCAAAGTCATTTTTTGAGGTCTTCCTAAGTTTTTTTTAAACTTTTTTTGACACAGTTTTCCTTTGTGCGCCTGTCCCAAAATTCTGTACTTTTTTTCGACAGCTTTCATAGGCGAAATCTTTTTCGCCTATTCCAATGCATTGACTTTCCGCACCGGCGAAAAGTCTTTGGAATTGAATACGGGGATAAGTTTTTACCTGGCGAAATGACGTCAATGGCAATACTTTTTCGCAGAAACGGCCTTTTTTCACCTAATTAAATTTGGCCCTTAATGTTCTATTTTTTTTTCTTTTTTTAAAGTAAATCAGTGAAGATTCCAGTAGTCTGTGTTTGTAGATGGCTACAATGTTTTTGCTATTATTTATTAATCACTGGCCATTCCATTAGATGTAAGAGTGGAGCCATCCCAATAATGTTTGTTATTTTTGATTCCACAGAGATAATTTACTACTTATTCTGGGCCATTGTTAGTTTGATACAGTTGATCTTGGTAGTAACTTATCATTTGTTCTGTGCAGTTTTTTTTATCATTATTGTTTTTTATGTATATTTGCATATACGGTATGTGTATGGGATTGTGGCAATAAATGTGTTTATACATTTAATAGTTGAATTGGCTCTTATGGGATTGCTCAGCCGGCTTTCTTTCATTTTCAAGCCCGTATTCAATATGTTTCACACCAGCGATACTTTTTCGCCTGCAGGACTTTTCGCCTATATCGCGAGTTTTGGGTGCGGAAACTTTTCGCGTGCATCCCCGCAATTCCCCGTATTCAATTTGAAAGTACACGAAAATGGTAACCGGCGAAACTTGAACAGGTGGAAAGTCCTCTCCAAAATGGGTTAATCAGCCTGACACCCCCCAAAAGATGCACTGACATGGGGGATCACTATGGATACCCCCGAATAGGCCTGCTGAAGGAATTTGGGGTACTTAAATGTTCTTAATAGGTTCTAATTAGCGACTTTGCATAAGTGGTGAAGAATAGCATTTAGCAGCTTTTTGTGATGAAATTAACTAGTCCCAGCAAATTTGGGGTACCTGAAAATGGGGGATAGCATATTTAAAAGTTGCTAAAGTAAAGTTTAAAAAAAATTGTGAAAAATCCACTTGCTGTAAACACCTGCAATCACAAAAACACCTGGGGCATACTTGGGGACCCCCCTAGTGTCTATTTCGCTAGTTTTTAACTTTGTCCCCCAACTTTGGTTTTTTTCACTCCCAAAACAAAAGCACTTTTTGGGGTATTCTTAAGTGTTTTCTTTTTAAATTTTGACACAGTTCACCTTAGGGGGATTGTCTAAAGGCTGCACGGGGGTTCCCACAATGTTGCACCCCAAAACCCCAATTCTGCACTTTTTTCCGCCTGCTATTCATAGGTGATACTTTTTCGCCGGGTCCATTGCATTGACTTTCTGCCTAGGCGGATAGTCTTTGAAATTGAATACGGCAATACTTTTCCGTCTTGCGAAATGACGACATCGCCAATTTTGGCTTTTCGCTCCAAATTGAATACGGGCCTAAGGGGGTCATTCAGACACGCTCGCGAGCGGCAGTACACTCGCAAGCGGGTCGATGTTCCCCACTGCGCATGCGCGAGAGGAGGGAGCTCCGTCGTGCGCATGCGCAAGACACGGGGAGCGACGGGCTTTCCATCACTCCAGGTCTCGCACCAAAGGGGGCATGCCCCCTTTGGTGGGCGTGCCTGCCAGACGGAGGCATTCCCATGGAGTGATGTCAGTGGGAGTGATTTTGGCTCTGATAGAGCCAAAATCACTCCAGGGCTTGTGGCAGGGAGACCCTACCGCAGGGTCTCCGTCGCAAGTCCGATGGTCGTGATGGTCGAGACCATTGCGACCATCTTTTGGCTGCTCGCTTATGCTGTGGGTGGTCACCCACAGCTATACGAGCGGCTAGGAGGCCGCTCCATTTTCATGGAGGAGGGCCCTGATTCAGAGCGAGCGCTCTGGTCAGAGTGTTCAGCTCTGAATCAGGCCCTAAGTCTATTGGAAATACTACACAGTTTTCTTACACAAGCAGCTGCAGCCAATTAACCCGATTCTCTAGCTATACAGGTTTTACTAGGTGAGTGCCAGTGCCAGCATAAGTTTCAATGTTTGTTGAGTAGTGTAATTAGTATTATTGTTCATACAGTAAATACATGTGAGGGAAGTCCGAGTTCTTATGTCACGCTCTTTGTATTATGGACCTCATTCAGACCCGCTCGCTCGATGTGTTTGCAAATTCGGGAAGGCAGGCAATCGCTCGCCAAGGCATTAGCATGCCCACTATGTCCTGGCGTGCGATCGCTTGGTGTATGCAGATGCCCACCAGCCTGTCTCAAGACGTCCACTTGTGCATGTCATCTCCAGGAAGTGTATGCAACCATCGGTACATCGAGTACCATCGGAAGCGAACGCTGCATTTGTGGTTGACTATACCCTACCGCAAGCACTGCGAGCACTTCAGTGTGAAATACAACCAGGTGATGTGTACTATGACGCTGCCTGTTAATTATGGATGCCTCTGAAATGGCGTTAAGACGCTAAGACACGCCTGCATTCGCACCTCCACTCCCCCATTTCTAGTGGCCAGCCCCTGTCACCACCCACAAACGGCTTCTCCTGTCACTCATTTTGCAGGGCAGCCTATGCGCGGTGAGTGTACGCTTCCCGATCGCTCGCACTGGTTTGCGCACTGCGATGCATGTGCAGAATGCTAAATTTGGCTGGCTGTGTGCGAACGCTTCCTAGCGAGCGGGTCTGAATC
Organism: Taudactylus pleione; assembly: GCA_031769625.1. Taxonomy (NCBI): domain Eukaryota; kingdom Metazoa; phylum Chordata; class Amphibia; order Anura; family Myobatrachidae; genus Taudactylus; species Taudactylus pleione. The sequence goes on from JAUIMM010000188.1 coordinate 13,938,372, forward strand.
AGGTCCTATGCACACTGAATTTAAAAACACTCCGTAATGTGAAAATCTACCAGGTGTATTACTATTAAGTGTCATACGTATAGTTCATCTCAGCATTTACTCATGGGAACGCCTCTGTTTGGGCAGCCACCCCCCCGGCCCGCCTATCAAAGGGGGCATGCTATCACTTAACATCGACAGTATGCCCCCTTTGGTGCGAGACCCGGAGCGACGGAGTGCCCGTCGCTATCTGGGTCTCGCGCATGTGCACGACGGAGCCGGCTCCATCGTGCGCATGCGCTCTGGGCTACCATCGACCCGGTTGTGAGCGCACAGTGCTTGCGACCAGGTCTGAATCAGGCCCTGTGAACACAGAATGAGAAAACAAAGTATTTGAAACATCATTCATTCACTGCAAATACACCTACCTAATGAAAGCAATTACTAATAGTTCTATTAACTTCTTCATTATGGTTTTTAAACCCTATTTGTGTCTGTGTCAATTATACAATTTGGTGAGAGTAAGCATTATACATATCCTCAACATTAATTTAGTTTTTTTGGGGGGTTAAAAATGTATCAATATTGTTTGTGTACGTTTTTGTGTTTGCAATTTATTAATGCGGGCATTACTTTTTTTCCTTCTCTGTGTAAAAATGTTTTTGTTTTTTATTCTTCGTTAACTCATAAACTTCATTTTAAATTATTGTTATTGAATGCAAATTACAGGTTTTTTTTTTAAAGTTCAAATACATATGGTGCAAAATGCGAATATATTATTTGTCTGCACGTTTGCACAATTGTCAAACATAATGGCTATATTTTGATTGTGCACATGCATTAAATTCAGTAACAAATTTTATTAATACACTGTATGAGTCAATAAAAAAAATATTGCATGAACAACTCTGTTGTTTTCTCTAAATATATGTTTCCAAGTGCACGATTTATAACCCTTTTACACCAGAGCAAAAAGCTGGGTCACAGCTCAGAGTAAAAAGGTCCCTGAAAAATAACTAATACCCCTTTTACACCGGAGCTAAAACCCGGGTTTTTGAAGGGTTAACCCGGGCAGCTCCCTGGTGTAAAAGGGCAGAGGGTTGGATCGCCGGGTCGACTGACCCGGCAATCCAACCCAGGTAACTAGCAGGGTTTAACATGGGCGTAGCCCGTGAAACCCTGCTATGGGAACAGCGCACTCCGGGTCACGAAGACCTGGAGTGCGCTGCTAGCCGGCCGATTGGTCCGGCTTCAGTGGCGCTTGGAGATGACGTCATCTCCAAGCGTCCACTTTCACTCCGCAAAAGCCGGGTCTATGCAGACCCGACTGCGGTGTGAGCGGCGCTGACTCGGGAATATCCCGAGTCAGCGCCGGCAAAATTCCGGGTCTGATCCGGATAGGAACTTTGTTCCAACTCCGGGTCAGACCCGGAATTTAGGTGGAAAAGGGGTATAAGTCAAGTGACCCAGCAATCCAACCCAGGTAGCTACCAGGGTCTGACCCAGGATGGACCCAGGTAATGGTGCAGTGTAAACGGCGCGACCCGTGTTATCTGACCTGGGTCATGCCTAAAATGAGCTGGTTGGTGGTTGTGAAGTCACCTCCTACTTTTTGTAACCACACACGTTTAGCAGGGCAGACCCAGGTTCAATGTGAACAGGGCTGACCTGGGAATAACCCAGATCGATGGTGCAGTGTAAACGGTGACTGACCTGGGTCTGACCTCAGTTTTTGGTGGAAAAGAGGTATTAGACATATTGTTGCAATTTTTTATGTGCGCGTTTATTCCTTGTGTTTGAGAATGTTAGCAAAACAGTAATCAAGACTATTAGTGATCAGGATAGCTGCAAACACCTGCTTCAGTCCTTGTTAGCAGGAGAATATTGATGGTTTGCCCATGGATGCTTTTTAAGTTTGATGTGCTGTCATGCTGTGCGTGTGTTTATCCTTATGCTGGGTACTACACACTGACAGATACATTGGTCGATCAATATATCTGCTGCCAGTCAGCCAGTGTGTACTCGCGATATGTTGGTGAACGTTGGTGTTCACCGACATATCGCATTGGCTGTCCATCGGCAAGTGTGTACGGGTGGTCTGCAGACTGCCCGTACACACACAGCTGCAGCTGCGAGGAGCAGGGCGGGACACGCCCCAACCCGCCCCCCGGCTGCTTGGTCCCGCCCCCGGCCGCCGAGAACCGAGGGCACAAGCAGGTGATGGCCGTTCAGTGTGTATGAACGACCATCATCTGCAGATATATCTGTCAGGTGTGTACCCACCTTTACTCTTGAAAGTAGCCTGGAACGTAATCTTCAGTGTATGAGTTTGCATTGTTACATAAAATTTAATGCGGGTAAACGCCCGGACACTCCCCTTCACTCCCTTTTCTTGCAAGCAATGCGTTGCCTATATGTAGGCACACCCATGAACAGGGGCTGGCTGGCAACTTTTAGCCTGGGGGGCAAATGCATGCAGGCAACCCTGGCAGAGGAGTAGCGTGTAGCCAGGGTGCCCGAAGAACGTGGGTTCTACCGTGCCCCCCCCTCAAGTGTTCCAGGGAGGAGGCGTGTCCATATGGCATTGATGTAAAGTAAAAATAAAAATTAGGGGCAGCCCCCTGTCGTAGTGCCCATACGCAGTGTCCCCCTGTGCCCCAGGAGAGGACCCCCTTATGCAGGCATCCAGCAGTGCCCCCTCCTATGCAGTGCCCCTTATACAGTGCCCCCAGTACTGGTCCCCCCTGTGCAGTGCCCCTTGTGCCACCAGTAGTAAGCCCCTTATATAGTGCCCCCAGTAGTGGTCCCCCCTGGGCAGTGCCCCTTGTGCCCCCAGTAGTAAGCCCCTTATATAGTGCCCCCAATAGTGGTACCCCCTATGCAGTAGCCCTTATATAGTGCCCTCAGTAGCAGTCCACCCCCCATGCAGTGCCCCCAATAGCGGTAACCCTTATGCAGTGCCCATTAAATAGTGGCCCCAGTTGTAGTCTCCCCCCTATGCAGTACCCCCAGTATTGCCCTTTATATAGAGCCCCCAGCAGTGGTCCCTCGATTCAGTGCCCCCAGTGGTAGTCCCCTCAACCCTACGTAGTGCCCCTAGTAGTATTCCCCTTCCCCCTATGCAGTGCCCCTAGTAGCAGTCCCCCCCTTGTAGTGTCCCCAGTAGTAGTAGTCCCCCGCTTGTAGTGCCCCCAGTAGTAGTAGCCCCCCTTGTAGTGCCCCCAGTAGTAGTTGTACTCAGTAGTAGTAGTCCCCCCCTTGTAGTGCCCCCAGTAGTAGTAGTCCCCCCCTTGTAGTGCCCCCAGTAGTAGTAGTCCCCCCCTTGTAGTGCCCCCAGTAGTAGTAGTCCCCAGTAGTAGTAGTCCCACCCTTGTAGTGCCCCCAGTAGTAGTAGTCCCCCCTTTGTAGTGCCCCCAGTAGTGGTCTCCCCCTTGTAGTGCCAGCCCGCCCCCACAGTAGACACATGTAATAACAACAAAAAAAACACTTACCTGAATCCCCGCTCCCGCCATCCGCTCCTCCGTCTGTCCTCCCGGGCCAGGCCGCTCTGCATTATGGGAGAGACATCATGACGCCTCTCCCATAGCCCACCACTGCCCATGAACCTCCCCATGTCTGAATGTGTGTTCGTGGTATGGTGCCTGCTGTTGTGTGGTCGCACACATTTCAGTGCTGAGGATCATGTTTCATTTGGAGCATGCGCAGCGTGTATTTTGAGTGTTGTGCGCATGCGTACTTTAGCGATTATCAGCCACAGCGTGCACATTTGTTTTAGTGTCCACCTCTAAATCAGGCCCAAAGTCAGAAAGCATGTTTCATGTAAGTGCGTGTATGTGTGTACGTGTGACTGTGGGCCTGATTCAGAGCCGGACGCTATTTGTGCCTATTTGTATCAGAAAAAGGGGCCGGATATTTAAATAGAGCGCTCGCTCTTTGCAGTCTGTTGTCGTCTCTATGTCTGAACAAGCGAACGAAACACGCGCTTGCTATTTTTTTAAAAACGCCCCCTGGCCGCTCGCATCCTAAGTCATCTCCGCTATTTATTAGATTAATCGAGTACATCGAAAGGTGTATGAACTGCTCGCAGTGCTTGTGGTAGCATTTTCCTACTTCAATCATGCGAGCAGTTCAGGCTAAAAGACAACCAAGTGGCATGGTTGATGACGCTGCTTTGTTAATTATGCACAACCTTAAAAAGCCCGTTTTGACCGTTTGGCACGCCTGCATTAGGATCTCCACTCCCCGTTTTTAAGCACCTTCCCCTGTTACCACCCACAAACGCCACATTCTGTCACTCAAATTAGCAGGCATTTGCTATTTTGCGAGCACACAATTTCCGACCGCAATGACTGGTTTGTGCATGCGTATTACAAACCATACGCATGCGCAGTTGTGCGAACATCGCTCGGAGCGAACGAGCGGCCGCTTACGAGCGGCTCTGAATCAGGCCCTGTATGTAAAGTGCTGGCAATATGATGGCTTTATGCAAAAAACAATAATAAATATACGATATGTAGAAAACTCTGAGGGCCTGATTCAGACCCGCTCGCAAGCTCTGAGCGCATGCAAGCGGGTCGATGTTGGCCCAGTGCGTATGCGCACGACGGAGCCGGCTCCGATGCACGCATGTGCGAGACCTGGATAGCGACGGACAAGCCGTCGCTCCGGGTCTCGTACCAAAGGGGGCATGCTGTCGATGGTGAGTGACAGCACGGCCCCTTTGGTGGGCGTGCTGGGGGCATGGCTGCCCAGACGGAGGCATTCACAAGTGATGTCAGTGGGAGTGCTCTCGGCTCTGATAGAGCCGAAAGCACTCCAGGGCTTGTGGCAAAGAGAGCCTACCACAAGGGTCTCATCGCAAGCTTGATGGTCGCGATGGTCTAGACGATCGCGACCATCTTCCTGGCCGCTCGTTATAGTTGTGGGTGGTCACTCACAGTTATACGAGCGGCCAGGAGGCCGCTTTAAAATTAAGAAGGACGGCCCTGATTCAGAGCGAGCGCTCTGTCAGAGTATCCGGCTCTGAATCAGGGCCTGAGAGCACAATTCTAAGTTGGATGTAAGTCCAAAAGCTGACTCTGCTAATGAGAGGTCTGCGGACAAAGATACCTGTTTCTGACAAATGTTTTGCACCCAGAATGTTTCGGGGTAAATCCAGATAACAATGATGATGGTTTAACTCATCCTCGGCACTGTTATACCCCTTTTACACTGGAGCTAAAACCCTGGTTATTGCAGGGTTAACCCGGGCAGCTCCATGGTGTAAAAGGGGTGTGGGTCAGTGGGGCAGTGGGGCCGGCCCTAGACGGAGGAGTTCACATGGGAACGCCTCCATTTGGGCAGCCACTCCCCCAGCCCGCCCACAAAAGGGGGCGTTCTGTCACTCAACATCAACAGCACGCCCCCTTTGTTGCGAGACCCGGAGCGACAGAGTGCCCGTCGCTATCCGGGTCTCGCGCATGCGCACGATGGAGCCGGCTCCGTCGTGCGCAGGCGCAATGGCCCACCATCAACCTGTTTGCGAGTGCCCAGCGCTTGCGGCCGGGTCTGAATCATGCCCAGAGTTAGGAAGTGACCCTGGCACCTACAGACTTGAGAGTGGTAATGATAAACGGAAAATGATGCCCTAATCTACACTACAAAACATTTTTCGAAAGAGGGTGGGGAGTTCTAATGCACAGCTCTTTCCCATTCTGGGGCAATTAAAAACCGGTGTTCCATCATTTAATGTGGCAGGATTTCTACTTTTAAAAATGGAGTGTTTGTCCACCTTACTATTCCTACTCATTGTTTGCGTTCCATTCTAGGCAGCAAAAGCTCCTGCTGAATTGGGAAGGAGGATTAATGGCGAATCATACAAGTACTAGTACAAAGTAGGGGTGTGCACCGGCCACTTTTCGTGTTTTGTGTTTTGGTTTTGGATCTGGATCTTTCTTCGTGTTTTGGATCTGGATTGGTTTTGCCAAAACCACCCTTCCGTGTTTTGGGTTCTGGGTTTTGTGTTTTGGATCTGTATTTTTTTTTTTTAAAAGCATAAAAACAGCTAAAATCACAGAATTTGAATGTTTTTCTGCTCCTATGCTATTGTTAACCTCAATAACTTTTATTTCCACTCATTTCCAGTCTATTCTGAACACCTCACACCTCACAATAGTGTTTTTATATCCAAAAGGTTGCACCGAGGTAGCTGGATGACTATGCTAAGAGATACGAGTGGGCGGCACAAACACGTGGTCCATCTAGGAGTGACACTGCAGTGGCAGACAAGATGGCAGTTTGAAAAACTAGGCCCCAAACAGTACATAATTCAAAGAAAAAAAAGATGTGCAAGATGGAATTGTCCTTGGGCCCTCCCACCCATTATGTTGTATAAACAGGACATGCACACTTTAACAAACCAAACATTTCAGCGCCAGGGTCTGCCACACGACTGTGGTTGAAATGATTGGCTTGTTTGGGCCCCCACAAAACAAGCTGGCAATTAATCTGTCCCTGCACAAACTGGCTCTACAGAGGCAAGATGTCGTCCTCATCCTCCTCATCCACCGATTCCTCACCCTCTTCAGTGTTGTGTACATCCTCATCCTCACAGAGTATTAATTCATCCCCGCTGGAATCCACAACCACAGGTCCCTCTGTACGTTCTGGAGGCTGGTCTCCCTGGAAGAGTTGATAATTCATTTTATGAACATCATCTTCTCCACATTTTGTGGAAGCAACCTCCTACGCCTTTTGCTGACAAGGTTCCCGGCTGCACTAAACACTCTTTCGGAGTACACACTGGAGGGGGGGCAACTCAGGTAAAATAGAGCCAGTTTGTACAGGGACCTCCAAATTGCTTCTTTTTCCTGCCAGTACAGGTACGGACTGTCTGACATGCCTACTTGGATGCTGTCACCGATGTAATCCTTTAACAGACAGACGCACGCTTGTCGCTGCTGCTTTAAGGATGCAGGTGCGGCTACAGCCCATACATTTCACAAAGACAGAAAAAAAAGAAGAATTTTTTTATTGTTTGTGGAGCGCACTTTGAGGGTTACACCACCCTTTAACAGACAGACGCACGCTTGTCACTGCTGCTTTAAGGATGCAGGTGCGGCTACAGCCCACACATTTCACAAAGACAGAAAAAAAAGAAGAATTTTTTTATTGTTTGTGGAGCGCACTTTGAGGGTTACACCACCCTTTAACAGACAGACGCACGCTTGTCGCTGCTGCTTTAAGGATGCAGGTGCGGCTACAGCCCACACATTTCACAAAGACAGAAAAAAAAGAAGAATATTTTTATTGTTTGTGGAGCGCACTTTGAGGGTTACACCACCATTTAACAGACAGACGCACGCTTGTCGCTGCTGCTTTAAGGATGCAGGTGCGGCTACAGCCCACACATTTCACAAAGACAGAAAAAAAAGAAGAATATTTTTATTGTTTGTGGAGCGCACTTTGAGGGTTACACCACCCTTTAACAGACAGACGCACGCTTGTCGCTGCTGCTTTGAGGACAGTATCAAATGCAGTGACAGTAGACTTGTCAGAAATTGTTGGCACGTCCTTCAGTCCGGACCAGATGTCCAAACCGGCCCTTGACTTATGACACAGGCGCACGCTTGGAGCTGCTACTGTGTTGATGCACGTGCGGCTACATCGCACACAAGTCACAAACACATAAAAAAAATAGTTTTTTATTTTTTGGAGCACTTTGAGGGTTACACCACCCTTTAACAGACAGACGCACGCTTGTCGCTGCTGCTTTGAGGATGCAAGTGCGACTACAGCCCACACAATTCACAAAGACAGAAAAAAAAGAAGAATATTTTTATTGTTTGTGGAGCACACTTTGAGGGTGTCACCACCCTTTAACAGACAGACGCATGCTTGTCGCTGCTGCTTTAAGGATGCAGGTGTGGCTACAGCCCACACATTTCACAAAGACAGAAAAAAAAGAAGAATATTTTTATTGTTTGTGGAGCGCACTTTGAGGGTTACACCACCCTTTAACAGACAGACGCATGCTTGTCGCTGCTGCTTTGAGGATGCAAGTGGAATCTAGATGGGATTTGGAACTGGGGACACACTACCTCCATCAATTGTCTAAATCCCACTGCACTAATGGCGGATACCGGACGCACGTCTAACACCAACATAGCAGTCAAGGCCTCAGTTATACATTTTGCTTCAGGATGACTGCTGTCGTACTTCATCCTCCTCGCTAAGGACTGTTGGAGGGTCAATTTAGTAAAAGTAGTGGTGTTCCTACTTCCTCTCTGGGATGATGAACAACTCCCAGCAGCAGAAACAGCACTAGGAGGAAGTGGTACTTGATCCCTATTTTATTTTTATCAGAGAAAGTTTGGTCCTCCATTTATGTTATATTGATGTATACGTGCGGCTAAGGCGCACACAAACACAGAAAATATTTTTTTATTTTTGCTGGAGAGTAGTGCACTTTGTGGGTTACACCACCCTTTAAGAAATGAGCCAGCCGGCTCTTTACTTATGGGACACAGGTGCACGCTTGGCGCTGCTCCTTTGTTGATGCACGTGCAGCCACAGTGCACACAATTCACAAACACAGAAAATATTTTTTTATTTGGTTTGGAGTGTACTTTGGGGGTTACAGCACCCTTTAACGGTCAAGCCAGCCGGCCCTTTACTTATGACACAGGCGCACGCTTGGCACTACTTTGTTGATGCACATGCGGCTACTGCGCACACAATTCACAAACACAGAAAATATTTTTTTATTTGGTTTGGACTGGAGTGTACTTTGGGGGTTACAGCACTCTTTAATGGTCAAGCCAGCCGGCCCTTTACTTATGACACAGGCGCACGCTTGGCACTACTTTGTTGATGCACGTGCGGCTACTGCGCACACAATTCACAAACACAGAAAATATTTTTTTATTTGGTTTGGAGTGTTCTTTGGGGGTTACAGCACCCTTTAACAGTCAAGCCAGCCGGCCCTTTATTTATGACACAGGCGCACGCTTGGCACTACTTTGTTGATGCACGTGCGGCTACTGCGCACACAATTCACAAACACAGAAATTATTTTTTATTTGGTTTGGAGTGTACTTTGGGGGTTACAGTATCCTTTAATGGTCAAGCCAGCCGGCCCTTTACTTATGACACAGGCGCACGCTTGGCACTACTTTGTTGATGCACGTGCGGCTACTGCGCACACAATTCACAAACACAGAAAATATTTTTTTATTTGGTTTGGAGTGTACTTTGGGGGTTACAACACCCTTTAACGGTCAAGCCAGCCGGCCCTTTACTTATGACACAGGCGCACGCTTGGCACTACTTTGTTGATGCACGTGCGGCTACTGCGCACACAATTCACAAACACAGAAAATATTTTTTTATTTGGTTTGGAGTGTACTTTGGGGGTTACAACACCCTTTAACGGTCAAGCCAGCCGGCCCTTTACTTATGACACAGGCGCACGCTTGGCACTACTTTGTTGATGCACGTGCGGCTACTGCGCACACAATTCACAAACACAGAAAATATTTTTTTATTTGGTTTGGACTGGAGTGTACTTTGGGGGTTACAGCACCCTTTAATGGTCAAGCCAGCCGGCCCTTTACTTATGACACAGGCGCACGCTTAGCACTACTTTGTTGATGCACGTGCGGCTACTGCGCACACAATTCACAAACACAGAAAATATTTTTTTATTTGGTTTGGACTGGAGTGTACTTTGGGGGTTACAGCACCCTTTAACGGTCAAGCCAGCCGGTCCTTTACTTATGACACAGGCGCACGCTTGGCACTACTTTGTTGATGCACGTGCGGCTACTGCGCATACAATTCACAAACACAGAAAATATTTTTTTATTTGGTTTGGACTGGAGTGTACTTTGGGGGTTACAGCACCCTTTAACGGTCAAGCCAGCTGGCCCTTTACTTATGACACAGGCGCACGCTTGGCACTACTTTGTTGATGCACGTGCGGCTACTGCGCACACAATTCACAAACACAGAAAATATTTTTTTATTTGGTTTGGACTGGAGTGTACTTTGGGGGTTACAGCACCCTTTAACGGTCAAGCCAGCCGGCCCTTTACTTATGACACAGGCGCACGCTTGGCACTACTTTGTTGATGCACGTGCGGCTACTGCGCACACAATTCACAAACACAGAAAAAATATTTTTTTTTTAGCACTTGGGGGGAGCACCCCTGACGGACAGAGCACCCCCTGGAGAACACTACAGCACCCCTTTAGGACTGGGACACTGCACAGGACTTTGGAGTGGACACAGCCCCTATGGACAACTGACTGCACAACACAGTCCAGCCAGCCCCTATTGACTTTGAAGTAGTGGACACAGCCCCTATTAACAACAGCAGCACAGCACAACACAGCCAGCCCCTATGGACTTTGAAGTAGTGGACAACAGCAGCACAGCACAGCTCAACACTAATCTGCACTACACTACACTACACTACACAGCCCAGCCAGCCCTAACTCCCACCCTCCCTCTTCACTGTCCACAGCCGAGTGAGAAAATGGCGCCGATGCGGGTACCTTATATTGGATCCAAAACCCGCGAGACCCGGAAGGCGGGATGATGACGTTTTGCCTCGATTTCAGATCCGAGTCAGGCGGGAAAAGTCGAGCCTGACTCGGATCGGCCTCGGATCGGGGGGGCTCGGGGGGGTTCGGATTTCAGAAATCCGAACCCGCTCAACCCCTAGTACAAAGTATTTACTGATGGTGATTAGGGAAAATGACATAAACACATTTTCTTTCAGTTCACTTTGCAATTTCAATTAAAAATAGGCTCAGCATACGGGGTGAGCAGTGCCTCAGAGTTGAAGGTGATTGCTTTGAATTCGGTAACAAATAGCAGCATCTCTAAGAGCCTGTAAATGTCACATATTTTCTACACATATCTGTTATTCAGTATTTTGCTTTTGGCGACATGCCCAATCACATACATACATTTTCAACCTCTATTTTCCATCACTTACGCAATTCGTCAATGATGAATTAAATATATGTAAATTAAACTCTTGATTTGAATTACAAAATATATTCCTCTAAGAATCCTCATTCTCCCAGGTACTCAGAGGTACTCACGGGTACTCACAGGTACTCAGGGCATATTCTTCAAGAAATGTTTGTATATTTCAGTGTTGATGTAAATATTCTCTCACTTATGCTCAAAGCAGGAAAATCAGGTAAAACAGTGCAGTAAATATTTTCTTACAACCTATTCGGCTTTAATATGTTTCAAGTTTAAGAAAACTTAAAACATCTAACAATGGGCCTGATTCAGACCCACTCGCGAGCGGCTGTACGCTCGCAAGTGGGTCGATGGTCTGCACTGAGCATGCGCACGACGGAGGGAGCTCCGTCGTGCGCATGCGCCAGACACGACGAGCGAAGGACTTTCCTTCGCTCGTTGTGTCCGATCAAAGGGGGCGTGCTGTCAATGTTGATTGACAGCACGCCCCCTTTGGTGGGCGTGCCGGGGGCGTGCCTCCCTGCCGGGGGCGTTCCCACGGGAACGCCTCCCGTCAGAAGCCGGCCCACTGACATCACTAGTGATGTCAGTGGGAGTGATTTTGGCTCTGATAGAGCCAAAATCACTCCGGAGCTTGCGGTTGAAAACCTCAACCGCAGGCTCCGGCTCGCAATTTCGATGGTCGCGATGGTCACGACCATCGCGGCCATCAAAATGCACGCTCGTATAGCCTGTGGGTGGTGACCCACAGCTATACGAGCGTCCAGGAGGACGCTCCATGAAAAAGGAGCCCGGCCCTCATGCAGAGCGTGCGCTCTGCTCAGAGCGTACGGCTCTGAATGAGGGCCAATATCCTTAGCAATGTGACATTACCCAATTATATAACAATGGATGCAGCTGCAGCAATGCTAAACATGCATACTGGGGGAAAAGACCAAGGGCCTGATTCAGAGCCGGACGCTATTTGCGCTCGCTCGTCCAGAAAAAGGGGTGGCTATTTAAATTAACCGTTCGCTCTTTGCGGTCTGTTCACGCCTCTATGTCTGAACGAGCGAACAAAACATTTTTTGAAATAAACGCCCCCTGGCCGCTCGCATCCTACGTCATCTCCGCTATTTATTAGATTAATCGAGTACATCGGACGGCGTATGAACTGCTCGCTATTCTTGTGGTTGGTTTTTCCTACCACAATCATGCGAGCAGTTCTGACTATAAAATAACCCAGTGACGTGGTCGATGACGCTGCTTTATTAATTATGCACACCCTTAAAACGCCCATTTTGACTGTTTGGCATGCCTGCGTTCGTATCTCCACTCCCCGTTTTCAAGCACCTTCCCCTGTTACCACCCACAAACGCCTCCTCCTGTCACTCAAAATAGGCATTCGCTATTTAGCGAGCACACGATTTTCGGCCGCACTGACTGGTTCGCGCATGCGTATTAAAATCCGTATGCATGCGCAGTTGTGCGAACATCGGTCGGAACGAAACGTGCGGCCGCTTACTAGCGGCTCTGAATCAGGCCCCATGTCCCAGCATGCAGCAGCCACACCCCATGCCCTGATTTTAAAAGTCGTATATGTAATATAAGATTTGCAAAAGGCAGAATGGTGAAGCAGAAGCAAAGCATGAAGACGGTATTGCTGGAAGTTCAAACATCTGCAAAATGGCCCGTTCCTGTGCAACTCTCTTGTTGCAAAGACATCCACATATGTGGGACTGATGCATTGGTCAGTCTAGTATGGTCAAGGTCATATGTACAAATAATGTACTGCCCTGGATGCCTATTAACATGGCTTTCAACTGAATGAAGGGTGCATGTTGGGGCGTGTGTGGCAGGAGCCATAGTGATGGAAAAATCACATAAGACAGACAATGGACAACTAAAGTCTATGGTGGAAATTTATTAACCTGAGACTTTCAGGCATCAACGAGAGTCTGCCCAATATTTTAAAATAGCAATGAATTAAAAGGCAAGACCAGGTTGATTCTTTCTTTTAAATGATTGCCTCTTTAAAACATCGGCCAGACTTGCCGGGATCTCGCTGATGCATGCAAGTCTCAGGGCCTGATTCAGAGCCGCTCGTAAGCGGCCGCTCGTTCGCTCTGAGCGATGTTCGCACATCTGCGCATTCATATGGGTCGTAATGCGCATGCGCCAACCAGTCAGTGCGGTCGGAAAACGTGTGTTCGCAAAATTGCGAGTGCCTGCTAATTTTATTGACAGGATGAGGCGTTTGTGGGTGGTAACAGGGGAAGGTGCTTGAAATTTATAATTAAAAAAGAATAGCCTATTAATTTAACTTAATATAAGTACAAAAATAGGACACAGAGCAATGGAGAGTACAATATGTTAGTAGCAGAAGGCCAACTTTAATGAGTGACATATTTCTATGATGTCATTGTCTGACAGGGCACATCATATCAATATTCTTATCGCAGGGAAAAAAGATTAGGGCGAAAATATAGCCTATCTCTTTGAAGAGATGGTGAAGGCTGGCAGCCGCAGACAAGGTAAGTGTGGAAAAACAATAAACACAAAGCAGGTATCCCTTACCAATGGTGACCACACATATCCCTGTTGTTTAACAATAAGCTTAGGTAGAAATGTAATCACATAATAAATCCACTTATTTCTAAATGATGGATAATAGTGCCTCTGTGTCTAAATATCATAAACCACAGCCAGATATTTATCAAGCTACTAATTGAGGCCTAGCATGCAGTCTGCAATCAGTGTAAAATGATTCTAGGCTTGGCACAAATGGATAACAGCTTTAAAGATCATCATTTGCTAGGTTTGTAAAGTACACATATTATACAAGTCTCAACCATTAACATTGAGATCACATTTATGCATGTCATCAGTGTAAATAATAAACACAAAGCAGGTATCTCTTACCCCTCTGTGTCTAATTGTCACAAAACACAGTTTAGGTGTTAGACAGGCGAGCACTTTGCAATTTCAAATATTAGCATACTTTCGCAGCACACCTGCGTACGCGATCGCAGCAGCAATTGTATCAGCGGTCCTTGCTGAATTAGGCCCTTGTGGTCCATTGGTTGCTTTGTTTCAGAGTTATGTTTCAAAACGTTTGCCACCATTTACAATGCATCACCATTGTGCTCTGGATAATGTGACAGTTGGTGAATTCTCCCTGTGCACTTGCCGGACTACCTGGAACATGTAACCTGCTGGGTGGTCTGGAAATTGTGTCAGTTACTGAACTCTCCCTGTGCACCTGCTGGGTGACCTGGAACATGTGACCTGCTGGGTGGTCTGGAAACTGTGATAGTTATTTGCAGCCACATATATCAGTGTGTCTTGCAGGGACCTCAATCACTGAATGCTGTGTTATTTCATTATTCACTTCTCCACGCTTTGTTTACATCAAGCATGCCTAGAGGCCGGCCTCGAGTACATCAACGTGGTGGAACCCTTACAGGTCGCCCAGAGCATGCAGTTCGAAAATTTTACAGTCAAGGATATTATCATCACAACCAACGTATAACAGGATCAACTGATCAGCCGCTTGCATTGGACATGACATATTCACCACAATACTACTCTTTGGGTCCTATGGACGTGCAATGTGTGAACTGTGGAGCCCTGCACTTCTTGGTAGAGGAGATTAGCGGCCATTTTTCAGACTGCTGTCACAACATGGATGTTCCACCATATTTAGCAAACTATTTATGACAAATACCCTCAAATTATGGACTTATTATAGTCATAATATACTCAGTAACGAAGAACAAGAAGAAGAAGAAGATTTTGCATACATGTGTTCAGTCTCATATTGAGCATGACCTTATGGCACATCCTATGTGCATCATTGTTTTGATTTAGAAGGGGAAACTTTACGGGGTATATTTACTAAAGTGAGAGTTTTTAGGAATGGAGATGTTGCCCTTAGCAACCAATCAGATTCTGCTTAACATTTTACTAGAACCTTCTAGAAGATAATAGCTAGAATCTGATTGGTTGCTATGGGCAACATCTCCACTTCTAAAAACTCTCACTTTAGTAATATACCCCCTTACATGTGTTGCCTGGAAAAAACGTCACTTCTAGGGAGTTGGCCCATTTTTACGTATCATTAATTTTCTTTACATTTTCTCCCAAATCATTCACATTTCATGTACTGGAGCTGCTTATGTATTGCCTTGTGTCAATGGCGGGCAAGGGGTCTTCAAACTTGGCCCTCCAGCTGCACTGCCACCTTTTTGATATGACAGCATGCTAAAACTATGTGCAGTGCATGCTGGGATGTGTAGTTCCACAGCAACTGGAGGGCCAAGTTTGAAGACCACTGGTCTACAGCATGCTTGCCAACAATCAGCTCCAGCCTTGCGGGAGTGAGCTGATTGTCGGCTAACAGTTGGGGCGGGGCTGGCCACTGATGGCACAATGACGCAATCGTGTGGCCCCGCCCCCTTCACAATGCCGTTATTTTCGGCATTGTGAAGCAGGGGGCGGGGCCATGATGACGCGATTCAGCGCAAATAGCGTCACTACCCCCCCCCGCTGCAGAGGTCGGGAGGGTCGCAGGCTTCCAACGTTCTATTAGTATATAGCTGTGAGCTGCATACCGATTGTACTAGGGAACTTTAAGGCCAATTTGCTAGACTAACAAACCTTGTAGTGACAAGTTAGGAGTCCCCTCAAATATTTCCATCACCTACAGCACATAATCCACTACATGAGTAATGAACGATTGAACAATAGCGACATTGTTATCGTTCATTATACTGTGCAGTGGATATTGGGCCTGATTCAGAGCCGGTCGCTATTTGCGCTTGCTCGTCCAGAAAATAGGGGTGGCTATTCAAATGAACCGTTCGCTGTTTGCGGTCTGTTCACGCCTCTAGGTCTGAACGAGTGAACAAAACTTGCGGTAGTTTTTTGGGAAACTACGCCCCCTGGCCGCTCGCATCCTACGTCATGTCCGCTATTTATTAGATTATTCGAGTACATCGAACAGGGTATGAGCTGCTCGCTATTCTTGGGGTTGGTTTTTGCTACCACAATTTTGCGAGCAGTTCTGACTATATAAACTACCCAGTGACGTGGTCAATGACGCTGCTGTTTTAAATATGCACACCCATAAAACGCCCGTTTTGACCTTTAAGCACGCCTGCGATCGGATCTCCACTCCCCATTTTCAAGCACCTTCCCCTGTTACCACCCACATACGCCTCATCCTGTCACTCAAAATAGCAGGCATTTGCTATTTTGCGAGCACATGAATTTCGGCCACACTGACTGGTTCGCGCATGCGTATAACGATCCGTACGCATGCGCAGTTGGGCAAACATCGCTCGGAGCGAACGAGCTGCCGCTTACGAGTGGCTCTGAATCAGGCCCATTGTGCCCAGACTGAATGATATGTCGTTCAGTGCCAGCACCCTCCCTCATCCCCGAGCCTGCACAACCTGACGATATTGCACACGGGCCCCCGGGTCCAGGTCCCGCATCGGGTCTCCCATCGCTGCTCAACCACCAGAAATTGGCCGCTCTGAGCATGCGCTGTGAGGAAATCAGCGGGAAAATGGTAACTGTGCCATTTCCCCGAGGATCTGCACATGTGCATTAGACTCTGGGCACACCCTAGTGCCGAGAGTCTATTAATTCTGCCGTGGCCGGGGAGCTGCTGCAGTCGGCTACCGGCCGCCGGTGTGTGAGAGGAGGGGGCCCATGACGGGGGATGCACACGGGCCCCTCCTCTCTAAAGATGCCCCTGGCTTGGACAGTAGGTTCAGACAATGACAAATGCCAGCATATCCATTGCACGATATTGCGGACGATGAACTATAACGATATAATTCAATCATTCATTTATATCGTTTAGTGGATATACGCCATAACAATTTTATTATACTGTATTATTCTGCAAAGTAACATCTTAGTTTTGTAGTCTCTGCAAAGGCCAGGGCATCATTACACTTAGGGTCTCATTCAGACCCGCTCACAAGCGCTATGCGTTCGCAAGCGACTCGATGGTTGTGCATTGCACATGCGCGGCATGCGCAAAACCTGTGTGCAAGCCCAGTAGCGATTGAAAAATTCACTCGCTCCGGGGCTCGCTACAAACGGAGCGATCAACATCGACAGCTCACCCCGTTTTGTAGGTGGGGTGGGGGGGTGGCTGGACAAACTGAGGCATTCGTGAAGGAACGCCAGCCATTTGTGGGCGGCCCTACTGACATCGCCAGTGATATCAGTAGTGAGTTTCCAGCTCTATTAGAGCCGAAAGCTCACTGGGGCTTGCGGCAGACGAGACCCTACCACAAGGGTCTTGTCGCAAGCCATCACCTGGCTGCTCGCAAAAGCTGTGGGTGGTCACCCACAGCTTAGCGAGCGGCCAGGAGGCCAGCTTTTTAAAAAAAAAACCTGCAGCCCCCCTCATTCAGAGTGAGTGCTTGCTTATTTGCGAGCGGCTCTGAATGAGGTCCTTAGTCTACATGATTGAGGGGTGATACCCATCATCTGCCCAGGCTCTATGCTGGCATTGTGCATGCTTGGCTTTCTAGTCAGTCATTACCACTTCACCAAATAAACTAGAGATGTGCGGTTCGGTTTTACTTGGATTTACTCGCATATGCTAGGATCTCAAAAACGGCATCATATCAGATATCCGGCTGTCATGAGTTTTGGATAGCCAGAAATCCGAACTTGCGATAATTTGGCGATAAGAACCAAATAAACCCGAACCCGCACATCTCTAAAATAAACCCGTATGCTGTCCTAAGTGATTGGTTCGTAAATATATTTTTGTGATATCACATTGGTTCGTGAAATTCTTTTGCACTATGCCTACTATGTACGGTTATCATGGTTATTATTATGTAGTTGAATTTAGAGCTAGTGATAAGGTAAACAGGAAATTAAAACAGTAATGCCTGATCCAAAAACTCCATTTCCTACCCAATATTTCCTTTAGAAAGGTCTCGGTTGGATGTTATACTGTTGCGTTGAGATTCACCATATGAGAAGACAGGGTGTTCTCACCATGGAATGTCACAGCTCATCAGCCTGCACTCTGTGGCAGCATCCAGGGAGTAACCAGCAGATTTCCCTGCATATTCCCTGGCTTGCTCATACTTGCCATTATGCTCTGCATTTTCAGTTCTCTCCTGAAGATTATTTGTCATTTGTTGCTGATGGTGCGCATATAGGCCCTGATTCAGAGCCGGACGCTCTGACCAGAGCGCTCGCTCTGAATCAGTGCCCTCCTCCATTAATATGGAGCGTCCTCCTGGACGCTCGTATAGCTGTGGGTCACCACCCACAGCATATACGAGCGTGCAAAAAGATGGTCACGATGGTCGCGACCATCGGAATTGCGAGGGAAACCCTGC
The DNA here is from genome assembly GCA_031769625.1 of Taudactylus pleione. Taxonomy (NCBI): domain Eukaryota; kingdom Metazoa; phylum Chordata; class Amphibia; order Anura; family Myobatrachidae; genus Taudactylus; species Taudactylus pleione. The sequence continues at coordinate 13,956,690 of JAUIMM010000188.1, forward strand.
GGTCGGGTTTCCCAGCCGCAAGGCCAGGAGTGATTTTGGCTCTATCAGAGCCAAAATCACTCCCACTGACATCACTAGTGATGTCAGTGGGGCCGGCTTAAGACGGTAGGCGTTCCCATGGGAACGCCTCCGTCTGGCAGCCACGCCCCCGGCACGCCCACCAAAGGGGGTGTGCTGTCAATCAACATTGACAGCACGCCCCCTTTGGTGCGAAACCCGGAGCGATGGAAAGTTCTTCGCTCGCCGGGTCTTGCGCATGCGCACGACAGAGCTCCCTCCGTCGTGCGCATGCGCAGTGGGGACCATCGACCCACTTGCGAGCGTACTGCCGCTCGCGAGTGGGTCTGAATGACCCCCATAATCTCATTATCCCTGAGGAAAATGTTACATTTGTAGGACTTCAAACCTTTTGTTGCTTTTTATTTTTGCATTTCCTCTGTTCCAAGGTGCAATGTGAAGATAGATTGTGCATCAGAGAAAGAAAACCTGCTTTATACACTTACAGGGCCTGATTCACCGGTGTGTGCAGTTGCTGGTGCCATAGGCGTATCTAAGTTGGGTGCAGGGTGAGCGGTGCACAGGGGGCCCAAACCGCACCTCCTGCAGCCATATATAGGGCCACATTTATCAACGAGTTTTATCACAAGGAGTGATAAGACAGGTTACGTACAATACATGATGCTCCAGCCAATCAGCTCCCAACTGTTAGTTTTCAAACAGATGACAGTTGGGAGCTGATTGGCTGGAGCACCATTGTCATAAGCAACAAGTTTCCTCACTCATTGCGAAAGATAAAGCTCATTGATAAATAAAGCCCATAGTTATATACTTACCTCTCTGCAGTCTCACAGGGAAAAATAGCGGCATGCGCAGTAGAGATGTCTCTAGGAATAAGGCGCAGGCACCATTTTCCCTGAGACCTACGCGTGCGCAGTAGATTCTGGCACCAAGAGAGCGCTGCCAGAGAGGAGGGGGGCCGGCACTGAGTCTGCACATAGGCCCTTTCCTATCTTGAAATGACCCTTACTGGTGCGTACTGTATGTTTGAGAGATTATATGCAAATGCCAGTATTAGCCGTTGTGTGCGAATGAGTAAGCACTGAGACCCTCACTTTCAACATCTCCGCAAGATGTAATACCGCCAGTCATTCTCCACATGCCAACACCGGCGCACCATTGCTTGCACCATCGACACGTCACCAGCGCTATGGTAGGTGCAGTGTCTCTGTCTGATCATGACACCTTTGGCAGTGCGTCTGAGAATGTAGCAGCTTTATCTGACATGCCTACAATGCTCCCATAACACGCCCACTCAATGTTTTTTTTTTATTTACTTCATGACACTTTCCAGTCACCACCCAGGAACGCCCATGGTGTTTGTTTGCCATTTCTAATACCATCAGTCCCCAAGACTCTGGCACGGTGGCAGTTTTTTTTATCTTCTGCCATGTGCCATCTCTTCGAATGCTTCGCTGGAAAGATGGCGCCACTCGCAGAAGGTACAGTGGTGGGGGACCTGCTTACAAAACACTTTTTATTCATTTTTGCTAAATGATTTTGCTGATTTATTCCTGTTTCTAGAACTAGTTATTAGAGCTAAAAATTAAGCAAAAAAAATAAGAGTCGGTACTGACTACCTTGAGTACCATTAACAAAAAAAGCATGGATTTCATCCAGTATTAGAATACATAATAATATATACAATTTCATAAAAACTGCAAAAACAAATAGTCCAAAAAATAAATAAAATACTAAACACCTTCAGGCTCACACAAGTGCTGGGTGATGATATGAAGGAGGTGTGGCCACACTATGAAGGGGTGTGGCCACACCATGTGGTAAGTTCTGGACCCTTTTGTGGCAGTATTGTATTGAGGGGATGTAGTTTTTTGCCAGGCCCATCCCTTCTACTTTATACCACCCTTTCTCATAAAAAGGCTGGTGTTGGTGTGCCCTGATTTGTGCCTAGATTTCTGGCAAAAGTGCAAAGGTTTACAGAGCAAGCGAAAAGTACCTGAGCTTCAATGAGCCTAGGTACTTAAAATGTGGGCACCAATCAGGAGCAGTCTCTTACACTGCTCAGTCAATCACAAATAAGAGACCACACATTATTGGTTGCCCACATTTTACCTGGCTGGGCTCAATCGAGCTTAATCCCTATCACGGACTGTGCTCCTCAGCAGTGGTCCATCTATTACATCTGTCTCATCATCCTTCCCATATGCAATACTTTCTTTGACCCTGCCCCCTGCATTACAATTCCGGCAATCTCGGCATTGTGTAGCAGGGGTGGGGCCAAAATTATGCGATTCATGTCCCTGCTCCGCCCAAAAACATGTCCAACCACACCCCCTATTTCAGCCACGCCCCCTGCAATGCCGATCTGGTTGCTCCCTCCCAGAAGGGGTAGCCAGAATATCGGCAACCCTGGTTACTTGTGGTAAACATACTGTTGGGATGCCTTTTTATTGCCTGATCCTGTAAAGGCACATCATACAGTAAGTTTCCTTATATGTGCTCTTTCCCATTGTAACATTTATTATATACAATATATTTTGGCTTTTTGGATGACATTTCCTGGTATTATTATTTTATTTTGTTACAAATAAAAGCAGCACTGAGGAGACACTGAGGCAAATGTGGTGTTGGGATGTAATATAGGAGATAAACTGATAAGGAAACATTTATAGAACAATTTGTACCAGATATGTCAATCATTGAGTCTATTTTTATCACCCTCTGGAAGCGATAAAATTATATTTTAAATGATAGATGAAAGTACAGATTTATGTAGTTTATTATGTTGAATCTGAGCTCTTCTCGAACTAGCCTTTACGGGATGTCCTCGTCTGCTGGTGCCATATCTGAAGAAAAGAAGGATTCATCACATTTAGATTCACCCCATCAAATATTTATTAACACTTCTTACAGGAAGTTGGCTTGAAATGTATGCAGGGAGATACGGGAGGGTTATGATCTTGTAATAAGAAAGATTGAATAATTAATAATTATTTTGTTTTAATTTTATTATTTTCTACAACTAATAAAAATAATTATAATAATGAAATTGTATTATTATTAATAATATTATTATTAATAATAATAGTTATTATTATTATTATTAGAGATGTGCGCCGACCCCCGTGTTTTGGTTTTGGATCTGGATCTCCCCTGGTTTTGGATCTTAATTGGTTTTGCCAAAACCTCTCCTCCGTGTTTTGTTTTTCGGTTTTGGATCTGGATTTTTTCTTAAAAAAATCTTAAAAACAGCTAAAATCACATAAAATTGGCCTGTTTATGTTCCTACAGTATTATTAACCTCAATAACATTTATTTCCACTCATTTCCAGTCAATTTTGACCCCCCCCAGCTCACTATATTGTTTTCATACAGTTTTGGCCCTAAATTGCACCATGCTAGCTGGCTGACTAAGCTAAGCGGCAGCAGTGGGCAGCAAAAAAATGTGGCAGTTCAACGGCCAACATGGCACATCAGGAAACAAATGTTTATATTAATATAGAGAGGCCTGAGGGAGTTGGAGTATGTATGTAGTTGAAGGCAGGGACAGGAAGGGTTTGGTAGTAAATTTATTTTCATGAGGGAGAAGGGGAGGGGAGGAGGCATTTGCAAAAATATATTTTACACATTCACATCAGTCCTTGCCCCAGAAGAATCCTTGAGCGCCATGCCTGCTGCTGGGAGTGTATTTTCTAATTCCAGAAATGGACCAGGATGACTTCTAGTAATGCTTTCCACATGAAAAAGCATTCCCCAACCTGTACAGGGACATTAAAAACACATAGTTAGTTAGTGGCCTCCAAACTGTCACTTAACCAGCACAAAAATATTAAGGGGTAAATTTAATTTACTAAAGTGAGAAATTTTAGATATACATCTACAAGTGATGTTGCCCATAACAACCAATCAGATTCTAATTAACATCACCTTCTAGAAGATAATAGCTAGAATCTGATTATTTTCTATGGGCAAGCAACATCACTTCTAAAACTCACTTCTAAAAACTCTCAAATTAGTAACTTAAATTTACCCCTTAAGGTCTTACGTTGTGTCTTTCTTGAGAATCCTGCATGAGCTTCTGCTGCTAGGAGTGGATTTTCATCCCAGAAGGGGACCAAGAAGACTGCTTTCAAAAACAATTGACTGTAAAATAATGTTCCACATTGAACATTTCCCAACCTGTACAGGAACATAAAAAAACAAAGTTAGTGGCCTCAAAGTGCCACTTACCCAGCACAGATATGTGGACAAGCATAAGATCTATTATTTAAGGCAGGGGTAACCAACCCTGGTCCTCAAGAGCTACTCGATGCATGTTTTTCAGGTCTCCTCACAGAATCACAAATGTAATAAATAATTTACTCCACCTGTGGTTCTTTCCAAATATGTTGGTGAGTAATGAATACACCTGTGCACCAGCTAGGTAGTCTGGAAAATGTGAACTGTTAGTAGCTCTCAATGACTGAGGTTGGCTATCCCTGATTTAAGGCCTTACGTTGTGTCTTTCTTGAGAATCCTGCACCAGCTTCTGTGGCTAGGAGTGTGTTTTCATCCCAGAAGGGGACCAGGAAGAGTGCTTTCCATAAAAAATTTACTTAAATAATAATTTGCAAACCTACTGTAAAGGCATTCCCTAACCTGTACAGGGACATTAAAAAAAAACATAGTTAGTTAGTGGCCTTCAGTTCAAACTGCCATTGTACCCACTGTCCACTTAACTGGAGCAGATATTGTGGACAAGCGGAACAAAGTAGCAAATGCAACATTTAAGATTTAAGGTTTAAGTCTTACATTGTGTCTTGAGTGCCATGCCTGCTGCTGAGAGTGGATTTTCATCCCAAAAGGGATGAAGACATTGTTTTTTCTTCCCAACGGACACAGATCTAAAGAGATGTAAATAACTACTGACAGGAAAAAGAGGCAATTTGGAGGCCCTTACACAAAACTGCCTTTGTTTTACTTGAGCTGCCAACCTTCCAGTGTGTACTCAGAAAGAGTTTTCAATTTCAGCCCAGCCGGGAACCTTGTCAGTGATCGGCCTGAGACTACTTCCCCAAAATGTGGAAAAGATGATGCCCATCAAAATGAACTACAAATTCTACGAGAAAGATCTTTACCGTCAATTACAGAGGCACCTGTAATGGTGGATTCCAGCAGGGACAAATTAATATTGTGTGAAGAAGATGATGTCTACATCACCCCAGATTATACCATCACCAAAGCCTATATCGTCATCCCATCCTGTGTTGTGTATAAATTACAGCTACGCTCCCTGTTAGATTGGGGATTCATTGCCCACTTTAGTTGGTGTGAGGTCCATTTTAGTCCATATCATCACCACATCCCTACACATCTTCTGACCTGGGCTACAGGAGGTGCAACTGCACTCTGGAATACGGTTGCATGGACTTGCCCCTCTGCATTGCTGAAATTCAGGTAGAGGGGCTATGGGTACGGGACATTATAATCAGAGAATGCAGTTTTAGCTGCTTTGTTCCATTTTTTAAACCAGATCCTCTAATTTCACGTTTGAAAAGGTTTAAGCAAATCTCAGCAGAGGTGTTTTGTGATGCCATGGCTAATGCACACACACACACACACACACAAAAACACAGATTAATTGATTGAATTAATTTTTTAGGGGCAGTTGGGAGAGAGAGCACTCGAACGAGGCAGCAGCCTCTTGATAAACGACACAGGAAGCACCGCTGACGCACAAAAAAAAAGGATTTATTGATTAAATTAATTTTTGGGGGGCATTTGGGAGGGAGAGCTGTGCTGTCTGTTTCATTTATCATGAGGCTGCTGCCTCGTTCGGGTGCTCTCCCTCCCAAGTGGAAGAGCACCTGAACGAGGCAGCAGCCTCTTGATAAATGACACAGACAGCACAGCACCCCTGCCCACCTACAGTGCTGATAAATGTGGCTAACGTGCATACACAAAAAAATTGTTTTTATTTTTTCACTGGTGGTGTGGATAATATGCAATTATGCACACACAAAAAATTGTTTTTATTTTCACAGTGGTGGTGTGGCAGGCTAACCTGCACACACACAAAAATTTATTTTATTTGTACACTGGTAGTGTTGCTAATACGCAATTATGCACACACAAAATTTTGTTTTTATTTTCTCCCTTGTGGTGTGGCTCACAGCCACACACACACCCACACACAAAATTGTTTTTATTTTTTCGCTGGTGGTGTGGCTAACAAGCACACACCAAAAAATATTTTTTCTTTTCACACTGGTGGTGTACACACAATTTTTTTATTTAATTTCACACTGGTATAAATGACACAGGCAGCATAGCACCCCTGCACACCTACAATGCTGATAAATGTGGCTAACACGCACACACAAAAAAATTGTTTTTATTTTCATTCTGGTGGTGTGGCTAATACGCAATTATGTACACACAATAAATTGTTTTTATTTTCACGCTGGTGGTGTGGCAGGCTAACGTGCTCACACAAAGAAATTGTTTTTATTTTCACACTGGTGGTGTGTGGCAGGCTAACACGCACATTGTTTTTATTGTAAAACTGGTGGTGTGGCAGGCTAACACGCACACACAAATTTTTTTTTTATTTTCACACTGGTAGTGTGTGGCAGGCTAACACACATAATAGATTAAATTTTTTTTACACTGGGGGTGAAGAGCACCCCTGAACAAGGCAGCAGCCCCTTGATAAATGGTACTCAGGCAGCACAGCACCCCTGAGCACCTACATTGCTGATAAGTGTGTCTAACAGGCCAGGCGCATGCACACACACAGAAATAAAAATAAAATTCTTTATTTTTTTCACACTGGGGGTTAATAGCACCCCTGTTGGACAGAGCACCCCCTGGATAACACAGCAGCACAGCCAGTCCCTATGGAATGGACAGGACAACAGCCAACCAGCTCCAGTATATATGGATATTAAGGAAAACAGCCAGCCCCTATGGAGTGGACAGGACAATAGTAAGCCAGCCCCAGTATATGGACAACAGCCAGAGAAAACCCCCTACGGACATAAGCAGCCAGCCCCTATGCACATATGAACATAAGCAGCCAGCACATGACACAGCAGTAGCCAGCCCCTAAGCACAGCAGAACAGCACAGCACAGTTCCAAGCTTCCTCAGCACAGCTCCCAGCTCCCTCCCTCTCCAATCTCCACGGCCGGCGATCGCGCGACCTTTATATAATCCAAAACCCGCGATAATCAGACAGCGGGATGATGACGTTTTGCCTTGTTTTTAGATCCGAGTCAGGCAGGAAAACCTGAGCTGACTCGGATCCCCTAAGTTTGGGTGGGTTCGGATCTCTGAGATCCGAACCCGCTCATCTATAATTATTATACGTTATTTATATGGTGCCACAAAGGTTCCGCAGCGCCTTAAGCTGGCCACACACTAGACCAACTTACATCCAACCAGCCAACTAGTTGATTGGTTGGAATGAAAATCTGGTAAGGTATGAAAGCAAATGACAATCAGTAATTTGCTCCCAAACACTGGAAAATGGACAAAAACTGTTGTTTGAACAAATTGTTTAGATCAAACATTTAAAAAACTTGTCTGAATGACCATTTTCATCTGTTTTCTGGCATTTAGGAGCAAATTGCTGATAGTCAGTTACTCCCATACGTTACCAGATTTTCATTCCAACCAATGAACTAGTTGGCTGGTTGGATGCAAGTTGGTCTAGTGTGTTGCCAGCTTAACACAGTACATACATGAGCACACAAGAAAAACAGTTAATAGTAATAGAAGGACATGGTTTATAAACTTAGCTGCATAACACAAGCAGCAGAGAATCAGCAACCAAGTGTAATTGAGGAGTTAGGAGTAAATGGTAATATAAGTAGGGGGATGAGAAGCATGTGAGGGATGAGCTTACATTCTAAAGGGGAGGGGCAAACAGACAGGGGTGACACAGATTGGGTAGATAGTTAGGAAGGAGCATGGAGCAGTGAGTTAGGATACAAGCAGCGGAATGTGTGTGTTTAACATGACCTGAAGTTATGTTGAAATTAAGTCCTTCATTCATCTATTTCTATAACAAAAAATAGATATTGTTTATGTGTTATTTACATGAGAGATGTACAAAATAAAAAAGTTGCACTTTCAATTTTGTCTGTTACATTTTAGCATCTAAATACATCATACATGCCTACTCTCCTGGGAATAGCAGGAGGCTCCTCATTTTTCAGGTAACCCCCCGCACCCCAGGAAGAGTAAGCATATCTCCCACATCCCACCCACTTTCTAGTGAAATGGGCAGGATGGGGAGATTTAACCTGTAATTTTCAGGTCCGTGGGGAAGGGGCGGGGCTAAATGGTGTAAATTGCATCACTTAGCCCTGCCCCCTCCTCACGGACATGCAAATAGTGGGGGGTTTCTGTAAAGGGGGTGGGGCCTAATGCCATCTATCTGGCCCCACCCCCGAAGAGGAGAGCAGCAAGTCCCCTCTTGCTGCTCCCAGAAAGCTACTCTGGAATGTTAGCAAGTATGAAATACATCCAGCTAAATATGCAGCTATTATGGGACTGTCCCACCATCCTAATAGTGAATACTTTAGTCCAAGCTGCTGGGTGCTATGCCATGCTCCTGTGAGTGGGTGCTTCTCACATGCTAGACCCACCCACAAATGGGTGCAGCCATACCTAACATGCTGTGGTCCCATGGGATGTTGCTGTACCCGGGCCCAGAATTTATTTGGTCAGTCCTGGAGGTGACAGGCAGAACCAGAGGGAATGGGGCTTAGTGGTGGGGTAACAAGGTCATGAAGGAAGGGAGGTGGCTGAGAGTGGAGGAACAGTAATGGCGGGGGAAAGAAGCAGAGGGTTTGAAGGGAGTCTTATGAGAGAAAAATGGGAAACAGCAAGTGGAAGAGACAAGAGGGGGAGAATGGGGGTGGATAAAGTAGAGGATTATGTGGGCACAGAATATGGGGGTGTTTGAAGTAAGGGTGTTCATGCTGTGGACGAGGTAATAAGCAAGATGAAAACAGGACTAAAAGCTATGTGATGTAGAGATAGTGTGGATAAAAGTTGTTAAATGTTCAAAAATACAAGTAAAAGAACAGTGCTGTTAATGTATGAGCACAGCGCCAAAAGTGAAGTATGTGAGTAGTGGGTGCAGAAATTAGTTATTAAAATAAAGTGGATAGATGTGATGCAATAGAAAAAGGCAATACAAAAAGGATCTTCAGTAGTATGAAGGCAAAAATTGCAATGTACAGAGTCTATTCAGTCAGAAGTGTTTTGAACAACAAGATCAATCAACAAGAGCAGCAGCAGATAGGGGAGTACTGTACTTGCTATGTCCAAGCAGTGAGTGCAGTAAGGAGTTTCCAGGATATGCATACAGCAGCTGATGGTGAATTAGGTAATTCACATAAATATGTTGCTTGATTTCCTTCAGAAAGTGTTCTGACTTTCAGGATGTTCTCCTCCAGCTTAACTCCGACGTAACTCCGCCTTAGGTATCAAATTGTAATTACACTTATATTATAACACTGAATCTAAGACTGACTATAGCAGGCTACGTCTATGCAGCCTAACTGATCACTAATAACTAAAGCTACAAACATGTGTGTGTGCTCACTGATTGGGACCCCACCCCCAGTACTCAACACATACTAAATTGGGATGCAATAAAGTCTAAGATGAACAAATTGTGAAAGGGGAGTAGACTAGGGGTGTGCACCGGCCACTTTTCGTGTTTTGTGTTTTGGTTTTGGATCTGGATCTTTCTTCGTGTTTTGGATCTGGATTGGTTTTGCCAAAACCACCCTTCCGTGTTTTGGGTTCTGGGTTTTGTGTTTTGGATCTGTATTTTTTTGAAAAAAAGCATAAAAACAGCTAAAATCACAGAATTTGTAGGTTTTTCTGCTCCTATGCTATTATTAACCTCAATAACCTTAATTTCCACTCATTTCCAGTCTATTCTGAACACCTCACACCTCACAATAGTGTTTTTATGTCCAAAAGGTTGCACCGAGGTAGCTGGATGACTATGCTAAGCGACACGAGTGGGCGGCACAAACACGTGACCCATCTAGGAGTGACACTGCAGTGGCAGGCAGGATGGCAGTTAGAAAAACTAGGCCCCAAACTGTACATAATGCAAAGAAAAAAAGAGGTGCAAGATGGAATTGTCCTTGGGCCCTCCCACCCACCCTTATGTTGTATAAACAGGACATGCACACTTTAACAAATCAATCATTTCAGCGCCAGGGTCTGCCACACAACTGTGGCTGAAATGATTGGTTCGTTTGGGCCCCCACAAAACAAGCTGGCAATTAATGTGTCCCTGCACAAACTGGCTCTACGGAGGCAAGATGTCATCCTCATCCTCCTCATCCACCGATTCCTCACCCTCTTCAGTGTGTAAATCCTCATCCTCACAAAGTATTAACTCGTCCCCACTTGAATCCACCACCACAGGTCCCTCTGTACCTTCTGGAGGCTGGTCTCCCTGGAAGAGCTGATAATTCATTTTGATGAACATCATCTTCTCCACATTCTGTGGAAGCAACCTCCTACGCCTTTCGCTGACAAGGTTCCCGGCTGCACTAAACACTCTTTCGGAGTACACACTGGAGGGGGGGCAACTCAGGTAAAATAGAGCCAGTTTGTACAGGGGCCTCCAAATTGCCTCTTTTTCCTGCCAGTACAGGTATGGACTGTCTGACATGCCTACTTGGATGCTGTCACCGATGTAATCCTCCACCATTCTGTCAATGGTGACAGTATCATATGCAGTGACAGTAGACATGTCAGAAATTGTTGCCAGGTCCTTCAGTCCGGACCAGATGTCCAAACTTGGTCCTGCCTGCCCTGCATCACTGCCAGCGGGTTGCTTAGGATACCTAAGTTTTTTCCTGGCAGCCCCAGTTGCGGGAGAAAATGAAGAAGGAGCCGTTGACGTGTCACGTTCCGCTTCAGCTGACAGTGTGTTCACCAGCAGGTCTTTGCACCTCTGCAGGCTTGTGTCGGCCGGAAAGAGAGACACCACATAGGCTTTAAACCTAGGATCGAGCACGGTGGCCAAAATGTAGTGGTCTGATTTCAACAGATTGACCACCCTGGAATCCTGGCAAAGCGAATGAAGGGCTTCATCCACAAGTCCCACATGCCGAGCGGAATCGCTCCGTCTTAGCTCCTCCTTCACTTTCTCCAGCTGCTTCTGCAAAAGCCTGATGAGGGGAATGACCTGACTCAAGCTGGCAGTGTCTGAACTGACTTCACGTGTGGCAAGTTCGAAGGGCTGAAGAACCTTGCACAACACGGAAATCATTCTCCACTGCGCTTGAGTCAGGTGCATACCCCCTACTTTGCCTATGTCATAGGTGGATGTATAGGCTTGTATGGCCTTTTGCTGCTCCTCCATCCTCTGAAGCATATAGAGGGTTGAGTTCCACCGCGTCACAACCTCTTGCTTCAGGTGATGGCGGGGCAGGTTCAAGAGTGTTTGCTGGCGCTCCAGTCTTCGGCACGCAGTCGCTGAATGGCGAAAGTGGCCAGAAATTTTTCGGGCCACCCAAAGCGTCTCCTGCACGCCCCTGTCGCTTTTCAGAAAATTCTGCACCACCAAGTTTATTGTGTGAGCAAAACATGGGACGTGCTGGAATTTGCCCAGATGTAATGCCCGCACAATATTGGTGGCGTTGTCAGATATCACAAATCCCCAGGAGAGTCTAAGTGGGGTAAGCCACTGGGCGATGATTTCCCTCAGTTTCTCTAAGAGGTTGTCGGCGGTGTGCCTCTTACTGAAACCGGTGATACACAGCGTAGCCTGCCTTGTAACGAGCTGGCGTTTCTGAGATGCTGCTACTGGTGACGCTGCTGCTGTTGCTGCGTAAGGTGATACATCTACCCAGTGGGCTGTCACAGTCATATAGTCCTTAGTCTGCCCTGTTCCACTTGTCCACATGTCCGTGGTTAAGTGGACATTGTGTACAACGGCATTTTTCAGGACACTGAGGACACTTTTTCTGACGTTTCTGTACAGTCTCGGTATCGCCTGCCTAGTGAAGTGGAATCTAGACGGGATTTGGAACCGGGGACACACTACCTCCATCAATTGTCTAAATCCCACTGCACTAATGGCGGATACCGGACGCACGTCTAACACCAACATAGCAGTCAAGGCCTCAGTTATACGTTTTGCTTCAGGATGACTGCTGTCGTACTTCATCCTCCTCGCTAAGGACTGTTGGAGGGTCAATTGTTTAGTAAAAGTAGTGGTGTTCCTACTTCCTCTCTGGGATGATGAACGACTCCCAGCAGCAGCAGCAACAGCAGCAGCGGCAGCAGTAGGCGTAGCAATGCAGGATCCTCCGGAGGAATCCCGGATAGGAGAGTCAGTCATGCCAGTGATATGGCCTGCAGGACTACTTCCGATCCTGACTAAGGAGGAAATTGACGAGGAGGGAGTTAACGGTGTGGTTTGCAGGCGCTTGGATACAACAGGACAACGGGATTTAGGTGTCCCTGGACTGCTTACGGTCTGAGCCAAAGTTTCTGAACTTGACAGTAACTTTTTATGAACGCGCTGCAGGTGCCGTATAAGGGAGGATGTTCCTAGGTGGTTGACGTCCCTACCCCTACTTATTTCACCTTTACATATGGTACATATGGCAAGACAGTTGTTGTCCGGATTTGGATAGAAATATTGCCAGACCAAAGAGGTGGAATGTTTGGTCTTCTGCCCAGGCATGACCGTGATGGGCTTTTTCATCCCACGGACAACAACTGTCTCCCCCGGAGCCTGATTTAAACAAACCACATCACCATCAGAATCCTCCTCGCCAACTTCCTCCTCAGCGCCAGCTACACCAGTATCCTCATCCTGTTGTACTTCAACAGTGACATCTTCAATTTGCATATCAGCAAGTGGACTGTGGGTGCTCCTTTCAGCACTTGCAGGGGGCGTGCAAATGGTGGAAAGAGCCACCTCTTCCCGTCCAGTGCTGGGAAGGTCAGGCATCGCAACCACCACCACACTTGGACTCTCTTTGGGGATTTGTGATATCTTCTTAGAAAGCACAGTTCTTCGCTGTGCTTTTGCCAGCTTAACTCTTTTGATTTTTTTAGTGGGAGGAGTGCTTCCATCGTCATGTGAAGCTGAACCACTAGTCATGAACATACTAGGGATCGACCTTAGCCGTTCCTTGCCACTCCGTGTCGTAAATGGCATATTGGCAAGTTTACGTTTCTCTTCAGCTGATTTAAATGTCTTTTTCAAGGTCATTTTCCTGAACTTTGCCATTTGGGATTGTATGTGCCCTCTACTATGACATTGGGCATCGGCCTTGGCAGACGACGTTGATGGCATGTTATCGTCTATGTCATGACTAGTGGCAGCAGCTTCAGCACTAGGAGGAAGTGGTTCTTGATCTTTCTCTATTTTATTTTTATCGGAGAAAGTTTGGTCCTCCATTTATGTTATATCGATTTGATATATACGTGCGGCTAAACACAGAAAATAAATTTTTTTTTGGTTCGGACTGGAGTGTACTTTGTGGGTTACAGCACCCTTTAACGGTCAAGCCAGCCGGCCCTTTACTTATGAAACAGGCGCACTCTTGGCACTACTTTGTTGATGCACGTGCGGCTACTGCGCACACAATTCACAAACACAGAAAATAATTTTTTTTTGGTTTGGACTGGAGTGTACTTTGGGGGTTACAGCACCCTTTAACGGTCAAGCCAGCCGGCCCTTTACTTATGACACAGGCGCACGCTTGGCACTACTTTGTTGATGCACGTGCGGCTACTGCGCACACAATTCACAAACACAGAAAATAATTTTTTTTTGGTTTGGACTGGAGTGTACTTTCGGGGGTTACAGCACCCTTAACGGTCAAGCCAGCCGGCCCTTTACTTATGACACAGGCGCACGCTTGGCACTACTTTGTTGATGCACGTGCGGCTACTGCGCACACAATTCACAAACACAGAAAATAATTTTTTTTTGGTTTGGACTGGAGTGTACTTTCGGGGGTTACAGCACCCTTTAACGGTCAAGCCAGCCGGCCCTTTACTTATGACACAGGCGCACGCTTGGCACTACTTTGTTGATGCACGTGCGGCTACTGCGCACACAATTCACAAACACAGAAAATAATTTTTTTTTAGGTTTGGACTGGAGTGTACTTTCGGGGGTTACAGCACCCTTAACGGTCAAGCCAGCCGGCCCTTTACTTATGACACAGGCGCACGCTTGGCACTACTTTGTTGATGCACGTGCGGCTACTGCGCACACAATTCACAAACACAGAAAATAATTTTTTTTTTGGTTTGGACTGGAGTGTACTTTCGGGGGTTACAGCACCCTTAACGGTCAAGCCAGCCGGCCCTTTACTTATGACACAGGCGCACGCTTGGCACTACTTTGTTGATGCACGTGCGGCTACTGCGCACACAATTCACAAACACAGAAAATATATTATTTTTTTAGCACTTGGGGGGAGCACCCCTGATGGACAGAGCACCCCCTGGACAACACTACAGCACCCCTTTAGGACTGGGACACTGCACAGGACTTTGGAACTGACTGCACAACACAGTCCAGCCAGCCCCTATGGACTTTGAAGTAGTGGACACAGCCCCTATTAACAACAGCAGCACAGCACAACACAGCCAGCCCCTATGGACTTTGAAGTAGTGGACAACAGCAGCACTACACTACACTACACTACACAGCACTAACTCCCACCCTCCCTCTTCACTGTCCACAGCCGAGTGAGAAAATGGCGCCGACGCGGGTACCTTATATAGGATCCAAAACCCGCGAGACTCGGAAGGCGGGATGATGACGTTTTGCCTCGATGTCAGATCCGAGTCAGGCGGGAAAAGTCGAGCCTGACTCGGATCGGACTCGGATCGGGGGGGCTCGGGGGGGTTCGGATTTCAGAAATCCGAACCCGCTCACCCCTAGAGTAGACCATCACAAATTCACAATAAATTCATAACTCCATATATAGAAATTGCTCCTAATATAAAAGTAGTTTACATTTACCTAAACCAATTTTTCAAAACTGTGCTTTTGCAATCAATATAACAGCATCTGATGGGAATAGTAATGGCAATTTACCTGCAATTCAGAGAAAGAAAGAAGTCACATCAGTCTTTGTATAGTGTGCATATGCCTAATAAAATCTCCAACGTAACGCCGTCTTAATTATCAAATTGTAATTACACTTATAATCTAACACTTTGAATCTAAGACTGACAATAGCAGCCTATGTCTATGCAGCCTAATAATAATGGGATAATATGATTTATTTTGTTTATTCCATTATTTATTCACTTTTATTAATTAACAGTTATTTATATAGCGCCGGCATATTCCATTGCACTTTGCAGCTGGGAACAAAACATTAATAAAACAAGACAGAGTAATAACAGGCAGACAATGAGATAAGCTTACAGTCTATGACAACTTTATTTAATGTCTTCATTCTATAAAACATATTATCAATGAATTTTTTAACAGACCGTAGAATAAAACAACTATGGGGAAAGACAAATATTTTGACAAAAATCCAAACATCAAATTAGCAGTTTAAACCTGCCTAGTGCACAACAGACCTCACTTAACTCCGAGCCCTTCGCTCAAGCCTGACCCTCTGCCTGGCATTCGGAGGGTAAACTGTTGGCTAATTAGGAAAGTTATGGTTTGTAACCCATCCTGTGTTTGCCAGTAATACCCCTTTTCCACCTAAATTCAGGGTCTGACCCGGAGTTGGAATAAAGTTCCTATCCGGATCAGACCCGGAATTTAGCCGACGCCGACTCGGGATATTCCCGAGTCAGCGCCTCCACCGCAGTCGGGTCTGCATAGACCCGGCTTTTGCGGAGTGAAAGTGGACGCTTGGAGATGACGTCATCTCCAAGCGCCACTGAAGCCGGACCAATCGACCGGCTAGCAGCGCACTCCAGGTCATCGTGACCCGGAGTGCGCTGTTCCCATAGGCTCGTGTTAAACCCTGCCAGTTACCTGGGTTGGATTGCCGGGTCACTCGACCCGGCGATCCAACCCTCTGCCCTTTTACACCAGGGAGCTGCCCGGGTTAACCCTTCAAAAACCCGGGTTTTAGCTCCGGTGTAAAAGGGGTATAAGTTAAAAATAAAGAAGAAAAGAAATCCACCTTTCAAATGCTTTAAAAACCAAGCAGAGATCATGATAAAAATGTTTAAACTAATTTGGAATTTTGTATATTAAAATGTTCACTAATTGCAGCTCCCCATTAAGCACAACTATTACATAAAATAATTTACGGAGACTGGCAGCAGAAAATTGTATCCCGCACATAATATTATGTCAACTGCGCTCATTGAGGACCTCTCAGTCTGTTTCCAATCATGCTGAGCATGTTCTTCCAGTTTCATGTCATGGCAGGATGCAGCTCATATTTTAAAGGTTGTCTAATGGAATGTCTCCAGTGTTTGGAAGTTATTATGTGTGTGACGGACTGTGTTAAGATCCAAGCACGAGATGTAATGACTTTTCAATAGAAAGGGAATATTCAGAAATCCCATAGTCTCATCAAATTATAACGACAGGGAAAGTACTGTTAGGTCCTACAGTATGTGGAAGAAGAGACATGTTTGTTTTGACAGATCTCTGCATGATCAAGGGTTCTCCGATCCCATCCACGTAAACACATACTCAACCATGTGAGATAAACAGTTTTTCCAAAAGAATAGGTATGGTCATCGACCATCAATAGCTAGCAACTATCTGAGGTTTGCCACCGAGGTCATATGGTTCATCACCATTGATGGCAGAGATGTAGCAATGGTTTTTATGATGCAGTGAGCATGAAGCTTAGCTCCACCCATGTTGTGCAATTTCACCCCACCCCCTTCCCTGATTGGCCCACCACTCACTGTAGCTCCTCCCTCTCACATCATTTAGGCCTGCCTTTTCCCCTGATTGGCCTACCATGTCTTATAGTAGATAGGCCTGGCATATGATGCTTATTGATGTTTTTTTGTCAATGGTTTCACGCCATTGATATAAACCATCAATGGTGAACCCTTCAAAGGACAACCCTACATAAGAAATGTTGGGCCCTGTTACAAAGAGAAGGTGTGGTCATGGTGTGTGGGCAGGGCCCTAATACAGATGCTGCACTGCTAGTGCCACTGAAGGGGTCGTGGTAGCACCACGTAGGGGATGTGGAAAAACATCTTTGGCAGGCCTGGGACTTTGTACCCACCTTCTTCTCAACGGGAGACTCCCCTGATGCCCTCCCCTGCCAATTAAAGGACAACTCTGAAGGATGATATCACATGCAACATGGACAAAAATTCTGGCCTGATGCGGAGAAAGACAGAAAATCCTATATATTTCTGATTATACTAACAATCTAGTATAATCACATTTTCCCTGTTAGGGGGAAAAATCCTTTCTGACTCCATCCTGGTAATCTAACAAAGCCTATAAACACCAGATTATGTTATATTGCCACCTTCAAGAGGGTGATGATTCTGGGCTTGATTGCTGAATGCAGATTCACGATTATAGCAGGCTCTTGAATGCCCCTGCCTGATTGACAGGCAGAAGCATTTAAGTGATGGTGTAGGGTCGGCCGGCGTTCCCGGAAACGGGGAGTGTCAGCCACATTTTCTGGGAGTGGTCAGCCTAGAGACTGCGTGGATGTATACAGTCTTCTGGGCTCACAAGCCGGCCAGCCTGAGTAAGCTGAAGCTTACTCAGCTATCCGGTCACCCGGCGCTGTCCACCATCTGCTGCTGTTGCTGCGTAAGGTGATACATCTACCCAGTGGGCTGTCACAGTCATATAGTCCTTAGTCTGCCCTGTTCCACTTGTCCACATGTCCGTGGTTAAGTGGACATTGTGTACAACGGCATTTTTCAGGACACTGAGGACACTTTTTCTGACGTTTCTGTACAGTCTCGGTATCGCCTGCCTAGTGAAGTGGAATCTAGACGGGATTTGGAACCGGGGACACACTACCTCCATCAATTGTCTAAATCCCACTGCACTAATGGCGGATACCGGACGCACGTCTAACACCAACATAGCAGTCAAGGCCTCAGTTATACGTTTTGCTTCAGGATGACTGCTGTCGTACTTCATCCTCCTCGCTAAGGACTGTTGGAGGGTCAATTGTTTAGTAAAAGTAGTGGTGTTCCTACTTCCTCTCTGGGATGATGAACGACTCCCAGCAGCAGCAGCAACAGCAGCAGCGGCAGCAGTAGGCGTAGCAATGCAGGATCCTCCGGAGGAATCCCGGATAGGAGAGTCAGTCATGCCAGTGATATGGCCTGCAGGACTACTTCCGATCCTGACTAAGGAGGAAATTGACGAGGAGGGAGTTGACGGTGTGGTTTGCAGGCGCTTGGATACAACAGGACAACGGGATTTAGGTGTCCCTGGACTGCTTACGGTCTGAGCCAAAGTTTCTGAACTTGACAGTAACTTTTTATGAACGCGCTGCAGGTGCCGTATAAGGGAGGATGTTCCTAGGTGGTTGACGTCCCTACCCCTACTTATTTCACCTTTACATATGGTACATATGGCAAGACAGTTGTTGTCCGGATTTGGATAGAAATATTGCCAGACCAAAGAGGTGGAATGTTTGGTCTTCTGCCCAGGCATGACCGTGATGGGCTTTTTCATCCCACGGACAACAACTGTCTCCCCCGGAGCCTGATTTAAACAAACCACATCACCATCAGAATCCTCCTCGCCAACTTCCTCCTCAGCGCCAGCTACACCAGTATCCTCATCCTGTTGTACTTCAACAGTGACATCTTCAATTTGCATATCAGCAAGTGGACTGTGGGTGCTCCTTTCAGCACTTGCAGGGGGCGTGCAAATGGTGGAAAGAGCCACCTCTTCCCGTCCAGTGCTGGGAAGGTCAGGCATCGCAACCACCACCACACTTGGACTCTCCTTGGGGATTTGTGATATCTTCTTAGAAAGCACAGTTCTTCGCTGTGCTTTTGCCAGCTTAACTCTTTTGATTTTTTTAGTGGGAGGAGTGCTTCCATCGTCATGTGAAGCTGAACCACTAGTCATGAACATACTAGGGATCGACCTTAGCCGTTCCTTGCCACTCCGTGTCGTAAATGGCATATTGGCAAGTTTACGTTTCTCTTCAGCTGATTTAAATGTCTTTTTCAAGGTCATTTTCCTGAACTTTGCCATTTGGGATTGTATGTGCCCTCTACTATGACATTGGGCATCGGCCTTGGCAGACGACGTTGATGGCATGTTATCGTCTATGTCATGACTAGTGGCAGCAGCTTCAGCACTAGGAGGAAGTGGTTCTTGATCTTTCTCTATTTTATTTTTATCGGAGAAAGTTTGGTCCTCCATTTATGTTATATCGATTTGATATATACGTGCGGCTAAACACAGAAAATAATTTTTTTTTTGGTTTGGACTGGAGTGTACTTTGTGGGTTACAGCACCCTTTAACGGTCAAGCCAGCCGGCCCTTTACTTATGACACAGGCGCACTCTTGGCACTACTTTGTTGATGCACGTGCGGCTACTGCGCACACAATTCACAAACACAGAAAATAATTTTTTTTTGGTTTGGACTGGAGTGTACTTTGGGGGTTACAGCACCCTTTAACGGTCAAGCCAGCCGGCCCTTTACTTATGACACAGGCGCACGCTTGGCACTACTTTGTTGATGCACGTGCGGCTACTGCGTACACAATTCACAAACACAGAAAATAATTTTTTTTTGGTTTGGACTGGAGTGTACTTTCGGGGGTTACAGCACCCTTTAACGGTCAAGCCAGCCGGCCCTTTACTTATGACACAGGCGCACGCATGGCACTACTTTGTTGATGCACGTGCGGCTACTGCGCACACAATTCACAAACACAGAAAATAATTTTTTTTTGGTTTGGACTGGAGTGTACTTTCGGGGGTTACAGCACCCTTTAACGGTCAAGCCAGCCGGCCCTTTACTTATGACACAGGCGCACGCTTGGCACTACTTTGTTGATGCACGTGCGGCTACTGCGCACACAATTCACAAACACAGAAAATAATTTTTTTTTAGGTTTGGACTGGAGTGTACTTTCGGGGGTTACAGCACCCTTAACGGTCAAGCCAGCCGGCCCTTTACTTATGACACAGGCGCACGCTTGGCACTACTTTGTTGATGCACGTGCGGCTACTGCGCACACAATTCACAAACACAGAAAATAATTTTTTTTTGGTTTGGACTGGAGTGTACTTTCAGGGGTTACAGCACCCTTTAACGGTCAAGCCAGCCGGCCCTTTACTTATGACACAGGCGCACGCTTGGCACTACTTTGTTGATGCACGTGCGGCTACTGCGCACACAATTCACAAACACAGAAAATAATTTTTTTTTGGTTTGGACTGGAGTGTACTTTCGGGGGTTACAGCACCCTTTAACGGTCAAGCCAGCCGGCCCTTTACTTATGACACAGGCGCACTCTTGGCACTACTTTGTTGATGCACGTGCGGCTACTGCGCACACAATTCACAAACACAGAAAATAATTTTTTTTTAGGTTTGGACTGGAGTGTACTTTCGGGGGTTACAGCACCCTTAACGGTCAAGCCAGCCGGCCCTTTACTTATGACACAGGCGCACGCTTGGCACTACTTTGTTGATGCACGTGCGGCTACTGCGCACACAATTCACAAACACAGAAAATAATTTTTTTTTGGTTTGGACTGGAGTGTACTTTCGGAGGTTACAGCACCCTTTAACGGTCAAGCCAGCCGGCCCTTTACTTATGACACAGGCGCACGCTTGGCACTACTTTGTTGATGCACGTGCGGCTACTGCGCACACAATTCACAAACACAGAAAATAATTTTTTTTTAGGTTTGGACTGGAGTGTACTTTCGGGGGTTACAGCACCCTTAACGGTCAAGCCAGCCGGCCCTTTACTTATGACACAGGCGCACGCTTGGCACTACTTTGTTGATGCACGTGTGGCTACTGCGCACACAATTCACAAACACAGAAAATAATTTTTTTTTTGGTTTGGACTGGAGTGTACTTTCGGGGGTTACAGCACCCTTAACGGTCAAGCCAGCCGGCCCTTTACTTATGACACAGGCACACGCTTGGCACTACTTTGTTGATGCACGTGCGGCTACTGCGCACACAATTCACAAACACAGAAAATAATTTTTTTTTAGGTTTGGACTGGAGTGTACTTTCAGGGGTTACAGCACCCTTAACGGTCAAGCCAGCCGGCCCTTTACTTATGACACAGGCGCACGCTTGGCACTACTTTGTTGATGCACGTGCGGCTACTGCGCACAAAATTCACAAACACAGAAAATAATTTTTTTTTGGTTTGGACTGGAGTGTACTTTCGGGGGTTACAGCACCCTTAACGGTCAAGCCAGCCGGCCCTTTACTTATGACACAGGCGCACGCTTGGCACTACTTTGTTGATGCACGTGCGGCTACTGCGCACACAATTCACAAACACAGAAAATAATTTTTTTTTAGGTTTGGACTGGAGTGTACTTTCGGGGGTTACAGCACCCTTAACGGTCAAGCCAGCCGGCCCTTTACTTATGACACAGGCGCACGTTTGGCACTACTTTGTTGATGCACGTGCGGCTACTGCGCACACAATTCACAAACACAGAAAATAATTTTTTTTTGGGTTTGGACTGGAGTGTACTTTCGGGGGTTACAGCACCCTTAACGGTCAAGCCAGCCGGCCCTTTACTTATGACACAGGCGCACGTTTGGCACTACTTTGTTGATGCACGTGCGGCTACTGCGCACACAATTCACAAACACAGAAAATAATTTTTTTTTTGGTTTGGACTGGAGTGTACTTTCGGGGGTTACAGCACCCTTAACGGTCAAGCCAGCCGGCCCTTTACTTATGACACAGGCGCACGTTTGGCACTACTTTGTTGATGCACGTGCGGCTACTGCGCACACAATTCACAAACACAGAAAATAATTTTTTTTTTGGTTTGGACTGGAGTGTACTTTCGGGGGTTACAGCACCCTTAACGATCAAGCCAGCCGGCCCTTTACTTATGACACAGGCGCACGCTTGGCACTACTTTGTTGATGCACGTGCGGCTACTGCGCACACTATTCACAAACACAGAAAATAATTTTTTTTTTGGTTTGGACTGGAGTGTACTTTCGGGGGTTACAGCACCCTTAACGGTCAAGCCAGCCGGCCCTTTACTTATGACACAGGCGCACGCTTGGCACTACTTTGTTGATGCACGTGCGGCTACTGCGCACACAATTCACAAACACAGAAAATAATTTTTTTTGGGTTTGGACTGGAGTGTACTTTCGGGGGTTACAGCACCCTTTAACGGTCAAGCCAGCCGGCCCTTTACTTATGACACAGGCGCACGCTTGGCACTACTTTGTTGATGCACGTGCGGCTACTGCGCACACAATTCACAAACACAGAAAATATATTATTTTTTTAGCACTTGGGGGGAGCACCCCTGATGGACAGAGCACCCCCTGGACAACACTACAGCACCCCTTTAGGACTGGGACACTGCACAGGACTTTGGAGTGGACACAGCCCCTATGGAGAACTGACTGCACAACACAGTCCAGCCAGCCCCTATGGACTTTGAAGTAGTGGACACAGCCCCTATTAACAACAGCAGCACAGCACAACACAGCCAGCCCCTATGGACTTTGAAGTAGTGGACAACAGCAGCACTACACTACACTACACTACACAGCACTAACTCCCACCCTCCCTCTTCACTGTCCACAGCCGAGTGAGAAAATGGCGCCGACGCGGGTACCTTATATAGGATCCAAAACCCGCGAGACTCGGAAGGCGGGATGATGACGTTTTGCCTCGATGTCAGATCCGAGTCAGGCGGGAAAAGTCGAGCCTGACTCGGATCGGACTCGGATCGGGGGGGCTCGGGGTGGTTCGGATTTCAGAAATCCGAACCCGCTCACCCCTAATTCACATCATTCCCTGCCCCAGTGGAGCTTACAATCTAAGGGCCTGATTCAGACCCGCTCGCTAGGTGCGTTCGCGCGCAGCCAAAGTAATCAAATCCCGCGATCGCACAGCAAGGCATTAGAACGCCCACTATGTCTTGGCATGCAAGCACGGTGTGTATGCAGACACCCACTAGCCTGTCTTAAGACGCCCACTAATGCATGTGTATGCAGCCAATGGTAACATCGAGTATCATTGATTCCGATATCAGAACTTGTGGTTGACCATACCCTACCGCAAGCACTACGACTGCTTCAGTGTGAAATACAAGCAAGTGATGTGTACTATAATTCTCTGTAATAATTATGCACGCCTCTGAAACGGCGCTAAGACGCTGAGACACGCCTGTGTTCGCACCACAACTCCCCTGTTTCCATCGACCAAACCCTGTCACCACCCACAAATGGCTTGTCCTGTCACTCAGTCTAGCAAGCAGGCTTTGCTTAAGGGGCGATTGCTTCGCGATAGCATAGACTAGTTTGCACACGCACACTGCGATGTTACGCATACGCACATTGCAAACGCATCCTAACGAGTGGGTCAGAATTGGGCTCTAAGTTCCCCACCACATGCACACACACTTACACACTAGGGTTAATTTTATTGGGACCTAATTAACCTAATAAATACATGTTTAGTACATACTGTCATGGGACTTAGGACCTCATTCAGAGTCGGTGGTTGCGGCCGCGCGGTCGTAAGGTAAAAGGGGCCAGATATGCAAATGAAGCGCTCACAAGTTGCGTCGTTAAGATGGGATCGTTAGCTGGACGAGCGAGGGGAGGATGCGGCCGTAAGACTAAAAATATGCCCCCTTCTCGTTCCCATTACACGTCATCTCAAGGTATATAAGGATTAATCGAGACCATCGGGAACCATCGGAGCTGGTCGTAGACCTTAAGGTTGACCATACCCTCTCTTAAGTACTACGATCTAGTCAGTGTAATAACCTCCCATGTCACATGTGCCATGACACTACTTAGTTAATTATGCACTCCCATAAAACGCCGTTTGCATAGTCAGGCACGCCTGCATTCGGATCTCCACTCCCCCGTTCACAAGCACCTTCCCCTGTTACCACCCACAAACGCCTCATCCTGTCACTCAAACTAACGACCTGGCCAAGTTGAAGGAGAGAGCAATTTCTGATCGTAATAGCTTTTTTGTGCACGCGCATTGTGAATTTTACACATGCGCAGTTTAGCGAACATCAGTAGCGTATGACCGTGCAGCCGCAACGACCGACTCTGAATGAGGTCCTTACTCCTACTAAAATCCCCAATAGCATTTATTGCCTCCACTTCCACTGCCCGCAGCTGCTTAATTTGCCTGGAAGAGGTCCTTGCAGTCTACCTTCCAAAAAGAATCTCATGATTTGGGACAAAGGAATTCCCCAGGGCCACATTATCTTCAAAACAAGAGTGGACATTTCGCCCTTATTTAGTTTTCCCCGCTTCCCTCTACTCCTCTAACTCCTGCTCCACCTCCTGCGCTGGCTCCTCTACCCCTGGCTTTCTATATTCCTCTAACAAACACAAAACGACAGACAAGATAAACAAACCCAGACAAATGAAACCTACACTAACACTACACTCCTCACAAGCACACACAAATAAACACTGACAAGATAAAAGACAGACAAACATTAAAGTAAGAAAAGATTACACAAAATAGAACAAGACAAAACAATATAACTTACTAAATGCCTCTCCAAACAACTAGTTCCAACCTACTACTGCATGTCCAACCACATCACTACACCTTCACAATGTGCTCGGGAGGTTTGGGTCATTTGTATACAGAGTTTGTGATATCCAAATATTTATGTTTAGACCTATTTTTGGGTGTTTTTTGTGGGATTTACCATTCTATGTCGGATTCTATCGAAAATGGAAAAGCCGACAGACTTTATGTCAGCAAAAACCAATAGACTTCAACGTCAGTTTTCAATTGACAATAAAAACTGATGGTTTGTAAATACGGGATGTAGTCACTATGTCGGCTGTCGGGATGCCAGCACTCAGAATGCCGGCGCCGGAATCTCGACACATGTCAGAATCCCGGCGCCGGCACATCGACGGTAAGTAGTGGGGTTAGGGGTAGGCACTAGAAGGGGAGGGGTTTAGGCTGCTGGGCAGGGGGGTTAGGTTTAGGCTGCTGGGAGGGAGAGTTAGAGTTAGGGGTGGGGAGAGGGGTAGGGTTAATATACCTACCGACACGTGTCGGTATCCTAACCCTGTTAGGATTCCGGCATTGGGATTCTGACCGCCTGGATCCTGAGGGTCGACATCCCATACCCAACCTGTAAATACAGATGTGTCCTCATATGCTGTTGTTGCCCGTTGGTTTTTAAATAAAGTCAAAACCACTGCTTAGTAAATATACTCCTATTTTGAATAATGTGGTATAAAAAAGACCATTGTGTCTAATTGTCTAACCCCACCAACAGGACTTAGGACCTCATTCTGAGGCGCTTGCAAAAAGCGAGCGCTCGCTCTGAATCTGGACGGCCGCTTTTTTTTAAACCCGGCCTCCTGGCCGCTCGCTAAGTTGTGGGTGACCACCCACAGCTTTTGCGAGCGGCCAGGTGATGGTCGCAATAATCGCTACCATCGGGCTTGAGACGAGACACTTGTGGTAGGGTCTCATCTGCAGCAAGCCTCAGTCAGTTTCCGGCTCAAACAGAGCCGGAAGCTCACTACTGACATCACGAGTGATGTCAGTAGGGCCACCCACAAATGCCAGGCTTTCCTTCAGGAACTCCTCCGTTTGTCTAGCCACCCCCCCCTCCCTGCCTACAAAATGGGGCGAGCTGTCGATCAATATCGACAGCTGCCCCGTTTGTAGCGAGCCCTGGAGCGAGTGAATTTCTCACTCGCTACGGGGCTTGTGCACGTGCGTGGCACGCGCGTGCGCAGTGCCCAACCATCAGACCCGCTTGCGAGCGGGTCTGAATGAGTGCCTCAGTCATAAATTTTGAACAACCAAAAATTATCACCCTTAATTTATGGACAAATTTGCCAGCAATTCTACTGCTCCAGATTTGGACACAAATGGCGGAATCTGCTGATCTATGCTCAGATTATGGGCTTGTTCATGTTTGCCAGCCTTTTACACAACAACAAAACTATAGCCACATCATTTGCATTATACTAGGACCTTTAATATTCAGTCAATAATCCAAGTACCTTGAGTTAGCTATTAGTTGTGTCATTTATACAGAAACAATTTTCCATGTATTTGGCACAAAGTACTGCCTGCATGTATTGAGGTATTTATACGAAAGCCTAAAATGTATTGGTTTTACAGAACTAAATACATCCTTGACCGTGTTACCAAGTCAACCACTGATATGTAAATGGATTTTTTTTTAGTACTGGTAACGATTTTCTTTCAATAGCCATTAATGCCAGAAATGTCTGTATTTACTATAATTGAGGCAATTTGTGTCTGCTCCACTCAAGTCTTATTTTATGTAATATAATTGTACTGCATTGTGCCCTTTACTAAACTGTATCAAGCACTAACAACATACACTATTTATGTGTAATGTGTACAGAGCAATCTTCATCATGTTCCATAAAGTAGACGCTGGTGTTGATCAGGATGCTATGAAGATAAAACAGAATGTAACGTGAAATCTACATTTCTATCCAGTGAAATATTCAGAGGGTTGTTTACATGACAAGCTGCAATCTGGATAAAAACCTACAAAATGCCGGATTCAAAGCTACAAAATAATCACTGGCATATTGTGCAGGGTTAGGCCGCTCTCGTACATTCTGAAATAAAAATGAAGTATTAAATATATTTATTCTGAATCGTTGTTATTTATTATTTAATATTCTTTCTTTTTATACCCCCTCATTTTCCAAACACCTTTACAATTTGCTACATTTCTGCCACTTTTGTTTCAATTTATGTTGTTTTACTTTGCTCTGTTATAACACATTTATTTACTGTTTCATCCAACTGACTGTAAATATGATTCTATACAGTACAAATAGGATTTTTTTTACCATCTTGGCCCAAACAACTCCTCAGAAAAACATGGGCCCTCATTCAGAGCCGTACGCTCTGAGCAGAGCGCACGCTCTGAATGAGGGCCGGCCTCCATGAAAATGGAGCGTCCTCCTGGACGCTCGTATAGCTGTGGGTCACCACCCACAGGCTATACGAGCGTGCATTTTGATGGTCGCGATGGTCGTGACCATCGCGACCATCGAAACTGCGAGCCGGAGCCTGCGGTTGAGGTTTTCAACCGCAAGCTCCGGAGTGATTTTGGCTCTATAAGAGCCAAAATCACTCCCACTGACATCACTAGTGATGTCAGTGGGCCGGCTTCTGACGGTAGGCGTTCCCGTGGGAACGCCCCCGTCAGGGAGGCACGCCCCTGGCACGCCTACCAAAGGGGGCGTGCTGTCAATCAACATCGACAGCACGCCCCCTTTGATCAGACACAACGAGCGAAGGACTTTCCTTCGCTCGTCGCGTCTGGCGCATGTGCACGACGGAGCTCCCTCCGTCGTGCGCATGCTCAGTCCAGAACATCGACCCACTTGCGAGCGGACAGCCGCTCGCGAGTGGGTCTGAATCAGGCCCATGATTCCATAATTGTTCTGGATAAATTAAAACCAGCTTTGCCTGATTTTCACCTATAGCCACCTCCTATGCCATAGACTGATATTCTCATCGATACTCAATTGCTCCCAGGAGATATGATTGTTGGGGATTACGGGGTGTATTCATCATCACTTAATTTCTACAAAAGTAGACAAAAATTAAGATTTTCAGCTATTTTTGTAGAAATTAAGTGCCCGGGTTATTCATCATTCTTGTAATGCAGGATATATCACTGATGTCTCCTGGTTACAATTGTCCCCTGATAGTTTTCACAGTCCCCATACTGTAGTACAATATAGTCCCCATACTCTAGTACTGTATAGTCCCCATACTCTAGTACTATATTGTCCCCATACTCTAGTACTATATAGTCCCCATACTCTAGTACTGTATAGTCCCCATACTCTAGTACTATACAGTCCCCATACTATAGTACTATATAGTCCCCATATTACAGTACTATATAGTCCCCATACTCTAGTACTATATAGTCCCCATACTCTAGTACTGTATAGTCCCCATACTCTAGTACTGTATAGTCCCCATACTCTAGTACTGTATAGTCCCCATACTATAGTACTATATAGTCCCCATACTATAGTACTATATAGTCCCCAAACTATAGTACTATATAGTCCCCATATTACAGTACTATATAGTCCCCATACTTTAGTATGGGGATGTGGAAATTATGAAATTCATCAAGTACCGAAAAAGCTTTTTTTCTGGAACTTGACAGTTGTACTGTACGTCATCCTAAGATGGTGTACAGCACCCGATACAGCAGAGGGATCTGAGAGATCCCTCCCTGCTGTGTTCTCTTACCTTCCCAATGCTATCTCCCGGCTCCACCAAGCTCACCTCCACTGAACCGGAGCGTGAGAGAGGACACAGAAGCGGAGGTGGGGGACTGTCGGTTGCAGGGCTGCATGGTCTCAGTGGGAGTCACAGACTCCTGCAGCGGCTGCAGCAGGGGGCGGGGACAGTCAGTGGTCACCATCAGAGGGGTTGGCCAGGGGTGATCAGGGAGGTGCGCCGGAGAGAGCAGAGGAGGGGGCTGGACTCCTCCGGCTTCTCCCCTGCTAATTAACTTTCTCTTTGCAGCCTGTCTTGAAGCTGCACATGCACAGCTTCAAGACAGGCTGCAGTGAAGCAGGGAAAAGGTCCTCGTTTTCCGAAAATCTGTCTCCACAAAAAGAACAGCTTTTTGGAAGTGATAATTACTTATAGGAGGCATGATGAATGCCTCCTACACAAGGATTAAACTCACAGCAACTTCAATCCTTAATTATCACAGGTGATACTTTTTCCTTCATAAATAGACCCTTAAACCATGCCTGACATTAGTACAAAATGGGATGACAATGAAAGTGACAGACAGAAGGGTACTGTAGTGAGATAGGTAGCAAAAACAAGGCTCAGCAACGTATTCAGCAGGATCTGCATATCCAGGAGTCTCCAGCTCCTCCAGATATCGAGGACGGAACAAAATGACCAAACGGGGGTCATTATACAGGCACAGGTCAGAGCCGCCAGTTCTAAGGTAAGGTTAGTATACAGGCAAAGGTCAGGGCAGGCAGCAAAGAAGACAAGATCAATATCCGGGAAGCGGTCAGTACAGGCGACTGGTGGACAAAGGTAATTATTCAGGCAGAAAGCAGATGGACAAGGTAAGTATTCGTGATCATTTACATTATCTGATCCCAAAACACACAATAAAAGAAGGAGTGGTCCAAAAGTGCCGTCAAAAGTAGAAATAAGTTTCTCTTCTATATCCCAGATGGTCATGTACTTCTTCAAATGGCAAACTGACTAATGTCAACATAAACAATAAAACATTTGTATTATTTTCTTTTTGTCTGCAAAGAGAGAAAAGCTGGAATAGTAACATTAGCTTTAGCCAAATGTATGCACACAATAATGCTTATGCGGGTATTAATGTATTATATTTGTTCCACTTGAATTTAATGAAGTTTGTAGGACTTTCACCTTTAGACAAATATATTTTGTTTTAACATTTTTAACGTTTACTACAAAATTAATTTGCATATACTGTACTGTACACTGCAGCTTTGCTTTGTTGTTGTCAATATACTCTTTGGGTAGGTTTATACTGTAAATAAAAAAGCTAAGAGGAAAACTAATTGATTGAGTTACATTACCAGGTAATAAATTAGCCGAATTAAAACAGTGATTTTTAGCATCCACATTTTGAAAACACCAGTTAACAAACAGATTTAATGAACCATTTCTGACCTGTTTTTTTTTTTTTTAAGAATGTAACTGAATTAATAAAAATGGTCCTCAAATAATTAAGCTGAAAAGTCTAAAAAATAATTGACAAATGACAGTGTAGCTGGTATGTGGTTTACATTACTCCTTCTAATACCGTTCTCTATGAAATGTATGAGTGTTTGTCTTGTATTCTCATAGGTAACAGAAAGGCTTTTGGAGTTGTTAGATACGCGCGCCAAATATCAAATCATATAAAAAAATTAGGGGTGAGCGGGTTCGGTTTTACTCGGATTTACTCGGATCTTTAAACGGCATTTTATTGGCTATCGCCTATCATGTGTTTTGGATAGCCAATATAATAAATCCGAATTTGCGGTAAAGTGGAGATAAGATCCGAGTACATCCGAGTAAAACCGAGCCTGCACATCCCTAAAAAAAATCGAAGAAAATGACGTTGACATGTAATGAATCCGCTTTTCCATTTCCCGGCATCCTCCTGCAGACTCCAGCTTATTGTAAAGAAAGTTACAACATTTGGAGGTAGTTTTTAATGGCCATGTTGTCGTAGGCAAGTCAGTGTATATCACATAATACATTTAGGAAGTCCTCAGGTCGCGCTTGTTTGGTTTCACGCTTCCTGGCTGACATACGTCTCTAATGTTTTTGCCGTGCAACCACTTGTTTCGTGCTTGGGTCAAAGGTCATGTTGTTCTACTCTGTGAATAAAGAAACTCGATTTGCCCTTTGTTATTTCCTCTTTCCAAGACAAAGACAGTATTCACAGTAATATAAAATAACTGCCTTCCTGTTATTCGCACTTTGCATTATATACAGTACACATTATTACACCTTATATGTACTCAAGTGACCTGATCATATCAGACTTTACTTCCTTCTCTCGTATTGGTTGCAATATTATTGACACGTAGTACATAGCACTGTATAACAATAATAATAATAACAATAATAATAATAATAATAGTAATAATAATAATAGTATTAATAATAGTAACTCTCGGCCTGATTCAGCACATACGCAGATCGACCAATTGTTGTGCACTGTGATGATGCACACAGAAAGGAATCCATCGCATCGTGAGTGACAGGCCGTGACCGTTTGGGGGTGGTAATGGGGGAGCGGTTGCAGAAACGCAGGCGTGCCTGTCTGTTTGATCGCTGTTGCATGGGTGTGCATAAATTAGCCACTGCGATTGCTTACGCAGCTTGGGAGCATTCTGCGTGTGACGAGACTTGAAATTTCTGCGACGGGTCAGACCTGCTGTAATTGTGCGTGAGGGGCCAATGTTCTCCGATGTCACCGATGTATACGCAGGACTGCGAGATATTACGGATGTGAGAAGAAAGCAGTAGTGGGCGTCTCCATGCTGGCTGAGCGGTGGCAGACATTAGCATAGCATAGCATTCACAGCTTCATTGCGTGCGATTACGCAGCTGCAATCGCAATTGCTATTAGTGCTGAATCAGGCCCTCTGTCCCTGAATGCTCTGCATTCGTGTTGGCTGACTCACTTCTACACAATCCCGGTGGCATCATCATCAGGTCCTTGGCTAATTGGTATGACTGGATTCATGTGCGCATTTATTCAGTTTTCACCCGTATTTTGACAACACTTAAATCCTCTTTTAACTGCCACTCTTTCTCCTAGAGTTTAATGGTAGCTTAGAATTTCAAGCTGGTGGGAGGCCTCCTGTCCTACTGGATGATATTTGGCACATTCACAGTTGGACGGTCTCCTGTTTTTATTCGCATGTATGTAAAGTTTTGTGTGTTGACTGAGTAAACTTACACCTGGAGACGAGTATAGGCGTTTTCACATAATTCCAACGCAACTGAGCCGGGATGCTCCGCACCTTTTAGAAGTCATGTCTTATGGATGCTAGACGGGTCCTGCGGATGCTTGAGAGCTGGTGGAATGACGCCGCATGATGGTAACTGGCTAGTTGCTTCTGATGAGATGATTGTGTAGCGACTGCTCCACTTAGTACTAATAATAATAATAATAATAGTTACAATTTATTTGAAGTTGCAGCTGTCTGGTCAAATGACTTATATGATATTTTCATTTAGACTACTGCATCTTATTTTTTATGACGGGGCTGTAACTTTTATATATTTAGTTTTATATTCATTTTTAGTCATAAACTATTTTATAACTGAGTGATATTTTTGCACAGTGTGTGTCAAATGGATGTCAAGTGTTGCGACATCTGGTGGTGAAAATGAGAACTGCATGTAAATACTGCATTTTGAATTAAAACGTTGGTAATACAGGGCCTGATTCACTACCAGTCACAACTGTGAATGCAATTGTGATTACGCACGCAGTCTCACTGCGATAGTATGCTAATCCATTGCGATCGCTGTGTAGCCACAGCACAACATAAGGACGCCCACTTTACCTTACACACATCCGTAATGTTTAGCAAGACTGTGAAATCATCGGTACAATCGAGTACCATCACAGCCTCACACACACTTACACAGGGTCTGACCTTACTTAGAAATTGCTAACTTCAGCGCACGCTATGAGACCTCAGGATGCGTACGGCATCGCAGTGGATCATTTATGCACGCTCCTGCAACGGCGTTCAAATGCACTGGCACGCCTGCGTTTCATCGGGCTACCCCCCCATCACCACCCACAAATGGCATTTCCTGTAAATCACTCTGCGATGGGTCTTTGTGGTGCGATCGGTAGTGGATCAGGCTCACAATGCGATGCTTCCTCAAAGTAGCCCGACGTATCACAATAATGGCAGCGTGAGGCACAGAATGCCATGGTAGTGCTTGCTACATTTATAGATGATGTGGGAGTTCAAGGAGAAGGTGGATTTGGTAAAAGGTAGAGGTAATGAGGACATTTATGGAGAAGGTGATGGCCCTGGGACCGGGGACTGCTGCAGAAGCTGAGGAAGCTGCTGCCAGAGCTGGGGACAGAGGGCCTGATTCAGAGCCGGACGCTATTTGCGGACGCTCGTTCAGAAAAAGGGGCCGGCTATTTAAATAGAGCGCTCGCTCTTTGCGGTCTGTTGACGCCTCTTTGTCTGAGCGAGCGAACTAAACATGCGCTTGCTATTTTGTAAAGACGCCCTCTGGCCGCTCGCATCCTACATCATCTCCACTATTCATTAGATTAATCGAGTACATCGAAAGGCGTCTGAACTGCTCGCAGTGCTTGTGGTTGGATTTTCCTACCGCAATCATGCGAACAGTTCAGGCTAAGAAACAACCAAGTGACGTGGCCGATGATGCTGCTTTGTTAATTATGCACACCCTTAAAACGCCCGTTTTGACCGTTTGGCACGCCTGCGTTCGGATCTCCACTCCCCGTTTTCAAGCACCTTCCCCTGTTACCACCCACAAACGCCTCATCCTGTCACTCAAATTAGCAGGCACTCGCTATTTTGCGAAAACACGATTTCCGACCGCAATGACTGGTTGGCGCATGCGCATTATGACCCATACGCATGCGCAGATGTGCGAACATCGCTCGGAGCGAACGAGCGGCCGCTTACGAGCGGCTCTGAATCAGGCCCAGAGAGTGGGACAGCAGAGAACAGTCTAATGGTATTTTATCTCTTTTTTCTTACACATTCTCCCTCCGATAGAAAGGTGTCATCCCAGAATGAGCCGCAACCTCTATGGTTGTATATATGTCTCAGTATGGTCTTCCCTGATATCTATATCACTGGCTGTGGACAGCTTAGGCTTCTACCGGATAATTTGTGGCAGGGCCTCAGTTCCTGCAGGCAGCCTGTTAAATGTATATATCATTGGCCATCACTTAGTAGCAGGTACACTGGTAAGTGGCCAAAGCCCCCTGCCAAATCTAGCTGCCCTGCTCTGCTACATAACACAGGTTGAGTCTCCCATATCCAAATATTCCGAAATAAATAATTTTTTTAGCACGATTTAGACAGTGAATCCTTTGCTTTCTGATGGGTCAATGTACACAAACTTTGTTTAAGGCACAAAATTATTACAATATTGTATAAAATGACCTTCAAGCTTTGTGCATAAGGTTTATATGAAACAAATGAATTTCATGTATGCACACAAAATTTGTATGAGCTACACAATTATTGAATATATTGTATAAAATTACCTGCAGGCTGTGTGTATAAGGTGTATATAACACATTAATGCATTCTGTGTTTAGATTTTGGTCCCATTCCCAAGACATTTCATTATGGTATGCAAATATTCCAAAATACAGAATATTCCAATATCCAAAATACCTCTGGTCCCATGCATTTTGGATATGGGAGATTCAACCTGTAGTGACATCTAAAGTTATATTGGAACATACAAGGGGCAGAACTATGGGAGACAATGGAGGCACCTGCTGCCGGGCTCCAGCACTGAAGGGGCACCTCCTCCATTGTCCACAACATATTCACCCCACTTAGGGCTGTAACTTTGTACCCAGAGTGTACCGTCACGACCGCCCAATACATGGCACCTCTTCCCGGCACCTGAGAAGCCACCATACACTAGTGAAGAGCTCCATGTCAGACCATCAGCTGCTGTCTTCGCCTACCTATAGCCTGTCTGCATGCAAATTGCTACATTACAGTGTCAGTGGCTGTGACGGAAGGGGAGGGGGGCACCAAATTATAACTTATAACTTGCCTCCGGGCGTCTGGGATGAATTTACGCCACTGGAACATACTGTAACACACAAAATGAAATAAAGGTAGCTCCATTTATGCGGAAACAAAGTAATGACAAAACAGACAATTAAGCTAAAAAATTGAAGATAAATAGAAAAATTAAACAATGAAAAATTATCTATAGACATTAAGGCCGCGGGATTTAAAAGGTCAATAATAATAAATGCAAAACACTCCTGATTTTGCATTTAATATTAATATTATTTCCATTTTAAATCCTGCAGACCAAACCACCGACATGTTACCACTTACTAAATATAGCCTAAGAAGTGTCCGAATCGATGTGAGGGTATAATTGTTTTGGCAGCAATAAAGGACAGAGCAAATGGTCAAGTGCAATTTTTTAAAATTATATTCTCTTTCGCTTTGATGTAATTAAAATCCAAAGATACTAATTCAATATTCTTTGGCACAAAAGAAAACTCTCTAGGCAGACATTTTGCTTTTTTAAAAAATATATTTTTGTTTGTTTTTGTATCATAATAAATTATTTGCAGCTTTTTGCTTTTTATGGTCACAGTCATTCTTGACCTCTAATATCCTTTTTAATTAAAAGCATATTGGGGGTCATTCAGAGTCGGTCGCAAGCGCTGAGCGCTCGCCACCAACTCGATGTTGCCCCACTGGGCATGCGCGCGACGGAGCCGGCTCCGTCGTGCGCATGCGCGAGACCAGGCTAGCGACGGACACTCCGTCGCTAGGGGTCTTGCAGCAGATGGGGCGAGCTGTCGATGGTGAGTGACAGCTCGCCCCGTTTGGGAGACGGGCAGGTGCGTGTCTGCCCAAACAGAGGCGTTCCCGCCGGAACGCTTGCCGTTTGGGGGCGGCCCCGCTGACATCATTGCTGATGTCAGTGGGGAGCTTCCTGCTCGATCAGAGCAGGAAGCTCCCTGGGGCTTACGAGTGCCCAGACCCAACCTTAGGGTCTGGTCGTAAGCCCCGATGGTCGCGATGGTCTTGACCATCGCGACCATCACCCATGTCGGTCGCTAGAGCTGTAGGTGTTAACCCACAGCTTAGCGATCGACAAGGAGGCGGTCGTTCAGGATGCAAGCGGCCGCCCGGATTCAGTGCGACCGCTTGCAACTAACGACCACCTCTGAATGGGGTCCTTTATCTCATGTATTAAGGGCCTTATTAAGCCAGCAATGCAAAGGAGAGAACGCACGCACTTGGCCGATGTTTTTGTACTGCCTATGAGTATGCATTACACTGTGCATGCTTGAACTAGCCAGTGCGATCGGGTTATGGTACGCAGACTACACACAGCGGCAGACGGTCACAGAATTACCGCAGCTGCAATCAGTGCTGCACATACACCGCTTTTGTGAATGTAACGGCACGTGCGCAGCACGGATTACAGCTGCGGTAAGTTAGTGTAGATAGAAAAAAGTATCTGTTTCCTGAAAAGCTGCCATCGCAAAAATGACAGCTTTTTGGAATAGATACTTATGGAGCAGAGGAATGATGAATTCCTCTGGTAATTAGGTAGTATTACATGAAAGTTCTAAACCTAATTACCTCCGTTGATATTTTAGTGTTGAAGAATAGGCCCCTCACTCCTGTCCAAAAAAAAACAAATTTATTAAAGTGTGGTCAGTCACACTAAATGGCCATCATCACTTTAGACAGGACAGCATAGTAATAGAAGATCACATTCATACAATTGATCTTGACGTGGCGTACCAGAAGAATTACTACTGTGTATCAAATTTTGTCCAAATCTACATCTATATAATAATTGTGTGGGACACATTGCAGAGCTGGCTGGCACCGAGTGGGGGTGAGGGTAGTGAGACATAGAGCGAGGGGCAAAGTGGGACATAGAGGAGGGGATGCGGACTGGGTCAGAGTTCAGAGCAGCTGACAGACATTGAGGTGACCCGGCATATCCCTGATACCTTTATTAGTCTCCTAATAGAGGGCCTGATTTAGAGTGGCGTTGTATCACACAGCGGCAGGGAGATGCAGGGAAGCAGCCGTACAGCTATTATGCTAATGCAGCATTGCAGATCCGAGTGCTGCACCCTAAGACCCAGCATCTGATCATCTGTGAGACTAGCGCCAATCTGAGTAACCCTGAGGTTACTTAGGTTGCCGCTCACCGCTCCATACCCGAGGACAGAAAGTCTGCGTTGGAAGATTCAGACCATGGCTCGACACTCCCAGAAAATGAGGACGTAGCGCCCCAGCCCCCATTTTCTGGAATTGAGGCCGGCCCTGTCCAATCTCCAACCCCAAATGGCCGCAGCCTGCCAATCAAGCTATGGCTAGGGGAACTATGAAAGATCTCACAGCAGAAAACTGGTGCACGTGGAGCACAGATCCTGTCCATGTGCAGATCTCTTACAATCGGTGCTCATTAGTGTGATGATGAATGATATTGTTACAACTGCTGCATTGCCTGCCACTATGGTTGATGCTATTGAAGAGTCAGCTAGGCTTAAATCTAGTATACCAAAGTTCTGGGTCTCATCCGGGGGTTGGAACAGGGTTCCAATCCGGATCAGACCCGGAACTTTGCCCTTTCAGACTGTGGCGCCGACCCAGGATATTCCCGAGACAGCGCCGTTCTGCAGTGACCCGGCTCTTCGGTGTTGCAGTGTATGCTTGGAGATGATGTCATCTTCAAGCGCCACTGAAGCCGGCCAAATGGGCGGCATGCGGCACGATCCGAGTCATCGTAACCCGTATCGAGCCGTTTACACTGCAGGGTGCCATGGGAACGACCCGTGCCCAGCCCTGCAAAGTACCCAAGTTGAATCCCCAGGATCCGGGTGGATCCATTTACAACGACAACAATCCCTGGTTGATGCGCATCAACCTGGGATTTTTAGGTCGGTGTAAAAGGGGTATGATTGTATTTCTGGTAAAAGTTGTCAAATACTAGTAAAATTGATGACATGATGTTTGTTAGGGATAACAGATCAGATCATCAGAGAAAATGTCTTATAATCGCAAGGAATGATCTTGAAACAATCTTGGCAATCTTTCAAATTATAAAAGTGAAAACAACAGTGTGTGTCATGAAATAAGGAAAGTGCTTCCAAATCAATAGCGAAGTCTTCTATCCAACAGCAGATGCTAAGGAAGTGTAGTGTGGACATGTTGGATTAAGATCCGGCCATTTCTGCAGCATCAACATGAGAAGCACTTTAACCATCAATCTTGCTCACTGCCTGTGATGCTACAGCTAAAACTTCCTGTAATAAAGCCCAGTAACCAGGCTAGCCACAGTCGTTGCCTTCAGTAGCCCCCTTTCTCATCCAGCAGAAGGTGCCCCAAGTCTTAGACAAGTTGTAGTAGGAGCTTATTTTTGGTGTGTGTTCTTGTTTGGTGTGTCTGGTGTCTGTTGGGTGTGGTACAGCACAGCAAGTGGTAACAAATACCTGCCTGGTTGAATGCATGTAGGTGTTTTACTATGGCAATTTCACCATTAAGGAGATCGCAGATACGTACCACCTGCACTGGGGGTCCCGTACTAATCTGATTTCAGGAGGAGTAGGCACCTTCATCGACCATGTTGCACAGTGGTGAGTGAGAAGTCCTTCCTGCATTATAGATGTGGGTGACTGAAAACGTACCTGGGGTTAAAAACTGCTTAATTGTGCTTTGGTTCCCCATCAGTATGTTTTATTCTTTGGTTCTATTAAGTCAATTATACAAACAAAATTTACTATAATTATAATATACACAGATATACTTTTATTATTATTATTATTATTATTATTATTATTATTATCCGTTATTTATATGACGCCACAAGTGTTCCGCAGCGCCTTACAAAGTACATAAACAAATAATTTGACAACTGACTTACAGTACAAAATAGGACAAGGACATGGATAATATACATTGATACATAAGTGACCATAACACCTAGATATGCAACAGAGCGTAAGCAACCAAGTGTTAGGTACCCTGGAGGGTGGTAAGAAGTAGGCAAAAGTAAAGTAAAGAGAAGCACAAGAGGGTAGAGGCCCTGCTCGTAAGAGCTTACATTCTAAAGACTATAAACATTTATACAGAATTTATGAAGTTGTTACAAAATAAATAATTTAAATTTGTCAAGTTTACATCTCCTGATCTTTTAATTTAGAGTGTTAAGTGATTCTTAATTTGAGGTTGTTTTGAAGATTTGGAATAAATGATAACCAACATGAATACAATATATACAGTTGACAAACATACAACTAAATCAAGGTTACTACAGTATGTAACAATTAGAGATGAGCGGATCTGGTTCCCTGAGAATCGGACCCACCCGAATTTCGGGGATCCGGGGCGATCCGAGCACAGCTCGGATCTCCCTACCTGCCCCAGATTTCTGACCTGAGGCAAAACCTCGCGACCCCTCTGTCGAGTTGTGAGGTTTTGTTTTCAGGGGGCTTAACGCTGATTGGCTGAGCCGTTTGTCACGCTCTCAGCCAATCAGCATTAAGCCCATTGAAAACAATACAAAGGAGGAAAAAAAAGATGGCGCCCGCCATGCCCCGCTGCCTGACACCGCCGGCACCCCCACAGTGAGGACACCACCAGCACCCCTGCACTGCTGACACAGTCAGCAAACCTGCACTGAGGACACCGCTGGCACCCCCGCTCTGTCGACAACGCCGGCACCCTGCATTGAGAATACCCCTGCACTGTTGACATAGTCAGCAAGCCTGTACTGAAGACATTGCTGGCACCCCCGGTCTGCCGACACCGCCGGCACCCTGCATTGAGAATACCCCTGCACTGTTGACATTGTCAGCAAGCCTGTACTGAAGACATTGCTGGCACCCCCGGTCTGCCGACACCGATGGCGCCCTGCATTGAGAACACCCCTGCACTGCTGACACAGGACCTCATTCAGAGCCGGACGCTATTTGCGCTCGCTCGTTCAGAACAAAGGGGTGGCTATTCAAATGAACCATTCGCTCTTTGCGGTCTTTTCACGCCTCTAGGTCTGAATGAGCGAACCAAACATGCAGTTGTTTTTTGGAAAACTATGCCCCCTGGCCGCTCGCATCCTACGTCATGTCCGCTATTTATTAGATTAATCGAGTACATCGACCAGCGTCTGAACTGCTCGCTATTCTTGTGGTTGGTTTTTGCTACCACAATCTTGCGAGCAGTTCTGACTATAAAATAACCCAGTGACGTGGTCAATGACGCTGCTTTATTAATTATGCACACCCATAAAACGCCCGTTTTGACCTTTAAGCACGCCTGCGTTCGGATCTCCACTCCCCGTTTTCAAGCACCTTCCCCTGTTACCACCCACATACGCCTCCTCCTGTCACTGAAAATAGCAGGCATTCGCTATTTAGCGACCAAACAATTTTCAGCCGCACTGACTGGTTCGCGCATGCGTATTACGATCCGTACGCATGCGCAGCTGTGCAAACATCGCTCGGAACGAACGAGCGGCCGCTTACGAGCGGCTCTGAATCAGGCCCACAGTCAGCAAACCTGCTATGAGGACACTGCTGGCACCCCTGCACTGCCGACACAGCAAGCAAACCTGCACTAAAGATGCCGATAGCACCCCCGCACTGCTGACACAGCCAGCAAACCTACACTAAAGATACCGATGGCACCCCCGCACTGCCGGCACAGCCAGCAAACCCGCTATGAGGACACCGCTGGCACCCCCGCACTACCGACCTCACCGATACCCTTCACTGAGGACACTGCCAGCACTGCAGCACTGCCATTCCATGTACTGAGGACACCATCAGCAACCCGCTCTGCCGACACTGCTGTCACAGTAAGTGCACTATTGGTGTATCCAACCCACACTGTATAACAGACTCTATCCGTGTTGGAAATTAGAAACTGAACTGCCACATGTTAGTGCCGCCCACTGTGTCAATTAGCTTAGTCAGCCAGCTAGCTGGATGCAACCTTTTGGCCTTAACTAGATGAAGCAAATAGTATTGTGCGGTGGTCAAAATTGATTGGAAATTACTGGAAATAAATGTTATTGAGGTTAATTATACTGTAGGAACAAAAACAGGCCCATTTTATGTGATTTTAGCTGTTTTTATGATTTTTTAAGAAAAAATCCAGATCCAAAACCAAAACACGAAAAAAATACACCAAGGAAAAAAATCCAAAACCATATTCAGATCCAAAACAAGAGGGTCGGCGCACATCTCTAGTAACAATACACTTTATAATGTAGATATAAAATCTTTATATCAATTCCTGCAATTTATGTTGTGTAAAGTTGGAAGTGTACAGAGGGCCTGATTCAGAGCCGGACGCTATTTGCGCTCGTTTAGAAAAAGGGGCCGGCTATTTACATTGAGCGCTCGCTCTTTGTGGTCTGTTGACGCCTCTATGTCTGACCGAGCGAACGAAATATGCGCTCGCTATTTTGTAAAGACGCCCCCTGGCCGCTCGCATCCTACATCATCTCCGCTATTTATTTGAATAATCGAGTACATCGAAAGGAGTCTGAACTGCTCGCAGTGCTTGTGGTTGGATTTTCCTACCGCAATCATGCGAACAGTTCAGACTAAGAAACAACAAGTGACGTGGCCGATGACGCTGCTTTGTTAATTATGCACACCCTTAAAACGCCCGTTTTGACCTTTTGTCACGCCTGCGTTCGGATCTCCACTCCCCGTTTTCAAGCACCTTCCCCTGTTACCACCCACAAATGCCTCATTCTGTCACTCAAATTAGAGGGCACTCTCTATTTTGCGAGCACTCGATTTCCGACCGCAATGACTGGTTGGCACATGCGTATTACGACCCATACGCATGCACAGATGTGCGAACATCGCTCAGAGCGAACGAGCGGCCGCTTACGAGCGGCTCTGAATCAGGCCCAGAGTTCTTATTCCATAATAAGGTTAGTTATATGTTGCAATTGTTAGTGCCATTTGCTATCTTAAGCACTTACCAAGGATAAATATTGGGGTAATCAAAGTTCAAGTGCCCTTTTTAAATCCTCTGAGCACGGTCACAGTACTCCAA
The DNA here is from genome assembly GCA_031769625.1 of Taudactylus pleione. Lineage (NCBI taxonomy): Eukaryota > Metazoa > Chordata > Amphibia > Anura > Myobatrachidae > Taudactylus > Taudactylus pleione. The sequence continues at coordinate 13,998,224 of JAUIMM010000188.1, forward strand.
CATCGGGAATCCCTTTCCAGCGTTATGTGGCGGCAACGGCTGACGATTAACTCCAGTGTGCACACTATTAAGTGGCTAATTTATGCAGTTCCATAGCCATTAATAGTGTTTTGTGCAGTCACTCCACAGGGAGATGTATCAGCGTTCTACTCACAGGGAGCCTGCCATGGATAGGTTTGTAGGTTCGGCAAGAACTGCAGAATAATACTTTGTGTGAGCCGGCTCATGTCTCTGCCGGGGCATCAAGGCAGATAATCACATCAGTCTCACAGTCGCCGCTTGTCCCGGAGTGCCTGAAGGTAGTTAGACACCAGTCAGCATTAAGTTGTAGGGAGCAAAAACACATTTTGGTCACTCCTGTGAACTTTTCAAGTTTTGACCGAACTGGTCAATACTGCCATCGTCCTCCCAGAGCTTTGGGACTCATTAAAGGGACTTGGATTGCAACTTTACAACTTCATACTGTACTTTTTGCATGAACATACACCAAATTTTACTGTTAAGTTCCACTACATTCATCATATTCTCACTTAGATCAGCCAAGACCACTGATCCATAGCTGCAGACCTGTTATGTGATGTATATCTATGCATATATATCCATCCTGTTTTACATCTCTAATTATAATGCATCTGTCTTGAAAATGACAAATCCAAAAGAAAAACACACAGTAATGATATACATCGACAGGTTGGGTATGAAATACTGACGGTTTAAAAGCCACCAGATCAAATCCCAACCCTGGAAGCCCGATGGCATAAAATCCTGATACCGGCTGGTAAGTATAGTTAACCCTCCCCTCCAACCCTAACCCTCCCTTGGGGTGCCTAACCCTAAGACTCTGGGGGTGGTGCCTAACCCTAACCTCCCCTGCCTGCACCCTAAACCTAACCCTCCCGAAGAGGTGCCTAACAGTAAGCTACCCATGGTGGCACCTAACCCTAAACCCCCCTTCCCCTAGCCTAACCCTAGCCCTCCCGGGGGGGGTGCCTAACCCTAAGTCCCCCAGGGGGTACCTAAACCTAACCCTCCCCCCTAGCTAGCAGCTTCCGATGCCAGGCTTATCTACCTTCGGTATGCCAGGCATCAGGATTTCGGCGTGGGGCTAATGATAGGCATCAGGATTTAGATGCCAATCTTTAGTCCCATGCCGGGCTTTCAGTGTTGGGTTTCCGGTGTTCAGCATTCCGATTGCCGGCATCCTGACTACATCCCACATCAACAACTGAATTTTACAAACAACCATCATTTTTAGGTTGAGATTATTGGTCTGTGGAAAATTGAATACAAATAGTAGACCTTGGTCAACATAATCATAGATCCAAGGTCTAAAGCAAATAACACTGGTCAACATGATTTTTTTCACAAGAAAACTGCAGTTTTAAATTCTAAATTCAAATATGTGATTAGAAATTTTCCATCAGGCATAGTGTGTCATAAAAAGTTACTTTTCTCTTTTCATATTTTAGTGTTCTTTATGGCCTGTCATAGACACACACAGACAGACGGGGACATACAAAAAATATGTCCCCCTGTAGTCCCTTCCCACTCTCCCTTTCCCCTTTATGTGAAGCCTGCAGCAGCTTCATCCTCCTCCTCCTGCTTTTCCTCCATGCAGCCTGACCTGCTGGTCAGCATATTGTCCTGTGACTCCTGGGTGTCTCTCACCATAGAGGTTAGCCATGGCAACCATCAGGGCCGACTGGCAGGACTGGAGTCTCGAGCCTGGACACTGGCAGAAACGAAGGGGGCCTTGTAAAGCTTGCACTACACCCCCCTTCCCATGGGCTGATTCCCCTCTTGAGCCTCCGAATGCAATGGGTGCGGAGCCAATGTGGCAAGCCCCACACCCATACACCTGCAAATCACGTCATTGTGGGGTGGGCGGGTCTAATGATACCTATGCATTTTTTTCCCCCTGTATTTCCAGAACCAGTGCCGGCTCACAGCCCAGTGCTGGCTGCGGTGAATACGGGGGACCTCTACGTCATTTGTCCCCCATATTTTGGCAACCAGGACTGGTTCTGAAAAGCCTGGTGCTGGTTGTGCTTCAAACGGGGGACCCCTGCATCATTTTTCCCCTGTATTTAGCACAACCAGTACTGGGGCTACAAAGCCCGGAGCTGATTTGTCTTTTTTTTTGGGGGGGGGCATGCCATTTTTTTTATACACAGGTTTTATTTTTAAACACAAACACTGATGGGTCTCACCGATCCTGTCTGTGCTTCTGTGTTTATTTATACATAGAAATAGGTATCACGGATTATTCAGATCCAAGCCTGCATCAGTCTGCTGCTACCTCCCCTGGGTCCTGCTGCCTGCACCTCCGCCGCTAATGCCCATGGGTCCCAGCCGCAGCTAACGCCCGCTATCCCCTACGTTCGGCTGCATATTACAGCTGCTTCCTTCCCCTGAGCCCACCGCCACTACTGCCCACACTAACCTGCCATCTTGGTGCACCCAAGTGAAGCCACAGTGAGTACACCTGAAGGAGGCTCTTACTGAGGCTGCGCATCAAGTTGAAACTTTGCATCTCTATAATGGCGGATTTGTGAGGTAATAGTTTAAAAATTATAACTTTCTCAATTACCTAAACTCCAAAAACACCTACCCTGGAACAATAGAGTTATGACTTCCCAAAAATACCCCATAGAGAACAGCAGAAAAGTGGTCCTAATTGAGTGTCAGAAAATACTGACAGTTGGAAATTTAAATTACTCCCAAGTCCTAATTTTTTATGTTTTTGCCCTGAAATATGGCATGCAGTACCGAGTAACAGTTCTACCAGCCCATGCCAAATTTCAGCTCCGTACCTCCAATAGCTTTTAAGGTGTAGCCCTTTAAACATCATGCCCCATCAGAATTTCTCTATGGGAAAAGTTTTTTCCGAGAGGACCCCTATGTTGCTCTTCCCCTGTATTTTGGCAACCAAGACAGGCTCTGATTAGCCTGGTGCTTGTTGTGCTTGATACAGGGAACCCCTAATTCATTTTTTCCCTGTGTTTAGCACAACCAGCACTGGGGCTCCAAAGCCCGATGCTGGTTGTGCTGTGGAGGCACGTAATTTTTTTTAATATTGCACATTCATTCTTTAAAACAATACACAGATGGATCTCACTGATACGTTCATGCATCTGTGTCTTATTGATTTCATTTTCTCAGGTGCATGCCCAGCACCAATGAGTCCCTCTGTCGTCTGCAGATGCTTCTGTGCACGCCTGTTGCTGCCACTGCTCCGCACCCCCACTGCTGCCACTGCCCCACACACCTGCAGCCTCCCCCCTGCAGCTGTATCTCCCTCTGCACCCTTAAAACACCTCCTGTGTGCTCTCTGCTCCTCCACTCGTGTTAGTGTAGCTATTTGTTGTCCTTCTGCCCTGCAGGTGGCCTGGTTTGCTCGTCAAAACCTTGATGGTTAATAAATTATAAAAAAGTAATGAAATTCCATAGACAAAAAAACCTTATGGTTTTACATGTCCCATTAAGGCTTCTTAGACATGATCTGAAATTTCACAAAACTTACTGAATTTGTGCCACTAAAACTAAAAAAAAGCAATGAAATGACAATTATTAAGGCTGATGCCTTAATGGACGTGTTCCTTGCGCAATACAGATATGGTATGCCATCACACCCTGTGGTTAACTGCAGATTCAGTACTCTCACAGAAAGAGATTGCTGCCACTCACAAAATGGTGGAGCTGCTAATTCACAGAATTGTGTGTTCATTGGAATACACACATGCAGTCCCCCAGTAATAGTCCCCCCAATAGTAAAGCCCCCTAGTAGTAGTGTCCCCAGTAGTAATGCCCCCTGTGTAGTGAAGCCGCTTACACACAAAAAAAATTAATAAGTTTTAAAGAGAACAAGAACAAAGTACTTAAATGGGAACTTGAGGACTGGATATCTGCAGCACAGATCCTGACTAAGCATTATGGTGCCATCAGTGGAAAGGTCTCATGGCATGGAGGACTGTGAGGGATGTAATTTGGGAAACTGAACTACTTGACCATCTGCAAGATGATGTTAGTCACTGACTTTGGATAAGGGGTGATACACTGCCAAGGAGCTTAGTGGAACACATAACCAGTCCTGTGTGGACTTATACATTCAAAACTCCTATGTGGAAGTATTTGTGCTCCTGTGTGGATTAATCCGCTATCACCACTGTGTGGAATCAGCGATAATTTCTCTCATGTGGACTAATCCGCTATCACCGCTGTGTGGAGTCAGTGATAGTTTCTCCCATGTGGACCAATCCGCTATTACCGCTGTGTGGAATCAGTGATAGTTTCTCCCATGTGGACGAATCCGCTATCACAGCTGTGTGGAATCAGTGATAGTTTGTTCTGTGTGGATTAATCCGTTATCACCGCTGTGTGGAATCAGCGATAGTTTCTCTCATGTGGACTAATCCGCTATCACCGCTGTGTGGAGTCAGTGATAGTTTCTCCCATGTGGACCAATCCGCTATTACCGCTGTGTGGAATCAGTGATAGTTTCTCCCATGTGGACGAATCCGCTATCACCGCTGTGTGGAATCAGTGATAGTTTGTTCTGTGTGGATTAATCCGCTATCAACGCTGTGTGGAATCAGTGATAGTTTCTCCCATGTGGACGAATCCGCTATCACCACTGTGTGGAATCAGTGATAGTTTGTTCTGTGTGGATTAATCCTCTATTACCGCTGTGTGGAATTAGCGATAGTTTCTCCCATGTGGACGTATCCGCTATCACCGCTGTGTGGAATCAGTGATAGTTTGTTCTGTGTGGATTAATCCTCTATTACCGCTGTGTGGAATTAGTGATAGTTTCTCCCATGTGGACTAATCCGCTATCACCGCTGTGTGGAGTCAGTGATAGTTTGTTCTGTGTGGACTAATCCGCTATCACCGCTGTGTGGAGTCAGTGATAGTTTCTCTCATGTGGACTAATCCGCTATCACCGCTGTGTGGAATCAGTGATAGTTTGTTCTGTGTGGATTAATCCGCTATCACCGCTGTGTGGAATCAGTGATAATTTGTTCTGTGTGGACTAATCCGCTATCACCACTGTGTGGAATCAGTGATAGTTTCTCTCATGTGGACTAATCCGCTATCACCACTGTGTGGAATCAGTGATAGTTTGTTCTGTGTGGACTAATCCGCTATCACCGCTGTGTGGAGTCAGTGATAGTTTGTTCTGTGTGGACTAATCCGCTATCAACGCTGTGTGGAATCAGCGATAGTTTCTCCCATGTGGACTAATCCGCTATCACCGCTGTGTGGAGTCAGTGATAGTTTGTTCTGTGTGGACCAATCCTCTATCAACGCTGTGTGGAATCAGTGATAGTTTCTCCCATGTGGACTAATCCGCTATCACCGCTGTGTGGAATCAGTGATAATTTGTTCTGTGTGGACTAATCCGCTATCACCGCTGTGTGGAATCAGTGATAATTTGTTCAGTGTGGACTAATGCGCTATCACCGCTGTGTGGAGTCAGTGATAATTTGTTCTGTGTGGACTAATCCGCTATCACCACTGTGTGGAGTCAGTGATAATTTGTTCTGTGTGGACTAATCCGCTATCACCACTGTGTGGAGTCAGTGATAATTTGTTCTGTGTGGACTATTCCGCTATCACCGCTGTGTGGAATCAGTGATAATTTGTTCTGTGTGGACTAATCCGCTATCACCACTGTGTAGAATCAGTGATAGTTTGTTCTGTGTGGATTAATCCGCTATCACCGCTGTGTGGAATCAGTGATAATTTGTTCTGTGTGGACTAATCCGCTATCACCGCTGTGTGGAGTCAGTGATAATTTGTTCTGTGTGGACTAATCCGCTATCACCACAGTGTGGAGTCAGTGATAATTTGTTCTGTGTGGACTAATCCGCTATCACCACTGTGTGGAGTCAGTGATAATTTGTTCTGTGTGGACTAATCCGCTATCACCGCTGTGTGGAATCAGTGATAATTTGTTCTGTGTGGACTAATCCGCTATCACCACTGTGTAGAATCAGTGATAGTTTGTTCTGTGTGGATTAATCCGCTATCAACGCTGTGTGGAATCAGTGATAGTTTCTCCCATGTGGACCAATCCGCTATTACCGCTGTGTGGAATCAGTGATAGTTTGTTCTGTGTGGATTAATCCGCTATCAACGCTGTGTGGAATCAGTGATAGTTTGTTCTGTGTGGATTAATCCGCTATCACCGCTGTGTGGAATCAGTGATAGTTTCTCTCATGTGGACTAATCTGCTATCACCGCTGTGTGGAGTCAGTGATAGTTTCTCCCATGTGGACCAATCCGATATTACCGCTGTGTGGAATCAGTGATAGTTTCTCCCATGTGGACGAATCCGCTATCACAGCTGTGTGGAATCAGTGATAGTTTGTTCTGTGTGGATTAATCCGTTATCACCGCTGTGTGGAATCAGCGATAGTTTCTCTCATGTGGACTAATCCGCTATCACCGCTGTGTGGAGTCAGTGATAGTTTCTCCCATGTGGACCAATCCGCTATTACCGCTGTGTGGAATCAGTGATAGTTTCTCCCATGTGGACGAATCCGCTATCACCGCTGTGTGGAATCAATGATAGTTTGTTCTGTGTGGATTAATCCGCTATCAACGCTGTGTGGAATCAGTGATAGTTTCTTCCATGTGGACGAATCCGCTATCACCACTGTGTGGAATCAGTGATAGTTTGTTCTGTGTGGATTAATCCTCTATTACCGCTGTGTGGAATTAGCGATAGTTTCTCCCATGTGGACGTATCCGCTATCACCGCTGTGTGGAATCAGTGATAGTTTGTTCTGTGTGGATTAATCCTCTTTTACCGCTGTGTGGAATTAGTGATAGTTTCTCCCATGTGGACTAATCCGCTATCACCGCTGTGTGGAGTCAGTGATAGTTTGTTCTGTGTGGACTAATCCGCTATCACCGCTGTGTGGAGTCAGTGATAGTTTCTCTCATGTGGACTAATCCGCTATCACCGCTGTGTGGAATCAGTGATAGTTTGTTCTGTGTGGATTAATCCGCTATCACCGCTGTGTGGAATCAGTGATAATTTGTTCTGTGTGGACTAATCCGCTATCACCACTGTGTGGAATCAGTGATAGTTTCTCTCATGTGGACTAATCCGCTATCACCACTGTGTGGAATCAGTGATAGTTTGTTCTGTGTGGACTAATCCGCTATCACCGCTGTGTGGAGTCAGTGATAGTTTGTTCTGTGTGGACTAATCCGCTATCAACGCTGTGTGGAATCAGCGATAGTTTCTCCCATGTGGACTAATCCGCTATCACCGCTGTGTGGAGTCAGTGATAGTTTGTTCTGTGTGGACTAATCCTCTATCAACGCTGTGTGGAATCAGTGATAGTTTCTCCCATGTGGACTAATCCGCTATCACCGCTGTGTGGAATCAGTGATAATTTGTTCTGTGTGGACTAATCCGCTATCACCGCTGTGTGGAATCAGTGATAATTTGTTCAGTGTGGACTAATCCGCTATTACCGCTGTGTGGAGTCAGTGATAATTTGTTCTGTGTGGACTAATCCGCTATCACCACTGTGTGGAGTCAGTGATAATTTGTTCTGTGTGGACTAATCCGCTATCACCACTGTGTGGAGTCAGTGATAATTTGTTCTGTGTGGACTAATCCGCTATCACCGCTGTGTGGAATCAGTGATAATTTGTTCTGTGTGGACTAATCCGCTATCACCACTGTGTAGAATCAGTGATAGTTTGTTCTGTGTGGATTAATCCGCTATCACCGCTGTGTGGAATCAGTGATAATTTGTTCTGTGTGGACTAATCCGCTATCACCGCTGAGTGGAGTCAGTGATAATTTGTTCTGTGTGGACTAATCCGCTATCACCGCTGTGTGGAGTCAGTGATAATTTGTTCTGTGTGGACTAATCCGCTATCACCACTGTGTGGAGTCAGTGATGATTTGTTCTGTGTGGACTAATCCGCTATCACCGCTGTGTGGAATCAGTGATAATTTGTTCTGTGTGGACTAATCCGCTATCACCACTGTGTAGAATCAGTGATAGTTTGTTCTGTGTGGATTAATCCAATATCAACGCTGTGTGGAATCAGTGATAGTTTCTCCCATGTGGACCAATCCGCTATTACCGCTGTGTGGAATCAGTGATAGTTTGTTCTGTGTGGATTAATCCGCTATCAACGCTGTGTGGAATCAGTGATAGTTTGTTCTGTGTGGATTAATCTGCTATCACCGCTGTGTGGAATCAGTGATAGTTTCTCTCATGTGGACTAATCTGCTATCACCGCTGTGTGGAATCAGTGATAGGTTCTCTCATGTTGACTAATCCGCTATCACCTCTGTGTGGAATCAGTGATAGTTTGTTCTGAGTGGACTAGTCCGCTATCACCACTGTGTGGAGTCAGTGATAGTTTCTCTCATGTGGATTAATCCGCTATCACCACTGTGTGGAGTCAGCGATAGTTTGTTCTGTGTGGATTAATCCGCAATCACCGCTGTGTGGAGTCAGTGATAGTTTGTTCTGTGTGGACTAATCAGCAATCACCGCTGTGTGGAGTCAGTGATAGTTTCTGTCATGTGGACTATTCCGCTATCACCGCTGTGTGGAGTCAGTGATAGTTTCTCTCATGTGGACTAATCCGCTATCACCGCTGTGTGGAATCAGTGATAGTTTGTTCTGTGTGGATTAATCCGCTATCACCGCTGTGTGGAGTCAGTGATAGTTTGTTCTGTGTGGACTATTCCGCTATCACCACTGTGTGGAATCAGTGACAGTTTCTCCCATGTGGACTAATCCGCTATCACCGCTGTGTGGAGTCAGTGATAGTTTGTTCTGTGTGGACTAATCCGCTATCACCGCTGTGTGGAGTCAGTGATAGTTTCTCTCATGTGGATTAATCCGCTATCACCACTGTGTGGAGTCAGTGATAGTTTGTTCTGTGTGGATTAATCCGCTCTCAACGCTGTGTGGAATCAGCGATAGTTTCTCTCATGTGGACTAATCCGCTATCACCGCTGTGTGGAGTCAGTGATAGTTTGTTCTGTGTGGACTAATCCGCTATCACCACTGTGTGGAATCAGTGATAGTTTCCCTCATGTGGACTAATCCGCTATCACCACTGTGTGGAATCAGTGATAATTTGTTCTGTGTGGACTAATCCGCTATCACCGCTGTGTGGAGTCAGTGATAGTTTGTTCTGTGTGGACTAATCCGCTATCAACGCTGTGTGGAATCAGCGATAGTTTGTTCTGTGTGGATTAATCCGCTATCACCGCTGTGTGGAGTCAGTGATAGTTTGTTCTGTGTGGACTATTCCGCTATCACCACTGTGTGGAATCAGTGATAGTTTCTCCCATGTGGACTAATCCGCTATCACCGCTGAGTGGAGTCAGTGATAGTTTGTTCTGTGTGGACTAATCCGCTATCACCGCTGTGTGGAGTCAGTGATAGTTTCTCTCATGTGGATTAATCCGCTATCACCACTGTGTGGAGTCAGTGATAGTTTGTTCTGTGTGGATTAATCTGCTATCACCACTGTGTGGAATCAGTGATAGTTTCTCTCATGTGGACTAATCCGCTATCACCGCTGTGTGGAATCAGTGATAGTTTGTTCTGTGTGGACTAATCCGCTATCACCGCTTTGTGGAGTTAGTGATAGTTTCTCTCATGTGGACTAATCCACTATCACCGCTGTGTGGAATCAGTGATAGTTTGTTCTGTGAGGATTAATCCGCTATCTCCGCTGTGTGGAGTCAGTGATAGTTTCTCTCATGTGGACTAATCCGCTATCACCGCTGTGTGGAATCAGTGATAGTTTCTCCCATGTGGACTAATCCGCTATCAATGCTGTGTGGAGTCAGTGATAATTTGTTCTGTGTGGACTAATCCGCTATCACCGCTGTGTGGAATCAGTGATAATTTGTTCTGTGTGGACTAATCCGCTATCACCACTGTGTGGAATCAGTGATAGTTTCTCCTGTGTGGACTAATCCGCTATCACCACTGTGTGGAATCAGTGATAATTTGTTCTGTGTGGACTAATCTGCTATCACCGCTGTGTGGAATCAGTGATAGTTTGTTCTGTGTGGATTAATCCGCTATCACCGCTGTGTGGAGTCAGTGATAGTTTGTTCTGTGTGGACTAATCTGCTATCATCACTGTGTGGAATCAGTGATAGTTTCTCTCATGTGGACTAATCCGCTATCACCGCTGTGTGGAATCAGTGATAGTTTGTTCTGTGTGGATTAATCCGCTATCAACGCTGTGTGGAATCAGCGATAGTTTCTCTCATGTGGACTAATCCGCTATCACCGCTGTGTGGAGTCAGTGATAGTTTGTTCTGTGTGGACTAATCCGCTATCACCGCTGTGTGGAGTCAGTGATAGTTTCTCCTGTGTGGACTAATCCGCTATCACCGCTGTGTGGAGTCAGTGATAGTTTGTTCTGTGTGGACTAATCCGCTATCAACGCTGTGTGGAATCAGCGATAGTTTCTCCTGTGTGGACTAATCTGCTATAACTGCTTTGTGGAATCAGTGATAGTTTCTCCTGTATGGAATTCCTATTGTGTTTTGTGTGGACTTTCGTGCTCCTATGTGGACTAATTCACTGTCACTGCTGTGTGGAATCAGTGATACAGGGACTGGCTCTATCTGGACTGCTATCTCCATGTTGTCTTTTCGCTACATTTACCTCTTCTTTCTGTTTATTATAATTTTCTGTGTGCGGTGAAAAATAAATCATTACTTTGGTTTCATCTGGTCAGTGTCTGGGTGATTAAGAGCACCCCATATCCTCACAGAGGTGTATATTTATCATTTAGACTTATGTAAGTACTCATTTCATAAAACTTTAAGGTATGTCATAAAAAACCCAGCCTGATGGAAAAAATCTGAATACATATTCGAAACCAGCATGAAAAATGCATTTAGATTCAGTTTATTTAGTTCTTGTGAGAGAGAAAAGGTGTGTTTTTATAGACCAGTGTAATTAAGCTTGGAACAATAAAATGGTAACCAAAGCAATAATTTTATGAATTGTGTAAGTTGAAGATATCTTATAATGCTCAAAATCAGTTGAGGATAGACTCTAAGGTAATGTTTAATGGCATCAACAAAACAGGCAATAATTACACTGACACTTAAGCCCATAAGTTTCTATTGAGTAACACTATCTGAAGATGGCACTACCCACCGGGTCCAAGCTGTGGAAAGCTTCACGTTCTGAAGCTTGGTGCATATCATAAGTGTGGTCAAACCCTGAAAACAGCATTTTCAGGGATTTGACAGCATTATTGATGTTAGTGTATCCCGCCCATAAGGTGAAATCACAATGAGAGTGTCAGATATATCAGATGCAGTACATTAATAGTGGTATATTCAAACAGGGTGCTGCTTCCTGCTGTATGTGGAGTCCAACGGCTGGTGAGTGGCCTGTGAGGTAAACCCCAATCAGAAAGGGACAATAGTCTGGATAGACCACAGCTTTATATATAACATTCCTGCCCCCTTGATGTATATCACAGTGCAAAGTGGGCTGGGAGAATGAGCTTTAGTGGGCGGCTCATGCATAGAAAATACCTGCTTAATCTCTTCTGTCAGTGCGGCAATGATGTCGGGGGAGTGCACCATGTGCCCTATGGTGATTCCTGGATCAGGGTCAGATGCGCATTTCGCCAGGTAGGGCTGTCTCAATGTGTATCTAACTATTTTAAATGTGCTGCCAATTCATCAAAGCATCAGAAACTTAATTTTAAGTACAGTACCAGAATAATAATGACTACTGGCCATTGATTTCTGCTCCCTGGCTAGTGGTTAACACACTAAGTAGTCATGGAGATAATTGCCCTGTCATTTTTTCTGCAGTATTTCTTAGTTAGCTCTGGGTTTTTTTTGTTATTAGCTGTGGATATGGGTCTGTCTTGAGTTGTATACTCCTTATGCTAAAATTGCTGCAGCCAATCTTTTTAAAACTAAGACACCAATTTAGGGCACCTTTAGACGCATTATTGGCACACCATCAGTCGCGCCATTTATCTTTGCACCATCCCTATGGCAAGTGCAGTACTGGCATGCCCTTGTGATCCAGATAAAGTTTACTTAATTTTGGTCAAAAATTAAACAACAACTTAAACCTGAAAGTTGTTGAAAGTAGAGATGTACGCCGAACCCCGTTTTTTGGTTTTGGTTTTGGATCCGGATTCATCTTCGTGTCTTGGCTTTGCTAAACCACTCTCATGTGTTTTGATTTTGGATCTGTATTTTGTTTTTTAAAACACTGCTAAAATAACGTCATTTTGACCTCTAAGTATGCAATCCAAAATCCAAGTTTGGCTTTTAAATCCGAGTTCTAAACCACGGGAAGATCCCAGTCGGGACTCGTTCGACTGGGTACCCCAAAGTGATTCCAAACTCGGACTCAGTTCATCTCAGAACCCCTAAATTCGGTTGTTGTCGGTTCTCTGAGAACCGAACCCGCACATCTCTAGTTGACAGTGATTACAATAATGATAGTGGATCAGTTAGCTTTCAGTTTTCTCCTCCATCACTAATCCCCTGTCTGACGATCTCCCCATTCCCTGAATATGTACAGTGCTTCTTTTAGGAATGGTATCAAGCAATTTAACCTCTGGTCACTAGAGAAAAGTATTGTTATTAAATTTGCTGTCATCCAAGATGGCCACTGCTGCCTCAGAAGAATCCATCTCTGTTCCTGTTTCCTTTTTGGCCTATAAATAGGGATTCTCTGACTGAAGCCTTTACATGAGTGTTTTCTTTGTTAGCTCCTGGATTAAAATGTTCCTTATGATATATTCACTATCTTCTTGTGTATGGACCCAGACTATTGCTGACTATCTGCTTGTCTACCTAATCAATAACTAACTGCTTGTGTGCCAATCAAGCTAATGTCAAACTACCCACTTGTGTTCCAACACCTGAACATCAATCCTACAAGTTCTGTTAACAGTCAGACTTTGTACTTTGGGATCCAGGTGATCCAGGTGAGGTGCAGGTGGCACCAACTGGTCCCTCTGCAGTTGAAAAGATGTCATGGCCAGGAAGAGTGTAGGGGGACCAGCAGAGGACTGTGGCCTTCAGTATTAGTTTGTCTAACACAGGAGACATCTGATATCTGCTTTATTAGGCTTCTTTCAAAAATGTGGTCCTCAGGACCCCACACAGTTTACATTTTCCAGGTCACCCAGCAGCTGCACAGGTTTATTCATTACTCACTGACATATTTTAAAAGATTCACAGGTGGAGCTAATTATTTCCCGATTCTGTGAGGAGACCTAGAAAACAAGCACTGTTTGGGGCCCTGAGGACCGAGTCTGAGAACCTGTGGCCTAAAAAAATGTGGAAACAGCCACTTGCACAGAATTGACACTATATTCATGTTACACCAAGCAAATCATGATGCATCATGTTGTAAAACTGAACCAAGAAGAGAGAGGTGCATGTTGAAGTTTAAGCTGAATTCTGTGTCCTTATATATGTGAAAATGTCACCCCTCTCTAGTTTCCATCTATTAAGAGGACATTTTTACAATGGGAGCTGCTATCTTTTACACAGTACATAATAGGACATTGCCATCTAGTGTGAATTATTACACAGTACACATTTACTAGTTTATTACAGTAACCCAGAGGTTCCCAAACGCGGCCATCAAGGCACCCGAATAGTTCAGGTTTTAGAGATATCCATGGTTGAGCACAGGTGGTTAAATCAAATTGACAGTACTAATTAAGTCACCTGTAGTCAGGCATGGATATCCTTAAAACCTGGACTGTTAGGGTGCCTTGAGGACCGAGCTTGGGAACCTCTGCAGTAAGCAATAACTCAGTATTCATTCTTATCCTGCCAAAGAAAGAACCGACATGACATTAATTTGCAGAATTAAAACTCTCTCTAATAAGCTGAGGTGCCCAAGACTGATGTACGGGGAAGTAAAACTGCTGCCCCCATCAGGGGCATTTTAATACTGGAGGCGGCCTGTTTTCAGATGCCCGTGGGCCCCTGAAAAAAAATGGCGCAGCGCATGCGCAGAAATGAAGAAGGTCTCTGGCAGAAAGAGACGCTGTGTCGGAGTCACCTGACCATGCAATACAGTATATTTCTGCAGAACTGGGTACATTTCCTCCAGCTCCATAATTCCTCTGATTAATGCAGAAATTTAGCATTGGTACCATATTTCCCAGGATATCGCTGTGATAATTGTGCGGGCAGCGGTCAGGATACTGCAGTGGCCTAATCGGACGATTTTTCTCAAAAAACAGGTGAAAATAGGCAAAAAAGTCAGGACAGGCAGAAAATTGCGTCTTTACCCCCCAAAATGGCAGATGTACTGTACAGTACATCGGCAAATAATTTAGAAGTGTATTATTGCCCGTAATAAAAGTATTTATGGTACTTAAATTGTATTGGTTGGTGGTTATTTGCATATACAAAAAAACTTTAAAAATTTTAAAAAGCTATTTTTTTCCAGGAAATTCCTGTTCCACGTAAACTTGGGGTACGTTAAAATGGGTGCAAGTATATTTTCATATCGTAAAAGCGCACTTTTAAAAAATGTTTAAAAAGTCCCTACCGCAACAACGTGTGATGTTTAAAACACTTGACCCATCCATATCGGCCACCGAAATACCAGACCCAATACGTTAAACCCATTTTCAATTATTTTTTTTTTTTCTCCAAAAATTTGACCGGATGTTTTTCACCAAATTACGCAAGTTTTCAAAAACTTTTTGGCTAATTTGTTATTAGAGGGGTGTCCCAACTCCAAAGGGTTCTGAAAGAAATCCCATTTTTAGTCAAAAATAAGGATTTTGTATTTTTTTCACCTGTTCTGAGATAGTGAAAACTTTTTGTCTGTTTTTTGGCGAAAATCGTCCGTTTTGCCTTTTTTCTGGAAAAATTGTCCGATTTCATTGTTAATTGAATACGGCCATTAACTGTAAACCTAAATTATAGGACAAAAATGCACTGTCAACATTCTACTGACATGCATTTGTTTGTCTTTTAATAGAATTTTGGGATGCACCTTACTAAATTTACAGAAGATAAGAACTGCTTGTTCATTTTTTTAAATAATGACGCTTTTATGATAAATATGTTACCGAATAAAACATCTATTTTCCTAATTGTTGTTTTGTCAATTTTCTGAATTTGTTCTACATTGTGGAAATGAATGTAGTTTTTGTTGTTAATATTATAAAATCGTTGGTTTGATGGTGTAAATGTTGAATTTTCTGTTATGTTAGAAGCATGTGCAGTAAATACCTCCCGACAGCTGTTACATTAAGCTCTTATTTAAATACACAAACCATAGCGATACGTCTGACTGCTCTTTTATTTCTTTATGTATTCACCTAACACCAAATATCCAGATAATGAACTTCCCCACTTTGATGAGGACGGAAAAATAAATATTGACCCAGCGAATAAATCACTTTGTTTTGTTTGACATCAGCCCATGCCATCTGCGTTCTCCAAAGTTGTCGCGCTTTAAATATTTACTAGTTATTTCAACAGTGTTTGAATTAACTCCCTGTGATTTTGGACACGTGACACTCAACTCCCTCTTCGCTAAATGTCATTGTGTATACTTAAACCAAGAAGCACGGTATATTCAAATTTTAACAATGAAAATCGATGACAGTGGAGCAGCCAGAAATGAATTTGTTAAAAAGTAAATTAAAACGTAAAAATAAATCAGACTGTACAGTCTAGCACTACAAAAAACATGGCCAGGTGGGTATAGAGATCTGCTAAAGATTCCCTGTCACTTAATCCATACAGGAATGTATTTGTACACAATCCTGTAGTAGAATATGACAGAAACTCAATGTTAAACTTAAAACCAAGACAGGTAGAGAAGCCCAAACAGCCAGCAATGAAAAACATTTTCCTACACCAAGACATCTCCATCTGGACAGAAAGGGATCAAGGCAGAGTCCGTTTTGTCGATGGATCCTGTGATTTTTAGGGTGATTTAGAGTATCAGCTGTATGGTCACTTACAACTAAGTGTGTGCCAGGGCCAGCTCTAGGGGTGTTCCACCAGTGCGGTCGAACAGGGGTGCCACCCATAGAGGGCGCACCCCTCCTCAAAATCCTGATTTCAGCGGTACTGTCCCACTGCAGTACTGTCCCGCTGTTCCACCCGTGGGCCGAAGTGGCCCGCGGGTGGGGAAATCAGGATGTTGGTGACCCCACCACCACAGCTGTGTGGCGGTGCTGGACCCCCGAAGTGTGAATGGATGCTGCACGCATGCGCGCGGCATCGATTCACAGACGGGAGAAGGCTGGGGGAAGCCCAGCCAGTGACAGAGGGCTGGGCTTTACCCCAAGCCTGACGTTATTTGGAGGTGTGCCATGCGGGCACGCCTCCAAATAACGTCACACAGGGGCTTGGCCTATGGTAATGAGGCCACGCCCCCAATTCCGGTCTCGCGCCCTGGAGCATGGCCCTGGTGGCTGCTACAGGGCAGCAAGTGGATGTTAGCATGTAGGTGGAATTGCAAACACAGGGCCTGATTCAGAGCTGAACGCTCTGACCAGAGCGCTCGCTCTGAATCTGGGCCCGCCCCTCCTACCTTTTTTTGGAGCGTCCTCGTGGACGCTCGCATAGCTGTGGGTTACCACCAACAGCTATAGCGAGCGTCCATGATGATGGTCGCGATGGTCTTGACCATCGCGACCATCGGGCTTGCGACGGAGACCCTGCGGTAGGGTCTCACTGCCGCAAGAACTGGAGTGATTTTGGCTCTATCATAGCCAAAATCACTCCCACTGACATCACTAGTGATGTCAGTGGGGCCGGCTTGAGATGGTAGGCGTTCCCATGGGAACGCCTCCATCTGGAAGGCACGCCCCCGGCACGCCCACCAAAGGGGGCGTGCTGTCAATCAACATCGACAGCACGCCCCCTTTGGTGCGAGACCCGGAGCGATGGTGAGCCCGTCGCTCGCCGGGTCTCGCGCATGCGCACGCCGGAGCTCCCTCCGTCGTGCGCATGCGCAGTGGGGAACATCGACCCGCTTGCGAGCGTCTTGCCGCTCGTGAGCGGGTCTGAATGACCCCCACATTCTGATGTCAGATGGAGATCTTTCACCAAGGCAGGGGCTGGTGCAAATGTGCGCTGACAGGAGGTTACTGTGTACTTGGATAGGGGTGGGTCAGTCACATACATGCAGTCATCTGCAAGTACAGTACATAGAATATAATGTGTTTTACTTTTATATCTGCTTGCATGCATTCCATTACAAATATATTATTATTATTATTATTATTATTATTATTATTATCATTTATTTATATGGCGCAACAAGTGTTCCGCAGCGCCTTACAAAGTACAAAAACAAAAATTGTATACAAGTGACTTATGGAGCGTACACACGGTCAGATTTGTCAGATTTGTCAGACTTGTCAGATTTGTCAGATGAACGACTGAACGATTAAACGATTTGAACGATTGAACGATTTTTGACTGCATTAAAATGAATGGAATCGTCCAAGTCTGACTGCAAACACATCAGATGTCAGATATCGTTATCTGACAAACGGGAACGCGCATCGTTGATCGTCCATCGTTCAGGCATGTCAGATATGAACGATTTTCCTTCAGATATGAACGACTGAACGATTTTTAAATCGTTATCGTTCATATCTGAAGGAAAAATCTGATTGTGTGTATGCACCATTACAGAACAATACAATACATGATATGGATAATATATATTGCTACATTAGCGACCATATCACCCATATAAGCAACAGAGCATAAGCAACCAAGTGTTAGGTGCCCTAGTGGTGAGTAAGAAGTAAATGACACTATAGTAAGGAGAAGCACAAGAGGGTAGATGGCCCTGCTCGTGAGAGCTTACATTCTAAAAAGGTGGGGGAAGACAAACTGGGTTGACACAGATTGGGACGAAGGAGCATGTAGCAAGGAGTTAGAATGATAGCTGATAGTGCCTGATTCAGCAACGATCGCAGTTGCTAAAACGCACGCAATCGGCTGATTGTTGCGTTCTGTGCATGTGTACACATCACAGTGCTTATGCGCGAACCGGCCATTGCAATCGGGACTGCAATCGCAGAGGCTATGCAGACCCATCGCAAAGTGATTGACAGGAAGTGCTGTTTGGGGGAGGTGATGGGGGGTGGTCGTGCAAACGGGGGCGTGTCAGTGCATTTGCACGCTGTTTCAGGGGTGTTCATAAATAATCCACTGCATTGCCATACGCAGTGTGAGGTCTCATAGCGTGCGTAGCTGGAAGCAATTTCTGAGTAAGTTCAGGGTTTGTGCAAGTGTGCGTATGGGTCCGATGGTACTCGACTGTACCAATGTTGTTGCTATTCTCATAAGTATTACGGATGTGCGTAAGGGGCGTACTTATGTAGTGCTGCGTTTGCAGTGCGATTGCAGTTGAACGTGCATACGCAGCATTGCAATCTGTAGTGAATGGTCAGTGCTATAACTGCGGTGGGTCACTAGACTTTTTTTCCCCACTGTTATGGCTTAGGGACAAATTTACTAAATGCCGACTTTGATCGATTTAAAATCGATGAAAATCGATCAACATTGCTTTTGTGTTTCTGGGGCTAAATCCCACATTTACTAACAGACAATTTTTGATTTGTTTTTTTTTTAGTGAATGTGTGTCCCCACATTTGATGTTGATCGATTTTCATTGATTAAAATCGATCTTTAATAAATATACCACTAAGAGATCATATTGCCTGACACACTTCCTCACATACATACACATATACTAGGGCCTTGTTAGAAGCCAGTTAAGTGACCAGTTTGCTTTTAGATTGTATGAGGAAACCACAGCACCCACAAGAAACACAAATAAAGAGAGGACATGCAAACTCCACATGTACCGACGCAATGCCGTAAGTCAACAATACTAACCACTGTGCCACTCATACTGAATTAAGCTCACCATAAATTTGCCATCGATGTATCGTTATATTATGTGATGCATTTATAATTATGGGATGTTATTTAAATTGGTCTTAAAATGCATTAGCATTGCAATATCAGAAGATGAAGTCACAAGAGCATCATGAAAAGCACTTGCAAAATATATTTATACGTAAAGCACAAAATGCTGTGTACATGCAGCCTTAGAGGTCATATTAAATACTTGAGCACAAGGAACTGTCAGAAAGTTATCTCAACTCGAGTTGCAGGTGACTGATCTTCTCTCTGGCAGAATCATATTTCCACTAGGGTGGACTGTATGACTAGTGAAACTTTAGAAGCCAAATAAACATATAGCAGAAAGGATGAGCCATTAGGATCAGTATGCAGCCTCAGAAGGATCACAACAAAAGGGCTCTGATTGAAAAAACATTGAGGGAAAAAGTGATGTCATCTGCATGGGGCCAGAACCAGGGAGGATCAAGAGCTGAACTTGCGCTGCAGGACCCAAGTGGGATTAAGTCATAATACAAGTCAGTAGACTTTACTTAGATATGAGAAGTCCAATTTTGTGTAAAGTTTAATTCTGCTAAAAGCAGGAAGTGAGAAAAGTCATTTGGTGGCCAAAAGTATGAAAGGGGATCTAGTGTGAGAACAGCTGGCTTGTTTACGGTTATTATTTTAAAGTCTGTTACTGGTGAGAGGCAGAAGGTCAAATGTTATTAATCTGATAACCAACTCTTGAAGAACATCGCAAATTTCTGGGACTGGTTTCCTATTCTTTCAAAAGGATAAATGAAGAATGCATATTTTGAAATTTTAGAAAACATTTGTAGTGTTTTTTTTTTTAGAAAAAACTTGAAAGATCACATATGGGCATACCAATGGGCATAATTACAGTGGGTGTTTGGGGCTAAAATCTTAGGGGTCCATGACCCAGGTCATATAGTTGTCTACTAAGTTCCCGCAATTGCCTGAGTTTGAAATGTTGCACAGTATGAATAGTGGGCACTACAGTGTGGTATAATATGGCCTGGGGGCACTGCAATGTAGAATAATATGAACTGTGGGCACTACAGTGTGGTATAATAGGGCCTGGGGGCACTGCAATGTAGCATAATATGAACTGTGGGCACTACAGTGTGGTATAATAGGGCCTGGGGGCACTGCAATGTAGCATAATATGAACTGTGGGCACTACAGTGTGGTATAATAGGGCCTGGGGGCACTGCAATGTAGCATAATATGAACTGTAGGCACTACATGGTGCTATAATGGGACCAGAGGGCACTGGTGTATATTGGCCTTGGGGGCACTACAATGTGGCATAATATGAACTGTGGAAACTACAGTGTGGTACAATAGAACCACAGCATCACATAAAATGAACTGGGTGCACTACAGAGTGGCCTATTATGAACTAGGGGCACTTCAATGTGACATAACTCGCATATACCGGATACACTGTATGGCATAAAATTAATTTGGGGCACTGTGTGGAATAATGTGTACTGGCAACACTACAATGTGGCATATTGTGAACTAGGGCACTGTTATGGGGCATACAATGAATTAGGGCACTACTTTTGGGCATAACAGTACATAGGGCACTACTATGGTTTGCAAAATGAACAACTGCTGTTGAGAGACTTGTCCCTCTAGAAGAATTAGGGTGGGGGCACCTCCAAAATGTTGCTATGTGGTCCACAAAGTTCTGGCTATGCCCCTGGGCATACCTGTGGTTATTGATAGGCATAGTAACTTCAGGCCATTCTCTGTCATCTCTTAGTGTCCAAACTACACTCTAGAGGACAACCAGGCTGTATTGCCAATAGTGGTCTATGGGGGGCATGTATCAAACCAAACCAAGTGGAGTAGTTGCCCATAGCAACTAAATTCAAACACGGCCAGGCTATGTGCAGCTACCTTCAGAGAGGGATCCTAAGCTCTCTGGGAAAAACTGTATAAGACTAGTCCATAGGCTACACTGTGCTATTGCCATCTTACAGCCAAGCTCAAGAATGAAAAGTGCCCCAAAGTGAGGGATTTAAAAGTTTTCCTTCCAGTCTGGGGTCTATAGAGGTCTTCATGGGACTGATGTAGACTTGACATAACGTGAGAAGTAAAACAACGTTGCTACCACAGATCTAAATGCAGTTATTCACCTGCATGCTGCGTCATACACATCTATGTAGCCGCCCCTTTGGCCACTGCTTGTTTTCAAAGGCTTTGCTTTGAATCATGTGCAGTGCACTCAACTTTGCACAAGTCCCTACGGTTTCCAAAAGAGGGTGACAGTAATCTGTAATCTTTTCCGTCTCTATGCTAGAATTCACTAATGTTTCCTTTACTGTGTATTTAGGATGCTAAATATTGGACTGTGGGCCTGATTGGGAGATGGACGCAGTAGTGCAGTTTTCTGCGCCTTTGGACGCAGCTACTGTGCTAAAATAATATGCTAATGCCGCAGGAGGCATGTAGTGTAAAAATGGACGCCTCCTGCCGACTTCGGTGATCTGATGCTGTGTCCGAAGGCAAAGCATTGGATTGCTTGTGTGAACATCTGCCATCTGTGTAACCCTGGCCAGGCAGTGGAATCACGACAGTTGGTGACACCTAGTGCGGCACTCAGTTAATCCTTGTGAAAGGGGACGTGACCTCGTGCCTCCTGATGTGTGCCTTTTTGGCTCGTGAACGTGTGTCACTCCCCCAATCTCGTCACGCTGGGGGCTTGCCCAGGGCTCCAGGATAATGCTCATGTGCATGTCATCCATCAACCTCTGTTGCCGCACTGCCGGTGACACCCTCCAATGGGGTGACACCAAAATAGCAGAGCTGTTATGCTAGTTTGGCATCACCCCCTTTGATGGTGTCTCCCCCAGTAATGTCACTGTGGCTGTCCACGCTTCTGGGACCAGTAAATCAGCATCAGAAAATGCACACACTGGCCTCTGCACTCTGAGAAAATGGAGACAACACCCCCCCCATACTAGCCTACCCTTCCGATTTGACCAGGAGCCTCCTGAAAATCGGTCGACCCTGACCCAGGACATTCCCGAGTTGGCGCCGTTCACACCGGAGTCGGGTCTGCATAGACTCGGCTTTTCCGGCATTGAAGTGGACGCTTGGAGATGATGTCATCTAAAAGCGCCACTGAAGCCGGACCAATCGGCCGGCATGCGGCGCGCTCCAGGTCATCGTGACCCAGAGCGCGCCGTTCACACTGCAGAGTTTCTCAGGTTACTACCGTGTTAAACCCTGCAAGTTACCTGGGTTGGATTGCCGGGTCACTCGACCCGGTGATCCAACCCTTTCCCCTATTACACCAAGGAGCTACCCAGGTTAACCCTGCAATAACCCGGGTTTTAGTTCTGGTGTAAAAGGGGTATTAGTTATATATGACTCTTGTAATATCTATATGTATATATGATATGTATCTTTTAAGATGTATCATGTACGTTCAATAGAATGCCTTGTTACTATATCAAATGTTTCCAATATAAATTTTACTTATTCTGGCTCTGTTTTTTGTGGGAGCTGTAGCATAATGGTTAAGTGATCAGACTTGTGAATGGGAGGATGGGAGTTCTAATCCTGATAGAAGCAGGGAGTATTAGATACATTTTAGACTGTGGTATTCTAAGTTGATTTATTATACTTTTAAAAGATTTCTTTGAAGTAATTTTAATTATTATTTATTGTAATCAATTACTCGATCTTTATATCAATTTATTTTGGAATGTGTATTAATATATGTACAAATGGATTGTGAATGCACCTTGGAAATTTGAACATGAGTAAATCATTAATGCATTCAGTACTATGGATGAGATTGAAGCACATGAAGCACCTACTTGAGGACCAATAAGGCTACAAAACTGGCTATGTAAAGGCAAATGGTAGGGTAAACCATTACTCTTTGAAAAAGCCTCCGTGGTGGCAAAACATGTCAGAGAATATACCCCATATATGCTAACATCCTGAAGGACTGACCTGCTGAATTAAGCATTTGTCACGCTGTTTTGGATTTCCATTGTGCCAGTTGCTAAAGAGACTCCTGCACCGCTTGCTGTCTAACTGGCTTATATATTGGCTATTTGATAAGGACACCATTTACTTATCTATAGCCAGCCGCAAGTGAGCGTCTACCTCGAATGCTAGACCGCAGGACTATGTGCACACATCAGCCGTAGCGTGCAGCAGGAGCGCTGGGACCCGTGATCTCATGCAGGTCCACGTAAGACAATATCAGTGGCTGACTCACCACACAGAGGGCCTGATTCAGAGCCGCTCGTAAGCGGCCGCTCGTTCGTAGTCATTCGATGTTGTACAACCACGCGTGCGTCGTTGTAACAGTGCGTATGTGCGTACGTCTGATTGCGGTCATTTTTCAGTCGATCGTAGACACAGTGAAAAGGAAGTGACATGTTAAATGTGATTGACAGAATTGTCTATTTTGGGGTGGTGACGGGGGTGGAGATGGAAAAATGCAGGCGTGTCGAGGCGTTTTTTGGGCGTACATAAATTATCTTATGCGAGCGTCAAATGTGAATGGAACAAGTGATACGTCACTGTCTCATCCAATTTCCTTTAAGACTGCTCGCTCAGCATGTGGTCTGGTATAGTCTACCACAATGACGATGGTCTCTTCGTACTTCCCTGGGTTCATCGATGGTGTAGCGATTTATCAATTGTGGCCACAAAAACAATCATCTTTTAATTGCAAATCTGCTTGTAAGGTGTTTAGGAAATAGACCTTTTTTAGTAGCTAAAATCCGAACGCAGGTGAACTACTCAGCTGCTAATTTCTCGGTCATACAATCAATTAGCTAACAATTTTTATTTTTTGGGGGGCTTTTAAAATATTTGTAAGTGTTTCTTTTTTAGGGAAACAATATTGTACGCATGTTTGTTTATTTGCTTATTTTTTTGGAGGACAAGAAACCAATCGTCCTTTTGTTTTTTGCTAAGTGTTAATTCAAACTCATAAATTGTTTTTAACCCTTGTTTTGTTTTACAAAATTAAATGTTTCTATTTCCGTTGTATTGTTTCTAAGTTTGTTTGAGGGATTACCTTTTATTCCGTTTTGGAATAAATCATCAATAGAATTTTGCAGATTTTTTTCATAATTTTATTACATGATTGTGTCCATTTTTTTTTTTTTTTTTTTTGTTTGCCATAAAACATATTTTTTATAAGGATAAAAATTTTTAATTGATTTGGCCCACACACACACAAAATAAGTGGCATTTGAACTTTAACAAATCAAAACAATACAATTCACAAGAAAGGAGAGGGAGGTTGTTGTCATGAAGGAATATGGGGCAAACACAGAGATGAATTGTGGGGTAATTAGCCAGTGCTGTCATCGCCTATTAGGCCTTTTGGCCGGGGGTTGGAGGGAGCTGGAATGGGCCCGGGAGCTCCTTCGGCTGGACTGGCCAGAGGCAGATGTTGTTGCTTCTGGACTAGGCATAGGGCTAGGCACATTTGGAGGGATGGGTGTTGTGCCAGAGGTGGAGGGTCCTGATGTTCCGGCAGGAAGGGAGGCCGGCTCCAACATGTGCTGGCGAACGAGCTGCTCCAGGGCATTTGCAATTCTTATGTTTGCCCCAGTATTTTCCACCAGGGCATTTGCAATTTTCACGTTGGCTGCAGTATTTTGCTCCAGGGCAGTCGCCACCCATAGCAGATTGGCGTCCATCCTCAGCAGAATCTCGGTGTACTGATCTGTTTTAATATTGAGATCAGTGAGGAGGGCCACTGCCTGCTAGGGGGAATGCCCTGGACTGTCTGCCACAGGGTCCCTAGCCGGATCTACTGCTTCCTCCCCTGCAGAGCCAGAAGAAATTCTGCGGCCAAAGCTCTCCTCTGGAGCAGACTTATCCGCCTGTGTCTCTGTGTGAAAAAAGAGAAAAGATTCAAATTCAAAACGAGATATTTTTCAAAACACATTTCTGAGTTGTTAACATTACAACATTTACCTGGGGCAACATGAGGAGCCGCAAAGTCTGGCATGTCGGTATCCATGTTCAACATGCCAAACACCTCCTCATCCTGCACACACCCCTGGGCCAGCTCCTCCAAATCCGTGAGCTCAAGTGACACAGGGGTGGGACCCCCACCTGTTCCCCCTTCATGCCTAGCCCTATCAGCCATTTTTTGTTTAAGCCGATATTTGAAGTCGCTCCATCTGTTGGTTAAAAAGTTGGCATTATTACTGCAGTATTTGGCCCTGTAACCATTTTTTATTCAAATGTAGTTTTTACGTACCGGTGTTTGACCTCCCGGGTTGAACGTTCAAACTCACCCACCCCATTGACAGCACTGGCTATGTCGTCCCACAGTTTCCATCTCTGGGTTGCACCCATATTCCTTGGTGCCTGTGCCAGGTTGTCGTTTTGCACCAAAACCTCCATCTCCTTCCTTGTGAATTGTGGCTGTCTTTTTTTTTTACCCTAGTTTGCCTACTAGGCCCAGCAGCCTCTTCCATGGCATCCTCCACACCTTTTTTTTAAATGGTTGAAAAATTTTAACAGTTAAATGTTTCAAAATGTAATGTTAAACATAAGCATTTTCACATAATTTAGAAAATAATTACATGGCGCCTCTTGGCTAGTACTTTGCTGCTCTGTACTCATTGTCTTTTCTCAATGTAGCAGACCGATTTTGGTCTTCAGTGACGTTTTTATACATGCATCAGCATTATTCGGCCACATCATTCCTTGTGCATTCCTATTGTCCGTCCTTAATTTGAGCAGGAAAATAAAGCCTATTTATGGCTTGGTGTGACTCCATTCGAGGTGGCATTTTTGGATTGTTGGAGGTTTTTCGGTGTAGTGGTTTGTTTGTGGTTACTGGTTTTTTGAAGGAGTAGTTGGTATTGTTGTTAAGTTTGGTGTTTTTAGTACTTTGTTTCTTTACATTAGGATTTTTGCATTTTTTTTCTATTTTTATTTATATTTTTGAGTATTTCATAATTTCCCCTAAATTTTTTTTTAGTAAATAGTGTTCAATTTTTAACTTTTTTTTTTTTTTTTTTTTAACAGTTATTTTGGCAGTGACCAAGTGACATTTTCTAACTTTGGGATATTTGTCTGTTTTTGGTAAGTTTTTTTGGTTTTATGAATTAACAAATTCGATGTGTTGGTCTTAGCATATGTTTCGCTAAGTAATGTGTGTTTTTTCAGTGTAAAATCATGTCTTAACTCTAAATGTAGAGTACTATTTTGTGAACTAATGTGTGTGGTTTTTTTCAGTGTAAAATCATGTCTTAACTCTAAATGTAGCGTACTATTTTGCGAACTAATGTGTGTGGTTTTTTTCAGTGGAAAATCATGTCTTAACTCTAAATGTAGCGTACTATTTTTCGAACTAATGTGTGTGGTTTTTTTCAGTGTAAAATCATGTCTTAACTCTAAATGTAGCGTACTATTTTGCGAACTAATGTGTGTGGTTTTTGTCAGTGGAAAATCATGTCTTAACTCTAAATGTAGCATACTATTTTGCGAACTAATGTGTGTGGTTTTTTTCAGTATAAAATCATGTCTTAACTCTGAATGTAGCGTACTATTTTGTGAACTAATGTGTGCTCCCTTCTCTAAAATTTCAACAAATATATTTGGCTTAATTCCTAGTTTATTAAATTATTCTAAAAAATATTTTCTACTTTTGAAATGTAGGTTGCTTTTCACATGACAAGACCCAGGCCTGTAAGAATCTTTGTTTTTTTTGAAAGGATAAGTATATTTTTCTTCACACATTTGTCTAAAACAATAACTACCTGGCTTAACATTTCAGGTTGATGTTGGTCGTATTATATTGGCCATGATTCCAGATCCCGACCAACCTCAACTTCATCCCAGGCGTAGGCATCATAGGCGTGCAAGGCCCCAGATATATAGAACACGTGTCACCCTTTTTGGAATGCCAGATGACGAGGTGTTAAGGCGCTACCGTCTTCCGCCACAAATCATCATAGACACTCTCTCATTAATAGAGAGTGATCTTGAACGGCAAATTGACAGTCCAACAGCAATACCACCACTTACGCAATTAATGTCGGTGTTAAATTTTTGTGCCTCAGGATCCTTTCAAACCACCGTTTGAAATAGTGGCAGGAATATCCCAATCCTCCTTTTCAAGGATCCTGAGGGCAGTGATGGAGGCACTATTTATACACCTCCATCATTTTATTAAAATGCCATTGGGTATGGGTTCCCTTAATGTGGTGAAGGCTAATTTTTACCAAATTGCTGGCTTCCCACACATCATAGGGGTTGTGGATGGCACTCACATACCACTTCAGCCTCCAGCAAGGCTGGAGGCTATATTTAGGAACCGAAAGCACTTTCACTCGATGAATGTAATGTGATGCCTCCCTCCAGATCCTGTCCATGAATGCCAAATTCCCAGGCAGTGCACATAATTCCTTTGTCATCCGGCAATCAGGGATTTGGCACAAATTAAACAACCTACAAGCTGGTGATGCGTGGCTTCTGGGTAAGTTGACACCTTCTGTTGAAACCAATGCAAAGCTTGGTACACAATGGTCCTGATGTTGTTTTTTATATTTTCACAGGAGACAGTGGTTACCCTTGCACGCCCTGGCTGCTCACTCCTTATTTGGGTCCCACACCAGGGCCACAAAGTCAGTATAATTCCGCACTTACAGCCACCAGGCAGGTGGTGGAGCACTGTATCGACCTTTTAAAAGGCCGATTCAGATGCCTCCACTGCTCTGGTGATGACCTCATGTATTTGCCGGCTATGGTTTCTAAAATTGTGGTCCTATGTGGGATATTTCACAACATCGCCATAAGGAGTGGTGTACCAATGCAGCCAGAGGATGCCTTGCCTGAGGACGGCCCCCTCGAGGTTGGTCGGAGGTCAGTATGTGGGGGGGCCATACGCGATGAAGTTGTTGCAAGATTTTTTAGGTAATTATTTCAACAAATTTATTTAATTGACACAATGTAGACATGTAATATTTTAATGTACACTTTTAACTTTTTTTTTTTGTTTTTTTTGTTTTATTCCCTCAAATGACCATAAAAATCCATGCATACTACCTGATCAACACAAATGACTTTATGTGGACAAATTGGATATAACTTCAGGAACAGTGATTTCTTCTCCTCATTTGTGGATTCATGTTGGCATGCAACTTTTCAAACATTTCCTGATTTTGTTTTTTTGTGGGTTTTGGTGATTTTTGGACTTTTGTGTGTGTGTTTTCAATGTTTGAATTTATTGTGTCAATTCACTTGGTGTTTATTATTTGTGTGCATTACATTTTTTTTAACGTTACCCAACCATTTCCATGTAAATTACAACCAAGTGTAACCTGTTTCAAAAAATGCAAAGTTGCTTAATGCCTAATACTGAATTTCTTAATTTGTAAACTTTAGTACCCTGCTTTGTTGCTCTAAACAAACCCCAATGGTATTATGGTGAGTCAGTATGTTGTACATTCTAGGCCTAGGCAGGTAGCTTTAATTTTTACATTACCCCCCCAAAAAATTAATCTCTTTTGGAGGTTAATTCTACAAACCTATTGGTATTGTTATGTGTTTAATGTGCAACCTTACATACTTACTTGAGCTTTCTACAAACAAATGTACATTACTTAAAAACTCAGGGACAAATAGTAGACTTATGTAAGGTTCAACAATCTAAGATTTACAGACTAGGAATGAGACTTAAATAAATCAAAATAAACTTTATTTTTTGGGGGTGGGTTTTTGACCTTGTAAAAATATTAGTGGCGCAGGATCGCCAAAAGGTGGTCCAATGCCACCAGCATGGCAATTACATGGCCCCGTATATCCACTAATCCAGCCGCAATTGCCTCGTTACGCCTCTGGTCCTCTGTGGGTTAAAAAAATGTGAAGATTACTAAAATGACACCTTCATTTAGATTTTAACAACCAAGCAAAAATTCAGACAATACCAAAAAAATACATCAGTTACCAAAACATGTCCAAAACAAAAGGAATGCAAAAAGATAAGATTTAAATCAAATAAGGGCCCAAAACGAAGAACAAAAAACCTAAAAAAATTCCAAAAAAATAAATAAGCCAAACTACGACATTTGTTGGTAGCGTAAACAAGAAAGACCCAAGTGTGAGTGTTTGTACATGTGTCAAATGTGTAAGGGGAAAATATCCTTGACATTTTTCACAATGATATTTTTAAAAAACATTTGAACTACTTTACTATTTTGAAATGCACAGGCAAAAGGACAACATCAACCAAAATAAAACAAACATAACAAAAAACCATAGTTTAAAATGTAAACATACCGGGAACATTGCTGATTGGGCCTGGAGCCCCGAATTCCTCATCTTCAGAGGTGGGCCAGTGGCTCAGGGAAGGAGGAGGGGTAATGTGGGATGAAGTGGAGGGTGAGGAAAAGAGAGGGGGGTTTGAGTGGAGGGGGAAGTTGGAGGGATGTTAATGTGAGGAGAGGGAGGGGACTGATGGGCGGCAAGGTCTGGGGTGGAGGGGGAATTTGGGGAAGAGTGGGCTGAGGATGTTTGGGTGGGAGTGGGGGATAGGAGCCGAGACACACATCTGCGACGTGTGAGTCTCCGCTGTGCCCCTAAATGATGGAGAAAAACATTTGTAATTACAAATTGGCTTTTAGTATTTGGAATTTCAACAATTTTTTTTTAACAAAATCAGGGCTATACTGTAAACATGCACATGCAGGTATGTCCAAAATAACCAAAATCAGGGCTATACTGTAAACATGCACACGGAAGTATGTTCAAAATAAACAAACACGGCTATACTGTAAACATGCACACGCAGGTATGTCCACAAAAAACAAACAGGGCTATACTGTAAACATGCACATGCAGGTATGTCCAAAACAAACAAACAGGGCTATACTGCAAACATGCACACGCAGGTATGTCCAAAACAAATAAACAGGGCAATACTGTAAACATGCACACGTAGGTATGTGCAAAAAAAACAAACAGGGCTATACTGTAAACATGCACACGCAAGTATGTTCAAAATAAACAAAAACGGCTATACTGTAAACATGCACACGCAGGTATGAGAAAAAAAAAGCCCCCCCAAAAACATACACACAAACACTTACTTTCCACTATCTGGAGACGCAAACGGGCCAGCAGTCATGGGGATCTGCGCCTCAGATCCGACCACCTGCATTCCAGCTGGCCGATATTTCGGCGATAGCCGATGGAACGCAGGTGGCGGCGCACCTCCGCGTAGGCCAGCCGCTTGTGGAGGTTGGTGATGGGGTGCGGATAATCAGTTATTCTCCGGTCCATCACCTCAGTGAGGACCAGGAGCGAGAAAAAGCTGCGGCTCTCATGACGGCAATGATTTTTTTTACACAAAACAGTTTTAATAAAGGTCCTAGAAATTTTTTTATTGGCTAATGTACTTTGTAAATGAACAGGAACAATTTTATTGGTTATTGTATGAGTCATGTGACCTACACCCTCACAAATATAATGTGAGTTATGATAGGCTTGATGCAGTAACATGAGTAAGCTAATTTAAATATCCAAATTAAAGTATTAAAATCTTCCTATAAAAATAAAAAGCAAAACAATAGCAGCATTCTAAAAAACTATTAATTTCAAAAAACCATACCCTTGGTCAAACCGTACGTATTCTGCGGATGAAATGACACACAATAACAAGAATAAAGTTTATTGACATTGAAAAAAAAACCATGATTGCAAACATGTGAATAACAATTAAGGTAATTAATATAGTGATTGCCATTAATCGATTCAAGTATGTTTGCAGAATGAAATAGCAGGTAATCGAAAAATGACAGGGCCACTTCCGAAATTGACTTGTGCGAGCGCTCAATGCAACCAAAGAGGAGACGGACGCTCGCTATTTTGAATGCTCGCTAGCTAGAGGAGGGGTTGGGAGAATATGGGGCGGAAGGTTAGCTACGAGCAAACATACGAGCGAGTGCTTAAATTTTAATTCTTTCGCTCGTACGGTGGACGAGCGAACGGCCACTTGCGTCCGGGTCTGAATCAGGCCCAGAGTGACATTTCTGATACTAACCTGGAAACAGGATAGATATATCCTTAGCAGGATTCTAAGCTGCAAGTGACACAAGTTTTTTTCCTAAACCAAGGTGCCAAAAGCTGACTATCTACTTTCACACAGAGGACCTGATTCAGACCTACTCGCAAGTGCTATGCGCTCGCAAGCGGGTCAATGGCCGGGCAGTGCGCAAGCCCCGGAGTGAGTAAAAAATTCTCTCGCTCCAGGGCTCGCTACAAACGGGGCGGCTGTCTTTGTTGATCGACAGCTCACCCCATTTTGTAGGCGGGGTGGGGTTGGCTTTACAAACAGGCGTTACTGAAGGAACGCCTGCCTTTTGTTGGTGGCCCTACTGACATCACCAGTGATGTCAGTAGTGAGCTTCCGGCTCTATTAGAGCTGGAAGCTCACTGGGGCTTGCGGAAGACGAGACCCTACCACAAGGGTCTCGACGCAAGCCCGATGGTCGCGACCATCACCTGGCCGCTCGCAAAAGCTGTGGGTGGTCACCCACAGCTTAACGAGCAGCCAGGAGGCCAGATTTTTTTAAAAAAGCGCTGCCCTGATTCAGAGCGAGCACTCGCTTTTTATGAGCGGCTCTGAATCAGGTCCAGAGACAATTCAATGAGTCTCAGTCAATATTATCCACACAAAGCTATCCAGTTGTGACATTTGCAGCAGGTGCTGGAGAGAAGCTATTACCAGTCCTTATTTATAAGTATGGATGTCTGATATCACAGGTTTATATTCATTGTAATTTTGTATGTGTCATTTATTGTTTTTTTTTAGTTTAATTCTACTTGTCATTTAATGTACATTGTTTAAGATCGAGTTTTTGACCTTTTTCCTTCTCTGCCATATTGCAATCCATATTTATGTAGAAGCGTAGAATCCATTTGTATTGTTTAGTTTAGATATTTTAATTATTTACAACATTTTATATGATTTGTGCACCTTTTACATTATACTTTATTGCTAATTTTTGGATTTAGGGCCTGATTCAGCATCGATCACTAATTTGATAGTGTACCCAGACGTTTGATTGCTGCGTACTGCTCATGCTTATGCATCGCTGTGCGCGAGTAAGCATTGCGATCGCACTGCATTCACCTACATAGATATAAAGCCATCACAGACAAAGGGATGGGATGTCAGCATTTGGGGGAGGTGACGGGAGAGTGGTTGGATTAACGCAGGTGTGCCTGTCCATTTGAACGCTGTTGCATGGGCGTGCATAAATTAGCCACTGCGACGGCAGACGCAGCTTGAGCACTCACTGCGTGCAACGAGGTTAGTAACTTCTGAGTAATGTCAGACCTGTTGTGATTGTGTGATGTTACTCGATGTTCCCGATGTACAGGCAGGATTGCAGAGTATTACAGATATGCGAAAGCGGTAGTGGGCAGTCTCTATAATACCTTTGTGTTTGCAGTCATTACCATTTTTTTGCGGCATACCTGCGTGTGTAATCACAGCTGCGATCACAATAGCGATCCGTAATGAATCAGGCCCTTGATCATCACATCAGGTGTAAATATCGCCCATTCTTCTAGTTATAGGGTCTCCCCAACAGGGGCGTATCTACACATTGGCCTGGATGGCAGTCGCCAGGGGCACCAGCCAGGAGGGGGCACCACCCAGTGGTGTCATCCACAGCCAGGTGGTAGATACGTGTCAGGTCTTCTCTCCACACAAAAATATTTTTATCTCACGGTGCCGGCAGGTGCGCAGGTCAGGAAGCAGGAAGCAGCAGCAGCCTCATCCTTGTTGTGACCGTGCAGCTTCCTGAAGTGCGCGCCTGCCGGGAACAATGAGATAATGTTTTTTTTGTGTGGAGAGAAGACCCGGCGCACGTGACCAGTGCTGAAGATTGGGAAGAGGAGCCGCGGCCCGTGGGAACACTGCAGCAACAAGGTAGGAAGTGGGGATCAGGGGCATGGTAGGGGACCTGCTGGGCTGACTGGGGAGAGGGTACGTAGAAGGGGGACTGGTTTGGGTGTGGACCGAGTGGGGAACATAACAGGCTGGGTTTGGCTGGTGAGTCGGGGCACAGAAGGGAGCCTGCTGGGGAGTGCGGACTTAGAAGGGAGACTGGTTTGGGAGTGGGGAACGTAACAGGTTGTATCTGGTTGGTGAGTGGGGGCACAGAAGGGGGCTGGCTGGGGAGTGCAGACTTACAAGGGGGGCTGCTGGGGAATGGGGGACATAAAAAAATGGGTCTGTCTGGGAAGTGAGAGCACAAAAGGGGACCTGCTGGAGCTGGCTGGGGAGTGGGGGACCAGAAGGGGACCTGCTAGGGCTGGCTGGGGAGTGGGGTCCTAGAAGGGGGGCTGGCAGTTTTTTTCCCTGTGGAAGCCAATGTGTGTTTTTTAATATTAAAAGTAGTAAAAGCTGTGTGAGGGGATGGGGCTGTGAGGAGGGGGGAAGGGCGCCAGTCCCTTATTTTGCCAGGGGCTCTCTGACCCTTAGATACACCCCTGCTCCCCAATGTCTAACTCTCAAGACTGCTCATGGTTGTCTTTAGTTTCTACTCCAAAGGAGAACAGGAGAATGTATACACGGCGGACAGCAGTATTTTTGCAGACAGGATCTGTTAAAATTGTTTTCCCAATTTGCTAGGGAGAATAATTATTTTGGGTACTGCTCGATGCTAAGGGGGAAAAGAGATTGAAACTTAGGGCTTGATTCAGAGATGTACGCTGTCGGCGCAGCTGCGAAATTGTACGCGCCGCCTGTGTTGCAAGCAGATACACCCCCCGAAAACAATTGCGAAGTGCCTGCCTTTGAGTCGCCATCCACCATTGCCACTCACAAATGGTCCCTGTCTGTCAATCGGTTTGTAAATAAATCTTCACCGCGAGTTGGCAGCAGTAATGAAACTGGACGCATGCGCAGTGCGACGCAGACGCTTGTGCAGATTACCGATAATTAGCAAGATTGACGTTTTTGCATTTCACTAACACACGTTTGCATGTTCTTATTACTGCAGTATAAATTGATAACAAATATAGCTAATAAGTTGCTTTCCTTTATATCATTATAGAAAGTCTCTGATTGAAAGTGCAGGCTGAGGATTTAAAAAGAAAATAAATTATTTTTTTATTTTGCTCCAACTTATGGAACGCCCCTATAAATCTGCTGACTCCTATATTGAATCTCACTTAAATGTGTTATCTCACAAGCATATACGTAGAAGATGAATGGAGTGTGCTCAACTTATATTTAGCTACTAACGCCCATACAGCACAGTAGTAGGGCAATTTTGCACCCTGGGTTGGCCCTGCCCTTTGCACATGTGAAACACAATGTTACCAAAGGGGAGGCGATATCAGGAAACTGAGAGCCGACCGCATCCTAAGGACCCCCAGGGTGGTTCTGAGGTGGGTCACAAGCAGTGGCAGCTCCAGGGGAAGGGCTGCAGCATGATCCAAAATTCAGTTGGAGTCCCCCCAACTGTCACCCCAAATGCTGCCAAACATCCCTGACAGTTGGTGTGACTCCCCTATTTGAATTTTGGACCGTGCTGCAGCACCACCTCTGGAACCGCCACTGGTCACAAGCCAAACGCAGGTGCCATCAGGGTGGCGAAGGTTAATGATTGTTAAAACTGTCTTTGCACATCATCCGGACTTCACTGTTCTGTGTCTCTCTTCTTCACAGAA
The DNA here is from genome assembly GCA_031769625.1 of Taudactylus pleione. NCBI lineage: Eukaryota > Metazoa > Chordata > Amphibia > Anura > Myobatrachidae > Taudactylus > Taudactylus pleione. The sequence continues at coordinate 14,032,854 of JAUIMM010000188.1, forward strand.
TAGATCTCAGCACAGCTCTGCACACTGAGAAATAAATAATTTATAGAAGATCTTTAAACACTTCCTCTGGGTGATTTCATTCCCACATATCTAACACTAATAATAATAATAATATATGGATGATATACTGTACAATAAATCATTTTATCTCTTCTTGGGGCCTATGCGCCAGATAGCTTCTGAAACTTTGTGTTCGCTTTAGAGTATCCTCTGAGAGACTTTATGTCAGGGGTATTTAACATGTGGCCCTCAAGCTGCTGTGGAACTATCCATCCCAGCATGCCCTGTCACAGTTTTGCTCCTATGGCATGCTAAAACTGTGTCAGGGCAAGCTGGGAGTATAGTCACACCACAGCAGCTGGAGAGCCACATGTTGAATATCCCTCTTCCATGTTATCCTGACAGTGACCAATGGCCTTGATACATTTTTTTATTTTTTGGGGGATTTTCAACTCTCCCCTGTCATGGTCCATTGTCCTTGTTCTAGTGCTGATAACATTGGCCTCTGTGTGAGTAGTAATACATTAACAGAAAATGGAGCAATTACTATCTACTTACTAATTGTAGCTAAAAAGTAGTACCATGATATTATTGCTGTACAAATGTCCCACCAGTGGTGCGGCTCTCTCAAATGTTGCTAATCTACTATGTTTCAGTATTGTCTCATATTCGGTTTGGTATCCTTCAAGCCTTTGTTAATTATCTGATCTAGCAGATATGGGCTGCACTTGTGACTGCCCTATTTACACCTGCCCCATAGTTCCATCTGACACTGATAATCATTCTGCTCCAGTGCTATCCAGAAACCCTGCCCAGTAATGATTCATATAATTCTGCTATAGTACCTTCCAGAAAACATATTGTAGTACTGCATCACAACATTCTACTCCAGGGCTTTCTGGAAAAGCTACTCCAGTGTTTCTACATTGGACATCCTGAGAACCTGCACCATTGTTCCTACATTGAACATCCTGAATACCAGCACCTGTCCTTGAGTACCTGCATAAAGGCAATCCCATTACTCTGCACCAGTTTATGGACATATATATACAGCTGTGAGGTAGTTGTTTATATCTGTTCTGCCATTATCCATTGCCTGGTACCATTTGTGTTATTACTTTGGGGCAATTCTGGACAATCTTGTATTTATCCACAGTGCATTCTGAGTATCCATTCCTGGAATGTTTTCATTGTTGATTCATTTGAGTCCTGTTTGGTTAGCCTGCTTCATTTCTGCTTAAGTATCAGCTTAATTTACTGCGCTATACTCTGCTAATAAACAGCATTGGTCAATAGTGCTTTTACTTTTCCTTTCAAGCACATACACAGGGGAATTCCTGGTGACATGACAGCCGGCTGACCAAGTGACTAAACCTGTGACAGTTTCGTCATATAGATGTATTATCAGATTAGCCTCAGTTCTTGTGGAAATGCCACAATCATGGATGGCATCATTCCTTCTTGTAAAGTATAGTATCTATCTTTGTGTGTGCACAAAGTGTCTATCTTTATGTGTGCTCAAAGAAGTCCATTCGAAAAAAGATTTGGTTGTACTTACGACTCCTTACACTTAAGCCCCGGGCACACAATTATTTTATCATGCTGACACTGTGGGCCACAAGTGAGATCTCTTCCACCAATATAACCTGTACTTTAACCTGATATCTCATAGTATTAACATCCGTAAAAGAGCTCACATTGGAAATATCAGAGGCTCTTCACACCCGGGAACATATAGAGTTTAGGTGGCAATTGCTCATGATGGGTTCCTGCAGTTTCTGTAGTCTGGGAGCAGGGCTGGCTCTACCATTAGGCAGCTTTAGGAATGTACTATATATTCACCAGCATCCCGACTGCCGGTGTCTCATACCCAACCCCAGCAGCAAGTTATCCAAACCTACACCACAAGTTATGACATTGGGAGAGGAGGGGGAATGTACCAATGCAGTGGAGAATACTTTCAGTGTTGTGCAAAGTGCTGAACCATCCAAAGTAGACACCTACGAAGTGAGTTCAGACTCTGCCAGCTTGAGTCAGGTGATTCTCCTAATTAGACTTTTGGAAAAGCAGCTCCAGAAACTGATGGAGGAGATGAAACAAATCAATTTCGCTAAGTATGTCAGACTTGTAGATCAAGTCCTAAATTCATTTTGCCAGGATCCAAAGGATTTCAACATCTTCAAATTGGAACTCTACATTTTGTTAACTGTGCTTGATCCTGTAGGTTTAAGTTGAAAATCATATCTTTCTTTCCAACTGAAACAGATCTTAAGAGATGCAAACTGCTCATGGTGAGCAAGTTTTCAGCTCAAGTGGCATATGACATGATAACGTCTCCTACTTCAGTTTCTCTGGCAACCGCGACTGCCAGGAAAAAAATTGAGCTTTACCAAGAGACACACTGGTGATGCAGATAAGTCAACACAACATTTTGACATCAGGTCAGGTCTAAAAGAGTTGCCCAAAATTAGTGACACCTCTACCATAACGTAATCTGATATGGTCACCATCCATAGAATGGTGGAGGATTATCTTAATGACTACTAGGAGGAAAAATGGAAATTTGGAGGCCCTTATACAAAATAGCTTTGCTTTACTAAATCTTCCCACCCTCCAGCGTGTAGTGTAAAAAAGTTTTCGGCACAGTCAGGAACCTTGTCAGTGATCAGTGTAGGCGACTACTAACTCAAAATGTGGAAAAGATGATGTTCCTAAAAATTAACTATAAATTTCACAAGAAAGACTTTTACTGTCAATTATATTAAAATACAAGACTTGTCTAATGGTGGATTCCAGCGTGGGTGATGTTAATACTGATGAAGGTGAGGAGGAGGATGACAACATCTTGCCACTGTAGAGAATAGGTCATTAACAGCACTATTAGCTGCCTTAAGGTGATCATTAACAACAATGTTAGCTGCATTAAGCCCATTGGTAGATTGTTTTGTGGGGGCCCAAACAAACCAACCACTTCAGCCACAACAGTGGCAGTGTCTGTCGCTGAAGTGTTTTGTTTATTAAACTGTGCTTGTACTTTTAAATATACAAAATAAGGATGGGTGCACAAATTTTAATAATGGGCTCTGCCCATATTGTGTGTGTTTGAAAGGCAGTATACTGTATATTAGTGTACTTTACTGGGCCATTCATAGTCTTTTGTATCTTGCAATGCCATCCATCACCAGCTCCTCATACAGGCATATAGGCTTCATTTCCAGCAGCTTGTCAGCAGATACAGACTAGTATCATCAAATCATATAATTAATTATTAAATTTGACTAGGCCTTAAATCCTGAGGAAACAATCTCATTGGGATTTTTGGATGCTTGTTTTTTAACAATGCTTTCCATTGTTCTTTGTTAAATCAACACTGATCAAATAATTAATCAATCAATTAGTCAATGAATCATGCAAATAATCGGTCATTCTAGTATTCTACTTAACTATGGAGGGGTGGCAAGGGGGGGTGCTGCAGTATAGGTTTGCCACTTGGTCGCTCCTTCAGGCTGCTGCTGCACTCTTGGTCGATGGTCCTGGAACTTCAGACGGGCGTGAAATAAAACAGGATGACCTCCACTGTGGTCAATGGCTGGTCATCATTGGCAATCTTTGCCTGAGACTGATTTCACCTACAGTATGTGCCAGGAAAAGGGTGTAACCCGGATGAAAACACCAGAGGGGAATGGGGTAGGGATGACGATACCCACAGCAGTCCTTTTGATGGACGGATATTTTAATTAATTAATCAAAATCAATCATTCTGACATTCTTCATTTGGGTAAGGGTGGGCTGCATTTTATTGGGGGGGGGGAGATTGGTGAATTTTGTAATATTTGCAGCGCAATGCAACTATTCATTTTTTTCATAAGCCTTGTCAGAAATCCTTACTTTTAAAGATGGATCCTTTTTTTGTTAAAAAATATGTTACAAATTAGTAATAGATTGGTGCAATAATAACCAATAAAAATGTTTGTCAACATAGACAGTCCCCAATGCCTTTTAATGATAAATAAAAATTTTCAGAATCAAGCAATTAAATTAACTTACAAATCAATCCTTCCTTCCTTTCCCTGCCTTCCACTACATACCTACTCCACCTCCCTTTGGCCTCTGATCTTGTTCTTGATTAAAGAAAACATTCTCAGTTTCAACTTTATGTGGGGTCGTATATTTTATTAAATTGCCATCCTGTCTGCCACTGCAGTAACACTCTGTTTCTGAGATGTGCCATGTTTGAAGTTGAACTGCCATGTGTTTGTGCTGCCCACTGCTGTAGCTTAGCTTAGTCAGCCAGCTAGCTCAGTGCAACCTTTTGGCTTAAACTGGATGAAAACATTATTGTGAGGTGGTCAAAATAATACTGTAGGAACAAAAATTAGATGTTTTATGTTTAAATTTATTTTAAAAAAAAATAAGAAACCAAAACACATGAGGGTATATTACAAAACCATACACAAAACCAAAACATGAAAATTAGTTCTGAACCAAAACCATAATTGCACATCTCTAGTTTATATTACATATCCATGGGTAATGTCTGAAAATGATTTACATAAGCAATAATTAGGAGTATAAAGTATTTCCAATTATATGAAGTGCAATAAAATCACTACTAATATGACATGTATCAACTTTGAGAAATGAATAAATTAGCTAACGGTGAATTAAAACTGAATGACACTAATGTAGTTATTGGTTTTATTCATTTATGACTCATTGACAGATATTATTTCAGCAATAAGTATCCCTCAGTGACCTATATCTAGAATCCCATATGAATTAATTATAGCTGTTATGAATTAAGTATTACTTAATTGCATGTATGTGATGTCACACATTTATTAGTGATATCTATATGACATGAAATCCCAGCAGGCAGATAAAAGGCCACTGTTCCAACATATCATTAGATTACTGGGGCATTGTTGAACAAATGAAAAAATATGCTTTGAATAAATAGCTAAATGGTGTATATAAATGTATATATTGGACTCATCTGTGAGCTTTGTTGTAACATTTAACAAAAATATAGGAATATGTAAGGAGGCACCCTAGTACAGCAGCCTAGGTGATTCTCAGTGGTACCCCACCACCAAAATAACATGAATATAAAAAGAGTAGAAATGACCTTTGGCACTACTATAATTTCAATTGATAAACAATACAATCCGTCTCAAATTTTTCAAATTCAAAGTCACAAAAGTCAATGATCCTTAGGTGTTCTCTTAAACAGATTTCCTTAGTTCTCTCTTCAACAATATCATCTGTATCCAAGTACTGTACTGTAGATGGACTTCAAATAAAACCATGTGTTAGGATCTGTGGCAGTGGGTCATCTTGGTGGTAGCCCCAGCATTGTAGGCAACTTGGACACTGCAACACGAATTCTGTCTTTTCTGTGTTCAGTTCATTGCTGCATTCCTGCCTGTCCGTGTGTGCAGAGCTCTGCTGCATACTATATTGTCATTAGGGAAGGCTCCCTGCAGGGATTGCTCTGATTGGTCGCTGCTTCTGATAAGTTACAGCCAGCCTTACACTTCGTGCCGATGATATTGTCTGACATCCAGAGTATGTTTGTCTTGAGCTCAGAAGCCTGATTTCAAGCCAGTCTTACCTCATTCTGCAGTTCCTCTGTGCTGACATTATTTCTCCTGTGTCTTGTGCCTGTCTGCTTGATCAGAAGTTGTATGTGAGTCATCTGCTGTGGTTTCTTGCTGTTTGTACTTACCGGAGCAGTGATTTTGCAACCGCGACCTACCTTTCCTCCGCCCGCAGCATTTCCATACCACAGTCCAGTCAAGCCGTGTCAGTCTGTTTCCAGCTAATTCAAGCCTGCAGTGTTCTCAACCTCACTGCCTGCAGCCTGAGTTCCTGCCACGCCTGAGTTCATCTGTCTGCCATGTTGTTCCTGTCGGACTTCAAGGCCACTCCATCCTGTTCCTGTCGCACCTCGGCCCTTAAGGCTGCTCCATCCTGTTCCTGTCACACCTCAGCTCTCAAGGCCACATTGTGTTTTTCCAGTCACACCTTGGCCCTCAAGGCCACTCTAGTGTTGTTACAGTCACACCTCGGCCCTTGAGGCTGCTCAGTCTTGTTCCTGTCACACCTTGGCTCTCAAGGCTGCTCTGTGTTGTTCCTGTCACACATCGGCCCTCAAGGCCACATCATGTTGTTCCAGTCGCTCCTCGGACCTCAAGGCCACTCCATTTTGTTCCTATCACACTTCAGCCCTCTAGCCGGCCTCGCACTTTGGCCCTCAAGACTGCTCTGTATTGTTCCTATCGCACCCCAGCCCTCAAGGCCATGCCTTAGCCCCCAAGGCTGTATCATGCTGTTCCAGTCAGCCCTCAAGGTCACTCCATATTGTTCCTGTCACACCTTGGCCCTCAAGGCCACAAAGTGTTGTTCCAGTCACACTTCGGCCCTCAAGACCGCTTTGTCTGGTTTCTGTCACACCTCACTCCTCAAGGCTGCTTCATGTTGTTCCTGTTACATCTCAGCCCTCAAGGCCACTCTGTGTTGTTCTTGTTAAACCTCGGCCCTCAATGCCACTCATGTTGTTCCTGTCACACCTCGGCCCTCAAGGCTGCATCGTGTTGTTCCAGTTGCACCTCGGCCCTCAAGGGTGCTCCATATTGTTCCTGTCACACCTTTGGCCTCAAGGCCACTCAGTGTTCTTCATGTCGCACCTCGGCCTGCAAGGCCGCACCTTGAACTTAGTCTGTTACCTCAGCCAGTGGTCTTGCCACATTATTGTGCATTGCCTGTCTTGTCCTTGTCTATGTCTTGCCTGTCTGGTTCTTGTCTTTATCTTGCGTGTCTAGTCCTTGTCTGTGAATCCTGCAGTTTCACAGTCCAGGTCACTCCTGATCCACAGCTTATGTTTGTTGTCTAGCCGCTCCCTGCCTGGTGACATACCGGCACCATAGGGGAATATTCAATTAGCCACGATAAGCTGTTTTCTGCAAAAAGTTTTTGCTGGTGATGTCATTTCGCCAGGCGAAAACGTATGCCCCAGGTGTTTTTAAGACTGCAGGTGGTTGCGGCAGGTGGATTTTCATGTTTTTAAAAACTTCACATTAGAAATTTTAAACTATGCTTGCACCCATTTTCATGTACTACTAATTTGCTGGGACTAGTTATTTTCTCAAAAAAAATCTGCTAAATGCTATTCTTCACCATTTCTTCAAAGACGTTAGTTAGAAGCTATTCAGAGCATTTAAGAACCCCAAATACCTTCAGCAGGGCTGTTCGGGGGCATCCATAGTGATCCCCAATGTTAGTGCATCTTTTGGGGGGTGTCAGGCTGATTTCCCCAAATCTGACAGCACTTTTCGCCTGTTTGAGTTTCGCCGGGTACCATTTTCGCGTCCTTTGCAATTGAATAGGGAGAAAAGCAGCCGCGCACACGAGAAGTCTTTTCTCCAAAAACAGGCGATGTAGGCGGAAAGTCCAGCAGGTGAAACTTAGCCTACTATTCGCGGCTAATTGAATATGCCCCATAGTCGCAAGACGTATCCAAGTCCATCATCATCTTCCGCTGCTAGTGTAATATGGACCTCATTCAGAGTCGATCGCTTACTGCAAGCGATCGCTCTGAATGAGGGCGGCCACTTACTTTTTAAAGTGCCGCCTTCTGGTCGATCGCTAGGCTGTGGGTTACCACCCACAGCTCTAGCGACTGACCAGGGTGATGGCCATCACCATCGCAACCATCGGGGCTTACGACCAGACCCTAAGGTTGGGTCTGGGCTCTCGTAAGCCCCAGGGAACTTCCTGCTCTGTTTGAGCAGGAAGTTCCCCACTGACATCATCAATGATGTCAGTGGGGCCGCCCCCAAATGGCAAGCATGTCGACTGGAACTCCTCCATTTGGCCGGGCATGCCCCCGGCCCACCCAGCAAACGGGGTGAGCTGTCACTCAACATCGACAGCTCGCCCGTCTGCTACGAGAACCCTACCGATAGAGCGCCCATCGCTAGCCGGGTCTCGCGCATGCGCACGACAGAGCCGGCTCTGTCGTGGCGTATGCTCTGTGGGGACCATCGACCCAGTTGCGAGCGCATTGGGGCTTGCGACCGGGTCTGAATGAGACCCTATGTCCTTACATCTTTTCTAGTAACCATTCACCTGCTGCCTCTCTCCAGCTAGTTCCAGTAGTGGAAGGACTGCTACCCCTCAACTCTGTCTTGTTTTCGGTCAGCAGTCCAGCAGTCTTACACTACAATGCAAGAACTAAAACACCATGAAGGATGAAGAGAAAAGTCTCATATAGTGTAGTATCTTTAAAGTGACTGATAATACAATCTCATTATGAACATCAATCCAAATACAATAGATAGTGGTGGTGGTGTGTGGAACCGTACCAAGTGTGGGGCTCCGAATGAGGAGCAGTGAGGTGAGTTTTAGATTGGGTTCCGGAATCCTTCCCTCCATATCAGGCAGATCACTGGAACGTCCAAAAGGTTTGCTCACAGTACTCAGGAATGTGCAGGTAAGTGTCCAATAAACACAACGCGTTTCTTCCTCAGAGTTGGATATTCTCATCTGCACAGTCACATTGTGATGTGTTTCTCCTGTCCCAGTGTATTTTCTCACAGGTAATAACTGAGTTGAATCACCAGGCTTTTGGGCTCTGCTCACTGTGATATCAACTTCTTTTATGTCTGGTTCCACCTATCGCACATGCTGACTGACACCAGTAAATCACCAGTTTGGCTGGATAAAGAGAGGACCAGCCTGTGAAGCACTGACAGCTGATTTTCCAACTCTCCAGAGGAACTCCGGACTGGTGGCAACTCTACAGCTGCTGCACCCTGACACTTTTAACCTTGTGTCGATAAATTATAGTCAATAACAGCCTGACAGTTCAGAGCTGCACTCTGACATTACAGCGCAGCCCCACACTACCAGCCTAGCAGCAACATGGATGAGCACGAGCAGCATTACAGCACAAGGCAAGAAGCAGGAAGTGATTACTGAAGTTAATTGAAATAGTTGAACACACTCTCTTCTCACTGATGAAGGCGGCGAGTTTAACATGTGTTCTTGATGGCGGAATGCATGTTTTCGCACTACGCATGCTCTGAAACAATGTACACACAAGTACCGGTGATGCAGAGCTGTACACATTTCAGTTGCATTTCCTTTTATGATTGAAAAGGCGTAGCTGGGCTGCAATGGTGCCTTCTCTCATAGACCATGTTCAGTGAAGGCGTGTAGACAGAACTGTGGGCAGATGCACCTTTTGCACCTAGTTAAGGACTTGTGCAAGTTCCTACTGATGGTGATTACCAGTAGTAGGTAAAGCACTTGGATAGAGGACAAGAGCTGCACAGGATGAGTAGAACACTGCATATGGTTTTACATTTATTTCCTATCATCATGTTACTCTTTCAGGTGCTGATGTAACGTTTTGAGCATTTTGCACCAAAAATGCAGGTGTAGAATGTGTCAGGGGTCAAGCACCTACTGACGGATGCATATGCGCCTTTTGGAGTATATATGGAGGGCCCCTAAGACCGGAGCATACTGCTCCACTGTGCAGTCCCCAGCATTTTCTAAGGGCCAGATGAGTAGGGGTGGGCCAGACGACAAGTGGGGTGAGCCCCCCAGTCTTAGATGCCCTGGGCCCCCCAAAGGCTGATTCAGACCCCCTGATTCTGAGCCGCTCGCTGCCGCTGCCCGCACGCTGGGATTGTGGGCATTTTTTTTTGTTCAGCGGCCGCTCGCAAATCTGTGAGAGACCACCCAACAGCTTGTGTGAGCGGCCAGGAGACAATCGCGGCCATCGACCTTGCAACAAGACCCTATGGTAGGGTCTAGGCTGCTGCAAGGCCGAGTGGACTTCCTGCTCTAATAGAGCAGGAAGTCCACTACTGACCTCCCTATAAACGCCAGGCATTCCTAAGGGAATGCCTGCGTTTGTCCAGCCACCCCCACACCCACCCACAAAATGGGGCGAGCTGTCACTCACCATCGACAGCCACCCTGTCTTGTTGTGAGCCCCGTAGCGACTGAACTTCAGTCGTTCGGCACTCGGCGGGGCTCGCGCATGCTGGACCCGGTGCATACACAGTGCCTAAACATCGACCGCTTGCGAGCAGCTCTGAATCAGGGCCTTAATCTGATCCTTATGTGTGATATATGTTATACATATATGTATGTTACATATAATGTATGTGTGTGTGTATGTTTGTATGTGTATATATATATATATATATATACACAGTGTATATATTTGACTATCTATTTCTCTCTAATCTGCAGCACTTTACAGAGAATATTTGGCCATTCACACGAGTCCCTGCCCGAGTGAAGCTTACAGTCTACATTACCTACCACATGTACATGCACACACTAGGGTTCATATTTGTTGAGAGCCAATTAACCTACCAATATATTTTTGGAGTGTTGGAGATAGCCAGAGGACCTGGCAGAAACCCAAGTAAGCATGAGGATAAAATAGAAACTTCACACAGTCGCGGCTGTGGTGGGAATCAAACTCAAGACCTCAGGGCTGTGTGGCAGCCATAGCAGTGGAGTTGAAGAATCACTATGTAAAAAGCCACAGTTTTTTTTTAAAGTATCTGGCTTTTCAATGCAAAGCCAGGTTGCTACCTTTTGACTTTAATAAGATTGCCATCTTAAAACTCACTAGCTTTTTAAAAAAGTGGTTTGATAAATAATGTCCCAAGTCTCATTCTAGTTGCACATTGGTGTACCTAGCAACGCATTTCACCACCAATGTAAAGCAAATCTTCAAACAGACAAAAGTTAGACATAATATAGACCGTACCCTCATTCTCATGAATCATTTAAGCTGTAAATGAGAATAAACTGTGGATAAACTCCTTTAAAGAGCAGAGAGAAAACAATAGAAGAGACTGTTATACCTAAACGTGTTTTTGCTTTTGTGACGTGATAAATGTTGGGGGAGGAGAGAGCATTTGCTTAATATGAATATTGTTTTTGCCAAAACATACTTTTAAAAGTAATCCACTTACTGTTTAACATTATTTTATTGCCGCAATCAGAAAATAAACATTTCTTGTATGACTTGAATGGAATGAAGTGAGGGCTTTGGATCACGAGCCAACGTTCTTGTTTCCTCTGCTTGTTAGTGATCATGCTCCCTGTTTGTGCCCAGGCTCTCGGCTTAGAACATTCCCCCCTTACAATTATGTGCAGTGCCTCATTAATCACAAGTGACAGTATCTTCTGTGTAGCCAATGACAAATCCCGATTGTGTTCTACTGCTCTGTTTCTTTTGACACTTGGCTGATTGGCATACATATAATGCTCTTGGACCTTTACACCGTATTGATCGTAAAACAAATGGAAGAAAAAGAGAGTATATTCATTATGGGCACAGATAAAAAAAAGTGAGGCAAATAGACCCTGTCAGATCAAAGACATTGTCCTGGCGATGACTGATTGGAAAATTGCACAATAATTAAATAAAAGTGAAGGACATGCTGAATGCAATCAAATAAGATCTATTCCTGCAGAGATAAAATGATCCCCAGACACGGAGGCCAGGCCATTAAACCCTATGGAAGCTAATGCTAGTGATGCTTTTTCTATGTAAACAATGGATATGCCAGGATAAGTCAGGGGAATATCTAATAATACATCTGAATTCTGTTTGCTGCTAATGACAATGTAGACCCAGGGGGGTCATCTGTAAATGAGGACAAATGACAGTGTGTAGTTTCTTAGGTCACACTTACTCTAGCACACAGGACCTCATTCAGAGTCGGTCGTTGCGGCCGCACGGTCGTACGCCACCGATGTTCGTTATACTGCGCATGCGTAAAGTTTGCAATGCGCGTGCGCAAACTAGCCGCTACGATCAGAAATTTCTCTCTCCTTGAACACAGCCAGGTCGGTAGTTTGAGTGACAGAATGAGGCGTTTGTGGGTGGTAACAGGGGAAGGTGCTTGAAAACGGGGGAGTGGAGATCCGAACGCAGGCGTGCCTCATTATGCGAACGGCGTTTTATGGGAGTGCATACGGATTATGGGAGTGCATAATTAACAAAGTAGCGTCATGGCACATGTGACCTGGGAGGTTTTTACATTGACATGATCGTAGAGCTTAAGAGAGGGTATGGTCAACCTTAAACTCTACGACCAGTTCCGATGGTTCCCGATGGTCTCGATTAATCCTTATATGCCTGGAGATGACGTGTAATGCGTACGAGAAGGGGGCGTATATTTTTGTCTTCCGACCGCTTCCTCCCCTTGGTCGGCCAACTACTGATCCGAACTTAGGGACGCAACTTGCGAGGGAATCATTTGCATATCCGGCCCATTTTTCCATACGACCGTGCGGCCGCTTCGACCGACTCTGAATGAGGTCCACAGTGTGTGAAGTGATAGAAACCCAACTTGTGTTTTCACTTGTTTAAGGAATTTATGTGACATTGATTACATAGATTTTTATTTTGTCAATGAGTGAAATGCCATTGTCTCCTGGGAGTACTGCCAGGGGAGCCAAGATGGGGGGAGCAGGTACTTTGATACATGGGCTTGTTAGCGGGGCCCAGGCCTGGGTCATCTGCTGCCTGTGCAGTGACAAGGAGGAGTGGACATGAGGGTGGGGACGTGAGCACTCAAGAGTGGCTAGGTCACCTCCTGCAGATCACACAGCCTAGCCCACAGCAGCCAGCACCTAAGTATTGCCCTCTATCACAATTTCACCACACACTTATACATTTGGGCTAATTGAAAAGTAATGAGACTGCCTCTGTTTTTCTGTCCCATAGGTAGTTGTGGCAACTGGCAACGCTATGCTGGTTATTGTGAAGCTCATACATTGATGTGTCTGAACCTGCGGTTGGACAGCCATAGTCCTCTTTGTTTGGTCACAGCGAGTGGAAGATCTTCATACGTTTTGTCATGGTGGATGAGGAAGACGAAAAGAAACTCATGGGGATGGATGTACTAAGCATCGCATCCTCAATGCGGTACATCCCGCTTCTCTTCAGATACATACAGCTGTATGAATATCGCAAAGGAAAGCTCTACCTGGATCCCTCTCATGGGGGAGCATCCCGGAAAGAAGCCCATAGGCTTCTATAGGGTAACGCCACCCCTTTAGTACATCCCGCCCATGAAATATATTACGGCAAGCAAACGGTGGAGAAACAATTAGCCCGTGCTGCAGTATTTCGTTGGTGGAAGCACTTAATAAAGGGTAATATGTGAATGACTGACCAAGTGCGTTCTGGGAGACCATCCACCTTGGTTACAGATGTCAGCATTGCCAAAGCTGCGGAGATGTTGCAAAATGACAGAAGGATAACTTTGCATCAACTTTCGGCTTCACTTGGCATCTCATTCGAACGGGTTTAGCATATTGTGACAATAGAACTGAAAATGGATCGTGTGTGCCAGGTGGGTACCCAGAGATCTCACAGAAGAGCAGATGCAACGACGAGGTGAATCGTGCAAGAACACTGTTCGAATGTCAGAGAGGATACCCGATTTCCTGACATCGATTGTGACGTGTGACAAATTGTGGATTCGTCATTATGATCCAGAATCCAAATAACAGTCTAGAGTATGGAAACACGCAAATTTGTCTCCATACAAAAAATTCTGTATGATTCCTTCGGCGTGTAACGGCATGCTCCTGCTGTTCTTTGATGTGCACGGTATGTTCCTACAGCACTGGGATCCCAGTAGACCAGTGGTCGGGGAACAGGGGTAAATTACACCACATGGGGTAAAAATGAAATTCTTGGGGGTAATGGACGGACAGCTGGGCATGCATGTGAATCATTCTATAATCATATGCATGCCCGGCTCTTAGCTGGATGCCCGCTGAGATATTATTACCAGCGGGCGTAGGCTCCTTCCCTGCAGCGCCACGTTAGCCGGAGGCTAGAGTTCTCTTCTGAACTCCAGCTTCTGGCTCTCTCCATATGCACTATGGGAGAGACGTCATGACTATGGGAGAGACGGTGGCGGTGGATGCAGGGGCAGGGATTAAGGTAAATGTTTTTTTTTGTTTTGTTGTACAAGCGGCACTACAGGGGCACTATATGGGGGCACTACTGCAGGGGCACTATATGGGGCACTACTACAGGGGCATTTTATGGGAGCACTACTACTACGGCATAACAAAGGGGGCACTACTTCAGGGGCATTATATGGGGGCGCTACTACAAGGGCATTATATGGGGGCACTACTACAGGGGCATAACTATGGGGGCACTACTACAGGGGCATTATATGGGGGCACTGCTATATGATTTCCTTCCTTTCAAATCAAGGGGGTAACGTCGGCGTATCTAAATATATTTTGGGGTAAAAGGTAAAATAGTTCCCTGACCCCTGCCGTAGACAGACAATTAATGGTGACTACTATGCCAAAAAAAAAAGATTACTTGCCCAGTGCTCTCCACAGAATGCACATCCCCCTATATACTACAGCAATCTTGCGGACTTGGCACTTGGAGTTTTAAAAATATATGTAAAATGCTTTTATTGAGGGCCCGTTTTCCTGATGATGGGTTGATACTCGAACGTTGGATCAATAAAGGCATTTTACATATATTTTAAGACTCAGAGTGCCGCCAGATTGTGATATATATATATATATTATATATTTTAGAAAGACAACAGACTTTCTATAGGACAGTTTTTCTTTTTTCAAGTAATTTAACTGGCTACAATCTTACAAGTCAAATTATTACTATGAATAAGTAAAACTCATATGTTCAAAACAATTATTTGAATGTTGCAGCTCACAAATGGTCCCTAGTAAACCTGACATGAACAATATTGGTAGAAAATTACAATGTGAAGTTGCGAAAAAAGAAAAACCCTGTTAAGTGTGCGAAGAGGATTTTCATGGATGGAGCTTTCTCACCAGCTCTGTCCCTGCAGTTTATATTTGATACATCCCTGTATTCCAATATCGCATTGCGAATCCTAGCAAATTTAGCATATCACATCCGCATCTGAGATGTGGATTGTGGCAAATAGGGCACTAAGTATTATACAGTACCAGAAAAGTACGTCAGTGCACAGAGGGTTATTCTCCTGGATATGATTGGCTTGTTTGCATATTGTCTGCATAATTACTTAAAGATCTCCTAACTCTTCTCCTGCTTCAGGATGAAAAGGTTAAAAAAATAAATACACATAACCGATATATATACTTCTTGTAATTCTCAGAAACTTTACTGCAAATCCCGGCTATGATAATAAGCCATGTCATTTACAGTATGACTCCTACATGAATGTCAATATACATCTTTGGAGATAAAGACAGTCATTGATGCTGATGGGTCTTACTAAAGTCCATTGTTGTTGTTAGACTGTGATGCAAGAATAACTAATGGGTTATTTCCTGAACAGGTCTGCTTTCCGAGATAGAGAAATGCTCTGTGTCTTGTTTAGTCACAGCCTAAAGACGGTAATAACGCTCAAATAATTTTGTTAGCCTAGAACGGTCAGATAATTTACCACTTACCAGAGATGTCTAATGGAGATAAGTGCCTGGCGGCTATTAATGGGATTTATGTTAACGTACTCTCTCCCTACAACTGCAAACAGTGACAAAATGAAGATGAAAAGGGAATATAATAAATAAGGCTTGAAAAGAAATTCACAAAATGGTGATAAGAACCATATATCACCTCGGCCCACTAATCAAACTGTGTCTAATTTTATTTTTTTTCCCCCGTTGTTAAATAGGAGCAGACAGTGAATCTTTTTGTGCAATAGCTTGTTATTGCTCTTCCCAGGGGCAGAACTATGGGTCAATGGAGGTTCCTGCCGCTGGGCTCCAGCACTGAAGGGGCACCTCATTCATCGCCCACAATATATTCACCCCACTTAGGGCTGTTACTATGTACCCATGGCGTACCGTCACGTCCACCGAATACATGGCACCCCTTCCCGGCACCTGAGAAGCCACCATACACTAGTGGAGAGCTCCATGTCAGACCATCAGCTGCCGCCTCCGTCTATTTATAGCCCTGGTGTTGCTTCTTTTGTCAATGTGACATATCTAGCGCCCCCCTCCACCACAACTCTCTGTCTCACTCCTCCATGGCATGCCAAATATTCTGTGTGCAACCGCGGGTGTATCTGCATGCAAAATGCTACATTACAGTGTCAAGCGGCTGTGACAGGGGGGCACCAAATTATAACTTGCCTGCGGGCGTCTGGGATGAACTTACACCACTGGCTCTTCCTGTCAGGTCTCCGTGACGAGAGCTATGCGTACACCTAGTAATTACTGTACATACTCTTTATCGAGTCATCACACTTCTCCAGCCTGCAAAATTTTGATAGTTTGTTTTGGTAGAGTGGCAGCCATTTTCTCGTAGCATACATCCTCCTTATTCTTCTCCTCAGTGGGTGGAGACCAGTGACGTATGGTGAGGTGAATGGCTAGGATGGCATACATGTATAAAAACACAGTTTTTATATCAAAACTCTGGAGCATACAGGGAGTATGATAGGGAAGGGAGTGATGGAGAGTGATGACAACATCACTGTGCTGTGCCCGCCCGACCCAGTCTCAGGGGATTGCTATACTCTTCAGGGAGTCCGTGACTGCACTGGCTACACTGTGACTGGCAGTGGATTCCTAATGGAAGCGCCACCTGCCAGTCACATACACAACAGGCAGTCCCAGGGGGAGGTATCTCCACCCCCTGGGACTGCCAGTCCGGGCTGCTATTAGCAGAGAGCGGCTTCCAAGAGGAAGCCGCTACTCTGCCTTTCCACAAGCCCTAACCGGCTCCTTGGGGCTGCAGATGATACAGCCATTTGGATGCCGGTGGCATCCATCTGGATGCTCCCCACCGCTAGTGCACATGTGCTGGTCCTGGCATCTGACAGATCGATTGCGCAGGCACCGGGACCAGGCCAGGAGGAACAGGTGACAAGGGTGAGTAATTGCACCCTCCTTACCATTTTCAGCAGTGGCAGGCCTCCTCTTCTAAGAGGGTAGGAGCTGCCGCTGGCGGGAATACACTATTTTTTCACGTTAGTTGACTGGATGAGTACCAGTTGGCTGCGACTGAACCCTGATAAAGCTGAGGTCCCTTATTATAGGTCACAGGAAGAGGTTACAGCATAGCCAACCAACAGGACTTACACTTGGGGACTCAGAGTTACAAAACACTAAACATGTCTGGAATCTTGGTGTTGTCCTGGATAGTAGATTGACACTTAAACATCAGGTATCAGCCACAATCAAATCCTCATTCTTTCATCTGAGGAACATCGCCAGAATCAAGCACTTAATTCCCTCAGAAGATCTGCCTAAAGTCATACATGCATTTATATCATCACGCCTAGACTACTGCAACGCACTCTACCTCTGTCTCCCAGCAAAAGAATTGCACCACTTGCAGATGGTACAAAATGCAGCAGCCAGGCTATTAACCAACCAGCCCCATTCCAGCCACATAACACCCATTCTCTACTCCCTTCACTGGCTGCCTGTCAGATGGCGAATTGTTTTCAAGATTGGCTTAATGACTTTCTACATGACCAGGGCCCAGGGTTCTTGAAGCAGCTTCTGATTCCTTACTGTCCCACTCGATTTCTGTGATACATTGATGAAGGACTATTAACAGTACCTAGAATCTCCCAGAATTCATCTGGGGGTCGAGCTTTCAGCTTTGTGGCTCCGACTCCAAGGAACTCACTTCCCCGCTCAGTTCGAGAGGCCTCCACTCTAGAATCCTTAAAAAATAGACTCAAAACTTTCCTATTAACCCAAGCATTTCACTAATGTCCCTTGTTAAGCTTGTTTTGTAATTTGTGCTGTAAAGGCATATGTAAAGCACTTTGAGTCCTTTAGCAGAAAAGCGCTATATAAATAAAATTATTGTTGTGATTATTATTATTATTATTTTTATTATTAGAGTTTCTTTTCAGTAGCATATACCCAATTTACTCCCAAAATGCCTAGTGACAGAGTGACTTATTGCGTCATTAAGAAAGAAAGAAGAGGAGAAATTGAATGTATATGTAGTCAGGCTCCAGCAGCAGGATTTACCCGGACACCCCGAGTAACCTGAGAGCATTGGATCACAGAAGCCGGCAGTGGACGTCTTTTTGCTTATGACACCTTGTGCGGCATTTGCACATTTTCGCACAGCCGCCGTGTACAAAGACGCAGAAGTTGCGCTACAGCGTCCATCTCTGCATCAGGTCCAGTGGCGCAACAAGGGGGGTGCGGGCCACACCCGGGTGTCACATGCCGAGGGGTGACACCAAGGTGCAGACTCCCCCTCAGGGACAGGAGCCGTGTGCTGCACTGTATAATTAAGTGCAGCACTCGGTTTCTGACAACTGTGAGGTAGCCGGCCGGCACTGAACACAGGGCAATCCGCACCTCCGGGACCCCCCTGCCCCTCAGTAACAACGGGACCATGGGGGTTTGGCCATGATGCCACGCCCCCTTCCCACGAGGCCACACCCATGTCCGCATGGCCACGCCACCTTTCCAGTGCCGAGCGGCACAGCCGTGCGCATATCATCCCTCCCCATACCGGGTGACACCGCAGGGAGGGACGCCACTGATCAGGCCCTATGTTACATGTTATGTCACTTTAAGCTCAGCCAGGCAGTTATATGAGAGACATGTAATATTTATAAACCAATGTTTGATAGTGTTGTCTCAGTAATTTTTAATGCCGCATAATGTGCTTATTCCTCAGGTTATTCCTCAAGGGAGAGCACGAATGCCACAGTGTTCTGTTTAATTAAGAGCACCTCAGAATTTATTATAAGGAAACAGGCTTGTCATGATACATTGTTACATGGAGAATATACAGTATATGCAAGAGCTTGTAACATTAACCAGCAACACCTGGGCACTGTAAATCATATAAACTATGGCAGTGTGCAATGTACAAAATAATAACAGAATCTTTTTTAATATTTGTGTTTATTAT
Source organism: Taudactylus pleione (assembly GCA_031769625.1). Lineage (NCBI taxonomy): Eukaryota > Metazoa > Chordata > Amphibia > Anura > Myobatrachidae > Taudactylus > Taudactylus pleione. Next base: position 14,051,788 of record JAUIMM010000188.1, read on the forward strand.
TTATTATATTTTTTTATTCATTGATTTCCGGAGTTACAATAAAACAGTCATTATAGCAAAATAAAATAAAATAAAATAAGATTACTTCAGAGAATTTTTTATAGCGGCAATTATTAAATGCATTTTACAAGCATTTTTAATGTTAGTAAAATGTATTGTAAATGCTGTGAACCAATGTTTTATAATGCCCCTTACCCATTGCTGGTTTTATTATCATCCAGTAACGTTGTAGCAGTGTTTCATTTACTGCAGGTAAAAGGGAACCAACCTTTCCTATAGAAACAGAACATAGGTGAAGACCTTCACTAATTTGTTCCTCATAATAAAACTCTCACCTACTGTACCCAGAAATCTTTTAGTCATAGAAGAGAGAAACATTTTGAAAGTAGAAATACCTACAGTATTTGTATTAATGAATGTTATATATTTATGTTTTATCATGTAGCATTATTAGTTGTTTTCATTCACTGTCAGCAGCGACTCCTGCCCTCTTACCTGCTGCCACTGCTGCTGCTACTAGCCTGCTTCCTGGCGCCTGCTCAAATAATCTGGCAGGTGCCGTGACCTGCGCATTGGTATGAACGGTGGTGGCACCACGCATGCCATGAAGTCTGTAGGGGTGCCCGAAAGAGTGGAAGCCGCTCTCTTTTGATTGCAGCCTGGACTGGCAGTCCCAGGGGGAGGAGACACTTCCCCCTAGCTACCTGTCTTCAGTGTGACTGGCAGGTGGCACGTCCAATAGGAAGCCACCTCCAGTCACAGTGAATCCAGTGCAGTCACTATCTCACTGAACCGTTTTAGGATTTTACTGGGGGGGGGGGGGCTGCAGCCTCGCAGCCCCTAGGTAAGATCTGCCACTGTTCACTGTGTATTTCCAATTAGCCTATTTTGAAATCTTTATATATATGAGGGTAATGCAGAAAGCAAAGACCGTTTGTACATTCCCACCGTGTAGGGTCATTCACCCTCCCCAATTTAGGGTCCCTAACCTGTTCTCTAAGTGCTCTGTGAGTGACGTGCTGTTATGTCTGTCTTTGGCGATGTTGTGCATTGTTAAAACGAAACCTACGATACAAAACCCCTCTGACTGTGAAGTGAGGAGAGTTATTAGATTTTTGAATTAATTCAGAAAGTGAGATCTGCCGAAATTTATCGGCAGTTAAATAAGGTGTATGGTGATGTGAGAAAGTGGTGTGACAAGTTTAATAATGAACAAACAAATGTGTATGACGGTGATCGACAGGGACGCCTGTCACTTGCCACAGTTTTCAATGGAAGGTTTTCGATCATCCACGCTACAGTCCGGACCTTGCTCCAAGCAATTTACACCTTTCCACTAAGCTCAAAGAGTTCCTTGGCAGAAAATATTTTGGAAATGATGATGAATTGAAGCTTGTAGTCAACGGGTGGGATTTACTGTACTGAAAAATGCGATCAACCCTCCAAAAAGAAAGTTTCCTGAGGTTTGATCGCAAGTTCTGGAAAGCAAAGCATCCTGGAGCCTGTTACCAATAAGCAACACCATCTGTAGATGGCGTTGCCTAATAGAGACCTAAGGGTTTCTTATTCGAGACTTCCCCAAGAGCGATCCAGTAGGCTCCCTACCTGAGTTCCCCGCGGCTTGGGCATGTGCTGGCCTGGAAGTCCCCACACCGCAAACTATAGCTCTTATTGGGAAAGCTGTCCTTTGCTCAAATGATCATGCATTTAGCATTACTAAATGCCAGGATGCATGCGATCAGTGGCCGGATGCATCGCATCCAAAATGCATCCTGCCCGATAACTGGTTCAATGGACTGTAGGCAGCCGAGTACAACAAGGGGATTCTAAAGCTCATGGATAGAATTGATCAATGCTTAAATGATGAGGTGATTATGTGGAGAAATAGACAAAAGTACTCAGGGTTTAAAAAAAAAAATAAAGGGAGTGGCTGAGTGAGGTGGGAGCGCCGTGTGTGTTTGAGGGGAAGAGAGCTGAGTGAGGAAGAAGAGCTATGTGTGTGGGAGAGTCTGTGTGAGGGGAATATCTGATTCAGGGTGGGTGAGTTGTGTGAGGAATTTATATACTGTATCTATTTATATATACATTAATATGGAGCCTGAGGCGGTATTGTGCCTAGGGCCCTGTGGGACTGAGCAGAAGTGAGGAGGGATGAGGCCATGAGCAATAACAAAGAGGGAGGAGGAGGCAGCAGTCCTCTGACATCATCACCCCTGGCTTTTGATGCCACATGCCAATAAGAGGCACTACTTTGGCATAATGTGCAAAAGCAACACTACTATAGCATAACATTAAAAAGGGGCACTACAGTATGGCATAATGTGAATAAGGGACACTACTGTGTGGCATAATGTGAATTGGGGCACTACTGTGTGGCACAATGTGAATAAGGGACACTATTGTGGCATTAGGTGTATAAGAGGCACTACTTTGGCATAATGTGCAAAAGCAACACAAGTATAGCATAACATTAAAAAGGGGCACTATAGTGTGGCATAATGTGAATATGGGACACTACTGTGTGGCATAATGTGAATTGGGGCACTACTGTGTGGCACAATGTGAATAAGGGACACTACTGTGGCATAATGTGTATAAGCGACACTACTGTGTCATAACATGAATAAGGGGCATTACTATGTGGCATAACATGAATTGTGTGCATTACTGTGTAGCATAATGTGATTAAGGGACACTATTGTGTGGTATAACATAAATAATGGGCACTACTGTGGCGTAAAGTAAATAAAAGACAGTATTGTGTAGCATAAAATGAATTGAGGGCACTATTGTGTAGCAATGGAATTTGGGGCTTTATATGTGGCTTAATGTGAATTGGGGACATTTTAATACAGTACATATAATGTAACATTGCTTATATTAATGTTATATTACTGTTGTATATATTTTGTCAGTGGAATTATTTTAGTGAGTTGGAATATATCTAGCCCTCCATGCCCCAGTTTGAAACTGCCCCTAATGTTTATTTGCCCTGTAATTTGCCACTACATGCTGGACACGTCTCCTACCTGGCACACTTAGGGGGGAGTGGGCATTGTGGCACACACATGCTCCAGATGCCATGGCTACACGCTGAACCTTTGAGGATATGTGTATACTTATGGTCCACAAATGGATTTTTGTCAAACTGTAAATGAGGTCCATCAACTGTAAATAGAGGAAACATTTTGACTTTGATAAGCCAATCATTTCTCGGGGAATACAAGTGTATATAAAAATCTTTTAAAGTCTGGAATATTTTTGTCACCTGAGAAACTGGTGTATTCAGCGGTAGGACAGCAGCATAAGGTCAGGAAATAATGGGAATGTTTTTAGATCCACTCTACCTACACTGTACGAGTATAACAGCAGAAGGTTAGACAGTCGTTTCAGTCCATCCTGCCATAAAGCTACGGTCATACTGTATATATGCTAAACATACAATTTTCAGAACTTGTTACAGTAATGTCACATTATGTCGAGGGTACATTGTGAGTATTTTTTTTATTTAACCAAAATCCAGGATTAATATGTAGAAATAAAACTTTATGTTTGAACAAATGAATAAGTGTATGAAGAGCCTGATTCTGAGTCGAGAGTAAAACAAAAAAGGGCAAATAACTGTAACTGTGCACTTGGATATATGTTGCAATGCAAGTGGGGTAAATACATGTATTTTTTTGCATGCAGGGTAAATACCGGCTGCTGTTGCATGTAGCCCACAAATGCTGGAAAGCTATATTCTTAGGGGCATATCCAATTAGCCGTGGGGTTTACCCCGCGGCTAATTTTCGCACCGGTCGGAATTCAATTAGCAGGGATTGCACGCGCGGGTTTCCCTGAGACCCCGCACGTGAGTCCCCACCATTGTGCTTTACCTCGCACCTCATGTAGGTGCGAGGTAAAATCTGCGTGAAGCCGCCCTAATTGGCAATAACACACTGTTTCCGCATTTCTCACGGAAACAGTGTATTCCCACGCGCGAGAGCTGATTTAACAGCGCGGGGAAAAAGCTATTTTATTGAATAGCTTAACCCCACGCCGCGGGACTTTCACGCCTCAATTACTCGCGGGAAAAGTCCCGTGGGTAATTGGATATGCGCCTTACACTGCAATTTAGATTAGTGTTTGGATACGTCCCTCCAAAATCTAATCTCTCTGCACATTTTACATTACATTGAGGTACAGTATACCGTGGAGAAGTCTAAGATGTCTCCAGCGCAGCCCCTAATTAGTGTTAGAATCGCTTCCCCATACAGTACGTTTCACTTCTCAATTTAATTTTGCCATTTGGATACTGCGAAATGAGCTGAAGCTTACCTCTATCTGTAGGGGATAGGTGCAGAGGAGCATCACTGCTCCTGCTCCTTACCTGTCGCTCCGCCCCTTGTGCCCATCGTCCACCCTGCCACATGAGTGGACACTGGCGCACACGGCACTGCTGACACATGAGCAGTGGGGAGAATACATATCGGATTTCCAATATGTCTGTTTCCCAGATTCATGGAGGGGCTGTTTACCTGAGAAGGTCATCGAACACACCGAACAGCAGGAGCCAGCGCAAAATTTTGTTAAAATTTATTTGACATAATTCAAATTGGATCGTTTAATGAGTGTTTAGTTTGGTGTCGGACAAAAGAACGGAGAACAGAACGAACAAACACATTCATACAAAATAATCAATCACTGGTGTTTAACTCTCCTACCAAAGAATGCTCAGGTGGGCCATGTTATTTCCCAGCTGGGACAATTGCTCTATAACCACATATAAGGCGAATGAATCCAGCTAATAACAAAAACCAATAAACTAAACAGTTGTTCTTTCTGCTAAGATAGCAGCCCCGCCACCATATCTAGAAAACTAAATCTAGAACATAAGCCTACACCAACTTCACAATACGCTTAATGAAAGATTCAAGAAACAATGATAACACCTCTGACTTGAAATGTATACCATATGGGCTAAATAAATTAGCGTCTCTAAATCTAATCCAAGGATGCCCCACCACCACTCCAAGATGCAACCACTATGTGGACTCGCAAACTCGCATCATCCAAGACCGCAAGCAGCTATGAAACTTGCACTTTCAGTTTGCTATTATGATCTTGGAGAGGGCACATAGGAAGCCGCATCCGTGGCCCGAGAGGTGGCCCTATGAAGGAAAGAGGCGGACTTGCTGGTGTCTGCTGATGGCTTGTGGCCTCACTGCTGGATCTCAGGGACAGTAGGGACAACAGACCCAATGCAACCTCTGCCAGGCTGCCATCTTTGAAGAGGCAGGCAGAGCTGCACATAACCAGTGCCAGTCAAGGGTCCCTGGCTGCCCACCCAGATAGGTCACTAAAGATAGAATAAATAAAGATAGAATATAGAGAAAAAGAAAAGAAGCTATTTACTAGAGACAAAAACCTAACAAAAGAAAAGTTTTATACAATGGTAAAGATAAAAATTATTAACATTCATCAACATTTCTGTAAATAGCGCTAGCATATTCCGTGCTTTTCCATTTCATAGTGGACAATTGGCTATTATTTGGAACATTAGACTTGCGAAAGTGATTTTGACATAAATATACTGTATAATAAAGAGTGTATCCACTGCAATATAGTTACCATATAATGTTTTTAAATCATATTTCGGGCAAAAAATCCCAGCGCTTACCCATAAATATGCAGATCCATTACATGATGAACATTCTGAGGATAGTTTGTTGCTGCACTAGCCACAGAATTCAATGCTATTAAACTACTTAACTCATGAAACAGGGAGATACTATACAAGTGTCCTCATCATTGTGTCTTCTGCTAGACGTGGCCTCTGCTAGACGTGGCCTGTCAATAACCCCCTCTATTGGCCACAGCAGTCAAAACACTCAAATTTTAAACTTTGCCATAATTAATACTAGAGATGTTCGCCAACCCATGCAATCCAACCTGAGTACGGTTTTAAAAGTCGAGTTCTGAACCGCAGGAAGAGCCGAACTTGGATTCGGTTTGACTCGGAACCCTGAAATTTGGTTGTTGTTAGTTCTCTGAGAATCGAACCCGCACATCTTTAATCATGACACAACTGGCTCATTAGCCACATATATGTTGAAACACGTGATTAGAATTTTTTTTTTAATTATTATTATTATTATTATTATTATTATTATTATTATTATTATTATTATTATGCATCTATAAGACTCCATAAGGTTTCCGACATACTGTACAACCATTCAAGAATATACTCTATTTACTAATTGTTGTTGATTCAAGTGTTTCCTTTCTTGTACCTGGTATTTGTGCTGTCATTTATATTATACCGCTGATGTCTGCAGTTCTATTTACATAATTTTCAGGCATGTATTCTCTGTGCGACAGACCTTGTAATCTGTCTTTGGCACAAATATTACCAATCCTTTTGTCTATGGTAACAAGTAGGGGTGAGCGGGTTCGGATTTCTGAAATCCGAACCCCCCCGAGCCCCCCCGATCCGAGTCCGATCCGAATCAGGCTCGACTTTTCCCGCCTGACTCGGATCTGAAATCGAGGCAAAACGTCATCATCCTGCCTTCCGAGTCTCGCGGGTTTTGGATCCTATATAAGGTACCCGCGTCGGCGCCATTTTCTCACTCGGCTGTGGACAGTGAAGAGGGAGGGTGGGAGTTAGGGCTGTGTAGTGTAGTGTAGTGTAGTGCTGCTGTAGTCCACTACTTCAAAGTCCATAGGGGCTGGCTGTGTTGTGCTGTGCTGCTGTTGTTAATAGGGGCTGTGTCCACTACTTCAAAGTCCATAGGGGCTGGCTGGACTGTGTTGTGCAGTCAGTTCTCCATAGGGGCTGTGTCCACTCCAAAGTCCTGTGCAGTGTCCCAGTCCTAAAGGGGAGCTGTAGTGTTGTCCAGGGGGTGCTCTGTCCATCAGGGGTGTTCCCCCCAAGTGCTAAAAAAAAAATATTTTTTCTGTGTTTGTGAATTGTGTGCGCAGTAGCCGCACGTGCATCAACAAAGTAGTGCCAAGTGTGCGCCTGTGTCATAAGTAAAGGGCCGGCTGGCTTGACCGTTAAAGGGTGCTGTAACCCCCGAAAGTACACTCCAGTCCAAACCAAAAAAAAAATTATTTTCTGTGTTTGTGAGTTGTGTGCGCAGTAGCCGCACGTGCATCAACAAAGTAGTGCCAAGCGTGCGCCTGTGTCATAAGTAAAGGGCCGGCTGGCTTGACCGTTAAGGGTGCTGTAACCCCCGAAAGTACACTCCAGTCCAAACCAAAAAAAAAATTATTTTCTGTGTTTGTGAATTGTGTGCGCTGTAGCCGCACGTGCATCAACAAAGTAGTGCCAAGCGTGCGCCTGTGTCATAAGTAAAGGGCCGGCTGGCTTGACCGTTAAAGGGTGCTGTAAACCCTGAAAGTACACTCCAGTCCAAACCAAAAAAAAAATTATTTTCTGTGTTTGTGAATTGTGTGCGCAGTAGCCGCACGTGCATCAACAAAGTAGTGCCAAGCGTGCGCCTGTGTCATAAGTAAAGGGCCGGCTGGCTTGACCGTTAAGGGTGCTGTAACCCCCGAAAGTACACTCCAGTCCAAACCAAAAAAAAAAATATTTTCTGTGTTTGTGAATTGTGTGCGCAGTAGCCGCACGTGCATCAACAAAGTAGTGCCAAGCGTGCGCCTGTGTCATAAGTAAAGGGCCGGCTGGCTTGACCGTTAAGGGTGCTGTAACCTCCGAAAGTACACTCCAGTCCAAACCAAAAAATAAATTATTTTTTGTGTTTGTGAATTGTGTGCGCAGTAGCCGCACGTGCATCAACAAAGTAGTGCCAAGCGTGCGCCTGTGTCATAAGTAAAGGGCCGGCTGGCTTGACCGTTAAGGGTGCTGTAACCCCCGAAAGTACACTCCAGTTCAAACCAAAAAAAAAATTATTTTCTGTGTTTGTGAATTGTGTGCGTAGTAGCCGCACGTGCATCAACAAAGTAGTGCCAAGCGTGCGCCTGTGTCATAAGTAAAGGGCCGGCTGGCTTGACCGTTAAAGGGTGCTGTAACCCCCGAAAGTATACTCCAGTCCAAACCAAAAAAAAATTATTTTCTGTGTTTGTGAATTGTGTGCGCAGTAGCCGCACGTGCATCAACAAAGTAGTGCCAAACGTGCGCCTGTGTCATAAGTAAAGGGACGGCTGGCTTGACCGTTAAAGGGTGCTGTAATCCCCGAAAGTACACTCCAGTCCAAACCAAAAAAAAATTATTTTCTGTGTTTGTGAATTGTGTGCGCAGTAGCCGCACGTGCATCAACAAAGTAGTGCCAAGCGTGCGCCTGTGTCATAAGTAAAGGGCCGGCTGGCTTGACCGTTAAAGGGTGCTGTAACCCCCGAAAGTACACTCCAGTCCAAACCAAAAAAAAATTATTTTCTGTGTTTGTGAATTGTGTGCGCAGTAGCAGCACGTGCATCAACAAAGTAGTGCCAAGCGTGCGCCTGTGTCATAAGTAAAGGGCCGGCTGGCTTGACCGTTAAAGGGTGCTGTAACCCCCAAAGTACACTCCAGTCCAAACCAAAAAAAAAATTATTTTCTGTGTTTGTGAATTGTGTGCGCAGTAGCCGCACTTGCATCAACAAAGTAGTGCCAAGCGTGCGCCTGTGTCATAAGTAAAGGGCCGGCTGGCTTGACCGTTAAGGGTGCTGTAACCCCCGAAAGTACACTCCAGTCCAAACCAAAAAAAAAATAATTTTCTGTGTTTGTGAATTGTGTGCGCAGTAGCCGCACGTGCATCAACAAAGTAGTGCCAAGCGTGCGCCTGTGTCATAAGTAAAGGGCCGGCTGGCTTGACCGTTAAGGGTGCTGTAACCTCCGAAAGTACACTCCAGTCCAAACCAAAAAAAAAATGATTTTCTGTGTTTGTGAATTGTGTGCGCAGTAGCTGCACGTGCATCAACAAAGTAGCGCCAAGCGTGCGCCTGTGTCATAAGTAAAGGGCCGGCTGGCTTGACCGTTAAGGGTGCTGTAACCTCCGAAAGTACACTCCAGTCCAAACCAAAAAAAAAATTATTTTCTGTGTTTGTGAATTGTGTGCGCAGTAGCCGCACGAGCATCAACAAAGTAGTGCCAAGCGTGCGCCTGTGTCATAAGTAAAGGGCCGGCTGGCTTGACCGTTAAGGGTGCTGTAACCCCCGAAAGTACACTCCAGTTCAAACCAAAAAAAAAATTATTTTCTGTGTTTGTGAATTGTGTGCGCAGTAGCGGCACGTGCATCAACAAAGTAGTGCCAAGCGTGCGCCTGTGTCATAAGTAAAGGGCCGGCTGGCTTGACAGTTAAAGGGTGCTGTAACCCCCAAAGTAAACTCCAGTCCAAACCAAAAAAAAAATTATTTTCTGTGTTTGTGAATTGTGTGCGCAGTAGCCGCACGTGCATCAACAAAGTAGTGCCAAGCGTGCGCCTGTGTCATAAGTAAAGGGCCGGCTGGCTTGACCATTAAAGGGTGCTGTAACCCCCGAAAGTACACTCCAGTCCAAACCAAAAAAAAATTATTTTCTGTGTTTGTGAATTGTGTGCGCAGTAGCCGCACGTGCATCAACAAAGTAGTGCCAAGCGTGCGCCTGTGTCATAAGTAAAGGGCCGGCTGGCTTGACCGTTAAGGGTGCTGTAACCTCCGAAAGTACACTCCAGTCCAAACCAAAAAAAAAATTATTTTCTGTGTTTGTGAATTGTGTGCGCAGTAGCCGCACGAGCATCAACAAAGTAGTGCCAAGCGTGCGCCTGTGTCATAAGTAAAGGGCCGGCTGGCTTGACCGTTAAGGGTGCTGTAACCCCCGAAAGTACACTCCAGTTCAAACCAAAAAAAAAATTATTTTCTGTGTTTGTGAATTGTGTGCGCAGTAGCCGCACGTGCATCAACAAAGTAGTGCCAAGCGTGCACCTGTGTCATAAGTAAAGGGCCGGCTGGCTTGACAGTTAAAGGGTGCTGTAACCCCCAAAGTACACTCCAGTCCAAACCAAAAAAAAAATTATTTTCTGTGTTTGTGAATTGTGTGCGCAGTAGCCGCACGTGCATCAACAAAGTAGTGCCAAGCGTGCGCCTGTGTCATAAGTAAAGGGCCGGCTGGCTTGACCATTAAAGGGTGCTGTAACCCCCGAAAGTACACTCCAGTCCAAACCAAAAAAAAATTATTTTCTGTGTTTGTGAATTGTGTGCGCAGTAGCCGCACGTGCATCAACAAAGTAGTGCCAAGCGTGCGCCTGTGTCATAAGTAAAGGGCCGGCTGGCCTGACCGTTAAAGGGTGCTGTAACCCCCGAAAGTACACTCCAGTCCAAACCAAAAAAAATTTATTTTCTGTGTTTGTGAATTGTGTGCGCAGTAGCCGCACGTGCATCAACAAAGTAGTGCCAAGCGTGCGCCTGTGTCATAAGTAAAGGGCCGGCTGGCTTGACCGTTAAAGGGTGCTGTAACCCCCAAAGTACACTCCAGTCCAAGCCAAAAAAAAAATTATTTTCTGTGTTTGTGAATTGTGTGCGCAGTAGCCGCACGTGCATCAACAAAGTAGTGCCAAGCGTGCGCCTGTGTCATAAGTAAAGGGCCGGCTGGCTTGACCGTTAAAGGGTGCTGTAACCCCCGAAAGTACACTCCAATCCAAACCAAAAAAAAATTATTTTCTGTGTTTGTGAATTGTGTGCGCAGTAGCCGCACGTGCATCAACAAAGTAGTACCAAGCGTGCGCCTGTGTCATAAGTAAAGGGCCGGCTGGCTTGACCGTTAAGGGTGCTGTAACCTCCGAAAGTACACTCCAGTCCAAACCAAAAAAAAAATTATTTTCTGTGTTTGTGAATTGTGTGCGCAGTAGCCGCACGTGCATCAACAAAGTAGCGCCAAGCGTGCGCCTGTGTCATAAGTAAAGGGCCGGCTGGCTTGACCGTTAAGGGTGCTGTAACCCCCGAAAGTACACTCCAGTCCAAACCAAAAAAAAATTATTTTCTGTGTTTGTGAATTGTGTGCGCAGTAGCAGCACGTGCATCAACAAAGTAGTGCCAAGCGTGCGCCTGTGTCATAAGTAAAGGGCCGGCTGGCTTGACCGTTAACGGGTGCTGTAACCCCCAAAGTACGCTCCAGTCCAAACCAAAAAAAAATTATTTTCTGTGTTTGTGAATTGTGTGCGCAGTAGCCGCACGTGCATCAACAAAGTAGTGCCAAGCGTGCGCCTGTGTCATAAGTAAAGGGCCGGCTGGCTTGACCGTTAAAGGGTGCTGTAACCCCCGAAAGAACACTCCAGTCCAAACAAAAAAAAAATTATTTTCTGTGTTTGTGAATTGTGTGCGCAGTAGCCGCACGTGCATCAACAAAGTAGTGCCAAGCGTGCGCCTGTGTCATAAATAAAGGGCTGGCTGGCTTGACCGTTAAGGGTGCTGTAACTTCCGAAAGTACACTCCAGTCCAAACCAAAAAAAAAATTATTTTCTGTGTTTGTGAATTGTGTGCGCAGTAGCCGCACGTGCATCAACAAAGTAGTGCCAAGCGTGCGCCTGTGTCATAAGTAAAGGGCCGGCTGGCTTGACCGTTAAAGGGTGCTGTAACCCCCGAAAGTACACTCCAGTCCAAACCAAAAAAAAAAATATTTTCTGTGTTTGTGAATTGTGTGCGCAGTAGCCGCACGTGCATCAACAAAGTAGTGCCAAGCGTGCGCCTGTGTCATAAGTAAAGGGCCGGCTGGCTTGACCGTTAAGGGTGCTGTAACCTCCGAAAGTACACTCCAGTCCAAACCAAAAAAAAAATTATTTTTTGTGTTTGTGAATTGTGTGCGCAGTAGCCGCACGTGCATCAACAAAGTAGTGCCAAGCGTGCGCCTGTGTCATAAGTAAAGGGCCGGCTGGCTTGACCGTTAAGGGTGCTGTAACCCCCGAAAGTACACTCCAGTTCAAACCAAAAAAAAAATTATTTTCTGTGTTTGTGAATTGTGTGCGTAGTAGCCGCACGTGCATCAACAAAGTAGTGCCAAGCGTGCGCCTGTGTCATAAGTAAAGGGCCGGCTGGCTTGACCGTTAAAGGGTGCTGTAACCCCCGAAAGTATACTCCAGTCCAAACCAAAAAAAAATTATTTTCTGTGTTTGTGAATTGTGTGCGCAGTAGCCGCACGTGCATCAACAAAGTAGTGCCAAACGTGCGCCTGTGTCATAAGTAAAGGGACGGCTGGCTTGACCGTTAAAGGGTGCTGTAATCCCCGAAAGTACACTCCAGTCCAAACCAAAAAAAAATTATTTTCTGTGTTTGTGAATTGTGTGCGCAGTAGCCGCACGTGCATCAACAAAGTAGTGCCAAGCGTGCGCCTGTGTCATAAGTAAAGGGCCGGCTGGCTTGACCGTTAAAGGGTGCTGTAACCCCCGAAAGTACACTCCAGTCCAAACCAAAAAAAAATTATTTTCTGTGTTTGTGAATTGTGTGCGCAGTAGCCGCACGTGCATCAACAAAGTAGTGCCAAGCGTGCGCCTGTGTCATAAGTAAAGGGCCGGCTGGCTTGACCGTTAAGGGTGCTGTAACCTCCGAAAGTACACTCCAGTCCAAACCAAAAAAAAAATGATTTTCTGTGTTTGTGAATTGTGTGCGCAGTAGCTGCACGTGCATCAACAAAGTAGCGCCAAGCGTGCGCCTGTGTCATAAGTAAAGGGCCGGCTGGCTTGACCGTTAAGGGTGCTGTAACCTCCGAAAGTACACTCCAGTCCAAACCAAAAAAAAAATTATTTTCTGTGTTTGTGAATTGTGTGCGCAGTAGCCGCACGAGCATCAACAAAGTAGTGCCAAGCGTGCGCCTGTGTCATAAGTAAAGGGCCGGCTGGCTTGACCGTTAAGGGTGCTGTAACCCCCGAAAGTACACTCCAGTTCAAACCAAAAAAAAAATTATTTTCTGTGTTTGTGAATTGTGTGCGCAGTAGCCGCACGTGCATCAACAAAGTAGTGCCAAGCGTGCGCCTGTGTCATAAGTAAAGGGCCGGCTGGCTTGACAGTTAAAGGGTGCTGTAACCCCCAAAGTAAACTCCAGTCCAAACCAAAAAAAAAATTATTTTCTGTGTTTGTGAATTGTGTGCGCAGTAGCCGCACGTGCATCAACAAAGTAGTGCCAAGCGTGCGCCTGTGTCATAAGTAAAGGGCCGGCTGGCTTGACCATTAAAGGGTGCTGTAACCCCCGAAAGTACACTCCAGTCCAAACCAAAAAAAAATTATTTTCTGTGTTTGTGAATTGTGTGCGCAGTAGCCGCACGTGCATCAACAAAGTAGTGCCAAGCGTGCGCCTGTGTCATAAGTAAAGGGCCGGCTGGCTTGACCGTTAAGGGTGCTGTAACCTCCGAAAGTACACTCCAGTCCAAACCAAAAAAAAAATTATTTTCTGTGTTTGTGAATTGTGTGCGCAGTAGCCGCACGAGCATCAACAAAGTAGTGCCAAGCGTGCGCCTGTGTCATAAGTAAAGGGCCGGCTGGCTTGACCGTTAAGGGTGCTGTAACCCCCGAAAGTACACTCCAGTTCAAACCAAAAAAAAAATTATTTTCTGTGTTTGTGAATTGTGTGCGCAGTAGCCGCACGTGCATCAACAAAGTAGTGCCAAGCGTGCACCTGTGTCATAAGTAAAGGGCCGGCTGGCTTGACAGTTAAAGGGTGCTGTAACCCCCAAAGTACACTCCAGTCCAAACCAAAAAAAAAATTATTTTCTGTGTTTGTGAATTGTGTGCGCAGTAGCCGCACGTGCATCAACAAAGTAGTGCCAAGCGTGCGCCTGTGTCATAAGTAAAGGGCCGGCTGGCTTGACCATTAAAGGGTGCTGTAACCCCCGAAAGTACACTCCAGTCCAAACCAAAAAAAAATTATTTTCTGTGTTTGTGAATTGTGTGCGCAGTAGCCGCACGTGCATCAACAAAGTAGTGCCAAGCGTGCGCCTGTGTCATAAGTAAAGGGCCGGCTGGCCTGACCGTTAAAGGGTGCTGTAACCCCCGAAAGTACACTCCAGTCCAAACCAAAAAAAATTTATTTTCTGTGTTTGTGAATTGTGTGCGCAGTAGCCGCACGTGCATCAACAAAGTAGTGCCAAGCGTGCGCCTGTGTCATAAGTAAAGGGCCGGCTGGCTTGACCGTTAAAGGGTGCTGTAACCCCCAAAGTACACTCCAGTCCAAGCCAAAAAAAAAATTATTTTCTGTGTTTGTGAATTGTGTGCGCAGTAGCCGCACGTGCATCAACAAAGTAGTGCCAAGCGTGCGCCTGTGTCATAAGTAAAGGGCCGGCTGGCTTGACCGTTAAAGGGTGCTGTAACCCCCGAAAGTACACTCCAATCCAAACCAAAAAAAAATTATTTTCTGTGTTTGTGAATTGTGTGCGCAGTAGCCGCACGTGCATCAACAAAGTAGTACCAAGCGTGCGCCTGTGTCATAAGTAAAGGGCCGGCTGGCTTGACCGTTAAGGGTGCTGTAACCTCCGAAAGTACACTCCAGTCCAAACCAAAAAAAAAATTATTTTCTGTGTTTGTGAATTGTGTGCGCAGTAGCCGCACGTGCATCAACAAAGTAGCGCCAAGCGTGCGCCTGTGTCATAAGTAAAGGGCCGGCTGGCTTGACCGTTAAGGGTGCTGTAACCCCCGAAAGTACACTCCAGTCCAAACCAAAAAAAAATTATTTTCTGTGTTTGTGAATTGTGTGCGCAGTAGCAGCACGTGCATCAACAAAGTAGTGCCAAGCGTGCGCCTGTGTCATAAGTAAAGGGCCGGCTGGCTTGACCGTTAACGGGTGCTGTAACCCCCAAAGTACGCTCCAGTCCAAACCAAAAAAAAATTATTTTCTGTGTTTGTGAATTGTGTGCGCAGTAGCCGCACGTGCATCAACAAAGTAGTGCCAAGCGTGCGCCTGTGTCATAAGTAAAGGGCCGGCTGGCTTGACCGTTAAAGGGTGCTGTAACCCCCGAAAGAACACTCCAGTCCAAACAAAAAAAAAATTATTTTCTGTGTTTGTGAATTGTGTGCGCAGTAGCCGCACGTGCATCAACAAAGTAGTGCCAAGCGTGCGCCTGTGTCATAAATAAAGGGCTGGCTGGCTTGACCGTTAAGGGTGCTGTAACTTCCGAAAGTACACTCCAGTCCAAACCAAAAAAAAAATTATTTTCTGTGTTTGTGAATTGTGTGCGCAGTAGCCGCACGTGCATCAACAAAGTAGTGCCAAGCGTGCGCCTGTGTCATAAGTAAAGGGCCGGCTGGCTTGACCGTTAAAGGGTGCTGTAACCCCCGAAAGTACACTCCAGTCCAAACCAAAAAAAAAAATATTTTCTGTGTTTGTGAATTGTGTGCGCAGTAGCCGCACGTGCATCAACAAAGTAGTGCCAAGCGTGCGCCTGTGTCATAAGTAAAGGGCCGGCTGGCTTGACCGTTAAGGGTGCTGTAACCTCCGAAAGTACACTCCAGTCCAAACCAAAAAAAAAATTATTTTTTGTGTTTGTGAATTGTGTGCGCAGTAGCCGCACGTGCATCAACAAAGTAGTGCCAAGCGTGCGCCTGTGTCATAAGTAAAGGGCCGGCTGGCTTGACCGTTAAGGGTGCTGTAACCCCCGAAAGTACACTCCAGTTCAAACCAAAAAAAAAATTATTTTCTGTGTTTGTGAATTGTGTGCGTAGTAGCCGCACGTGCATCAACAAAGTAGTGCCAAGCGTGCGCCTGTGTCATAAGTAAAGGGCCGGCTGGCTTGACCGTTAAAGGGTGCTGTAACCCCCGAAAGTATACTCCAGTCCAAACCAAAAAAAAATTATTTTCTGTGTTTGTGAATTGTGTGCGCAGTAGCCGCACGTGCATCAACAAAGTAGTGCCAAACGTGCGCCTGTGTCATAAGTAAAGGGACGGCTGGCTTGACCGTTAAAGGGTGCTGTAATCCCCGAAAGTACACTCCAGTCCAAACCAAAAAAAAATTATTTTCTGTGTTTGTGAATTGTGTGCGCAGTAGCCGCACGTGCATCAACAAAGTAGTGCCAAGCGTGCGCCTGTGTCATAAGTAAAGGGCCGGCTGGCTTGACCGTTAAAGGGTGCTGTAACCCCCGAAAGTACACTCCAGTCCAAACCAAAAAAAAATTATTTTCTGTGTTTGTGAATTGTGTGCGCAGTAGCAGCACGTGCATCAACAAAGTAGTGCCAAGCGTGCGCCTGTGTCATAAGTAAAGGGCCGGCTGGCTTGACCGTTAAAGGGTGCTGTAACCCCCAAAGTACACTCCAGTCCAAACCAAAAAAAAAATTATTTTCTGTGTTTGTGAATTGTGTGCGCAGTAGCCGCACTTGCATCAACAAAGTAGTGCCAAGCGTGCGCCTGTGTCATAAGTAAAGGGCCGGCTGGCTTGACCGTTAAGGGTGCTGTAACCCCCGAAAGTACACTCCAGTCCAAACCAAAAAAAAAATAATTTTCTGTGTTTGTGAATTGTGTGCGCAGTAGCCGCACGTGCATCAACAAAGTAGTGCCAAGCGTGCGCCTGTGTCATAAGTAAAGGGCCGGCTGGCTTGACCGTTAAGGGTGCTGTAACCTCCGAAAGTACACTCCAGTCCAAACCAAAAAAAAATTTATTTTCTGTGTTTGTGAATTGTGTGCGCAGTAGCTGCACGTGCATCAACAAAGTAGCGCCAAGCGTGCGCCTGTGTCATAAGTAAAGGGCCGGCTGGCTTGACCGTTAAGGGTGCTGTAACCTCCGAAAGTACACTCCAGTCCAAACCAAAAAAAAAATTATTTTCTGTGTTTGTGAATTGTGTGCGCAGTAGCCGCACGAGCATCAACAAAGTAGTGCCAAGCGTGCGCCTGTGTCATAAGTAAAGGGCCGGCTGGCTTGACCGTTAAGGGTGCTGTAACCCCCGAAAGTACACTCCAGTTCAAACCAAAAAAAAAATTATTTTCTGTGTTTGTGAATTGTGTGCGCAGTAGCCGCACGTGCATCAACAAAGTAGTGCCAAGCGTGCGCCTGTGTCATAAGTAAAGGGCCGGCTGGCTTGACAGTTAAAGGGTGCTGTAACCCCCAAAGTACACTCCAGTCCAAACCAAAAAAAAAATTATTTTCTGTGTTTGTGAATTGTGTGCGCAGTAGCCGCACGTGCATCAACAAAGTAGTGCCAAGCGTGCGCCTGTGTCATAAGTAAAGGGCCGGCTGGCTTGACCATTAAAGGGTGCTGTAACCCCCGAAAGTACACTCCAGTCCAAACCAAAAAAAAATTATTTTCTGTGTTTGTGAATTGTGTGCGCAGTAGCCGCACGTGCATCAACAAAGTAGTGCCAAGCGTGCGCCTGTGTCATAAGTAAAGGGCCGGCTGGCTTGACCGTTAAGGGTGCTGTAACCTCCGAAAGTACACTCCAGTCCAAACCCAAAAAAAAATTATTTTCTGTGTTTGTGAATTGTGTGCGCAGTAGCCGCACGAGCATCAACAAAGTAGTGCCAAGCGTGCACCTGTGTCATAAGTAAAGGGCCGGCTGGCTTGACCGTTAAGGGTGCTGTAACCCCCGAAAGTACACTCCAGTTCAAACCAAAAAAAAAATTATTTTCTGTGTTTGTGAATTGTGTGCGCAGTAGCCGCACGTGCATCAACAAAGTAGTGCCAAGCGTGCGCCTGTGTCATAAGTAAAGGGCCGGCTGGCTTGACAGTTAAAGGGTGCTGTAACCCCCAAAGTACACTCCAGTCCAAACCAAAAAAAAATTATTTTCTGTGTTTGTGAATTGTGTGCGCAGTAGCCGCACGTGCATTAACAAAGTAGTGCCAAGCGTGCGCCTGTGTCATAAGTAAAGGGCCGGCTGGCTTGACCATTAAAGGGTGCTGTAACCCCCGAAAGTACACTCCAGTCCAAACCAAAAAAAAATTATTTTCTGTGTTTGTGAATTGTGTGCGCAGTAGCCGCACGTGCATCAACAAAGTAGTGCCAAGCGTGCGCCTGTGTCATAAGTAAAGGGCCGGCTGGCCTGACCGTTAAAGGGTGCTGTAACCCCCGAAAGTACACTCCAGTCCAAACCAAAAAAAATTTATTTTCTGTGTTTGTGAATTGTGTGCGCAGTAGCCGCACGTGCATCAACAAAGTAGTGCCAAGCGTGCGCCTGTGTCATAAGTAAAGGGCCGGCTGGCTTGACCGTTAAAGGGTGCTGTAACCCCCAAAGTACACTCCAGTCCAAGCCAAAAAAAAAATTATTTTCTGTGTTTGTGAATTGTGTGCGCAGTAGCCGCACTTGCATCAACAAAGTAGTGCCAAGCGTGCGCCTGTGTCATAAGTAAAGGGCCGGCTGGCTTGACCGTTAAAGGGTGCTGTAACCCCCGAAAGTACACTCCAATCCAAACCAAAAAAAAATTATTTTCTGTGTTTGTGAATTGTGTGCGCAGTAGCCGCACGTGCATCAACAAAGTAGTACCAAGCGTGCGCCTGTGTCATAAGTAAAGGGCCGGCTGGCTTGACCGTTAAGGGTGCTGTAACCTCCGAAAGTACACTCCAGTCCAAACCAAAAAAAAAATTATTTTCTGTGTTTGTGAATTGTGTGCGCAGTAGCCGCACGTGCATCAACAAAGTAGCGCCAAGCGTGCGCCTGTGTCATAAGTAAAGGGCCGGCTGGCTTGACCATTAAGGGTGCTGTAACCCCCGAAAGTACACTCCAGTCCAAACCAAAAAAAAATTATTTTCTGTGTTTGTGAATTGTGTGCGCAGTAGCAGCACGTGCATCAACAAAGTAGTGCCAAGCGTGCGCCTGTGTCATAAGTAAAGGGCCGGCTGGCTTGACCGTTAACGGGTGCTGTAACCCCCAAAGTACGCTCCAGTCCAAACCAAAAAAAAATTATTTTCTGTGTTTGTGAATTGTGTGCGCAGTAGCCGCACGTGCATCAACAAAGTAGTGCCAAGCGTGCGCCTGTGTCATAAGTAAAGGGCCGGCTGGCTTGACCGTTAAAGGGTGCTGTAACCCCCGAAAGAACACTCCAGTCCAAACAAAAAAAAAATTATTTTCTGTGTTTGTGAATTGTGTGCGCAGTAGCCGCACGTGCATCAACAAAGTAGTGCCAAGCGTGCGCCTGTGTCATAAATAAAGGGCTGGCTGGCTTGACCGTTAAGGGTGCTGTAACTTCCGAAAGTACACTCCAGTCCAAACCAAAAAAAAAATTATTTTCTGTGTTTGTGAATTGTGTGCGCAGTAGCCGCACGTGCATCAACAAAGTAGTGCCAAGCGTGCGCCTGTGTCATAAGTAAAGGGCCGGCTGGCTTGACCGTTAAAGGGTGCTGTAACCCCCGAAAGTACACTCCAGTCCAAACCAAAAAAAAAAGTATTTTCTGTGTTTGTGAATTGTGTGCGCAGTAGCCGCACGTGCATCAACAAAGTAGTGCCAAGCGTGCGCCTGTGTCATAAGTAAAGGGCCGGCTGGCTTGACCATTAAAGGGTGCTGTAACCCCCGAAAGTACACTCCAGTCCAAACCAAAAAAAATTTATTTTCTGTGTTTGTGAATTGTGTGCGCAGTAGCCGCACGTGCATCAACAAAGTAGTGCCAAGCGTGCACCTGTGTCATAAGTAAAGGGCCGGCTGGCTTGACCGTTAAAGGGTGCTGTAACCCCCGAAAGTACACTCCAGTCCAAACCAAAAAAATAAATATTTTCTGTGTTAGTGAATTGTGTGCGCAGTAGCCGCACGTGCATCAACAAAGTAGTGCCAAGCGTGCGCCTGTGTCATAAGTAAAGGGCCGGCTGGCTTGACCGTTAAAGGGTGCTGTAACCCCCGAAAGTACACTCCAGTCCATACCAAAAAAAATGTATTTTCTGTGTTTGTGAATTGTGTGCGCAGTAGCCGCACGTGCATCAACAAAGTAGTGCCAAGCGTGCGCCTGTGTCATAAGTAAAGGGCCGGCTGGCTTGACCGTTAAAGGGTGCTGTAACCCCCAAAGTACACTGAAGTCCAAGCCAAAAAAAAAATTATTTTCTGTGTTTGTGAATTGTGTGCGCAGTAGCCGCACGTGCATCAACAAAGTAGTGCCAAGCGTGCGCCTGTGTCATAAGTAAAGGGCCGGCTGGCTTGACCGTTAAAGGGTGCTGTAACCCCCGAAAGTACACTCCAGTCCAAACCAAAAAAAAAAGTATTTTCTGTGTTTGTGAATTGTGTGCGCAGTAGCCGCACGTGCATCAACAAAGTAGTGCCAAGCGTGCGCCTGTGTCATAAGTAAAGGGCCGGCTGGCTTGACCATTAAAGGGTGCTGTAACCCCCGAAAGTACACTCCAGTCCAAACCAAAAAAAATTTATTTTCTGTGTTTGTGAATTATGTGCGCAGTAGCCGCACGTGCATCAACAAAGTAGTGCCAAGCGTGCACCTGTGTCATAAGTAAAGGGCCGGCTGGCTTGACCGTTAAAGGGTGCTGTAACCCCCGAAAGTACACTCCAGTCCAAACCAAAAAAAAAATATTTTCTGTGTTAGTGAATTGTGTGCGCAGTAGCCGCACGTGCATCAACAAAGTAGTGCCAAGCGTGCGCCTGTGTCATAAGTAAAGGGCCGGCTGGCTTGACCGTTAAAGGGTGCTGTAACCCCCGAAAGTACACTCCAGTCCATACCAAAAAAAATGTATTTTCTGTGTTTGTGAATTGTGTGCGCAGTAGCCGCACGTGCATCAACAAAGTAGTGCCAAGCGTGCGCCTGTGTCATAAGTAAAGGGCCGGCTGGCTTGACCGTTAAAGGGTGCTGTAACCCCCAAAGTACACTGAAGTCCAAGCCAAAAAAAAAATTATTTTCTGTGTTTGTGAATTGTGTGCGCAGTAGCCGCACGTGCATCAACAAAGTAGTGCCAAGCGTGCGCCTGTGTCATAAGTAAAGGGCCGGCTGGCTTGACCGTTAAAGGTTGCTGTAACCCCCGAAAGTACACTCCAGTCCAAACCAAAAAAAAATTATTTTCTGTGTTTGTGAATTGTGTGCGCAGTAGCAGCACGTGCATCAACAAAGTAGTGCCAAGCGTGCGCCTGTGTCATAAGTAAAGGGCCGGCTGGCTTGACCGTTAAAGGGTGCTGTAACCCCCGAAAGTACACTCCAGTCCATACCAAAAAAAATTTATTTTCTGTGTTTGTGAATTGTGTGCGCAGTAGCCGCACGTGCATCAACAAAGTAGTGCCAAGCGTGCGCCTGTGTCATAAGTAAAGGGCCGGCTGGCTTGACCGTTAAAGGGTGCTGTAACCCCCAAAGTACGCTCCAGTCCAAACCAAAAAAAAAATATTTTCTGTGTTTGTGAATTGTGTGCGCAGTAGCCGCACGTGCATCAACAAAGTAGTGCCAAGCGTGCGCCTGTGTCATAAGTAAAGGGCCGGCTGGCTTGACCGTTAAAGGGTGCTGTAACCCCCGAAAGTACACTCCAGTCCAAACCAAAAAAAAATTATTTTCTGTGTTTGTGAATTGTGTGCGCAGTAGCCGCACGTGCATCAACAAAGTAGTGCCAAGCGTGCGCCTGTGTCATAAGTAAAGGGCTGGCTGGCTTGAACGTTAAGGGTGCTGTAACCTCCGAAAGTACACTCCAGTCCAAACCAAAAAAAAAATTATTTTCTGTGTTTGTGAATTGTGTGCGCAGTAGCCGCACGTGCATCAACAAAGTAGTGCCAAGCGTGCGCCTGTGTCATAAGTAAAGGGCCGGCTGGCTTGACCGTTAAGGGTGCTGTAACCCCCGAAAGTACACTCCAGTCCAAACCAAAAAAAAAATAATTTTCTGTGTTTGTGAATTGTGTGCGCAGTAGCCGCACGTGCATCAACAAAGTAGTGCCAAGCGTGCGCCTGTGTCATAAGTAAAGGGCCGGCTGGCTTGACCGTTAAAGGGTGCTGTAACCCCCGAAAGTACACTCCAATCCAAACCAAAAAAAAATTATTTTCTGTGTTTGTGAATTGTGTGCGCAGTAGCCGCACGTGCATCAACAAAGTAGTACCAAGCGTGCGCCTGTGTCATAAGTAAAGGGCCGGCTGGCTTGACCGTTAAGGGTGCTGTAACCTCCGAAAGTACACTCCAGTCCAAACCAAAAAAAAAATTATTTTCTGTGTTTGTGAATTGTGTGCGCAGTAGCCGCACGTGCATCAACAAAGTAGCGCCAAGCGTGCGCCTGTGTCATAAGTAAAGGGCCTGCTGGCTTGACCGTTAAGGGTGCTGTAACCCCCGAAAGTACACTCCAGTCCAAACCAAAAAAAAATTATTTTCTGTGTTTGTGAATTGTGTGCGCAGTAGCAGCACGTGCATCAACAAAGTAGTGCCAAGCGTGCGCCTGTGTCATAAGTAAAGGGCCGGCTGGCTTGACCGTTAACGGGTGCTGTAACCCCCAAAGTACGCTCCAGTCCAAACCCAAAAAAAATTATTTTCTGTGTTTGTGAATTGTGTGCGCAGTAGCCGCACGTGCATCAACAAAGTAGTGCCAAGCGTGCGCCTGTGTCATAAGTAAAGGGCCGGCTGGCTTGACCGTTAAAGGGTGCTGTAACCCCCGAAAGAACACTCCAGTCCAAGCCAAAAAAAAAATTATTTTCTGTGTTTGTGAATTGTGTGCGCAGTAGCAGCACGTGCATCAACAAAGTAGTGCCAAGCGTGCGCCTGTGTCATAAGTAAAGGGCCGGCTGGCTTGACCGTTAAAGGGTGCTGTAACCCCCGAAAGAACACTCCAGTCCAAGCCAAAAAAAAAATTATTTTCTGTGTTTGTGAATTGTGTGCGCAGTAGCCGCACGTGCATCAACAAAGTAGTGCCAAGCGTGCGCCTGTGTCATAAGTAAAGGGCCGGCTGGCTTGACCGTTAAAGGGTGCTGTAACCCCCGAAAGTACACTCCAGTCCAAACAAAAAAAAAAAGTATTTTCTGTGTTTGTGAATTGTGTGCGCAGTAGCCGCACGTGCATCAACAAAGTAGTGCCAAGCGTGCGCCTGTGTCATAAGTAAAGGGCCGGCTGGCTTGACCATTAAAGGGTGCTGTAACTCCCGAAAGTACACTCCAGTCCAAACCAAAAAAAAAAGTATTTTCTGTGTTTGTGAATTGTGTGCGCAGTAGCCGCACGTGCATCAACAAAGTAGTGCCAAGCGTGCGCCTGTGTCATAAGTAAAGGGCCGGCTGGCTTGACCATTAAAGGGTGCTGTAACCCCCGAAAGTACACTCCAGTCCAAACCAAAAAAAATTTATTTTCTGTGTTTGTGAATTGTGTGCGCAGTAGCCGCACGTGCATCAACAAAGTAGTGCCAAGCGTGCACCTGTGTCATAAGTAAAGGGCCGGCTGGCTTGACCGTTAAAGGGTGCTGTAACCCCCGAAAGTACACTCCAGTCCAAACCAAAAAAATAAATATTTTCTGTGTTAGTGAATTGTGTGCGCAGTAGCCGCACGTGCATCAACAAAGTAGTGCCAAGCGTGCGCCTGTGTCATAAGTAAAGGGCCGGCTGGCTTGACCGTTAAAGGGTGCTGTAACCCCCGAAAGTACACTCCAGTCCATACCAAAAAAAATGTATTTTCTGTGTTTGTGAATTGTGTGCGCAGTAGCCGCACGTGCATCAACAAAGTAGTGCCAAGCGTGCGCCTGTGTCATAAGTAAAGGGCCGGCTGGCTTGACCGTTAAAGGGTGCTGTAACCCCCAAAGTACACTGAAGTCCAAGCCAAAAAAAAAATTATTTTCTGTGTTTGTGAATTGTGTGCGCAGTAGCCGCACGTGCATCAACAAAGTAGTGCCAAGCGTGCGCCTGTGTCATAAGTAAAGGGCCGGCTGGCTTGACCGTTAAAGGGTGCTGTAACCCCCGAAAGTACACTCCAGTCCAAACCAAAAAAAAAAGTATTTTCTGTGTTTGTGAATTGTGTGCGCAGTAGCCGCACGTGCATCAACAAAGTAGTGCCAAGCGTGCGCCTGTGTCATAAGTAAAGGGCCGGCTGGCTTGACCATTAAAGGGTGCTGTAACCCCCGAAAGTACACTCCAGTCCAAACCAAAAAAAATTTATTTTCTGTGTTTGTGAATTATGTGCGCAGTAGCCGCACGTGCATCAACAAAGTAGTGCCAAGCGTGCACCTGTGTCATAAGTAAAGGGCCGGCTGGCTTGACCGTTAAAGGGTGCTGTAACCCCCGAAAGTACACTCCAGTCCAAACCAAAAAAAAAATATTTTCTGTGTTAGTGAATTGTGTGCGCAGTAGCCGCACGTGCATCAACAAAGTAGTGCCAAGCGTGCGCCTGTGTCATAAGTAAAGGGCCGGCTGGCTTGACCGTTAAAGGGTGCTGTAACCCCCGAAAGTACACTCCAGTCCATACCAAAAAAAATGTATTTTCTGTGTTTGTGAATTGTGTGCGCAGTAGCCGCACGTGCATCAACAAAGTAGTGCCAAGCGTGCGCCTGTGTCATAAGTAAAGGGCCGGCTGGCTTGACCGTTAAAGGGTGCTGGAACCCCCAAAGTACACTGAAGTCCAAGCCAAAAAAAAAATTATTTTCTGTGTTTGTGAATTGTGTGCGCAGTAGCCGCACGTGCATCAACAAAGTAGTGCCAAGCGTGCGCCTGTGTCATAAGTAAAGGGCCGGCTGGCTTGACCGTTAAAGGTTGCTGTAACCCCCGAAAGTACACTCCAGTCCAAACCAAAAAAAAATTATTTTCTGTGTTTGTGAATTGTGTGCGCAGTAGCAGCACGTGCATCAACAAAGTAGTGCCAAGCGTGCGCCTGTGTCATAAGTAAAGGGCCGGCTGGCTTGACCGTTAAAGGGTGCTGTAACCCCCGAAAGTACACTCCAGTCCATACCAAAAAAAATTTATTTTCTGTGTTTGTGAATTGTGTGCGCAGTAGCCGCACGTGCATCAACAAAGTAGTGCCAAGCGTGCGCCTGTGTCATAAGTAAAGGGCCGGCTGGCTTGACCGTTAAAGGGTGCTGTAACCCCCAAAGTACGCTCCAGTCCAAACCAAAAAAAAATTATTTTCTGTGTTTGTGAATTGTGTGCGCAGTAGCCGCACGTGCATCAACAAAGTAGTGCCAAGCGTGCGCCTGTGTCATAAGTAAAGGGCCGGCTGGCTTGACCGTTAAAGGGTGCTGTAACCCCCGAAAGTACACTCCAGTCCAAACCAAAAAAAAATTATTTTCTGTGTTTGTGAATTGTGTGCGCAGTAGCCGCACGTGCATCAACAAAGTAGTGCCAAGCGTGCGCCTGTGTCATAAGTAAAGGGCTGGCTGGCTTGACCGTTAAGGGTGCTGTAACCTCCAAAAGTACACTCCAGTCCAAACCAAAAAAAAAATTATTTTCTGTGTTTGTGAATTGTGTGCGCAGTAGCAGCACGTGCATCAACAAAGTAGTGCTAAGCGTGCGCCTGTGTCATAAGTAAAGGGCCGGCTGGCTTGACCGTTAAAGGGTGCTGTAACCCCCAAAGTACACTCCAGTCCAAACCAAAAAAAAAATTATTTTCTGTGTTTGTGAATTGTGTGCGCAGTAGCCGCACGTGCATCAACAAAGTAGTGCCAAGCGTGCGCCTGTGTCATAAGTAAAGGGCCGGCTGGCTTGACCGTTAAGGGTGCTGTAACCCCCGAAAGTACACTCCAGTCCAAACCAAAAAAAAAATAATTTTCTGTGTTTGTGAATTGTGTGCGCAGTAGCCGCACGTGCATCAACAAAGTAGTGCCAAGCATGCGCCTGTGTCATAAGTAAAGGGCCGGCTGGCTTGACCGTTAAAGGGTGCTGTAACCCCCGAAAGTACACTCCAATCCAAACCAAAAAAAAATTATTTTCTGTGTTTGTGAATTGTGTGCGCAGTAGCCGCACGTGCATCAACAAAGTAGTACCAAGCGTGCGCCTGTGTCATAAGTAAAGGGCCGGCTGGCTTGACCGTTAAGGGTGCTGTAACCTCCGAAAGTACACTCCAGTCCAAACCAAAAAAAAAATTATTTTCTGTGTTTGTGAATTGTGTGCGCAGTAGCCGCACATGCATCAACAAAGTAGCGCCAAGCGTGCGCCTGTGTCATAAGTAAAGGGCCGGCTGGCTTGACCGTTAAGGGTGCTGTAACCCCCGAAAGTACACTCCAGTCCAAACCAAAAAAAAATTATTTTCTGTGTTTGTGAATTGTGTGCGCAGTAGCAGCACGTGCATCAACAAAGTAGTGCCAAGCGTGCGCCTGTGTCATAAGTAAAGGGCCGGCTGGCTTGACCGTTAACGGGTGCTGTAACCCCCAAAGTACGCTCCAGTCCAAACAAAAAAAAAAATATTTTCTGTGTTTGTGAATTGTGTGCGCAGTAGCCGCACGTGCATCAACAAAGTAGTGCCAAGCGTGCGCCTGTGTCATAAATAAAGGGCTGGCTGGCTTGACCGTTAAGGGTGCTGTAACTTCCGAAAGTACACTCCAGTCCAAACCAAAAAAAAAATTATTTTCTGTGTTTGTGAATTGTGTGCGCAGTAGCCGCACGTGCATCAACAAAGTAGTGCCAAGCGTGCGCCTGTGTCATAAGTAAAGGGCCGGCTGGCTTGACCGTTAAAGGGTGCTGTAACCCCCAAAGTACACTCCAGTCCAAACCAAAAAAAAAATTATTTTCTGTGTTTGTGAATTGTGTGCGCAGTAGCCGCACTTGCATCAACAAAGTAGTGCCAAGCGTGCGCCTGTGTCATAAGTAAAGGGCCGGCTGGCTTGACCGTTAAGGGTGCTGTAACCCCCGAAAGTACACTCCAGTCCAAACCAAAAAAAAAATAATTTTCTGTGTTTGTGAATTGTGTGCGCAGTAGCCGCACGTGCATCAACAAAGTAGTGCCAAGCGTGCGCCTGTGTCATAAGTAAAGGGCCGGCTGGCTTGACCGTTAAGGGTGCTGTAACCTCCGAAAGTACACTCCAGTCCAAACCAAAAAAAAAATTATTTTCTGTGTTTGTGAATTGTGTGCGCAGTAGCTGCACGTGCATCAACAAAGTAGCGCCAAGCGTGCGCCTGTGTCATAAGTAAAGGGCCGGCTGGCTTGACCGTTAAGGGTGCTGTAACCTCCGAAAGTACACTCCAGTCCAAACCAAAAAAAAAATTATTTTCTGTGTTTGTGAATTGTGTGCGCAGTAGCCGCACGAGCATCAACAAAGTAGTGCCAAGCGTGCGCCTGTGTCATAAGTAAAGGGCCGGCTGGCTTGACCGTTAAGGGTGCTGTAACCCCCGAAAGTACACTCCAGTTCAAACCAAAAAAAAAATTATTTTCTGTGTTTGTGAATTGTGTGCGCAGTAGCCGCACGTGCATCAACAAAGTAGTGCCAAGCGTGCGCCTGTGTCATAAGTAAAGGGCCGGCTGGCTTGACAGTTAAAGGGTGCTGTAACCCCCAAAGTACACTCCAGTCCAAACCAAAAAAAAAATTATTTTCTGTGTTTGTGAATTGTGTGCGCAGTAGCCGCACGTGCATCAACAAAGTAGTGCCAAGCGTGCGCCTGTGTCATAAGTAAAGGGCCGGCTGGCTTGACCATTAAAGGGTGCTGTAACCCCCGAAAGTACACTCCAGTCCAAACCAAAAAAAAATTATTTTCTGTGTTTGTGAATTGTGTGCGCAGTAGCCGCACGTGCATCAACAAAGTAGTGCCAAGCGTGCGCCTGTGTCATAAGTAAAGGGCCGGCTGGCTTGACCGTTAAGGGTGCTGTAACCTCCGAAAGTACACTCCAGTCCAAACCAAAAAAAAAATTATTTTCTGTGTTTGTGAATTGTGTGCGCAGTAGCCGCACGAGCATCAACAAAGTAGTGCCAAGCGTGCGCCTGTGTCATAAGTAAAGGGCCGGCTGGCTTGACCGTTAAGGGTGCTGTAACCCCCGAAAGTACACTCCAGTTCAAACCAAAAAAAAAATTATTTTCTGTGTTTGTGAATTGTGTGCGCAGTAGCCGCACGTGCATCAACAAAGTAGTGCCAAGCGTGCGCCTGTGTCATAAGTAAAGGGCCGGCTGGCTTGACAGTTAAAGGGTGCTGTAACCCCCAAAGTACACTCCAGTCCAAACCAAAAAAAAAATTATTTTCTGTGTTTGTGAATTGTGTGCGCAGTAGCCGCACGTGCATCAACAAAGTAGTGCCAAGCGTGCGCCTGTGTCATAAGTAAAGGGCCGGCTGGCTTGACCATTAAAGGGTGCTGTAACCCCCGAAAGTACACTCCAGTCCAAACCAAAAAAAAATTATTTTCTGTGTTTGTGAATTGTGTGCGCAGTAGCCGCACGTGCATCAACAAAGTAGTGCCAAGCGTGCGCCTGTGTCATAAGTAAAGGGCCGGCTGGCCTGACCGTTAAAGGGTGCTGTAACCCCCGAAAGTACACTCCAGTCCAAACCAAAAAAAATTTATTTTCTGTGTTTGTGAATTGTGTGCGCAGTAGCCGCACGTGCATCAACAAAGTAGTGCCAAGCGTGCGCCTGTGTCATAAGTAAAGGGCCGGCTGGCTTGACCGTTAAAGGGTGCTGTAACCCCCAAAGTACACTCCAGTCCAAGCCAAAAAAAAAATTATTTTCTGTGTTTGTGAATTGTGTGCGCAGTAGCCGCACGTGCATCAACAAAGTAGTGCCAAGCGTGCGCCTGTGTCATAAGTAAAGGGCCGGCTGGCTTGACCGTTAAAGGGTGCTGTAACCCCCGAAAGTACACTCCAATCCAAACCAAAAAAAAATTATTTTCTGTGTTTGTGAATTGTGTGCGCAGTAGCCGCACGTGCATCAACAAAGTAGTACCAAGCGTGCGCCTGTGTCATAAGTAAAGGGCCGGCTGGCTTGACCGTTAAGGGTGCTGTAACCTCCGAAAGTACACTCCAGTCCAAACCAAAAAAAAAATTATTTTCTGTGTTTGTGAATTGTGTGCGCAGTAGCCGCACGTGCATCAACAAAGTAGCGCCAAGCGTGCGCCTGTGTCATAAGTAAAGGGCCGGCTGGCTTGACCGTTAAGGGTGCTGTAACCCCCGAAAGTACACTCCAGTCCAAACCAAAAAAAAATTATTTTCTGTGTTTGTGAATTGTGTGCGCAGTAGCAGCACGTGCATCAACAAAGTAGTGCCAAGCGTGCGCCTGTGTCATAAGTAAAGGGCCGGCTGGCTTGACCGTTAAAGGGTGCTGTAACCCCCGAAAGTACACTCCAGTCCAAACCAAAAAAAAAAATATTTTCTGTGTTTGTGAATTGTGTGCGCAGTAGCCGCACGTGCATCAACAAAGTAGTGCCAAGCGTGCGCCTGTGTCATAAGTAAAGGGCCGGCTGGCTTGACCGTTAAGGGTGCTGTAACCTCCGAAAGTACACTCCAGTCCAAACCAAAAAAAAAATTATTTTTTGTGTTTGTGAATTGTGTGCGCAGTAGCCGCACGTGCATCAACAAAGTAGTGCCAAGCGTGCGCCTGTGTCATAAGTAAAGGGCCGGCTGGCTTGACCGTTAAGGGTGCTGTAACCCCCGAAAGTACACTCCAGTTCAAACCAAAAAAAAAATTATTTTCTGTGTTTGTGAATTGTGTGCGTAGTAGCCGCACGTGCATCAACAAAGTAGTGCCAAGCGTGCGCCTGTGTCATAAGTAAAGGGCCGGCTGGCTTGACCGTTAAAGGGTGCTGTAACCCCCGAAAGTATACTCCAGTCCAAACCAAAAAAAAATTATTTTCTGTGTTTGTGAATTGTGTGCGCAGTAGCCGCACGTGCATCAACAAAGTAGTGCCAAACGTGCGCCTGTGTCATAAGTAAAGGGACGGCTGGCTTGACCGTTAAAGGGTGCTGTAATCCCCGAAAGTACACTCCAGTCCAAACCAAAAAAAAATTATTTTCTGTGTTTGTGAATTGTGTGCGCAGTAGCCGCACGTGCATCAACAAAGTAGTGCCAAGCGTGCGCCTGTGTCATAAGTAAAGGGCCGGCTGGCTTGACCGTTAAAGGGTGCTGTAACCCCCGAAAGTACACTCCAGTCCAAACCAAAAAAAAATTATTTTCTGTGTTTGTGAATTGTGTGCGCAGTAGCAGCACGTGCATCAACAAAGTAGTGCCAAGCGTGCGCCTGTGTCATAAGTAAAGGGCCGGCTGGCTTGACCGTTAAAGGGTGCTGTAACCCCCAAAGTACACTCCAGTCCAAACCAAAAAAAAAATTATTTTCTGTGTTTGTGAATTGTGTGCGCAGTAGCCGCACTTGCATCAACAAAGTAGTGCCAAGCGTGCGCCTGTGTCATAAGTAAAGGGCCGGCTGGCTTGACCGTTAAGGGTGCTGTAACCCCCGAAAGTACACTCCAGTCCAAACCAAAAAAAAAATAATTTTCTGTGTTTGTGAATTGTGTGCGCAGTAGCCGCACGTGCATCAACAAAGTAGTGCCAAGCGTGCGCCTGTGTCATAAGTAAAGGGCCGGCTGGCTTGACCGTTAAGGGTGCTGTAACCTCCGAAAGTACACTCCAGTCCAAACCAAAAAAAAAATTATTTTCTGTGTTTGTGAATTGTGTGCGCAGTAGCTGCACGTGCATCAACAAAGTAGCACCAAGCGTGCGCCTGTGTCATAAGTAAAGGGCCGGCTGGCTTGACCGTTAAGGGTGCTGTAACCTCCGAAAGTACACTCCAGTCCAAACCAAAAAAAAAATTATTTTCTGTGTTTGTGAATTGTGTGCGCAGTAGCCGCACGAGCATCAACAAAGTAGTGCCAAGCGTGCGCCTGTGTCATAAGTAAAGGGCCGGCTGGCTTGACCGTTAAGGGTGCTGTAACCCCCGAAAGTACACTCCAGTTCAAACCAAAAAAAAAATTATTTTCTGTGTTTGTGAATTGTGTGCGCAGTAGCCGCACGTGCATCAACAAAGTAGTGCCAAGCGTGCGCCTGTGTCATAAGTAAAGGGCCGGCTGGCTTGACAGTTAAAGGGTGCTGTAACCCCCAAAGTACACTCCAGTCCAAACCAAAAAAAAAATTATTTTCTGTGTTTGTGAATTGTGTGCGCAGTAGCCGCACGTGCATCAACAAAGTAGTGCCAAGCGTGCGCCTGTGTCATAAGTAAAGGGCCGGCTGGCTTGACCATTAAAGGGTGCTGTAACCCCCGAAAGTACACTCCAGTCCAAACCAAAAAAAAATTATTTTCTGTGTTTGTGAATTGTGTGCGCAGTAGCCGCACGTGCATCAACAAAGTAGTGCCAAGCGTGCGCCTGTGTCATAAGTAAAGGGCCGGCTGGCTTGACCGTTAAGGGTGCTGTAACCTCCGAAAGTACACTCCAGTCCAAACCCAAAAAAAAATTATTTTCTGTGTTTGTGAATTGTGTGCGCAGTAGCCGCACGAGCATCAACAAAGTAGTGCCAAGCGTGCGCCTGTGTCATAAGTAAAGGGCCGGCTGGCTTGACCGTTAAGGGTGCTGTAACCCCCGAAAGTACACTCCAGTTCAAACCAAAAAAAAAATTATTTTCTGTGTTTGTGAATTGTGTGCGCAGTAGCCGCACGTGCATCAACAAAGTAGTGCCAAGCGTGCGCCTGTGTCATAAGTAAAGGGCCGGCTGGCTTGACAGTTAAAGGGTGCTGTAACCCCCAAAGTACACTCCAGTCCAAACCAAAAAAAAAATTATTTTCTGTGTTTGTGAATTGTGTGCGCAGTAGCCGCACGTGCATCAACAAAGTAGTGCCAAGCGTGCGCCTGTGTCATAAGTAACGGGCCGGCTGGCTTGACCATTAAAGGGTGCTGTAACCCCCGAAAGTACACTCCAGTCCAAACCAAAAAAAAATTATTTTCTGTGTTTGTGAATTGTGTGCGCAGTAGCCGCACGTGCATCAACAAAGTAGTGCCAAGCGTGCGCCTGTGTCATAAGTAAAGGGCCGGCTGGCCTGACCGTTAAAGGGTGCTGTAACCCCCGAAAGTACACTCCAGTCCAAACCAAAAAAAAATTATTTTCTGTGTTTGTGAATTGTGTGCGCAGTAGCCGCACGTGCATCAACAAAGTAGTGCCAAGCGTGCGCCTGTGTCATAAGTAAAGGGCCGGCTGGCTTGACCGTTAAAGGGTGCTGTAACCCCCAAAGTACACTCCAGTCCAAGCCAAAAAAAAAATTATTTTCTGTGTTTGTGAATTGTGTGCGCAGTAGCCGCACGTGCATCAACAAAGTAGTGCCAAGCGTGCGCCTGTGTCATAAGTAAAGGGCCGGCTGGCTTGACCGTTAAAGGGTGCTGTAACCCCCGAAAGTACACTCCAATCCAAACCAAAAAAAAATTATTTTCTGTGTTTGTGAATTGTGTGCGCAGTAGCCGCACGTGCATCAACAAAGTAGTACCAAGCGTGCGCCTGTGTCATAAGTAAAGGGCCGGCTGGCTTGACCGTTAAGGGTGCTGTAACCTCCGAAAGTACACTCCAGTCCAAACCAAAAAAAAAATTATTTTCTGTGTTTGTGAATTGTGTGCGCAGTAGCCGCACGAGCATCAACAAAGTAGTGCCAAGCGTGCGCCTGTGTCATAAGTAAAGGGCCGGCTGGCTTGACCGTTAAGGGTGCTGTAACCCCCGAAAGTACACTCCAGTTCAAACCAAAAAAAAAATTATTTTCTGTGTTTGTGAATTGTGTGCGCAGTAGCCGCACGTGCATCAACAAAGTAGTGCCAAGCGTGCGCCTGTGTCATAAGTAAAGGGCCGGCTGGCTTGACAGTTAAAGGGTGCTGTAACCCCCAAAGTACACTCCAGTCCAAACCAAAAAAAAAATTATTTTCTGTGTTTGTGAATTGTGTGCGCAGTAGCCGCACGTGCATCAACAAAGTAGTGCCAAGCGTGCGCCTGTGTCATAAGTAAAGGGCCGGCTGGCTTGACCATTAAAGGGTGCTGTAACCCCCGAAAGTACACTCCAGTCCAAACCAAAAAAAAATTATTTTCTGTGTTTGTGAATTGTGTGCGCAGTAGCCGCACGTGCATCAACAAAGTAGTGCCAAGCGTGCGCCTGTGTCATAAGTAAAGGGCCGGCTGGCTTGACCGTTAAGGGTGCTGTAACCTCCGAAAGTACACTCCAGTCCAAACCCAAAAAAAAATTATTTTCTGTGTTTGTGAATTGTGTGCGCAGTAGCCGCACGAGCATCAACAAAGTAGTGCCAAGCGTGCGCCTGTGTCATAAGTAAAGGGCCGGCTGACTTGACCGTTAAGGGTGCTGTAACCCCCGAAAGTACACTCCAGTTCAAACCAAAAAAAAAATTATTTTCTGTGTTTGTGAATTGTGTGCGCAGTAGCCGCACGTGCATCAACAAAGTAGTGCCAAGCGTGCGCCTGTGTCATAAGTAAAGGGCCGGCTGGCTTGACAGTTAAAGGGTGCTGTAACCCCCAAAGTACACTCCAGTCCAAACCAAAAAAAAAATTATTTTCTGTGTTTGTGAATTGTGTGCGCAGTAGCCGCACGTGCATCAACAAAGTAGTGCCAAGCGTGCGCCTGTGTCATAAGTAAAGGGCCGGCTGGCTTGACCATTAAAGGGTGCTGTAACCCCCGAAAGTACACTCCAGTCCAAACCAAAAAAAAATTATTTTCTGTGTTTGTGAATTGTGTGCGCAGTAGCCGCACGTGCATCAACAAAGTAGTGCCAAGCGTGCGCCTGTGTCATAAGTAAAGGGCCGGCTGGCCTGACCGTTAAAGGGTGCTGTAACCCCCGAAAGTACACTCCAGTCCAAACCAAAAAAAAATTATTTTCTGTGTTTGTGAATTGTGTGCGCAGTAGCCGCACGTGCATCAACAAAGTAGTGCCAAGCGTGCGCCTGTGTCATAAGTAAAGGGCCGGCTGGCTTGACCGTTAAAGGGTGCTGTAACCCCCAAAGTACACTCCAGTCCAAGCCAAAAAAAAAATTATTTTCTGTGTTTGTGAATTGTGTGCGCAGTAGCCGCACGTGCATCAACAAAGTAGTGCCAAGCGTGCGCCTGTGTCATAAGTAAAGGGCCGGCTGGCTTGACCGTTAAAGGGTGCTGTAACCCCCGAAAGTACACTCCAATCCAAACCAAAAAAAAATTATTTTCTGTGTTTGTGAATTGTGTGCGCAGTAGCCGCACGTGCATCAACAAAGTAGTACCAAGCGTGCGCCTGTGTCATAAGTAAAGGGCCGGCTGGCTTGACCGTTAAGGGTGCTGTAACCTCCGAAAGTACACTCCAGTCCAAACCAAAGTAAAAATTATTTTCTGTGTTTGTGAATTGTGTGCGCAGTAGCCGCACGTGCATCAACAAAGTAGCGCCAAGCGTGCGCCTGTGTCATAAGTAAAGGGCCGGCTGGCTTGACCATTAAGGGTGCTGTAACCCCCGAAAGTACACTCCAGTCCAAACCAAAAAAAAATTATTTTCTGTGTTTGTGAATTGTGTGCGCAGTAGCAGCACGTGCATCAACAAAGTAGTGCCAAGCGTGCGCCTGTGTCATAAGTAAAGGGCCGGCTGGCTTGACCGTTAACGGGTGCTGTAACCCCCAAAGTACGCTCCAGTCCAAACCAAAAAAAAATTATTTTCTGTGTTTGTGAATTGTGTGCGCAGTAGCCGCACGTGCATCAACAAAGTAGTGCCAAGCGTGCGCCTGTGTCATAAGTAAAGGGCCGGCTGGCTTGACCGTTAAAGGGTGCTGTAACCCCCGAAAGAACACTCCAGTCCAAACAAAAAAAAAAATATTTTCTGTGTTTGTGAATTGTGTGCGCAGTAGCCGCACGTGCATCAACAAAGTAGTGCCAAGCGTGCGCCTGTGTCATAAATAAAGGGCTGGCTGGCTTGACCGTTAAGGGTGCTGTAACTTCCGAAAGTACACTCCAGTCCAAACCAAAAAAAAAATTATTTTCTGTGTTTGTGAATTGTGTGCGCAGTAGCCGCACGTGCATCAACAAAGTAGTGCCAAGCGTGCGCCTGTGTCATAAGTAAAGGGCCGGCTGGCTTGACCGTTAAAGGGTGCTGTAACCCCCGAAAGTACACTCCAGTCCAAACCAAAAAAAAAAGTATTTTCTGTGTTTGTGAATTGTGTGCGCAGTAGCCGCACGTGCATCAACAAAGTAGTGCCAAGCGTGCGCCTGTGTCATAAGTAAAGGGCCGGCTGGCTTGACCATTAAAGGGTGCTGTAACCCCCGAAAGTACACTCCAGTCCAAACCAAAAAAAATTTATTTTCTGTGTTTGTGAATTGTGTGCGCAGTAGCCGCACGTGCATCAACAAAGTAGTGCCAAGCGTGCACCTGTGTCATAAGTAAAGGGCCGGCTGGCTTGACCGTTAAAGGGTGCTGTAACCCCCGAAAGTACACTCCAGTCCAAACCAAAAAAATAAATATTTTCTGTGTTAGTGAATTGTGTGCGCAGTAGCCGCACGTGCATCAACAAAGTAGTGCCAAGCGTGCGCCTGTGTCATAAGTAAAGGGCCGGCTGGCTTGACCGTTAAAGGTTGCTGTAACCCCCGAAAGTACACTCCAGTCCAAACCAAAAAAAAATTATTTTCTGTGTTTGTGAATTGTGTGCGCAGTAGCAGCACGTGCATCAACAAAGTAGTGCCAAGCGTGCGCCTGTGTCATAAGTAAAGGGCCGGCTGGCTTGACCGTTAAAGGGTGCTGTAACCCCCGAAAGTACACTCCAGTCCATACCAAAAAAAATTTATTTTCTGTGTTTGTGAATTGTGTGCGCAGTAGCCGCACGTGCATCAACAAAGTAGTGCCAAGCATGCGCCTGTGTCATAAGTAAAGGGCCGGCTGGCTTGACCGTTAAAGGGTGCTGTAACCCCCAAAGTACGCTCCAGTCCAAACCAAAAAAAAAATATTTTCTGTGTTTGTGAATTGTGTGCGCAGTAGCCGCACGTGCATCAACAAAGTAGTGCCAAGCGTGCGCCTGTGTCATAAGTAAAGGGCCGGCTGGCTTGACCGTTAAAGGGTGCTGTAACCCCCGAAAGTACACTCCAGTCCAAACCAAAAAAAAATTATTTTCTGTGTTTGTGAATTGTGTGCGCAGTAGCCGCACGTGCATCAACAAAGTAGTGCCAAGCGTGCGCCTGTGTCATAAGTAAAGGGCTGGCTGGCTTGACCGTTAAGGGTGCTGTAACCTCCGAAAGTACACTCCAGTCCAAACCAAAAAAAAAATTATTTTCTGTGTTTGTGAATTGTGTGCGCAGTAGCCGCACGTGCATCAACAAAGTAGTGCCAAGCGTGCGCCTGTGTCATAAGTAAAGGGCCGGCTGGCTTGACCGTTAAGGGTGCTGTAACCCCCGAAAGTACACTCCAGTCCAAACCAAAAAAAAAATAATTTTCTGTGTTTGTGAATTGTGTGCGCAGTAGCCGCACGTGCATCAACAAAGTAGTGCCAAGCGTGCGCCTGTGTCATAAGTAAAGGGCCGGCTGGCTTGACCGTTAAAGGGTGCTGTAACCCCCGAAAGTACACTCCAATCCAAACCAAAAAAAAATTATTTTCTGTGTTTGTGAATTGTGTACGCAGTAGCCGCACGTGCATCAACAAAGTAGTACCAAGCGTGCGCCTGTGTCATAAGTAAAGGGCCGGCTGGCTTGACCGTTAAGGGTGCTGTAACCTCCGAAAGTACACTCCAGTCCAAACCAAAAAAAAAATTATTTTCTGTGTTTGTGAATTGTGTGCGCAGTAGCCGCACGTGCATCAACAAAGTAGCGCCAAGCGTGCACCTGTGTCATAAGTAAAGGGCCGGCTGGCTTGACCGTTAAAGGGTGCTGTAACCCCCGAAAGTACACTCCAGTCCAAACCAAAAAAAAATTATTTTCTGTGTTTGTGAATTGTGTGCGCAGTAGCAGCACGTGCATCAACAAAGTAGTGCCAAGCGTGCGCCTGTGTCATAAGTAAAGGGCCGGCTGGCTTGACCGTTAACGGGTGCTGTAACCCCCAAAGTACGCTCCAGTCCAAACCCAAAAAAAATTATTTTCTGTGTTTGTGAATTGTGTGCGCAGTAGCCGCACGTGCATCAACAAAGTAGTGCCAAGTGTGCGCCTGTGTCATAAGTAAAGGGCCGGCTGGCTTGACCGTTAAAGGGTGCTGTAACCCCCGAAAGAACACTCCAGTCCAAGCCAAAAAAAAAATTATTTTCTGTGTTTGTGAATTGTGTGCGCAGTAGCAGCACGTGCATCAACAAAGTAGTGCCAAGCGTGCGCCTGTGTCATAAGTAAAGGGCCGGCTGGCTTGACCGTTAAAGGGTGCTGTAACCCCCGAAAGAACACTCCAGTCCAAGCCAAAAAAAAAATTATTTTCTGTGTTTGTGAATTGTGTGCGCAGTAGCCGCACGTGCATCAACAAAGTAGTGCCAAGCGTGCGCCTGTGTCATAAGTAAAGGGCCGGCTGGCTTGACCGTTAAAGGGTGCTGTAACCCCCGAAAGTACACTCCAGTCCAAACCAAAAAAAAAAGTATTTTCTGTGTTTGTGAATTGTGTGCGCAGTAGCCGCACGTGCATCAACAAAGTAGTGCCAAGCGTGCGCCTGTGTCATAAGTAAAGGGCCGGCTGGCTTGACCATTAAAGGGTGCTGTAACCCCCGAAAGTACACTCCAGTCCAAACCAAAAAAAAAAGTATTTTCTGTGTTTGTGAATTGTGTGCGCAGTAGCCGCACGTGCATCAACAAAGTAGTGCCAAGCGTGCGCCTGTGTCATAAGTAAAGGGCCGGCTGGCTTGACCATTAAAGGGTGCTGTAACCCCCGAAAGTACACTCCAGTCCAAACCAAAAAAAATTTATTTTCTGTGTTTGTGAATTGTGTGCGCAGTAGCCGCACGTGCATCAACAAAGTAGTGCCAAGCGTGCACCTGTGTCATAAGTAAAGGGCCGGCTGGCTTGACCGTTAAAGGGTGCTGTAACCCCCGAAAGTACACTCCAGTCCAAACCAAAAAAATAAATATTTTCTGTGTTAGTGAATTGTGTGCGCAGTAGCCGCACGTGCATCAACAAAGTAGTGCCAAGCGTGCGCCTGTGTCATATGTAAAGGGCCGGCTGGCTTGACCGTTAAAGGGTGCTGTAACCCCCGAAAGTACACTCCAGTCCATACCAAAAAAAATGTATTTTCTGTGTTTGTGAATTGTGTGCGCAGTAGCCGCACGTGCATCAACAAAGTAGTGCCAAGCGTGCGCCTGTGTCATAAGTAAAGGGCCGGCTGGCTTGACCGTTAAAGGTTGCTGTAACCCCCGAAAGTACACTCCAGTCCAAACCAAAAAAAAATTATTTTCTGTGTTTGTGAATTGTGTGCGCAGTAGCAGCACGTGCATCAACAAAGTAGTGCCAAGCGTGCGCCTGTGTCATAAGTAAAGGGCCGGCTGGCTTGACCGTTAAAGGGTGCTGTAACCCCCGAAAGTACACTCCAGTCCATACCAAAAAAAATTTATTTTCTGTGTTTGTGAATTGTGTGCGCAGTAGCCGCACGTGCATCAACAAAGTAGTGCCAAGCATGCGCCTGTGTCATAAGTAAAGGGCCGGCTGGCTTGACCGTTAAAGGGTGCTGTAACCCCCAAAGTACGCTCCAGTCCAAACCAAAAAAAAAATATTTTCTGTGTTTGTGAATTGTGTGCGCAGTAGCCGCACGTGCATCAACAAAGTAGTGCCAAGCGTGCGCCTGTGTCATAAGTAAAGGGCCGGCTGGCTTGACCGTTAAAGGGTGCTGTAACCCCCGAAAGTACACTCCAGTCCAAACCAAAAAAAAATTATTTTCTGTGTTTGTGAATTGTGTGCGCAGTAGCCGCACGTGCATCAACAAAGTAGTGCCAAGCGTGCGCCTGTGTCATAAGTAAAGGGCTGGCTGGCTTGACCGTTAAGGGTGCTGTAACCTCCGAAAGTACACTCCAGTCCAAACCAAAAAAAAAATTATTTTCTGTGTTTGTGAATTGTGTGCGCAGTAGCCGCACGTGCATCAACAAAGTAGTGCCAAGCGTGCGCCTGTGTCATAAGTAAAGGGCCGGCTGGCTTGACCGTTAAGGGTGCTGTAACCCCCGAAAGTACACTCCAGTCCAAACCAAAAAAAAAATAATTTTCTGTGTTTGTGAATTGTGTGCGCAGTAGCCGCACGTGCATCAACAAAGTAGTGCCAAGCGTGCGCCTGTGTCATAAGTAAAGGGCCGGCTGGCTTGACCGTTAAAGGGTGCTGTAACCCCCGAAAGTACACTCCAATCCAAACCAAAAAAAAATTATTTTCTGTGTTTGTGAATTGTGTACGCAGTAGCCGCACGTGCATCAACAAAGTAGTACCAAGCGTGCGCCTGTGTCATAAGTAAAGGGCCGGCTGGCTTGACCGTTAAGGGTGCTGTAACCTCCGAAAGTACACTCCAGTCCAAACCAAAAAAAAAATTATTTTCTGTGTTTGTGAATTGTGTGCGCAGTAGCCGCACGTGCATCAACAAAGTAGCGCCAAGCGTGCGCCTGTGTCATAAGTAAAGGGCCGGCTGGCTTGACCGTTAAGGGTGCTGTAACCCCCGAAAGTACACTCCAGTCCAAACCAAAAAAAAATTATTTTCTGTGTTTGTGAATTGTGTGCGCAGTAGCAGCACGTGCATCAACAAAGTAGTGCCAAGCGTGCGCCTGTGTCATAAGTAAAGGGCCGGCTGGCTTGACCGTTAACGGGTGCTGTAACCCCCAAAGTACGCTCCAGTCCAAACCCAAAAAAAATTATTTTCTGTGTTTGTGAATTGTGTGCGCAGTAGCCGCACGTGCATCAACAAAGTAGTGCCAAGTGTGCGCCTGTGTCATAAGTAAAGGGCCGGCTGGCTTGACCGTTAAAGGGTGCTGTAACCCCCGAAAGAACACTCCAGTCCAAGCCAAAAAAAAAATTATTTTCTGTGTTTGTGAATTGTGTGCGCAGTAGCAGCACGTGCATCAACAAAGTAGTGCCAAGCGTGCGCCTGTGTCATAAGTAAAGGGCCGGCTGGCTTGACCGTTAAAGGGTGCTGTAACCCCCGAAAGAACACTCCAGTCCAAGCCAAAAAAAAAATTATTTTCTGTGTTTGTGAATTGTGTGCGCAGTAGCCGCACGTGCATCAACAAAGTAGTGCCAAGCGTGCGCCTGTGTCATAAGTAAAGGGCCGGCTGGCTTGACCGTTAAAGGGTGCTGTAACCCCCGAAAGTACACTCCAGTCCAAACCAAAAAAAAAAGTATTTTCTGTGTTTGTGAATTGTGTGCGCAGTAGCCGCACGTGCATCAACAAAGTAGTGCCAAGCGTGCGCCTGTGTCATAAGTAAAGGGCCGGCTGGCTTGACCATTAAAGGGTGCTGTAACCCCCGAAAGTACACTCCAGTCCAAACCAAAAAAAAAAGTATTTTCTGTGTTTGTGAATTGTGTGCGCAGTAGCCGCACGTGCATCAACAAAGTAGTGCCAAGCGTGCGCCTGTGTCATAAGTAAAGGGCCGGCTGGCTTGACCATTAAAGGGTGCTGTAACCCCCGAAAGTACACTCCAGTCCAAACCAAAAAAAATTTATTTTCTGTGTTTGTGAATTGTGTGCGCAGTAGCCGCACGTGCATCAACAAAGTAGTGCCAAGCGTGCACCTGTGTCATAAGTAAAGGGCCGGCTGGCTTGACCGTTAAAGGGTGCTGTAACCCCCGAAAGTACACTCCAGTCCAAACCAAAAAAATAAATATTTTCTGTGTTAGTGAATTGTGTGCGCAGTAGCCGCACGTGCATCAACAAAGTAGTGCCAAGCGTGCGCCTGTGTCATATGTAAAGGGCCGGCTGGCTTGACCGTTAAAGGGTGCTGTAACCCCCGAAAGTACACTCCAGTCCATACCAAAAAAAATGTATTTTCTGTGTTTGTGAATTGTGTGCGCAGTAGCCGCACGTGCATCAACAAAGTAGTGCCAAGCGTGCGCCTGTGTCATAAGTAAAGGGCCGGCTGGCTTGACCGTTAAAGGGTGCTGTAACCCCCAAAGTACACTGAAGTCCAAGCCAAAAAAAAAATTATTTTCTGTGTTTGTGAATTGTGTGCGCAGTAGCCGCACGTGCATCAACAAAGTAGTGCCAAGCGTGCGCCTGTGTCATAAGTAAAGGGCCGGCTGGCTTGACCGTTAAAGGGTGCTGTAACCCCCGAAAGTACACTCCAGTCCAAACCAAAAAAAAAAGTATTTTCTGTGTTTGTGAATTG
Organism: Taudactylus pleione; assembly: GCA_031769625.1. Classification (NCBI taxonomy): domain Eukaryota; kingdom Metazoa; phylum Chordata; class Amphibia; order Anura; family Myobatrachidae; genus Taudactylus; species Taudactylus pleione. Next base: position 14,092,674 of record JAUIMM010000188.1, read on the forward strand.
TGTGCGCAGTAGCCGCACGTGCATCAACAAAGTAGTGCCAAGCGTGCGCCTGTGTCATAAGTAAAGGGCCGGCTGGCTTGACCATTAAAGGGTGCTGTAACCCCCGAAAGTACACTCCAGTCCAAACCAAAAAAATTTTATTTTCTGTGTTTGTGAATTATGTGCGCAGTAGCCGCACGTGCATCAACAAAGTAGTGCCAAGCGTGCACCTGTGTCATAAGTAAAGGGCCGGCTGGCTTGACCGTTAAAGGGTGCTGTAACCCCCGAAAGTACACTCCAGTCCAAACCAAAAAAAAAATATTTTCTGTGTTAGTGAATTGTGTGCGCAGTAGCCGCACGTGCATCAACAAAGTAGTGCCAAGCGTGCGCCTGTGTCATAAGTAAAGGGCCGGCTGGCTTGACCGTTAAAGGGTGCTGTAACCCCCGAAAGTACACTCCAGTCCATACCAAAAAAAATGTATTTTCTGTGTTTGTGAATTGTGTGCGCAGTAGCCGCACGTGCATCAACAAAGTAGTGCCAAGCGTGCGCCTGTGTCATAAGTAAAGGGCCGGCTGGCTTGACCGTTAAAGGGTGCTGTAACCCCCAAAGTACACTGAAGTCCAAGCCAAAAAAAAAATTATTTTCTGTGTTTGTGAATTGTGTGCGCAGTAGCCGCACGTGCATCAACAAAGTAGTGCCAAGCGTGCGCCTGTGTCATAAGTAAAGGGCCGGCTGGCTTGACCGTTAAAGGTTGCTGTAACCCCCGAAAGTACACTCCAGTCCAAACCAAAAAAAAATTATTTTCTGTGTTTGTGAATTGTGTGCGCAGTAGCAGCACGTGCATCAACAAAGTAGTGCCAAGCGTGCGCCTGTGTCATAAGTAAAGGGCCGGCTGGCTTGACCGTTAAAGGGTGCTGTAACCCCCGAAAGTACACTCCAGTCCATACCAAAAAAAATTTATTTTCTGTGTTTGTGAATTGTGTGCGCAGTAGCCGCACGTGCATCAACAAAGTAGTGCCAAGCGTGCGCCTGTGTCATAAGTAAAGGGCCGGCTGGCTTGACCGTTAAAGGGTGCTGTAACCCCCAAAGTACGCTCCAGTCCAAACCAAAAAAAAATTATTTTCTGTGTTTGTGAATTGTGTGCGCAGTAGCCGCACGTGCATCAACAAAGTAGTGCCAAGCGTGCGCCTGTGTCATAAGTAAAGGGCCGGCTGGCTTGACCGTTAAAGGGTGCTGTAACCCCCGAAAGTACACTCCAGTCCAAACCAAAAAAAAATTATTTTCTGTGTTTGTGAATTGTGTGCGCAGTAGCCGCACGTGCATCAACAAAGTAGTGCCAAGCGTGCGCCTGTGTCATAAGTAAAGGGCTGGCTGGCTTGACCGTTAAGGGTGCTGTAACCTCCAAAAGTACACTCCAGTCCAAACCAAAAAAAAAATTATTTTCTGTGTTTGTGAATTGTGTGCGCAGTAGCAGCACGTGCATCAACAAAGTAGTGCCAAGCGTGCGCCTGTGTCATAAGTAAAGGGCCGGCTGGCTTGACCGTTAAAGGGTGCTGTAACCCCCAAAGTACACTCCAGTCCAAACCAAAAAAAAAATTATTTTCTGTGTTTGTGAATTGTGTGCGCAGTAGCCGCACGTGCATCAACAAAGTAGTGCCAAGCGTGCGCCTGTGTCATAAGTAAAGGGCCGGCTGGCTTGACCGTTAAGGGTGCTGTAACCCCCGAAAGTACACTCCAGTCCAAACCAAAAAAAAAATAATTTTCTGTGTTTGTGAATTGTGTGCGCAGTAGCCGCACGTGCATCAACAAAGTAGTGCCAAGCGTGCGCCTGTGTCATAAGTAAAGGGCCGGCTGGCTTGACCGTTAAAGGGTGCTGTAACCCCCGAAAGTACACTCCAATCCAAACCAAAAAAAAATTATTTTCTGTGTTTGTGAATTGTGTGCGCAGTAGCCGCACGTGCATCAACAAAGTAGTACCAAGCGTGCGCCTGTGTCATAAGTAAAGGGCCGGCTGGCTTGACCGTTAAGGGTGCTGTAACCTCCGAAAGTACACTCCAGTCCAAACCAAAAAAAAAATTATTTTCTGTGTTTGTGAATTGTGTGCGCAGTAGCCGCACGTGCATCAACAAAGTAGCGCCAAGCGTGCGCCTGTGTCATAAGTAAAGGGCCGGCTGGCTTGACCGTTAAGGGTGCTGTAACCCCCGAAAGTACACTCCAGTCCAAACCAAAAAAAAATTATTTTCTGTGTTTGTGAATTGTGTGCGCAGTAGCAGCACGTGCATCAACAAAGTAGTGCCAAGCGTGCGCCTGTGTCATAAGTAAAGGGCCGGCTGGCTTGACCGTTAACGGGTGCTGTAACCCCCAAAGTACGCTCCAGTCCAAACAAAAAAAAAAATATTTTCTGTGTTTGTGAATTGTGTGCGCAGTAGCCGCACGTGCATCAACAAAGTAGTGCCAAGCGTGCGCCTGTGTCATAAATAAAGGGCTGGCTGGCTTGACCGTTAAGGGTGCTGTAACTTCCGAAAGTACACTCCAGTCCAAACCAAAAAAAAAATTATTTTCTGTGTTTGTGAATTGTGTGCGCAGTAGCCGCACGTGCATCAACAAAGTAGTGCCAAGCGTGCGCCTGTGTCATAAGTAAAGGGCCGGCTGGCTTGACCGTTAAAGGGTGCTGTAACCCCCGAAAGTACACTCCAGTCCAAACCAAAAAAAAAAGTATTTTCTGTGTTTGTGAATTGTGTGCGCAGTAGCCGCACGTGCATCAACAAAGTAGTGCCAAGCGTGCGCCTGTGTCATAAGTAAAGGGCCGGCTGGCTTGACCATTAAAGGGTGCTGTAACCCCCGAAAGTACACTCCAGTCCAAACCAAAAAAAATTTATTTTCTGTGTTTGTGAATTGTGTGCGCAGTAGCCGCACGTGCATCAACAAAGTAGTGCCAAGCGTGCACCTGTGTCATAAGTAAAGGGCCGGCTGGCTTGACCGTTAAAGGGTGCTGTAACCCCCGAAAGTACACTCCAGTCCAAACCAAAAAAATAAATATTTTCTGTGTTAGTGAATTGTGTGCGCAGTAGCCGCACGTGCATCAACAAAGTAGTGCCAAGCGTGCGCCTGTGTCATAAGTAAAGGGCCGGCTGGCTTGACCGTTAAGGGTGCTGTAACCCCCGAAAGTACACTCCAGTCCATACCAAAAAAAATGTATTTTCTGTGTTTGTGAATTGTGTGCGCAGTAGCCGCACGTGCATCAACAAAGTAGTGCCAAGCGTGCGCCTGTGTCATAAGTAAAGGGCCGGCTGGCTTGACCGTTAAAGGGTGCTGTAACCCCCAAAGTACACTGAAGTCCAAGCCAAAAAAAAAAATATTTTCTGTGTTTGTGAATTGTGTGCGCAGTAGCCGCACGTGCATCAACAAAGTAGTGCCAAGCGTGCGCCTGTGTCATAAGAAAAGGGCCAGCTGGATTGACCGTTAAAGGGTGCTGTAACCCCCGAAAGTACACTCCAGTCCAAACCAAAAAAAAAAGTATTTTCTGTGTTTGTGAATTGTGTGCGCAGTAGCCGCACGTGCATCAACAAAGTAGTGCCAAGCGTGCGCCTGTGTCATAAGTAAAGGGCCGGCTGGCTTGACCATTAAAGGGTGCTGTAACCCCCGAAAGTACACTCCAGTCCAAACCAAAAAAAATTTATTTTCTGTGTTTGTGAATTATGTGCGCAGTAGCCGCACGTGCATCAACAAAGTAGTGCCAAGCGTGCACCTGTGTCATAAGTAAAGGGCCGGCTGGCTTGACCGTTAAAGGGTGCTGTAACCCCCGAAAGTACACTCCAGTCCAAACCAAAAAAAAAATATTTTCTGTGTTAGTGAATTGTGTGCGCAGTAGCCGCACGTGCATCAACAAAGTAGTGCCAAGCGTGCGCCTGTGTCATAAGTAAAGGGCCGGCTGGCTTGACCGTTAAAGGGTGCTGTAACCCCCGAAAGTACACTCCAGTCCATACCAAAAAAAATGTATTTTCTGTGTTTGTGAATTGTGTGCGCAGTAGCCGCACGTGCATCAACAAAGTAGTGCCAAGCGTGCGCCTGTGTCATAAGTAAAGGGCCGGCTGGCTTGACCGTTAAAGGGTGCTGTAACCCCCAAAGTACACTGAAGTCCAAGCCAAAAAAAAAATTATTTTCTGTGTTTGTGAATTGTGTGCGCAGTAGCCGCACGTGCATCAACAAAGTAGTGCCAAGCGTGCGCCTGTGTCATAAGTAAAGGGCCGGCTGGCTTGACCGTTAAAGGTTGCTGTAACCCCCGAAAGTACACTCCAGTCCAAACCAAAAAAAAATTATTTTCTGTGTTTGTGAATTGTGTGCGCAGTAGCAGCACGTGCATCAACAAAGTAGTGCCAAGCGTGCGCCTGTGTCATAAGTAAAGGGCCGGCTGGCTTGTCCGTTAAAGGGTGCTGTAACCCCCGAAAGTACACTCCAGTCCATACCAAAAAAAAATTATTTTCTGTGTTTGTGAATTGTGTGCGCAGTAGCAGCACGTGCATCAACAAAGTAGTGCCAAGCGTGCGCCTGTGTCATAAGTAAAGGGCCGGCTGGCTTGACCGTTAAAGGGTGCTGTAACCCCCAAAGTACGCTCCAGTCCAAACCAAAAAAAAATTATTTTCTGTGTTTGTGAATTGTGTGCGCAGTAGCCGCACGTGCATCAACAAAGTAGTGCCAAGCGTGCGCCTGTGTCATAAGTAAAGGGCCGGCTGGCTTGACCGTTAAAGCGTGCTGTAACCCCCGAAAGTACACTCCAGTCCAAACCAAAAAAAAATTATTTTCTGTGTTTGTGAATTGTGTGCGCAGTAGCCGCACGTGCATCAACAAAGTAGTGCCAAGCGTGCGCCTGTGTCATAAGTAAAGGGCTGGCTGGCTTGACCGTTAAGGGTGCTGTAACCTCCGAAAGTACACTCCAGTCCAAACCAAAAAAAAAATTATTTTCTGTGTTTGTGAATTGTGTGCGCAGTAGCAGCACGTGCATCAACAAAGTAGTGCCAAGCGTGCGCCTGTGTCATAAGTAAAGGGCCGGCTGGCTTGACCGTTAAAGGGTGCTGTAACCCCCAAAGTACACTCCAGTCCAAACCAAAAAAAAAATTATTTTCTGTGTTTGTGAATTGTGTGCGCAGTAGCCGCACGTGCATCAACAAAGTAGTGCCAAGCGTGCGCCTGTGTCATAAGTAAAGGGCCGGCTGGCTTGACCGTTAAGGGTGCTGTAACCCCCGAAAGTACACTCCAGTCCAAACCAAAAAAAAAATAATTTTCTGTGTTTGTGAATTGTGTGCGCAGTAGCCGCACGTGCATCAACAAAGTAGTGCCAAGCGTGCGCCTGTGTCATAAGTAAAGGGCCGGCTGGCTTGACTGTTAAGGGTGCTTTAACCTCCGAAAGTACACTCCAGTCCAAACCAAAAAAAAAATTATTTTCTGTGTTTGTGAATTGTGTGCGCAGTAGCTGCACGTGCATCAACAAAGTAGCGCCAAGCGTGCGCCTGTGTCATAAGTAAAGGGCCGGCTGGCTTGACCGTTAAGGGTGCTGTAACCTCCGAAAGTACACTCCAGTCCAAACCAAAAAAAAAATTATTTTCTGTGTTTGTGAATTGTGTGCGCAGTAGCCGCACGAGCATCAACAAAGTAGTGCCAAGCGTGCGCCTGTGTCATAAGTAAAGGGCCGGCTGGCTTGACCGTTAAGGGTGCTGTAACCCCCGAAAGTACACTCCAGTTCAAACCAAAAAAAAAATTATTTTCTGTGTTTGTGAATTGTGTGCGCAGTAGCCGCACGTGCATCAACAAAGTAGTGCCAAGCGTGCGCCTGTGTCATAAGTAAAGGGCCGGCTGGCTTGACAGTTAAAGGGTGCTGTAACCCCCAAAGTACACTCCAGTCCAAACCAAAAAAAAAATAATTTTCTGTGTTTGTGAATTGTGTGCGCAGTAGCCGCACGTGCATCAACAAAGTAGTGCCAAGCGTGCGCCTGTGTCATAAGTAAAGGGCCGGCTGGCTTGACCATTAAAGGGTGCTGTAACCCCCGAAAGTACACTCCAGTCCAAACCAAAAAAAAATTATTTTCTGTGTTTGTGAATTGTGTGCGCAGTAGCCGCACGTGCATCAACAAAGTAGTGCCAAGCGTGCGCCTGTGTCATAAGTAAAGGGCCGGCTGGCTTGACCGTTAAAGGGTGCTGTAACCCCCGAAAGTACACTCCAGTCCAAACCAAAAAAAAATTATTTTCTGTGTTTGTGAATTGTGTGCGCAGTAGCCGCACGTGCATCATCAAAGTAGTGCCAAGCGTGCGCCTGTGTCATAAGTAAAGGGCCGGCTGGCCTGACCGTTAAAGGGTGCTGTAACCTCCGAAAGTACACTCCAGTCCAAACCAAAAAAAAATTATTTTCTGTGTTTGTGAATTGTGTGCGCAGTAGCCGCACGTGCATCAACAAAGTAGTGCCAAGCGTGCGCCTGTGTCATAAGTAAAGGGCTGGCTGGCTTGACCGTTAAGGGTGCTGTAACTTCCGAAAGTACACTCCAGTCCAAACCAAAAAAAAATTTATTTTCTCTGTTTGTGAATTGTGTGCGCAGTAGCCGCACGTGCATCAACAAAGTAGTGCCAAGCGTGCGCCTGTGTCATAAGTAAAGGGCCGGCTGGCTTGACCATTAAAGGGTGCTGTAACCCCCGAAAGTACACTCCAGTCCAAACCAAAAAAAAATTATTTTCTGTGTTTGTGAATTGTGTGCGCAGTAGCCGCACGTGCATCAACAAAGTAGTGCCAAGCGTGCGCCTGTGTCATAAGTAAAGGGCCGGCTGGCTTGACCGTTAAAGGGTGCTGTAACCCCCGAAAGTACACTCCAGTCCAAACCAAAAAAAAAATATTTTCTGTGTTTGTGAATTGTGTGCGCAGTAGCCGCACGTGCATCATCAAAGTAGTGCCAAGCGTGCGCCTGTGTCATAAGTAAAGGGCCGGCTGGCCTGACCTTTAAAGGGTGCTGTAACCCCCGAAAGTACACTCCAGTCCAAACCAAAAAAATTTATTTTCTGTGTTTGTGAATTGTGTGCGCAGTAGCCGCACGTGCATCAACAAAGTAGTGACAAGCGTGCGCCTGTGTCATAAGTAAAGGGCCGGCTGGCTTGACCGTTAAAGGGTGCTGTAACCCCCAAAGTACACTCCAGTCCAAGCCAAAAAAAAATTATTTTCTGTGTTTGTGAATTGTGTGCGCAGTAGCCGCACGTGCATCAACAAAGTAGTGCCAAGCGTGCGCCTGTGTCATAAGTAAAGGGCCGGCTGGCTTGACCGTTAAAGGGTGCTGTAACCCCCGAAAGTACACTCCAATCCAAACCAAAAAAAAATTATTTTCTGTGTTTGTGAATTGTGTGCGCAGTAGCCGCACGTGCATCAACAAAGTAGTACCAAGCGTGCGCCTGTGTCATAAGTAAAGGGCCGGCTGGCTTGACCGTTAAGGGTGCTGTAACATCCGAAAGTATACTCCAGTCCAAACCAAAAAAAAAATTATTTTCTGTGTTTGTGAATTGTGTGCGCAGTAGCCGCACGTGCATCAACAAAGTAGCGCCAAGCGTGCGCCTGTGTCATAAGTAAAGGGCCGGCTGGCTTGACCGTTAAGGGTGCTGTAACCCCCGAAAGTACACTCCAGTCCAAACCAAAAAAAAAATTATTTTCTGTGTTTGTGAATTGTGTGCGCAGTAGCAGCACGTGCATCAACAAAGTAGTGCCAAGCGTGCGCCTGTGTCATAAGTAAAGGGCCAGCTGGCTTGACCGTTAACGGGTGCTGTAACCCCCAAAGTACGCTCCAGTCCAAACCAAAAAAAAATTATTTTCTGTGTTTGTGAATTGTGTGCGCAGTAGCCGCACGTGCATCAACAAAGTAGTACCAAGCGTGCGCCTGTGTCATAAGTAAAGGGCCGGCTGGCTTCTGGCTTGACCGTTAAGGGTGCTGTAACCCCCGAAAGTACACTCCAGTCCAAACCAAAAAAAAAATAATTTTCTGTGTTTGTGAATTGTGTGCGCAGTAGCCGCACGTGCATCAACAAAGTAGTGCCAAGCGTGCGCCTGTGTCATAAGTAAAGGGCCGGCTGGCTTGACCGTTAAAGGGTGCTGTAACCCCCGAAAGTACACTCCAATCCAAACCAAAAAAAAATTATTTTCTGTGTTTGTGAATTGTGTGCGCAGTAGCCGCACGTGCATCAACAAAGTAGTACCAAGCGTGCGCCTGTGTCATAAGTAAAGGGCCGGCTGGCTTGACCGTTAAGGGTGCTGTAACCTCCGAAAGTACACTCCAGTCCAAACCAAAAAAAAAATTATTTTCTGTGTTTGTGAATTGTGTGCGCAGTAGCCTCACGTGCATCAACAAAGTAGCGCCAAGCGTGCGCCTGTGTCATAAGTAAAGGGCCGGCTGGCTTGACCGTTAAGGGTGCTGTAACCCCCGAAAGTACACTCCAGTCCAAACCAAAAAAAAATTATTTTCTGTGTTTGTGAATTGTGTGCGCAGTAGCAGCACGTGCATCAACAAAGTAGTGCCAAGCGTGCGCCTGTGTCATAAGTAAAGGGCCGGCTGGCTTGACCGTTAACGGGTGCTGTAACCCCCAAAGTACGCTCCAGTCCAAACAAAAAAAAAAATATTTTCTGTGTTTGTGAATTGTGTGCGCAGTAGCCGCACGTGCATCAACAAAGTAGTGCCAAGCGTGCGCCTGTGTCATAAATAAAGGGCTGGCTGGCTTGACCGTTAAGGGTGCTGTAACTTCCGAAAGTACACTCCAGTCCAAACCAAAAAAAAAATTATTTTCTGTGTTTGTGAATTGTGTGCGCAGTAGCCGCACGTGCATCAACAAAGTAGTGCCAAGCGTGCGCCTGTGTCATAAGTAAAGGGCCGGCTGGCTTGACCGTTAAAGGGTGCTGTAACCCCCGAAAGTACACTCCAGTCCAAACCAAAAAAAAAAGTATTTTCTGTGTTTGTGAATTGTGTGCGCAGTAGCCGCACGTGCATCAACAAAGTAGTGCCAAGCGTGCGCCTGTGTCATAAGTAAAGGGCCGGCTGGCTTGACCATTAAAGGGTGCTGTAACCCCCGAAAGTACACTCCAGTCCAAACCAAAAAAAATTTATTTTCTGTGTTTGTGAATTGTGTGCGCAGTAGCCGCACGTGCATCAACAAAGTAGTGCCAAGCGTGCACCTGTGTCATAAGTAAAGGGCCGGCTGGCTTGACCGTTAAAGGGTGCTGTAACCCCCGAAAGTACACTCCAGTCCAAACCAAAAAAATAAATATTTTCTGTGTTAGTGAATTGTGTGCGCAGTAGCCGCACGTGCATCAACAAAGTAGTGCCAAGCGTGCGCCTGTGTCATAAGTAAAGGGCCGGCTGGCTTGACCGTTAAGGGTGCTGTAACCCCCGAAAGTACACTCCAGTCCATACCAAAAAAAATGTATTTTCTGTGTTTGTGAATTGTGTGCGCAGTAGCCGCACGTGCATCAACAAAGTAGTGCCAAGCGTGCGCCTGTGTCATAAGTAAAGGGCCGGCTGGCTTGACCGTTAAAGGGTGCTGTAACCCCCAAAGTACACTGAAGTCCAAGCCAAAAAAAAAATTATTTTCTGTGTTTGTGAATTGTGTGCGCAGTAGCCGCACGTGCATCAACAAAGTAGTGCCAAGCGTGCGCCTGTGTCATAAGAAAAGGGCCAGCTGGCTTGACCGTTAAAGGGTGCTGTAACCCCCGAAAGTACACTCCAGTCCAAACCAAAAAAAAAAGTATTTTCTGTGTTTGTGAATTGTGTGCGCAGTAGCCGCACGTGCATCAACAAAGTAGTGCCAAGCGTGCGCCTGTGTCATAAGTAAAGGGCCGGCTGGCTTGACCATTAAAGGGTGCTGTAACCCCCGAAAGTACACTCCAGTCCAAACCAAAAAAAATTTATTTTCTGTGTTTGTGAATTATGTGCGCAGTAGCCGCACGTGCATCAACAAAGTAGTGCCAAGCGTGCACCTGTGTCATAAGTAAAGGGCCGGCTGGCTTGACCGTTAAAGGGTGCTGTAACCCCCGAAAGTACACTCCAGTCCAAACCAAAAAAAAAATATTTTCTGTGTTAGTGAATTGTGTGCGCAGTAGCCGCACGTGCATCAACAAAGTAGTGCCAAGCGTGCGCCTGTGTCATAAGTAAAGGGCCGGCTGGCTTGACCGTTAAAGGGTGCTGTAACCCCCGAAAGTACACTCCAGTCCATACCAAAAAAAATGTATTTTCTGTGTTTGTGAATTGTGTGCGCAGTAGCCGCACGTGCATCAACAAAGTAGTGCCAAGCGTGCGCCTGTGTCATAAGTAAAGGGCCGGCTGGCTTGACCGTTAAAGGGTGCTGTAACCCCCAAAGTACACTGAAGTCCAAGCCAAAAAAAAAATTATTTTCTGTGTTTGTGAATTGTGTGCGCAGTAGCCGCACGTGCATCAACAAAGTAGTGCCAAGCGTGCGCCTGTGTCATAAGTAAAGGGCCGGCTGGCTTGACCGTTAAAGGTTGCTGTAACCCCCGAAAGTACACTCCAGTCCAAACCAAAAAAAAATTATTTTCTGTGTTTGTGAATTGTGTGCGCAGTAGCAGCACGTGCATCAACAAAGTAGTGCCAAGCGTGCGCCTGTGTCATAAGTAAAGGGCCGGCTGGCTTGTCCGTTAAAGGGTGCTGTAACCCCCGAAAGTACACTCCAGTCCATACCAAAAAAAAATTATTTTCTGTGTTTGTGAATTGTGTGCGCAGTAGCAGCACGTGCATCAACAAAGTAGTGCCAAGCGTGCGCCTGTGTCATAAGTAAAGGGCCGGCTGGCTTGACCGTTAAAGGGTGCTGTAACCCCCAAAGTACGCTCCAGTCCAAACCAAAAAAAAATTATTTTCTGTGTTTGTGAATTGTGTGCGCAGTAGCCGCACGTGCATCAACAAAGTAGTGCCAAGCGTGCGCCTGTGTCATAAGTAAAGGGCCGGCTGGCTTGACCGTTAAAGCGTGCTGTAACCCCCGAAAGTACACTCCAGTCCAAACCAAAAAAAAATTATTTTCTGTGTTTGTGAATTGTGTGCGCAGTAGCCGCACGTGCATCAACAAAGTAGTGCCAAGCGTGCGCCTGTGTCATAAGTAAAGGGCTGGCTGGCTTGACCGTTAAGGGTGCTGTAACCTCCGAAAGTACACTCCAGTCCAAACCAAAAAAAAATTATTTTCTGTGTTTGTGAATTGTGTGCGCAGTAGCAGCACGTGCATCAACAAAGTAGTGCCAAGCGTGCGCCTGTGTCATAAGTAAAGGGCCGGCTGGCTTGACCGTTAAAGGGTGCTGTAACCCCCAAAGTACACTCCAGTCCAAACCAAAAAAAAAATTATTTTCTGTGTTTGTGAATTGTGTGCGCAGTAGCCGCACGTGCATCAACAAAGTAGTGCCAAGCGTGCGCCTGTGTCATAAGTAAAGGGCCGGCTGGCTTGACCGTTAAGGGTGCTGTAACCCCCGAAAGTACACTCCAGTCCAAACCAAAAAAAAATAATTTTCTGTGTTTGTGAATTGTGTGCGCAGTAGCCGCACGTGCATCAACAAAGTAGTGCCAAGCGTGCGCCTGTGTCATAAGTAAAGGGCCGGCTGGCTTGACTGTTAAGGGTGCTTTAACCTCCGAAAGTACACTCCAGTCCAAACCAAAAAAAAAATTATTTTCTGTGTTTGTGAATTGTGTGCGCAGTAGCTGCACGTGCATCAACAAAGTAGCGCCAAGCGTGCGCCTGTGTCATAAGTAAAGGGCCGGCTGGCTTGACCGTTAAGGGTGCTGTAACCTCCGAAAGTACACTCCAGTCCAAACCAAAAAAAAAATTATTTTCTGTGTTTGTGAATTGTGTGCGCAGTAGCCGCACGAGCATCAACAAAGTAGTGCCAAGCGTGCGCCTGTGTCATAAGTAAAGGGCCGGCTGGCTTGACCGTTAAGGGTGCTGTAACCCCCGAAAGTACACTCCAGTTCAAACCAAAAAAAAAATTATTTTCTGTGTTTGTGAATTGTGTGCGCAGTAGCCGCACGTGCATCAACAAAGTAGTGCCAAGCGTGCGCCTGTGTCATAAGTAAAGGGCCGGCTGGCTTGACAGTTAAAGGGTGCTGTAACCCCCAAAGTACACTCCAGTCCAAACCAAAAAAAAAAATATTTTCTGTGTTTGTGAATTGTGTGCGCAGTAGCCGCACGTGCATCAACAAAGTAGTGCCAAGCGTGCGCCTGTGTCATAAGTAAAGGGCCGGCTGGCTTGACCATTAAAGGGTGCTGTAACCCCCGAAAGTACACTCCAGTCCAAACCAAAAAAAAATTATTTTCTGTGTTTGTGAATTGTGTGCGCAGTAGCCGCACGTGCATCAACAAAGTAGTGCCAAGCGTGCGCCTGTGTCATAAGTAAAGGGCCGGCTGGCTTGACCGTTAAAGGGTGCTGTAACCCCCGAAAGTACACTCCAGTCCAAACCAAAAAAAAATTATTTTCTGTGTTTGTGAATTGTGTGCGCAGTAGCCGCACGTGCATCATCAAAGTAGTGCCAAGCGTGCGCCTGTGTCATAAGTAAAGGGCCGGCTGGCCTGACCGTTAAAGGGTGCTGTAACCTCCGAAAGTACACTCCAGTCCAAACCAAAAAAAAATTATTTTCTGTGTTTGTGAATTGTGTGCGCAGTAGCCGCACGTGCATCAACAAAGTAGTGCCAAGCGTGCGCCTGTGTCATAAGTAAAGGGCTGGCTGGCTTGACCGTTAAGGGTGCTGTAACTTCCGAAAGTACACTCCAGTCCAAACCAAAAAAAAATTTATTTTCTCTGTTTGTGAATTGTGTGCGCAGTAGCCGCACGTGCATCAACAAAGTAGTGCCAAGCGTGCGCCTGTGTCATAAGTAAAGGGCCGGCTGGCTTGACCATTAAAGGGTGCTGTAACCCCCGAAAGTACACTCCAGTCCAAACCAAAAAAAAATTATTTTCTGTGTTTGTGAATTGTGTGCGCAGTAGCCGCACGTGCATCAACAAAGTAGTGCCAAGCGTGCGCCTGTGTCATAAGTAAAGGGCCGGCTGGCTTGACCGTTAAAGGGTGCTGTAACCCCCGAAAGTACACTCCAGTCCAAACCAAAAAAAAATTATTTTCTGTGTTTGTGAATTGTGTGCGCAGTAGCCGCACGTGCATCATCAAAGTAGTGCCAAGCGTGCGCCTGTGTCATAAGTAAAGGGCCGGCTGGCCTGACCGTTAAAGGGTGCTGTAACCCCCGAAAGTACACTCCAGTCCAAACCAAAAAAAATTTATTTTCTGTGTTTGTGAATTGTGTGCGCAGTAGCCGCACGTGCATCAACAAAGTAGTGACAAGCGTGCGCCTGTGTCATAAGTAAAGGGCCGGCTGGCTTGACCGTTAAAGGGTGCTGTAACCCCCAAAGTACACTCCAGTCCAAGCCAAAAAAAAAATTATTTTCTGTGTTTGTGAATTGTGTGCGCAGTAGCCGCACGTGCATCAACAAAGTAGTGCCAAGCGTGCGCCTGTGTCATAAGTAAAGGGCCGGCTGGCTTGACCGTTAAAGGGTGCTGTAACCCCCGAAAGTACACTCCAATCCAAACCAAAAAAAAATTATTTTCTGTGTTTGTGAATTGTGTGCGCAGTAGCCGCACGTGCATCAACAAAGTAGTACCAAGCGTGCGCCTGTGTCATAAGTAAAGGGCCGGCTGGCTTGACCGTTAAGGGTGCTGTAACATCCGAAAGTATACTCCAGTCCAAACCAAAAAAAAAATTATTTTCTGTGTTTGTGAATTGTGTGCGCAGTAGCCGCACGTGCATCAACAAAGTAGCGCCAAGCGTGCGCCTGTGTCATAAGTAAAGGGCCGGCTGGCTTGACCGTTAAGGGTGCTGTAACCCCCGAAAGTACACTCCAGTCCAAACCAAAAAAAAATTATTTTCTGTGTTTGTGAATTGTGTGCGCAGTAGCAGCACGTGCATCAACAAAGTAGTGCCAAGCGTGCGCCTGTGTCATAAGTAAAGGGATAGCTGGCTTGACCGTTAACGGGTGCTGTAACCCCCAAAGTACGCTCCAGTCCAAACCAAAAAAAAATTATTTTCTGTGTTTGTGAATTGTGTGCGCAGTAGCCGCACGTGCATCAACAAAGTAGTGCCAAGCGTGCGCCTGTGTCATAAGTAAAGGGCCGGCTGGCTTGACCGTTAAAGGGTGCTGTAACCCCCGAAAGTACACTCCAGTCCAAACCAAAAAAAAAATAATTTTCTGTGTTTGTGAATTGTGTGCGCAGTAGCCGCACGTGCATCAACAAAGTAGTGCCAAGCGTGCGCCTGTGTCATAAGTAAAGGGCCGGCTGGCTTGACTGTTAAGGGTGCTTTAACCTCCGAAAGTACACTCCAGTCCAAACCAAAAAAAAAATTATTTTCTGTGTTTGTGAATTGTGTGCGCAGTAGCTGCACGTGCATCAACAAAGTAGTGCCAAGCGTGCGCCTGTGTCATAAGTAAAGGGCCGGCTGGCTTGACCGTTAAGGGTGCTGTAACCTCCGAAAGTACACTCCAGTCCAAACCAAAAAAAAAATTATTTTCTGTGTTTGTGAATTGTGTGCGCAGTAGCCGCACGAGCATCAACAAAGTAGTGCCAAGCGTGCGCCTGTGTCATAAGTAAAGGGCCGGCTGGCTTGACCGTTAAGGGTGCTGTAACCCCCGAAAGTACACTCCAGTTCAAACCAAAAAAAAAATTATTTTCTGTGTTTGTGAATTGTGTGCGCAGTAGCCGCACGTGCATCAACAAAGTAGTGCCAAGCGTGCGCCTGTGTCATAAGTAAAGGGCCGGCTGGCTTGACAGTTAAAGGGTGCTGTAACCCCCAAAGTACACTCCAGTCCAAACCAAAAAAAAAATTATTTTCTGTGTTTGTGAATTGTGTGCGCAGTAGCCGCACGTGCATCAACAAAGTAGTGCCAAGCGTGCGCCTGTGTCATAAGTAAAGGGCCGGCTGGCTTGACCATTAAAGGGTGCTGTAACCCCCGAAAGTACACTCCAGTCCAAACCAAAAAAAAATTATTTTCTGTGTTTGTGAATTGTGTGCGCAGTAGCCGCACGTGCATCAACAAAGTAGTGCCAAGCGTGCGCCTGTGTCATAAGTAAAGGGCCGGCTGGCTTGACCGTTAAAGGGTGCTGTAACCCCCGAAAGTACACTCCAGTCCAAACCAAAAAAAAATTATTTTCTGTGTTTGTGAATTGTGTGCGCAGTAGCCGCACGTGCATCATCAAAGTAGTGCCAAGCGTGCGCCTGTGTCAAAAGTAAAGGGCCGGCTGGCCTGACCGTTAAAGGGTGCTGTAACCCCCGAAAGTACACTCCAGTCCAAACCAAAAAAAATTTATTTTCTGTGTTTGTGAATTGTGTGCGCAGTAGCCGCACGTGCATCAACAAAGTAGTGACAAGCGTGCGCCTGTGTCATAAGTAAAGGGCCGGCTGGCTTGACCGTTAAAGGGTGCTGTAACCCCCAAAGTACACTCCAGTCCAAGCCAAAAAAAAATTATTTTCTGTGTTTGTGAATTGTGTGCGCAGTAGCCGCACGTGCATCAACAAAGTAGTGCCAAGCGTGCGCCTGTGTCATAAGTAAAGGGCCGGCTGGCTTGACCGTTAAAGGGTGCTGTAACCCCCGAAAGTACACTCCAATCCAAACCAAAAAAAAATTATTTTCTGTGTTTGTGAATTGTGTGCGCAGTAGCCGCACGTGCATCAACAAAGTAGTACCAAGCGTGCGCCTGTGTCATAAGTAAAGGGCCGGCTGGCTTGACCGTTAAGGGTGCTGTAACCTCCGAAAGTACACTCCAGTCCAAACCAAAAAAAAAATTATTTTCTGTGTTTGTGAATTGTGTGCGCAGTAGCCGCACGTGCATCAACAAAGTAGCGCCAAGCGTGCGCCTGTGTCATAAGTAAAGGGCCGGCTGGCTTGACCGTTAAGGGTGCTGTAACCCCCGAAAGTACACTCCAGTCCAAACCAAAAAAAAATTATTTTCTGTGTTTGTGAATTGTGTGCGCAGTAGCAGCACGTGCATCAACAAAGTAGTGCCAAGCGTGCGCCTGTGTCATAAGTAAAGGGCCAGCTGGCTTGACCGTTAACGGGTGCTGTAACCCCCAAAGTACGCTCCAGTCCAAACCAAAAAAAAATTATTTTCTGTGTTTGTGAATTGTGTGCGCAGTAGCCGCACGTGCATCAACAAAGTAGTGCCAAGCGTGCGCCTGTGTCATAAGTAAAGGGCCGGCTGGCTTGACCGTTAAAGGGTGCTGTAACCCCCGAAAGAACACTCCAGTCCAAACAAAAAAAAAAATATTTTCTGTGTTTGTGAATTGTGTGCGCAGTAGCCGCACGTGCATCAACAAAGTAGTGCCAAGCGTGCGCCTGTGTCATAAGTAAAGGGCTGGCTGGCTTGACCGTTAAGGGTGCTGTAACTTCCGAAAGTACACTCCAGTCCAAACCAAAAAAAAAATTATTTTCTGTGTTTGTGAATTGTGTGCGCAGTAGCCGCACGTGCATCAACAAAGTAGTGCCAAGCGTGCGCCTGTGTCATAAGTAAAGGGCCGGCTGGCTTGACCGTTAAAGGGTGCTGTAACCCCCGAAAGTACACTCCAGTCCAAACCAAAAAAAAAAGTATTTTCTGTGTTTGTGAATTGTGTGCGCAGTAGCCGCACGTGCATCAACAAAGTAGTGCCAAGCGTGCGCCTGTGTCATAAGTAAAGGGCCGGCTGGCTTGACCATTAAAGGGTGCTGTAACCCCCGAAAGTACACTCCAGTCCAAACCAAAAAAAATTTATTTTCTGTGTTTGTGAATTGTGTGCGCAGTAGCCGCACGTGCATCAACAAAGTAGTGCCAAGCGTGCACCTGTGTCATAAGTAAAGGGCCGGCTGGCTTGACCGTTAAAGGGTGCTGTAACCCCCGAAAGTACACTCCAGTCCAAACCAAAAAAATAAATATTTTCTGTGTTAGTGAATTGTGTGCGCAGTAGCCGCACGTGCATCAACAAAGTAGTGCCAAGCGTGCGCCTGTGTCATAAGTAAAGGGCCGGCTGGCTTGACCGTTAAAGGGTGCTGTAACCCCCGAAAGTACACTCCAGTCCATACCAAAAAAAATGTATTTTCTGTGTTTGTGAATTGTGTGCGCAGTAGCCGCACGTGCATCAACAAAGTAGTGCCAAGCGTGCGCCTGTGTCATAAGTAAAGGGCCGGCTGGCTTGACCGTTAAAGGGTGCTGTAACCCCCAAAGTACACTGAAGTCCAAGCCAAAAAAAAAATTATTTTCTGTGTTTGTGAATTGTGTGCGCAGTAGCCGCACGTGCATCAACAAAGTAGTGCCAAGCGTGCGCCTGTGTCATAAGTAAAGGGCCGGCTGGCTTGACCGTTAAAGGGTGCTGTAACCCCCGAAAGTACACTCCAGTCCAAACCAAAAAAAAAAGTATTTTCTGTGTTTGTGAATTGTGTGCGCAGTAGCCGCACGTGCATCAACAAAGTAGTGCCAAGCGTGCGCCTGTGTCATAAGTAAAGGGCCGGCTGGCTTGACCATTAAAGGGTGCTGTAACCCCCGAAAGTACACTCCAGTCCAAACAAAAAAAAATTTATTTTCTGTGTTTGTGAATTATGTGCGCAGTAGCCGCACGTGCATCAACAAAGTAGTGCCAAGCGTGCACCTGTGTCATAAGTAAAGGGCTGGCTGGCTTGACCGTTAAAGGGTGCTGTAACCCCCGAAAGTACACTGAAGTCCAAGCCAAAAAAAAAATTATTTTCTGTGTTTGTGAATTGTGTGCGCAGTAGCCGCACGTGCATCAACAAAGTAGTGCCAAGCGTGCGCCTGTGTCATAAGTAAAGGGCCGGCTGGCTTGACCGTTAAAGGTAGCTGTAACCCCCGAAAGTACACTCCAGTCCAAACCAAAAAAAAATTATTTTCTGTGTTTGTGAATTGTGTGCGCAGTAGCAGCACGTGCATCAACAAAGTAGTGCCAAGCGTGCGCCTGTGTCATAAGTAAAGGGCCGGCTGGCTTGACCGTTAAAGGGTGCTGTAACCCCCGATAGTACACTCCAGTCCATACCAAAAAAAATTTATTTTCTGTGTTTGTGAATTGTGTGCGCAGTAGCCGCACGTGCATCAACAAAGTAGTGCCAAGCGTGCGCCTGTGTCATAAGTAAAGGGCCGGCTGGCTTGACCGTTAAAGGGTGCTGTAACCCCCAAAGTACGCTCCAGTCCAAACCAAAAAAAAATGTATTTTCTGTGTTTGTGAATTGTGTGCGCAGTAGCCGCACGTGCATCAACAAAGTAGTGCCAAGCGTGCGCCTGTGTCATAAGTAAAGGGCCGGCTGGCTTGACCGTTAAAGGGTGCTGTAACCCCCGAAAGTACACTCCAGTCCAAACCAAAAAAAAAAGTATTTTCTGTGTTTGTGAATTGTGTGCGCAGTAGCCGCACGTGCATCAACAAAGTAGTGCCAAGCGTGCGCCTGTGTCATAAGTAAAGGGCCGGCTGGCTTGACCATTAAAGGGTGCTGTAACCCCCGAAAGTACACTCCAGTCCAAACCAAAAAAAATTTATTTTCTGTGTTTGTGAATTATGTGCGCAGTAGCCGCACGTGCATCAACAAAGTAGTGCCAAGCGTGCACCTGTGTCATAAGTAAAGGGCCGGCTGGCTTGACCGTTAAAGGGTGCTGTAACCCCCGAAAGTACACTCCAGTCCAAACCAAAAAAAAAATATTTTCTGTGTTAGTGAATTGTGTGCGCAGTAGCCGCACGTGCATCAACAAAGTAGTGCCAAGCGTGCGCCTGTGTCATAAGTAAAGGGCCGGCTGGCTTGACCGTTAAAGGGTGCTGTAACCCCCGAAAGTACACTCCAGTCCATACCAAAAAAAATGTATTTTCTGTGTTTGTGAATTGTGTGCGCAGTAGCCGCACGTGCATCAACAAAGTAGTGCCAAGCGTGCGCCTGTGTCATAAGTAAAGGGCCGGCTGGCTTGACCGTTAAAGGGTGCTGTAACCCCCAAAGTACACTGAAGTCCAAGCCAAAAAAAAAATTATTTTCTGTGTTTGTGAATTGTGTGCGCAGTAGCCGCACGTGCATCAACAAAGTAGTGCCAAGCGTGCGCCTGTGTCATAAGAAAAGGGCCGGCTGGCTTGACCGTTAAAGGTTGCTGTAACCCCCGAAAGTACACTCCAGTCCAAACCAAAAAAAATTTATTTTCTGTGTTTGTGAATTGTGTGCGCAGTAGCAGCACGTGCATCAACAAAGTAGTGCCAAGCGTGCGCCTGTGTCATAAGTAAAGGGCCGGCTGGCTTGACCGTTAAAGGGTGCTGTAACCCCCGAAAGTACACTCCAGTCCATACCAAAAAAAATTTATTTTCTGTGTTTGTGAATTGTGTGCGCAGTAGCCGCACGTGCATCAACAAAGTAGTGCCAAGCGTGCGCCTGTGTCATAAGTAAAGGGCCGGCTGGCTTGACCGTTAAAGGGTGCTGTAACCCCCAAAGTACGCTCCAGTCCAAACCAAAAAAAAATTATTTTCTGTGTTTGTGAATTGTGTGCGCAGTAGCCGCACGTGCATCAACAAAGTAGTGCCAAGCGTGCGCCTGTGTCATAAGTAAAGGGCCGGCTGGCTTGACCGTTAAAGGGTGCTGTAACCCCCGAAAGTACACTCCAGTCCAAACCAAAAAAAAATTATTTTCTGTGTTTGTGAATTGTGTGCGCAGTAGCCGCACGTGCATCAACAAAGTAGTGCCAAGCGTGCGCCTGTGTCATAAGTAAAGGGCTGGCTGGCTTGACCGTTAAGGGTGCTGTAAACTCCGAAAGTACACTCCAGTCCAAACCAAAAAAAAAATTATTTTCTGTGTTTGTGAATTGTGTGCGCAGTAGCAGCACGTGCAACAACAAAGTAGTGCCAAGCGTGCGCCTGTGTCATAAGTAAAGGGCCGGCTGGCTTGACCGTTAAAGGGTGCTGTAACCCCCAAAGTACACTCCAGTCCAAACAAAAAAAAAATTATTTTCTGTGTTTGTGAATTGTGTGCGCAGTAGCCGCACGTGCATCAACAAAGTAGTGCCAAGCGTGCGCCTGTGTCATAAGTAAAGGGCCGGCTGGCTTGACCGTTAAGGGTGCTGTAACCCCCGAAAGTACACTCCAGTCCAAACCAAAAAAAAAATAATTTTCTGTGTTTGTGAATTGTGTGCGCAGTAGCCGCACGTGCATCAACAAAGTAGTGCCAAGCGTGCGCCTGTGTCATAAGTAAAGGGCCGGCTGGCTTGACTGTTAAGGGTGCTGTAACCTCCGAAAGTACACTCCAGTCCAAACCAAAAAAAAAATTATTTTCTGTGTTTGTGAATTGTGTGCGCAGTAGCTGCACGTGCATCAACAAAGTAGCGCCAAGCGTGCGCCTGTGTCATAAGTAAAGGGCCGGCTGGCTTGACCGTTAAGGGTGCTGTAACCTCCGAAAGTACACTCCAGTCCAAACCAAAAAAAAAATTATTTTCTGTGTTTGTGAATTGTGTGCGCAGTAGCCGCACGAGCATCAACAAAGTAGTGCCAAGCGTGCGCCTGTGTCATAAGTAAAGGGCCGGCTGGCTTGACCGTTAAGGGTGCTGTAACCCCCGAAAGTACACTCCAGTTCAAACCAAAAAAAAAATTATTTTCTGTGTTTGTGAATTGTGTGCGCAGTAGCCGCACGTGCATCAACAAAGTAGTGCCAAGCGTGCGCCTGTGTCATAAGTAAAGGGCCAGCTGGCTTGACAGTTAAAGGGTGCTGTAACCCCCAAAGTACACTCCAGTCCAAACCAAAAAAAAAATTATTTTCTGTGTTTGTGAATTGTGTGCGCAGTAGCCGCACGTGCATCAACAAAGTAGTGCCAAGCGTGCGCCTGTGTCATAAGTAAAGGGCCGGCCGGCTTGACCGTTAAGGGTGCTGTAACCCCCGAAAGTACACTCCAGTCCAAACCAAAAAAAAATTATTTTCTGTGTTTGTGAATTGTGTGCGCAGTAGCCGCACGTGCATCAACAAAGTAGTGCCAAGCGTGCGCCTGTGTCATAAGTAAAGGGCCGGCTGGCTTGACCGTTAAAGGGTGCTGTAACCCCCGAAAGTACACTCCAGTCCAAACCAAAAAAAAATTATTTTCTGTGTTTGTGAATTGTGTGCGCAGTAGCCGCACGTGCATCATCAAAGTAGTGCCAAGCGTGCACCTGTGTCATAAGTAAAGGGCCGGCTGGCCTGACCGTTAAAGGGTGCTGTAACCCCCGAAAGTACACTCCAGTCCAAACCAAAAAAAATTTATTTTCTGTGTTTGTGAATTGTGTGCGCAGTAGCCGCACGTGCATCAACAAAGTAGTGCCAAGCGTGCGCCTGTGTCATAAGTAAAGGGCCGGCTGGCTTGACCGTTAAAGGGTGCTGTAACCCCCAAAGTACACTCCAGTCCAAGCCAAAAAAAAAATTATTTTCTGTGTTTGTGAATTGTGTGCGCAGTAGCCGCACGTGCATCAACAAAGTAGTGCCAAGCGTGCGCCTGTGTCATAAGTAAAGGGCCGGCTGGCTTGACCGTTAAAGGGTGCTGTAACCCCCGAAAGTACACTCCAATCCAAACCAAAAAAAAATTATTTTCTGTGTTTGTGAATTGTGTGCGCAGTAGCCGCACGTGCATCAACAAAGTAGTACCAAGCGTGCGCCTGTGTCATAAGTAAAGGGCCGGCTGGCTTGACCGTTAAGGGTGCTGTAACCTCCGAAAGTACACTCCAGTCCAAACAAAAAAAAAAATTATTTTCTGTGTTTGTGAATTGTGTGCGCTGTAGCCGCACGTGCATCAACAAAGTAGCGCCAAGCGTGCACCTGTGTCATAAGTAAAGGGCCGGCTGGCTTGACCGTTAAGGGTGCTGTAACCCCCGAAAGTACACTCCAGTCCAAACCAAAAAAAAATTATTTTCTGTGTTTGTGAATTGTGTGCGCAGTAGCAGCACGTGCATCAACAAAGTAGTGCCAAGCGTGCGCCTGTGTCATAAGTAAAGGGCCGGCTGGCTTGACCGTTAACGGGTGCTGTAACCCCCAAAGTACGCTCCAGTCCAAACCAAAAAAAAATTATTTTCTGTGTTTGTGAATTGTGTGCGCAGTAGCCGCACGTGCATCAACAAAGTAGTGCCAAGCGTGCGCCTGTGTCATAAGTAAAGGGCCGGCTGGCTTGACCGTTAAAGGGTGCTGTAACCCCCGAAAGAACACTCCAGTCCAAACCAAAAAAAAATTATTTTCTGTGTTTGTGAATTGTGTGCGCAGTAGCCGCACGTGCATCAACAAAGTAGTGCCAAGCGTGCGCCTGTGTCATAAGTAAAGGGCTGGCTGGCTTGACCGTTAAGGGTGCTGTAACTTCCGAAAGTACACTCCAGTCCAAACCAAAAAAAAAATTATTTTCTGTGTTTGTGAATTGTGTGCGCAGTAGCCGCACGTGCATCAACAAAGTAGTGCCAAGCGTGCGCCTGTGTCATAAGTAAAGGGCCAGCTGGCTTGACCGTTAAAGGGTGCTGTAACCCCCGAAAGTACACTCCAGTCCAAACCAAAAAAAAAAGTATTTTCTGTGTTTGTGAATTGTGTGCGCAGTAGCCGCACGTGCATCAACAAAGTAGTGCCAAGCGTGCGCCTGTGTCATAAGTAAAGGGCCGGCTGGCTTGACCATTAAAGGGTGCTGTAACCCCCGAAAGTACACTCCAGTCCAAACCAAAAAAAATTTATTTTCTGTGTTTGTGAATTGTGTGCGCAGTAGCCGCACGTGCATCAACAAAGTAGTGCCAAGCGTGCACCTGTGTCATAAGTAAAGGGCCGGCTGGCTTGACCGTTAAAGGGTGCTGTAACCCCCGAAAGTACACTCCAGTCCAATCCAAAAAAAAAATATTTTCTGTGTTAGTGAATTGTGTGCGCAGTAGCCGCACGTGCATCAACAAAGTAGTGCCAAGCGTGCGCCTGTGTCATAAGTAAAGGGCCGGCTGGCTTGACCGTTAAAGGGTGCTGTAACCCCCGAAAGTACACTCCAGTCCATACCAAAAAAAATGTATTTTCTGTGTTTGTGAATTGTGTGCGCAGTAGCTGCACGTGCATCAACAAAGTAGTGCCAAGCGTGCGCCTGTGTCATAAGTAAAGGGCCGGCTGGCTTGACCGTTAAAGGGTGCTGTAACCCCCAAAGTACACTGAAGTCCAAGCCAAAAAAAAAATTATTTTCTGTGTTTGTGAATTGTGTGCGCAGTAGCAGCACGTGCATCAACAAAGTAGTGCCAAGCGTGCGCCTGTGTCATAAGTAAAGGGCCGGCTGGCTTGACCGTTAAAGGTTGCTGTAACCCCCGAAAGTACACTCCAGTCCAAACCAAAAAAAAATTATTTTCTGTGTTTGTGAATTGTGTGCGCAGTAGCCGCACGTGCATCAACAAAGTAGTGCCAAGCGTGCGCCTGTGTCATAAGTAAACGGCCGGCTGGCTTGACCGTTAAAGGGTGCTGTAACCCCCGAAAGTACACTCCAGTCCAAACCAAAAAAAAATTATTTTCTGTGTTTGTGAATTGTGTGCGCAGTAGCCGCACGTGCATCAACAAAGTAGTGCCAAGCGTGCGCTTGTGTCATAAGTAAAGGGCCATCTGGCTTGACCGTTAAAGGGTGCTGTAACCCCCGAAAGTACACTCCAGTCCAAACCAAAAAAAAATTATTTTCTGTGTTTGTGAATTGTGTGCGCAGTAGCCGCACGAGCATCAACAAAGTAGTGCCAAGCGTGCGCCTGTGTCATAAGTAAAGGGCCGGCTGGCTTGACCATTAAAGGGTGCTGTAACCCCCGAAAGTACACTCCAGTCCAAACCAAAAAAAATTTATTTTCTGTGTTTGTGAATTGTGTGCGCAGTAGCCGCACGTGCATCAACAAAGTAGTGCCAAGTGTGCACCTGTGTCATAAGTAAAGGGCCGGCTGGCTTGACCGTTAAAGGGTGCTGTAACCCCCGAAAGTACACTCCAGTCCAAACCAAAAAAAAAATATTTTCTGTGTTAGTGAATTGTGTGCGCAGTAGCCGCACGTGCATCAACAAAGTAGTGCCAAGCGTGCGCCTGTGTCATAAGTAAAGGGCCGGCTGGCTTGACCGTTAAAGGGTGCTGTAACCCCCGAAAGTACACTCCAGTCCATACCAAAAAAAATGTATTTTCTGTGTTTGTGAATTGTGTGCGCAGTAGCCGCACGTGCATCAACAAAGTAGTGCCAAGCGTGCGCCTGTGTCATAAGTAAAGGGCCGGCTGGCTTGACCGTTAAAGGGTGCTGTAACCCCCAAAGTACACTGAAGTCCAAGCCAAAAAAAAAATTATTTTCTGTGTTTGTGAATTGTGTGCGCAGTAGCCGCACGTGCATCAACAAAGTAGTGCCAAGCATGCGCCTGTGTCATAAGTAAAGGGCCGGCTGGCTTGACCGTTAAAGGTTGCTGTAACCCCCGAAAGTACACTCCAGTCCAAACCAAAAAAAAATTATTTTCTGTGTTTGTGAATTGTGTGCGCAGTAGCAGCACGTGCATCAACAAAGTAGTGCCAAGCGTGCGCCTGTGTCATAAGTAAAGGGCCGGCTGGCTTGACCGTTAAAGGGTGCTGTAACCCCCGAAAGTACACTCCAGTCCATACCAAAAAAAATTTATTTTCTGTGTTTGTGAATTGTGTGCGCAGTAGCCGCACGTGCATCAACAAAGTAGTGCCAAGCGTGCGCCTGTGTCATAAGTAAAGGGCCGGCTGGCTTGACCATTAAAGGGTGCTGTAACCCCCAAAGTACGCTCCAGTCCAAACCAAAAAAAAATTATTTTCTGTGTTTGTGAATTGTGTGCGCAGTAGCCGCACGTGCATCAACAAAGTAGTGCCAAGCGTGCGCCTGTGTCATAAGTAAAGGGCCGGCTGGCTTGACCGTTAAAGGGTGCTGTAACCCCCGAAAGTACACTCCAGTCCAAACCAAAAAAAAATTATTTTCTGTGTTTGTGAATTGTGTGCGCAGTAGCCGCACGTGCATCAACAAAGTAGTGCCAAGCGTGCGCCTGTGTCATAAGTAAAGGGCTGGCTGGCTTGACCGTTAAGGGTGCTGTAACCTCCGAAAGTACACTCCAGTCCAAACCAAAAAAAAAATTATTTTCTGTGTTTGTGAATTGTGTGCGCAGTAGCCGCACGTGCATCAACAAAGTAGTGCCAAGCGTGCGCCTGTGTCATAAGTAAAGGGCCGGCTGGCTTGACCGTTAAAGGGTGCTGTAACCCCCGAAAGTACACTCCAGTCCAAACCAAAAAAAAATTATTTTCTGTGTTTGTGAATTGTGTGCGCAGTAGCCGCACGTGCATCAACAAAGTAGTGCCAAGCGTGCGCCTGTGTCATAAGTAAACGGCCGGCTGGCTTGACCGTTAAAGGGTGCTGTAACCCCCGAAAGTACACTCCAGTCCAAACCAAAAAAAAATTATTTTCTGTGTTTGTGAATTGTGTGCGCAGTAGCCGCACGTGCATCAACAAAGTAGTGCCAAGCGTGCGCTTGTGTCATAAGTAAAGGGCCATCTGGCTTGACCGTTAAAGGGTACTGTAACCCCCGAAAGTACACTCCAGTCCAAACCAAAAAAAAATTATTTTCTGTGTTTGTGAATTGTGTGCGCAGTAGCCGCACGTGCATCAACAAAGTAGTGCCAAGCGTGCGCCTGTGTCATAAGTAAAGGGCTGGCTGGCGTGACCGTTAAGGGTGCTGTAACCTCCGAAAGTACACTCCAGTCCAAACCAAAAAAAAAATTATTTTCTGTGTTTGTGAATTGTGTGCGCAGTAGCCGCACGTGCATCAACAAAGTAGTGCCAAGCGTGCGCCTGTGTCATAAGTAAAGGGCCGGCTGGCTTGACCGTTAAAGGGTGCTGTAACCCCCGAAAGTACACTCCAGTCCAAACCAAAAAAAAATTATTTTCTGTGTTTGTGAATTGTGTGCGCAGTAGCCGCACGTGCATCAACAAAGTAGTGCCAAGCGTGCGCCTGTGTCATAAGTAAACGGCCGGCTGGCTTGACCATTAAAGGGTGCTGTAACCCCCGAAAGTACACTCCAGTCCAAACCAAAAAAAAATTATTTTCTGTGTTTGTGAATTGTGTGCGCAGTAGCCGCACGTGCATCAACAAAGTAGTGCCAAGCGTGCGCCTGTGTCATAAGTAAAGGGCCGGCTGGCTTGACCGTTAAAGGGTGCTGTAACCCCCAAAGTACACTCCAGTCCAAACCAAAAAAAAAAATATTTTCTGTGTTTGTGAATTGTGTGCGCAGTAGCCGCACGTGCATCAACAAAGTAGTACCAAGCGTGCGCCTGTGTCATAAGTAAAGGGCAGGCTGGCTTGACCGTTAAGGGTGCTGTAACCTCCGAAAGTACACTCCAGTCCAAACCAAAAAAAAAAATATTTTCTGTGTTTGTGAATTGTGTGCGTAGTAGCCGCACGTGCATCAACAAAGTAGCGCCAAGCGTGCGCCTGTGTCATAAGTAAAGGGCCGGCTGGCTTGACCGTTAAGGGTGCTGTAACCCCCGAAAGTACACTCCAGTCCAAACAAAACAAAAAATTATTTTCTGTGTTTGTGAATTGTGTGCGCAGTAGCAGCACGTGCATCAACAAAGAAGTGCCAAGCGTGCGCCTGTGTCATAAGTAAAGGGCCGGCTGGCTTGACCGTTAAAGGGTACTGTAACCCCCGAAAGTACACTCCAGTCCAAACCAAAAAAAAATTATTTTCTGTGTTTGTGAATTGTGTGCGCAGTAGCCGCACGTGCATCAACAAAATAGTGCCAAGCGTGCGCCTTTGTCATAAGTAAAGGGCCAGCTGGCTTGACCGTTAAGGGTGCTGTAACCCCCGAAAGTACAATCCAATCCAAACCAAAAAAAAATTATTTTCTGTGTTTGTGAATTGTGTGCGCAGTAGCCGCACGTGCATCAACAAAGTAGTGCCAAGCGTGCGCCTGTGTCATAAGTAAAGGGCCGGCTGGCTTGACCGTTAAGGGTGCTGTAACCCCCGAAAGTACACTCCAGTCCAAACCAAAAAAAAAATTATTTTCTGTGTTTGTGAATTGTGTGCGCAGTAGCCGCACGTGCATCAACAAAGTAGTGCCAAGCGTGCGCCTGTGTCATAAGTAAAGGGCCGGCTGGCTTGACCGTTAAAGGGTGCTGTAACCTCCAAAGTACACTCCAGTCCAAACCAAAAAAAAAATTATTTTCTGTGTTTGTGAATTGTGTGCGCAGTAGCCGCACGTGCATCAACAAAGTAGTGCCAAGCGTGCGCCTGTGTCATAAGTAAAGGGCCAGCTGGCTTGACCGTTAAAGGGTGCTGTAACCCCCGAAAGTACACTCCAGTCCAAACCAAAAAAAAATTATTTTCTGTGTTTGTGAATTGTGTGCGCAGTAGCCACACGTGCATCAACAAAGTAGTGCCAAGCGCGCGCCTGTGTCATAAGTAAAGGGCCGGCTGGCTTGACCGTTAAAGGGTGCTGTAACCCCCGAAAGTACACTCCAGTCCAAACCAAAAAAATTTTTTTTTCTGTGTTTGTGAATTGTGTGCGCAGTAGCCCCACGTGCATCAACAAAGTAGTGCCAAGCGTGCGCCTGTGTCATAAGTAAAGGGCCGGCTGGCTTGACCGTTAAAGGGTGCTGTAACCCCCGAAAGTACACTCCAATCCAAACCAAAAAAAAATTATTTTCTGTGTTTGTGAATTGTGTGCGCAGTAGCCGCACGTGCATCAACAAAGTAGTGCCAAGCGTGCGCCTGTGTCATAAGTAAAGGGCCGGCTGGCTTGACCGTTAAGGGTGCTGTAACCCCCGAAAGTACACTCCAATCCAAACCAAAAAAAAAATTATTTTCTGTGTTTGTGAATTGTGTGCGCAGTAGCCGCACGTGCATCAACAAAGTAGTGCCAAGCGTGCGCCTGTGTCATAAGTAAAGGGCCGGCTGGCTTGACCGTTAAAGGGTGCTGTAACCCCCGAAAGTACACTCCAATCCAAACCAAAAAAAAACTATTTTCTGTGTTTGTGAATTGTGTGCGCAGTAGCCGCACGTGCATCAACAAAGTAGTGCCAAGCGTGCGCCTGTGTCATAAGTAAAGGGCCGGCTGGCTTGACCGTTAAGGGTGCTGTAACTCCCGAAAGTACACTCCAGTCCAAACCAAAAAAAAAATTATTTTCTGTTTTTGTGAATTGTGTGCGCAGTAGCCGCACGTGCATCAACAAAGTAGTGCCAAGCGTGCGCCTGTGTCATAAGTAAAGGGCCGGCTGGCTTGACCGTTAAGGGTGCTGTAACCCCCGAAAGTACACTCCAGTCCAAACCAAAAAAAAAATTATTTTCTGTGTTTAGCCGCACGTATATATCAAATCGATATAACATAAATGGAGGACCAAACTTTCTCCGATAAAAATAAAATAGAGAAAGATCAAGAACCACTTCCTCCTAGTGCTGAAGCTGCTGCCACTAGTCATGACATAGACAATAACATGCCATCAACGTCGTCTGCCAAGGCCGATGCCCAATGTCATAGTAGAGGGCACATACAATCCCATATGGCAAAGTTCTGGAAAATGACCTTGAGAAAGACATTTAAATCAGCTGAAGAGAAACGTAAACTTGCCAATATGCCATTTACGACACGGAGTGGCAAGGAACGGCTAAGGTCGATCCCTAGTATGTTCATGACTAGTGGTTCAGCTTCACATGACGATGGAAGCCCTCCTCCCACTAAAAAAATCAAAAGAGTTAAGCTGGCAAAAGCACAGCAAAGAACTGTGCTTTCTAAGAAGATATCACAAGTCCCCAAGGAGAGTCCAAGTGTGGTGGTGGTTGCGATGCCTGACCTTCCCAGCACTGGACGGGAAGAGGTGGCTCTTTCCACCATTTGCACGCCCCCTGCAAGTGCTGAAAGGAGCACCCACAGTCCACTTGCTGATATGCAAATTGAAGATGTCACTGTTGAAGTACAACAGGATGAGGATACTGGTGTAGCTGGCGCTGAGGAGGAAGTTGGCGACGAGGATTCTGATGGTGATGTGGTTTGTTTAAATCAGGCTCCGGGGGAGACAGTTGTTGTCCGTGGGATGAAAAAGCCCATCACGGTCATGCCTGGGCAGAAGACCAAACATTCCACCTCTTTGGTCTGGCAATATTTCTATCCAAATCCCGACAACAACTGTCTTGCCATATGTACCATATGTAAAGGTGAAATAAGTAGGGGTAGGGACGTCAACCACCTAGGAACATCCTCCCTTATACGGCACCTGCAGCGCATTCATAAAAAGTTACTGTCAAGTTCAGAAACTTTGGCTAAGACTGTAAGCAGTCCAGGGACACCTAAATCCCATTGTCCTGTTGTATCCAAGCGCCTGCAAACCACACCGTCAACTCCCTCCTCGTCAATTTCCTCCTTAGTCAGGATCGGAAGTAGTCCTGCAGGCCATGTCACTGGCATGACTGACTCTCCTATCCGGGATTCCTCTGGAGGATCCTGCATTGCTACGCCTACTGCTGCCGCTGCTGCTGTTGCTGCTGCTGGGAGTCATTCATCATCCCAGAGAGGAAGTAGGAACACCACTACTTTTACTAAACAATTGACCCTCCAACAGTCCTTAGCGAGGAGGATGAAGTACGACAGCAGTCATCCTGAAGCAAAACGTATAACTGAGGCCTTGACTGCTATGTTGGTGTTAGACGTGCGTCCGGTATCCGCCATTAGTGCAGTGGGATTTAGACAATTGATGGAGGTAGTGTGTCCCCGGTTCCAAATCCCGTCTAGATTCCACTTCACTAGGCAGGCGATACCGAGACTGTACAGAAACGTCAGAAAAAGTGTCCTCAGTGTCCTGAAAAATGCCGTTGTACACAATGTCCACTTAACCACGGACATGTGGACAAGTGGAACAGGGCAGACTAAGGACTATATGACTGTGACAGCCCACTGGGTAGATGTATCACCTTACGCAGCAACAGCAGCAGCGTCACCAGTAGCAGCATCTCAGAAACGCCAGCTCGTTACAAGGCAGGCTACGCTGTGTATCACCAGTTTCAGTAAGAGGCACACCGCCGACAACCTCTTAGAGAAACTGAGGGAAATCATCGCCCAGTAGCTTACCCCACTTAGACTCTCCTGGGGATTTGTGATATCTGACAACGCCACCAATATTGTGCGGGCATTACATCTGGGCAAATTCCAGCACGTCCCATGTTTTGCTCACACAATAAACTTGGTGGTGCAGAATTTTCTGAAAAGCGACAGGGGCGTGCAGGAGACGCTTTGGGTGGCCCGAAAAATTTCTGGCCACTTTCGCCATTCAGCGACTGCGTGCCGAAGACTGGAGCGCCAGCAAACACTCTTGAACCTGCCCCGCCATCACCTGAAGCAAGAGGTTGTGACGCGGTGGAACTCAACCCTCTATATGCTTCAGAGGATGGAGGAGCAGCAAAAGGCCATACAAGCCTATACATCCACCTATGACATAGGCAAAGGAGGGGGTATGCACCTGACTCAAGCGCAGTGGAGAATGATTTCCGTGTTGTGCAAGGTTCTCCAGCCCTTCGAACTTGCCACACGTGAAGTCAGTTCAGACACTGCCAGCTTGAGTCAGGTCATTCCCCTCATCAGGCTTTTGCAGAAGCAGCTGGAGAAAGTGAAGGAGGAGCTAAGACGGAGCGATTCGGCTCGGCATGTGGGACTTGTGGATGAAGCCCTTCATTCGCTTTGCCAGGATTCCAGGGTGGTCAATCTGTTGAAATCAGACCACTACATTTTGGCCACTGTGCTTGATCCTAGGTTTAAAGCCTATGTGGTATCTCTCTTTCCGGCCGACACAAGCCTGCAGAGGTGCAAAGACCTGCTGGTGAACACACTGTCAGCTGAAGCGGAACGTGACACGTCAACGGCTCCTTCTTCATTTTCTCCTGCAACTGGGGCTGCCAGGAAAAAACGTAGGTATCCTAAGCAACCCGCTGGCGGTGATGCAGGGCAGGCAGGACCAAGTTTGGACATCTGGTCCGGACTGAAGGACCTGGCAACAATTTCTGACATGTCTACTGTCACTGCATATGATACTGTCACCATTGACAGAATGGTGGAGGATTACATCGGTGACAGCATCCAAGTAGGCATGTCAGACAGTCCATACCTGTACTGGCAGAAAAAAGAGGCAATTTGGAGGCCCCTGTACAAGCTGGCTCTATTTTACCTGAGTTGCCCCCCCTCCAGTGTGTACTCCGAAAGAGTGTTTAGTGCAGCCGGGAACCTTGTCAGCGAAAGGCGTAGGAGGTTGCTTCCACAGAATGTGGAGAAGATGATGTTCATCAAAATTAATTATCAGCTCTTCCAGGGAGACCAGCCTCCAGAAGGTACAGAGGGACCTGTGGTGGTGGATTCAAGTGGGGACGAGTTAATACTTTGTGAGGATGAGGATGTACACACTGAAGAGGGTGAGGAATCGGTGGATGAGGAGGATGAGGATGACATCTTGCCTCCGTAGAGCCAGTTTGTGCAGGGACACATGAATTGCCAGCTTGTTTTGTGGGGGCCCAAACGAACCAATCATTTCAGCCACAGTTGTGTGGCAGACCCTGGGGCTGAAATGATTGATTTGTTAAAGTGTGCATGTCCTGTTTATACAACATAAGGGTGGGTGGGAGGGCCCAAGGACAATTCCATCTTGCACTTCTTTTTTTTCTTTGCATTATGTACAGTTTGGGGCCTAGTTTTTCTAACTGCCATCCTGTCTGCCACTGCAGTGTCACTCCTAGATGGGTCACGTGTTTGTGCCGCCCACTCGTGTCGCTTAGCATAGTCATCCAGCTACCTCGGTGCAACCTTTTGGACATAAAAACACTATTGTGAGGTGTGAGGTGTTCAGAATAGACTGGAAATGAGTGGAAATTAAGGTTATTGAGGTTAATAATAGCATAGGAGCAGAGAAACCAACAAATTCTGTGATTTTAGCTGTTTTTATGCTTTTTTAAAAAAAAAAACAGATCCAAAACACAAAACCCAGAACCCAAAACACGGAAGGGTGGTTTTGGCAAAACCAATCCAGATCCAAAACACGAAGAAAGATCCAGATCCAAAACCAAAACACAAAACACGAAAAGTGGCCGGTGCACACCCCTAGTAACAAGGAGATGATGCTGGGATTCAAACCGGGGTTTCCGCAAGGTGTTTACATTTCAATTTTAGGAAGTCAGCACTCTTAATCACTGAGATATTCGTTTTCAGGGCAAGACAGTCAAATGAACTTTTATGGGCCTATTCATCATAAGTTAAATAACATTGCAATTGTAAAAATTAAATGTACGAGCCATTCATCAAGAAGGTAAAGCAGAAGAAATCACAGATATCTCCTTCTTACCTTCTTCTGGCGGAATGACCCACTGTCCCCATACACCAGTATCACAGATACATCCTGCTCACCTGCCTCTGTCGGAATGGCCCACTATCCCCATACACTAGTATCACAGATATCTACTGCTTACCTTCCTTTTGTGTAATGGCCAGCTGTCCCCATACAACAGTATCACAGATATCTCCTGCTCACCTGCCTCTGTCGGAATGGCCAACTATCCCCATACACTAATATCACAGATATCTCCTGCTTACCTTCCTCTGGCAGAATGGCCCACTGTCCCAATACACTAGTATCACAAATATCTCCTTCTTACCTTCTTCTGGCGGAATGGCCCGCTGTCCCCATAAACCATTATCACAGATATCTCCTGCTCACCTGCCTCTGTCGGAATGGCCCACTATTCTCATACACTAGTATCACAGATATCTCCTGCTTACCTTACTCTGGCGGAATGGCCGTTGTCCCTATACACTAGTATCACAGATATCTCCCGCTTACCTTCCTCTGGTGGAATGGCCTGCTGTCCCCATACACTAGTATCACAGATATCTCCTACTTACCTTTTCCTCTGGCGGAATGGCCCACTGTCCCCATACAGCAGTATCACAGATATCTCCTGCTTACCTTCCTCTGGCGGAATGTCCCACTGTCCCCATACACCAATATCACAGATATCTCCTACTTACCTTTTCCTCTGGTGGAATGGCCCACTGTCCCCATACAGCAATATCACAGATATCTCCTGCTTACCTTCCTCTGGCGGAATGGCCCACTGTCCCCATACACCAGTATCACAGATATCTCCTGCTTACCTTTCTGTCCTGGAATGGCCCACTGTCTGCATACACTAGTATCACAAATATCTCCTGCTTACCTTCCTCTGGCGTAATGGCCCACTCTCCCCATACACTAGTATCATAGATATCTCCTGCTTACCTTCCTCTGGCTGAATGGTCCACTGTCCCCATACACTAGTATCACAGATATCTCCTGCTTTCCTTCCTCTGGCAGAATGGGCCACTCTCTCCATACACTAGTAAGGGGACAGAATTCATCAAGCTCTGAAAATATTATATATTCGGAGCTTGAGTGCAGGAGCATTCGCCATCTTCAGATGGCATTTGCTCCCGCTCTGGGCTCACAACCGCTTCCTCTCTATTGGAAGGAATCCCGGTTTGCGAAGAGGCATCCTTTAGGATCCCTCAGCCCCTGTCTGGCTCCTTCCACCAGATGTCAGGGCTCTTGTACTCATGCGTGACCTGTAGGTCGTGCATACACACTAGCGTCACTCTGAAAGGATAAACTTCGGGTAGACAGCTGATTTTCAGATCAGCTGTTTCCATGCCGGAGCAAAGATGAATTGCTCTGTCACTCGCAACGAATAGGAATGTTATTTATCAGGGTTCGAAATGACCCTGATATTTAACATCATGAATAGACCCCTTAGTCTATGAATGCTCTAAAGCAAATATAAAATATAATACATAATGTACTAAAATCACTGTTAATTCCAGATAATACAAGTACTGTAGATAAAAAAGAACTTTGCAACTAGTTTACAGTAAACTCAACACTGTCCATGATTAATTATAATGTACTGCAAATATTTTTTTTCTTTTTGTACATAAAAGAGTGCAGAGTGCATTGCAAAAAATAAAGTATGAGAAATACAAGCTCGAGTTATGTTATATGGGTAGTATAAGTAATGTTTAAAAATAGTAGGTTTCGCTATTGCGCTAATATCAGAGTATAGAATATTCCAGACTAAGGAAAACTAATATAACATGCTAATAAGAAATGTTTACAGATTAGTTATATACTTAAAATTCTTTAAAGCTTCTCACCAACTAAACAAAGTCTTCCCTAGCAAAGGAGAGAAAATACTGGATGACCTTCTGGAAAAAATTGTAAAGTCCTTCAAGACCCCAAGTTTTGGATCAACTACACCACAGGTTCTCAAACTCGGTCCTCAGGACCCCAAAAGTGCATGTTTTCCAGGTCTCCTCACAGAATTGCAAGTGAAATAATTAGCTCCATCTGTGGATCTTTTAATATGTTTCAGTGACAGTGAGTAATGAATACACCTGTGCACCTGCTGGGGGATTTGCAAAATGTGAACTGTGTGGGGTCCTGAGGACCAAGTTTGAGAACCACTGTACTACACCAAGGAGTGCTTTCAGCTTCTCCAATGTCTTCTTCATGATTCAAAGCATCATAGGCAGACGATTTCCACCTACTCAATGCTTTAATGGACTAAGAGGATCACATCATGCAAGTTGCAGTTCCAATCTGGAAGGGGTGCACACATTATTTTGAATTCTGCGATCCTAAGGCACTCAAGAGTCAAAGACAAATCCTGTGAACTGGAACTAAATAAGCTTCCAAGCATTCAAATAAACCAGCCACTGTGCACTTCGGGGTCCACAGCCCAAAAAAGGCAGAGGTCAGCACCCCTGCACAAATGTGACCACATACACAGAACGGACCAAATACACAAAGAGAAATCCAATGTATCCTATCCGCCTGATCAGTCTTTGACTTTACAGAGCAAACCCAACCCTATTGACTAAGACCTTATAGAGAAGAAGGCCACATACTGTACATTGACCAAAAAAAATGCTATGGAAAATGTGAACCAGGATTAACCAATCTCAATCCAAGTCAATTTGGGCAAACACTTTATTCAGAGCTCCCTAGAATCTCCTTCAGTCACTGGCTTTCTGTAGGTCTAGCCCTTCAGTGCATGAGAGAGCAAGAATGGCTTGGTGGGGTCTGCCAAGCTGCAGATTTTAGAAGAATGAGAGTTGCCAGCAAAAGCTGTTAATAAGTGAACTTTTCATTGCCATTGCTTATAACATTCCCACACATATTAAAAGAAATGCCCTGGTGCTCCACATTACCTCCTTGCTCTTTCCATGTGAGGAATTTCTGCCAATTTTACCAAGCTGTCAAACTGGTCTTCAGGGTTCCTGATGCCAAAGCCTTGTTTGTAAGACCTCCTATTACTGCCTTATAATATACCAGACATAAGATTAGACTTGATAAATTGACCTGCATGGTCCCTGTAAAATTGCTATGCATCCACAATGCTGTCATCTACCTCTAGAAAATGCTCAGTTCTATATTAATATTCACATGAAGGCATTGCAGAACCAACAGATGCAACAGCTGAAGCATGAAGGGGGAGGTAGCCATCTGGTTATAAATGGTTTAGCCATCCCCAGGTTGTAACACCATAAGATGATGCTCCTGTTGCGAAGCTTGGAAGCACACTTCTGAACTGCTTACACTATGATCTAAAGCTCCAGAACTGACAAGATAATAGTCAGACCTTGATTTTGAAAAATTTCAGACCAAAAAAACCACATACTACTCCCCTTCAAAATGTTAGAATCTAATGACCCAGCCATGTCTGTAAACAGCTGCAGCAGTTGGCTTCCTATTACATGGTAAATAAAGTAAATAAAATGATAAAATAAAAGATAAATAGAAATAAAATAAATCAAAATAAAATTAATGAGCTACAGTATAGGAACATTTTTAACTTCTTACTTTGGGTGCATCAAGAGTCAAACTTCTGGAACATATAATTATTTTGATTGCCAGATTTCCAGTACCAACATAGACTGTCTATGGAATCTCAGAACACATGGGAAAGAGAGCCATGGCTGTTTTTCTGTAAATATTGTAGTTTGTTTAAGCTGCATGTGGCACTATGATCAGAGATGGTGGCTCATATGTTCAGAACTCTGAGCACTTACTTTGACACATTGACCCAATTTTGATTGTTATGGGTCCTGGACATTTGCAGCCATCACCCACAGCAGAAGAGGAGACAATGAAAATGGGAGTAGAATCGTGAAAATAGGAGCATTGGCCATTGGTGTTTCTTACACAGAGCTCCGCCCTCTGACTCTAGAAAGGGGATCTGCACCTAGTGATCTTTGCTAGGTGATTAGTACTCTTTTATCAGTGAGGCAGTGATGTGCTGCTTTTCTCTGAGCATTGGGCCTGATTCAGAGCAGCTCGTAAGCGGCCGCACCTTCGCTCCGAGCGATGTTTGCCCAACTGTATAATGATCCCTACGCATGCGCGAACCAGTCAGTGCGGTCGAAATTCATGTGCTCGCAAAATAGCGAATGCATGATAATTTGAGTGACAGGAGGAGGCGTATGTGGGTGGTAACAGGGGAAGGTGCTTGAAAACGGGGAGTGGAGATCAGAACGCAGGCGTGCTTAAAGGTCAAAACGGGCGTTTTATGGGTGTGCATAATTAAAACAGCAGCGTCATTGACCATGTCACTGGGTTATTTTATAGCCAGAACTGCTTGCAAAATCATGGTAGCAAAAACCAACCACAAGTATAGCGAGCAGTTCATACCCTGGTCGATGTACTCGATTAATCTAATAAATAGCGGACATGACTTAGGATGCAAGCGGCCAGGGGGCGTATTTTTTCAAAAAACGACCGCAAGTTTTGTTCGCTCGTTCAGACCTAGAGGTGTGAACAGACCGCAAAGAGCGAACGGTTCATTTGAATAGCCACTCCTATTTTCTGGGCGAGCGCTAATTGCGTCCGGCTCTGAATCAGGCCCATTGTCTCTGTGAGAAATGTTATTGTTATCAGTTGTGGAGCGATACAGCTGTGGCTTTGTGATGAGGTTTTTAATGATAGTGAAAACGTAGTGCAGTTGTTGGGAAAATAATGCACGGTGCATATGTCCAATCCTGTTGGTAGTATTTCTCTCATTATGGGGCCTATTCATCATCACTTAATTTTTACAAAAGCAGGAGAAAATTAACATTTTCACCTGCAATTGTAAAAATAGACTGCCGTATTCAATTGCGGCAAAAAGCCATTTTCGGCTAAAAAGTTTTGCTGGTGACGTCATTTCGCCAGGCGAGAACTTATCCCCGATTTCAATTCAAAAGACTTTTCACTGGTGCGAAAAGTTTGCCCCTTGTAACCAGCGGAAAAGATTCGTCTCTGAATGGAGGTGGAAAAAAAGTGCAGAATTGGTAGTTTGGGGTGCAAAGCCGCGGGAACACACCAGCAGCCTTGGGACTGTCCACCAATGGTAAACTGTGTAAAAAAAAGGTTAAAAAACTTTAGATCACCCCAAAAAATTACTTTTATTTGGGGGATAAACTTCAAAACCAGTGAAATAGATTCCAGGGGGTCCCCCAAGTATTCCCCCGGTGTTTTTTTGTTTGTAGGTGTTTGCTAAACGTGCGGTTTTTTTACATTTTTTAAAACATCACTTTAGCGATTTTTAACCATGCTTGCACCCATTTTCATGTACCCCAAATTTGCCAGGACTACCTATTTTTGCAAAAAGAACCTGCTACATGCTATTGTTCACCACTTGTGCAAAGACGCTAAATAGCAGCTATTGAAAGCATTTAAGCACACCAAATACCTTCAGCAGGGCTACTCAGGGGTATACAAAGTGATCCCCCATGTCAGTGCATCTGTTGGGGGTGTCAGGCTAATTTCCCCAAATCTGACAGCACTTTTCACCTGTTTGAGATTCGCCGGGATGCATTTTCACCTCCTTTGGAAATTAACAGGGCGAAAAGCAGTCGTGCGCATGGAAAGTGTTTTCTCCAAAAACACTTGATGTAGGCGGAATGTCCAGCAGGCGAAAAGTGTGGAACTTTTCGCCGGCAATTGAATAGGGCCCTAAGTGTTCGTGCCATTTATCAAGAAAGTAAAGCAGGAGATATCACAGATATCTCCTGCTTACCTTCCTCTGGTGGAATGGCCCGCTGTCCCCATACACTAGTATCACAGATATCTCCTACTTACCTTACTCTCCCGGAATGTTCCGCTGTCCCCATACACTAGTATCACAGATATCTCCTACTTACCTTACTCTCCAGGAATGGCCTTCTGTCCTCATACACTAGTATCACAAATATCTCCTACTTACCTTCCTCTCTCGGAATGGCCCGCTGTCCTCATACACTAGTATCACAGATATCTCCTACTTACCTTCCTCTCCCGGAATGGCCCACTGTCCCCATACACTAGTATCACAGACATCTCCTGCTTACCTTTACCTAGCGGAATGGCCCGCTGTCCCCATACACTTGTATTACAGATATCTCCTGCTTACCTATATCTGGTGGAATGGCCCGCTGTCCCCATACACTAGTATCACAGATATCTCCTGCTTACCTTCCTCTCCCGGAATGGCCCGCTGTCCCCATACAGTAGTATCACAGATATCTCCTGCTTACCTTCCTCTGGCGGAATGGCACCCTGTCCCCATACACTAGTATCACAGATATCTCCTGCTTACCTTTCTCTTCCGGAATGGCCCGCTGTCCCCATACACTAGTATCACAGATATCTCCTGCTTACCTTTCTCTTTCGGAATGGCCCGCTGTCCCCATACACTAGTATCACAGATATCTCCTGCTTACCTATATCTGGCGGAATGGCCCACTGTCCCCATACACTAGTATCACAAATATCTCCTACTTACCTTCCTCTCCCGGAATGGCCTGCTGTCCCCATACACTAGTATCACAGATATCTCCTGCTTACCTTTCTCTCCCAGAATGGCCTGCTGTCCCCATACACTAATATCACAGGTTTCTCCTGCTTGCCTTTCTCTCCTGGAACGGTCCGCTGTCCCCATACACTAGTATCACAGATATCTCCTGCTTACCTTCCTCTGGCGGAATGGCACACTGTCCCCATACACTAGTATCACAGATATCTCCTACTTACCTTTCTCTCCTGGAATGGCCCGCTGTCCCCATACACTTGTATCACAGATATCTCCTGCTTACCTTCCTCTGGCGGAATGGCACTCTGTCCCCATACACTAGTATCACAGATATCTCCTACTTACCTTTCTCTTCCGGAATGGCCCGCTGTCCCCATACACTAGTATCACAGATATCTCATGCTTACCTTTCTCTTCCGGAATGGCCCGCTGTCCCCATACACTAGTATCACAGATATCTCCTGCTTACCTATATCTGGCGGAATGGCCCGCTATGGGGACAGAATTCATCAAGCCCCGAAAATACAATAATCTTCAGATAGCGACTGCTCCTGCTCCAGACTCGCTACCTGCTCCTTCCCTATCCTTTCGGATCCTTGTGTCCCTGTCCGGCAACTTCAGCCTGACATAGGGGTTCTTGTGTGCATGCATGACCTGTAGGTAACGTATGCGCACTACCGTCACTGCTCCGAAAGGATCAGTGTAAAGATTCAATGTGAAGCCTCTCACAGGACCCCTGATTTTCCGATCAGCTGTCATCGCGCCGGAGCAAGGCTGAATTGCTCTGGATTCCGCATTGAGTTAGAATTTTAATCATCAGGGTCTGAACTGACCGCGATATTTAACATCATGTATAGACCCCTATACCACAGCATTTTATAATTATCTATCTATCTATCTATCTATCTATTGTCTATCTATCTATCTATTGTCTATCTATCTATCTATCTATCTATCTATCTATCTATCTATCTATCTATATATCTATCTATACATCGAACTAATGGTAAGATAACAAAAAGAGTTACACTTACTGTTCATTGCCTAACTAGTATCTTTCCTTACAAGTTTCTCTGTTTTGTTAATGTACTGTAACGTACTTGTGTGAGCTGATAATTACATTTTCATTATTCACACATTTTTAAATTATTGAACATAGTAAACATTTAAAATGCACAACATAGAACAAGAATTTGGAAAAGCAACAACATCATAAATGTGTTTTACTACAGTGAACTTAAAATTGTATACACAGATTTATTAGAAAATAGTTGAAACCTCCAGAGACAAATGAAAATACCTCCCGTAGCAGAAAGAATAGACTATGTTATAAGTTAAACACTTGTTAATGTTTTAAACCTTCAAGTTGTTTTTAAAATATTATTTTGTTTAAGAACATCAAATTACAAAAGGAGTTGTTGCAGTGGTGGGCGATGGGGCGACCCAATTTTGTGGAAAAATAATAATTTTTGAGGGTCTTTGTTTTTATTAGAGATGTTCGCTAACCCCCTGTGTTTTGGTTTAGGTTTTGGATCTGGATTAATCGTTGTGTTTTGGTTTTGAATCCATTTTTGTTTTCTTTTTTTAATGATAAAACATTTTTAAACACATCTAAAATCATGTAATTTTTGCAATCTGTAATCCGAAATTTGGTTTTAAAATCACCAGTGGTGCCTAGGATATAGTACAGTATATTGTGATTTTTTTCTTTTGTTTGTGTCAACACAGGATCAGTTGGTGCAACCAAATTCCCAAATGAAAGTTCCAGTGCAAAGTCTGAGTTTGCAGCTACCATTTAATAAAAATAAATCATGAAAACAAATTGCAACTAATATATTAACACAGTAATTGTTACCAGGGGCATAACCAGAAGTATGGGGGCCCCA
Organism: Taudactylus pleione; assembly: GCA_031769625.1. Lineage (NCBI taxonomy): Eukaryota > Metazoa > Chordata > Amphibia > Anura > Myobatrachidae > Taudactylus > Taudactylus pleione. Next base: position 14,133,401 of record JAUIMM010000188.1, read on the forward strand.
TAGCAAAATTTCCCCGGGGCTCTTCCCCTAGCCCCGTAATCCTTACCTCCTCCTGAGCCTGGCACAATGCTCCATCTCTCCTCACTGAAGCTGGGAGGATGTCATCATAGCCACGCCTCCTCCCAGCTCCTAAGAGAGCTGACATAATTTTAATCAGGCGCCGGTCGTGAGCCAATCAGAACTCGCGAGTTCCTATTGGCTCGCGGCCAGGTCCTAATTAAAAATGACATCGGTGTAGTACTTGGCAGGGTGCAGGGGGTTGCTTGCTTGGGTCCCATAGCAAGCGCAACTCTGGCACCCTCTATAGTTACGCCAGTGATTGTTACCTTTTCAAAGTTAAAAGGACTATGGGTATGGTTCAGTATTGTATCAAACACGATGGCTTGCATATAGCACCGATTGTGAGACACCTGCATGTTCAGTATCAGTACTGCTCACGTGCAGGTCTCCCTCTGTGAGATCACTCGCAGTTCCCTCAGGCCACAGCCTGATGGTCACACTGCAGTCATTTGGGGGTGGACGTGGCAAGTCTCTGTTTCAGAAGACTTGGGTGTAACTTTCCTGTTTCCTGGGAGTGCTGAGGCCAGCAGCCAAACAATGAGACAGTGGGACCAGGTGTTTTTTTCTATATGGGACCAGGTGTTTTTCTATATGGGACCAGGTGTTTTTTCTTTATGGGACCTGGTGTTTTTTCTATATAGGACCAGGTTTTTTTTTCTATATGGGACAAGGTGTTTTTTTCTATTTGGGACCTGGTGTTTTTCTATATAGGACCAGGTGTTTTTCTATATGGGCCAGGTATTTTTCTATATAGGACCAGGTGTTTTTCTATATGGGACCAGGTGTTTTTTCTTTATGGGATCTGGTGTTTTTCTATAGAGGACCAGGTGTTCTTTCTATATGGGACAAGGTGTTTTTTTCTATTTGGGACCTGTTGTTTTTTCTTTATGGGACCTGGTGTTTTTATATATAGGACCAGGTGTTTTATCTATATGGGATAAGGTGTTTTTTCTATTTGGGACCTGTTGTTTTTTCTTTATGGGACCTGGTGTTTTTATATATAGGACCAGGTGTTTTATCTATATGGGATAAGGTGTTTTTTCTATTTGGGACCTGGTGTTTTTCTATTTTCTTAAAAACATTTAATTTTACTAGTGCTACTAAAGTAAATAAAATCTCAATTACATTCAAAAGTTTGTGTTTACTAGGTGGAGACGATAATATATATATACAGGCGGGATTGGCACCTATAGGTACGACTGAAGCCACGGTGTATGAGGACATATCAGTAGCGCATATTGTTCTGGTGCTGATCAGGTCACCAACACCTCAACAGATGGACATAAATACACTTATTTTATGTGCAGCTATTAGGAGCTTCTGTTCTGAGCGGATACTTCCTCAGCATTGCTCCCTGCATCTGAACTAATCCTATCAGACTACATAGAGATGTTATCAAACTTTACTGTAGGTCCGGCTCAAAAAAATGGTTCAAGAGTCACTTTGAGACACATTTAAGCCTTCGAGAAACTGAGGACACTTTTGGCAATTGAAAGGACCATAACACGTGAACTGTAAAACATAGGTCGCTTCCTATATAAAAGAACTGCTTACAACCAACACAAAGACAAATAAACGCTTCAGGAGTTTACCATAACTGAAGATAATGGAGATGAAATTGTACGTGATGCTGGGGGACAGAAGACCTCCAGGATAAAGCAGACGCAGGTTTAGCCTTTTCATGAAGAAAATGATTGACAACAGTGAAAATTACCTTTAACACAACCGCACACCTAATGTAACATTTTGTTTTTTTTTATATGCATGCAAACTTTTACATTTATTTCTGGAGATATTATTATTATTATTATTATTATTATTATTATTATACAGTATGACTGCATCTATATTGTAAGGAATAATAATACACAACTTCTATTTCCACCTTGCCTTAGCAACTCCTTCCAGCTCCAGCCAGCAGCCAAGGTGTTAAATTTGTGTTCCTAATGGACTGTGATAAACATCTTGACGGTCCAGGAAAGAGTTTGGAGATGTTTAATAAATACAGAACTGTTCCTTAACATCAGCTCCTATTGTACTGAAGTTTCAGCCGAAACTTGTAATTTGAGGTTTGCATATGCTATAATAGAAGCAATTACCATGAGTGAAATCTCTCTTAGTCAGACTTCTGAGAGTCGTTAGGGAAATTTAGGTCACCTCCGTAGCCTAGGACACAGCGTATTGTGCTTTAAACTGATTATCTGGGGAAGATAAAGGAGGGGGTTACTTGAACTTAGCTGTTTGAATATAAAACTGTGTACGTACCACTCTGTATCTCTCTCAAGCCCAGGGGGATATTTATAATGGGTCCAGGGGCCACACGGGCCCTTGGGTCCAGGGGGGCCCACACCGCACACTCTGCACCAATATTTTTTAATACTTACCTCTCTGATGTCCTGCGTCGGTTGTAGCACTGTACAAAACACCTGGACAATGGTCGCCGCTGACAATTTACTGGCGTTTTGCGCATGCACAGTAGGGAAATTGCGAGGAAAATGGCAGACGCTCCATTTTCCCAGTGTCCTGCGCATTCGCCGTAGACTCTGGGCACATACTAGTGCCCAGAGTTTACTGTTGCGGTCAGTGTGCGGCCGGCCGCTGGGGAGAGAGGAGGGGTCCCGGACTCCTCTCTGAATATGCCTCTGGCCAAGCCTACTGTGTGCGGCCGGTGTAAACAGAATTGGTACTTTGCTAAATAATCACAACTAATTAGGTTTTAGTGCATCCTATATATATGATTAAAGGTGGTTGATACTAGTTACAGTTCAGTTGTTTATTGATTTAGGACTAGTAGATTATTCTCTATATGTAAGAGGAAACTTTTATAACTAAGGATGTGATCTACACATCTAGTACGCCATCTTTTTGTTAGCTGGCACCCCAAGTGCCATTGTTCTGGAACCCTCAAAAAGTGATTTTTTTTTTTGTAAAATGTTTCAACATTTTTCAAACTTTTTGAAAAGCCACTTGAGGTTCCAAGGTACAACAATCCATATGTATCCGCTAGTGGCTGTACCCCACATACTATGTCTAAACAGATACAATGGACAGTACTACTGCACCTACTGTTTGGTCAAAGGGCCTGATTCAGAGCCGCTCGTAAGCGGCCGCTCGTTCGCTCCGAGCGATGTTCGCACAACTGCATGCGTATGGGTCATAATGCGCATGCGCCAACCAGTCAGTGCGGTCGGAAATCAAGCGCTCGCAAAATAGCGAGTGCCTGCTAATTTGAGTGACAGGATGAGGCATTTGTGGGTGGTAACAGGGGAAGGTGCTTGAAAACGGGGAGTAGAGATCGGAACGTAGGCGTGCCAAACGGTCAAAACGGGCGTTTTAAGGGTGTCCATAATTAACAAAGCAGCGTCATCGGCCACGTCACTTGGTTGTCTCATAGCCTGAACTGTTCGCATTATTGCGGTAGGAAAATCCAACCACAAGCACTGCGAGCAGTTCAGACGTCTTTCGATGTACTCGATTAATCTAATAAATAGCGGAGATGACGTAGGATGCGAGTGGCCAGGGGGCGTCTTTACAAAATAGCGAGCGCATGTTTCGTCCGCTCGCTCAGACATAGAGGCGTCAACAGACCGCAAAGAGCGAGCGCTCCATTTAAATATCCGACCCCTTTTTCTGAACGAGCGAGCGCAAATAGCGTCCGGCTCTGAATCAGGCCCAAAGTTCATATTCATTCGCTGGGCCTCAGTAATAAGAAAGGAAGGCCTTGGCTGTAGTTAGCAGACTCCTAAGTGCAATATAGATTTTAGGGAAAATTTCAGTGCTACAACGGTGTTACTGGTTATTTCCTCAGCTGATATTGATTGAATTGACCCCTCCTATCTCTGTCTCCCAACAGGTAATCAGCAATTATTATCGCAAGTCTCCGTTACTCCAAGGGTTGCCTACCTTTAATATTCTCGGGGGGTGGGGCTTGACAATTCGCGTCATTAAGCCCCGCCCCCTCACAGTAAAATTGCCGCAATTGGGCACAATTTACATAGGGGGCGGGGCCAAATGCTGTGATTCATGCCGAATCACAGATTAAGCCCCGCCCCCTTCACGGAGACCCGCGATTGCCGCGGGTATTCTCCTAATTCTGCCCACTTCACTAGGAAGTGGGCAGAATGCGGGAGAAGTGCCTACCCTTCCGGGGGTGCGGGGGCTTACCCGAAAAATCAGGAGCCTCCCGCGAAAACCGGGAGGGTAGGCATGTATGGTTACTCCTGATGTGCTGATTTGTTTGAATAATATATTTAGGTAATCAGCAATGATTATCGCAAGTTCTGCTGCAGTCTTATAATAATTTATTGTATATAAATTGCCATAAGTACTTTCTCCAGTCATTAGATTGTGTGTAGGCATGATTGAACTTAAGTCCTAAATGTTTGGTATGTGCTACATGTTCGTTTAAGCCATTTTATTGCTGGGTCTGTATTGGCTGGCTAGTGGGGGCTTGTCATTAATTAGGATGCACACTTGGCTACATCTCTACTTAAATATCATTCACTAGGCTGTTTTAGCCTTGGCTGGAGTTTGCAGACTCCTAGGTGCAGAATCACAAGTGCACTATAGATTTTAGGGAAAATTTCAGTGCTACACCGGCATTAAATCGAAGGAAAACAGAAGGAGAACATTTCATCAAACACAACTAAATTGCTATCAATACTGCATATGGACACTTATGTAGCATCAAGTGTGAGTTCACTACCTCTTCACAACAAACACCTGCTGCCTGCATAACCAGGACATGCAACACTGAACTTCTTGTTTGATCGGGATGTAGTCTGGAACCCGACGGTCTAAATGCCGACCGCCAGCTTCCAGACTGCTTTATCCCAACTAGGGATGAATGACAGGTGTCTAAATCTAGACGCCTGTCATTTGCCCGACGTCAGGAGACTGGCGCCCGGCATCCCAATCGAGTGGATGCCGGGCGCCGCAGCGGACAGCCGCGGGGGGGGAGGGTTAGGTATAGGGCTCTCAGGAGGGACTTAGGGTTAGGCACTGAGGGACTGGGAGGTTAGGGTTAGGCTACGGGGAGGGAGGGTTAGGCTAAGCACCCCCTGGGGGAGGTTAGGGTTAGGCACGCCCCCGGAGGTTTAGGCAGCGGGGAAGGGGGGGTTAAGTTTAGACACTTAGAGGGGGGCTTAGGGTTAGGCACAGGGGGGGAAGTTAGGGTTAGGCACCCCTAAGGAGGGTTAGGGTTAGAGGGGTTAGGTTAGTAAATACTTACCTTTACCTCTTTTTTCACAAAAATCTAATTTCTTATTTGTACCAAAGCAAAGTAACCTCTAAACCTTGTATATACGGTCTGATTTACCATTGCTTTTGCCTAGCCTCACAACTTTGAACTTTTTTTTTATTACTCATTTTCAAATTACTTTAAATCACATATATTCCCCTAAAAAAAAACCCTAATTTGTTCATCATGCATACGCATTCACCAACAGTGTTCTTTCACCAGCATTTTTGAAAAACCTTCAACACTGTCGTTCTCACACAAACACTATTCTTAGCTCATCCACACCGTGACTATGTATTCTTCAAATTCTCACTTTACTCAGTGCCTACCTAATCCTTCATTATGCCCCCTGTTCCCACCTCTATCCTTTCCCCCTAGTCTCCTCCACTTCTCTCCCCTCCTTTGTCTGTATGCCTCCCCTCTGTTTCCCTCCTTCTCCTCTCCTGTTACTCCTCTTTCATTCTTTTCTCCCCCACAATGGTCCTACTACCCAACCACTAAGCTGAGCACCCACCCGCCTAACCTTCTCCCTATCACTCCACCACACCTTCATCTACATCACACTAATCTCACTCCCTCTCCTACAAATGCATCCCACCTCTCTTGCCTATTGATCACTTCCTTCCATTCCTGCCTCCAAGATCTCGCCCGTGCTGCTCCCTACCTCTGGTACTCTCTCCCTCTCCGGCTCTCCACCTCTCTACAAATCTTCAAACGGGCTCTCAAGACTCACTACTTTAAAGCCTTCCAGCTCTCATCCTAATCTGCTGCTCACATGCTTCTTCCTGACTGTCTACCCTATCTGTGTCACCCCTGTCTGTCTCCCCCCCCCTATAGAATGTAAGCTCTCACGAGCAGGGCCCTCTTCCCTTATGTGCTTTTCCTTCCCTCACTCATACGATCATCTACTCAAAACTATCCACAAGGGCACTTAACACTTGGTAGCTAACATCCTGCTACTTTTTTGAGCGTTAGGATCGCTGCAGCAATGTTTATAAACCATGTTCTTATTCTGTATTGTCTTGTACTGTAAGTCGCTGTTTTACATGTTTTCTCATTTATTTATGTACTTTGTGAGGCGCTGCGGAACCCTTGTGGCGCCATATAAATAAAGGATAATAATAATAATAATAATAATAATAATAATAATAATAATAATAATAATATAAATGCTGCATTACCTTACCTATATAATTTTTTTGGGGGAAAAGATTGATAAAAGCCCAGTAAAGGAACCATGTGTTGGTGTAGAAGTTTATGGGTACAGTAGGTCCCCCTGTGACCATGCCAGGAACCATATGTTGGTGTAGAAATGTATGTGTAGGACCCTCTGTGACCATGCCAGGAACTGTCTGTTGGTGCAGATATGTATGTAAATGTCTCCCTGTGACCATGCCAAGAACCATGTGTTGGTGCAGAAGTGTATGTGTAGGACCCTCTGTGACCATGCCAGGAACTGTCTGTTGGTGCATATATGTATGTAAATGTCTCCCTGTGACCATGCCAAGAACCAAATGTTGGTGTAGAAATGTATGTGTAGGACCCCCTGTGACCATGCCAAGAACCATATGTTGGTGTAGAAATGTATGTGTAGGACCCTCTGTGACCATGCCAGGAACCAGGAGTTGGTGCAGAAATGTATGTGTAGGACCCTCTGTGACCATGTCAGGAACCATGTGTTGGTGTAGAAATGTATGTGTAGGACCCTCTGTGACCATGCCAGGAACCATGTGTTGGTGCAGAAATGTATGTGTAGGACCCTCTGTGACCATGTCAGGAACCATGTGTTGGTGTAGAAATGTATGTGTAGGACCCTCTGTGACCATGCCAGGAACCAGGAGTTGGTGCAGAAATGTATGTGTAGGACCCTCTGTGACCATGTCAGGAACCATGTGTTGGTGTAGAAGTGTATGTGTAGGACCCTCTGTGACCATGCCAAGAACCATGTGTTGGTGTAGAAATGTATGTGTAAGCCCCTCTGTGACCATGCCAGGAACCATGTGCTGGTGCAGAAGTGTATATGTAGGACCCTCTGTGACCATGCCAGGAACCATGTGTTGGTGTAGAAATGTATGTGTAAGCCCCTCTGTGACCATGCCAGGAACTGTCTGTTGGTGCAGATATGTATGTAAATGTCTCCCTGTGACCATGCCAAGAACCAAATGTTGGTGTAGAAATGTATATGTAGGACCCTCTGTGACCATGCCAGGAACCATGTGTTGGTGCAGAAATGTATATGTAGGACCTTCTGTGACCATGCCAGGAACCATGTGTTGGTGCAGAAATGTATGTGTAGGACTCTCTGTGACCATGCCAAGAACCATGTGTTGGTGCTGAAGTGTATGTGTAGGTCATTCTGTGACCATGCCAGGAACCATGTGTTGGTGCAGAAATGTATGTGTAGGACTCTCTGTGACCATGCCAAGAACCATGTGTTGGTGCTGAAGTGTATGTGTAGGTCATTCTGTGACTATGCCAGGAACCATGTGTTGGTGCAGAAGTGTATGTGTAGGACCCTCTGCGACCATGCCAGGAACTGTCTGTTGGTGCATATATGTATGTAAATGTCTCCCTGTGACCATGCCAAGAACCAAATGTTGGTGTAGAAATGTATGTGTAGGACCCCCTGTGACCATGCCAAGAACCATATGTTGGTGTAGAAATGTATGTGTAGGACCCTCTGTGACCATGCCAGGAACCAGGAGTTGGTGCAGAAATGTATGTGTAGGACCCTCTGTGACCATGTCAGGAACCATGTGTTGGTGTAGAAATGTATGTGTAGGACCCTCTGTGACCATGCCAGGAACCATGTGTTGGTGCAGAAATGTATGTGTAGGACCCTCTGTGACCATGTCAGGAACCATTTGTTGGTGTAGAAATGTATGTGTAGGACCCTCTGTGACCATGCCAGGAACCAGGAGTTGGTGCAGAAATGTATGTGTAGGACCCTCTGTGACCATGTCAGGAACCATGTGTTGGTGTAGAAGTGTATGTGTAGGACCCTCTGTGACCATGCCAAGAACCATGTGTTGGTGTAGAAATGTATGTGTAAGCCCCTCTGTGACCATGCCAGGAACCATGTGCTGGTGCAGAAGTGTATATGTAGGACCCTCTGTGACCATGCCAGGAACCATGTGTTGGTGTAGAAATGTATGTGTAAGCCCCTCTGTGACCATGCCAGGAACTGTCTGTTGGTGCAGATATGTATGTAAATGTCTCCCTGTGACCATGCCATGAACTAAATGTTGGTGTAGAAATGTATATGTAGGACCCTCTGTGACCATGCCAGGAACCATGTGTTGGTGCAGAAATGTATATGTAGGACCCTCTGTGACCATGCCAGGAACCATGTGTTGGTGCAGAAATGTATGTGTAGGACTCTCTGTGACCATGCCAAGAACCATGTGTTGGTGCTGAAGTGTATGTGTAGGTCATTCTGTGACCATGCCAGGAACCATGTGTTGGTGCAGAAGTTATGTGTAGGACCCTCTGTGACCAGGTCAGGAACCATATGTTTGTTCAGTAGTTTATGTGTAGGTCCCCGTGTGTTTATACCAGGAACCATGTGTTGGTGTACAAGTATATGTGTAGGTCCCTCTGTGAATATACCAGGAACCATGTGTTGGTGTACAAGTATATGTGTAGTTCCCTCTGTGACCATGCCAGGAACCATGTGTTGGTACAGAAGTGTACGTGTAGGACCCACAATAAAACCATTGCATGTAAATCTGGCTTACACTATGAAAGAAACAATCCAAACAATTTACTATTCATGTTGCCAGCTAGTGAATTAATCAGGGTCTGTTTTGTCTCATTTATTCCACCACTGATTGTGACTACGGTAAATGATGTAGAAATCTAGAACAATAGAGAAACACAGGCAAGGCTATCTAGGCTTGTGCCGAATCCGCCACATGTGTCATTGATAGTTCTGTAATTTTTGTATCTGTTTATTTTAGAAATGTTTAAATTCCTCAGAGAAAGTGCTTTCCTGGCCACAGCCTGTGATATATAACTTCTACAATACAATGTTCTGCATAAGAATACAGATTTCAGGTCCTCTTTACTTGACATGTGTTGGCAGGGCCTGATTTGAATGAGTAGAGGGAACAGGCAGTGCTATTCCCAGTCCCAAAAGTACATCCTGACACGCAGAGCTAGTCTATTTTCATATTTTTCTTAAAAGTGCACACTCTTTTTTTGCTACACGTTTTATGCTTTAAATGCAAGCTTTACCCTCCATAATAATAACCCACGTCCCCCTAAAGTCCACATAATTGTTCACATTAGAAAGTCTCGAACAATGGCTGTGCCAAGTATGTTCAGACACCCGCGGTGAGTCACAGCAAAGAACACGCATTATATTTAATTCAAGGGCTCCGATGACCTTTTGTGCCTTTCCTAGATACAAGAGCGAGCAGAGTTTTAATTATTTTAGGTTGTTATTCAGTTCCGCCTATGCCTCGATAACTGTGATTTCACAGGTTTTCAGTACATATGTAAAGTAACAGCCGGTGATAATAAACAATAGCGTTTGTCTGTTACATTTCTTACGTTGTTGTGTCAGCTGCGGAATCGAAGCAATTAATATTTCACAGTTAGGCGATAATATCATTTCCGTATCTGTCTCTCAGCCACAGATCTCTTTGTTTGACACATGTAATAAATCACTTAAAATACTTCTTGAAACTCCGTTGTGAATGATCCTTTTGTTACTACAGGCCAGCGTTATAGAATTCTTCCTATAAAAACTTAGTATACGTTGAGGTATTGCCTTTCATTTACATTATTTCAGAATCTGCTCGATGAGAACAGGATCTTTTTAATCAACTGTCATAGAGAAACATAGAAGAAATCAGACAGTACATGAGATATAATTACAGAACAACCGCAAATGTTTTGTTACATTGAAATTCATGAAAATGTCCCATTGCTTGTTTTTCAGAGGTCAAACAGGCTCTGCCATTTATAGTTTCTCAGTATGTAATTATACACTTTGTAGAATAACGGACGGTTGTTTTGCACTTTACTCAATGAAGCAATTTTTGTAGTTTGTGCTGGGTTAGCTTGAAGGATATTTAATGTGTACTTTTTGATTTTTATTATTATTATTATTATTATTATTATTATTATTATTACTATTATTATAATTTTTAATTTTTCATGTTTCTCTTTTTATTAGAGTAGCCCTTGACGAGCTTAAGAAATTTAATGCAAATTGCATCTGTTTGTTACTATTATTGTAATAAATGTTATATCTATTTTCATTTATTTTATTGATTTTTTTTTCTATAGTACCAATATATTTTGCATCATTTTATAGTGATCAATATGTAATTCAGAGAGTATTCTGGTGACAGCTATACAATACAGAGCACATTCTAGAGGTCGCTGTACAATAGAGAAAACATTCAAGGTAGCTCATCACAATGCATATAGAGTAATCTATATACAATACAGAGAACATTCTAGAGGCCCTTGTGTAATACAGAAACTATTGAATTCAAGACTATACAATACATGGAGCATTCTGGTGACCAAAGATACAATAAAGAAAAGCATTCTAGTGAGAAGTGTACAACACATAGATCATTTTAGTTACATATAAAATACAGAGAACATTTTGGTGACCAATATATATTACAAGGAGAATTCTATTGATTTGCATGCAATGCAGAAAGCCATCTAATGGCCCATATGCATAGAGCATTCTCGTGACTAGAACATAAAAGAGACAGCATTCTAGTAACAAATAGACAAAACAGAAAGCACTCTAGTCACTGATATAAAATACAGAGAACATATCAATATACAATACAAGGAGAATTCTAGTGGCTCACATGCGATTAGGGATTCCAATCCTGGACCTATTTTGAATTTCTGGGATTTTTAGATTATCGGACATGTGATTAAATGGAGCAAACAAAACTTCACTGTTTGGTAGAGCTCATACTGTCACAAGAATCACTGAGATTATGTTGACAGGCCTTGTGTCAACATGCTTACATTAGGCTGCAGGTGGGAGGGTTAGGGGTAGGGATTAGGGTTCGTGATAGCAGAAAAATACTTACCCGAACACCAGAAGATCAGAGGTCTGACCCAGAACTGACTGTCACATGACCGCCGTGACCCGTAAGACGCTCTGGAGCCACTGCAGCTGCCTGGTAAGTCAATGTTGGGCCACCAGGGATAATATGTCATCATTCTAACATGTTAACATTTCACCACTGTCTACATGATGACTGTCGACATATCATAATCAACCCAAGAGGTGATATAACCTGTAAATGAGAGAGATATTAGTCAGTTTCAATGCCAGAGACATGATTTACTGACTGCCTTGCCTGTTTTTTTTTTTAGAAACCAGTGACATTACTCCCACCTCTCTACAGAATACAATAATACCTAGGATTAACTGTTTATTAAAAAATGATCATGATCCCAATATTAGAATTCTTACATACAATACAGAGAGCCTTATAATATTCTATATGCAGCACATAGAGCATTGTAGTGACTGATATACAATACAGGGATCATTTTCGCCTCCAATAAACAGTAAAAGAACATGTTTGTGAACACAATACAGATCCCAATTATCTGGCAGATATTCAAGGAACCCCCAAAAGCTCAGCTACAGTAGCTACGCAATAAATAACTTATACTCTCTGGTTACAGATCCTGAAATCTCTGCAGGCTCTTCAAAGACTCAATGTAGATCTCATACCTTGTGTCCTGGGTCTTTCAATCCTCAAAGCTATCAATTCCAAGGTGACTAGAGATATCCTCCGTGCATTGTAACATAGTGGCAGCATTAGCGTAGACAAATACATTTCCGATGTATTTATTTAGTTGTTTATTAGTTAGTATCACTATTATGCAATATGTACTCATTATTTAATCAACTCCCCTAAAATATCAGATATACTTTGCCTTCTGCTGTTTCTGTTGGCATACATTACTTTAATATTTGTGGTCCTAAATGCGCTCATTGATGTCACAGTTAATGTTTTGCAATGTCAGTGATCAGTAATGTAACAATGTTTTAGATGTTCATTTAATGTTACCAGTAACATCATTATAGCATTTCATATCAGTTTATGGATGCTGTAATCAGAAAAATACTTGAGGAGTGGCCAGTTGCAGTAACAAGTTACAGTAACATTGACATGTAACAACCCAATCGCCTTTGTTTTTTTTTTTTATTTTTTTTTTTAGAATTTCTTTTTCTTAAGTATATTTTTGACAACGGTGATAAATGAAATTAATTAATCTCAGCATTTGAATGTATCTATATTGTTCACTTTTTTATGTGGACATTTTGTGGCAATATTGCAGGACGATTTGGGGCTTAGAAAGTGATGGGAATGGACGGTGGGTTTAATTTATAAGGTGAAAATTACCTTTAGTATATACAAACGTGACCTCATACACCAAGTCTCAATACGCCATGTGGCGCGAGGAGCCTGGTGCGTGTGAGCTGTGCCTAGTGGCATAGCCCTAACCCCTAACTCTAACCTTTCCCATAGTACCTAACCCTATCTCTTCCCATGGCCTAACCATAATGTCAGCATTCTGCAGACTGTCAACATTTCACATTATGACTGTCGAAGCTGTGATTGTCGACAATGTGACTGTATCCAGTGACAAGTACTGGTGAAAAAATATATCGTTTTTTAAAAGGCAGACCTGATGAAGCAACTTTTGCAGTAAGGTTTACATGACTATACATTATATACAGGGGTTCCATACAAATGAAAAAGACCACTAGGATTTGGTCGATACCACAATGTCGACATGGCAAAATGTCGATAGTACAGAAAGTCAACAGGTTCAAAATGTTGACATGGAAATGGTCAACACATTTTTTTATTTTTTTAGATTTAGGGTTAGGGTTAGGCACTAAGTGGAACGGTTAGGCACTTATCCTGACAATTAGGCACAAGGAGGGAGGGTTAGGATTAGGGTTAGGCACTATGTGGAACGGTTAGGCACTTATCCTGACAATTAGGCACAAGGAGGGAGGGTTAGGGTTAGGCACTATGTGGAATGTTTAGGCACTTATCCTGACAATTAGGCACTAGGAGGGATGATTAGGGTTAGGTACTATGTGGAATGGTTAGGCACTTATCCTGACAATTAGGCACTAGGAGGGATGGCTAGGGTTAGGAACTAACTGCAGGGTTAGGGTTAGGCTCTAGGAGGGATGGTTAGGGTTAGGAACCATTTCTGTGTCACCAATTTCCATGTTGACCTTTTGAACCTGTCAGCCTTCTGTACTGTCTAACTTTTGTCATGTCAACCTTTTTCTATGTCGACCTTTTGGTATCAACCAAATTATTGTAAACCTTTTGAATCACACCCTACATACAGTGTGCATTTCAACATTAATCTGGACTCAAAATAATCACAGAACATCCATAGTCGATTTCTGCCACAGCCGTATCAGGGTGCTACAGCACCATGTGCTGGTTGATGATGGCTTCCACTCATGATGTCACAAAAAACAAGGGGTTGGGCCACGGGAGCATGGAAGCAAGTGGCTGGAGGCTGATGCCATGTGCCAGTAGCATCCTATGGACACCCTGGGTGCCACTCCAAGATTTGTGGTGCCCTTCCTGCCAAGACAGTAGTCTGAGAAAGAAACTGCTGGAGCATAGAAAGTGCTGCCCCCTTGGTCTTGCACACACTGGTTAGCAACACTGGTTGCCCAACACTAGTTGCAATCTAGAAGGAACCGGAGTCTGAGCGGCACTAAGCCTTCTTTCTAAGGATACAGACATCTGTTGGTTCTTGCTTGTGGAATGTCATTGTCCTGACTCTCAGGCATTAATTAGTTATTTAAAAAATATCAGCTTCTCAGTGCAAGCACTGAAAGTTGATATCCTGGCACTAGTTAGGCAAATGTTTATATAGAGATATCAATTTAATTTGCACTGCTGCTAGTTCATAAAACCATTTACTCCTTTGGCATAAAATTATTAACCAACACCGGACTGTGGCTAAACAAGCTGTGGAAGCTCCCAACTACCTTGCACCATCTTTCACTTTATACGGCTGACAGTCCAGGCATATAGACGCTTAGGGCAAAATTAACTAAGCGGCAGTTTGACAGCGGGTTCTATTCTGTTCTAAACCCCGGCGGTTTGGTGGCGGTTTTGCAGCGGTTTCTAAATGACAGCCCTGTTCTATTCTATTCTAAATGTGTTTTGACTGTGGTTTGGCAGAGGTTTTGCTATCTGCAGATTTACTAAGACCAACACCGCTGAAAAACTGCCATCAAAACACATTTTAGAATAGAATAGAGCCCGCCATCAAACCACCGCTTAGTAAATTTTGCCCTTAGCGTGCCGCACCCCCCGCCCCAGTGGTTAGAGGCAGAGAGGAGAGAGAAACGGAAGGTGTCCAACTAGCGGCGCTGAAGGAGCAGTGTGTGGTGAGCATTGAGGGGATTGGCACTGTGTACCTTCATGGAGGAGACAGAGAGTCTCAAAGGTCTGTTTATTTCTAGAGATGTGCGCAGACCCCTGTGTTTTGGTTTTGGTTTTGGAACTGGATTGGTTATGCCAAAACCTCACCTCCGTGTTTTGTGTTCGTGTTTTGTTTTTGGATCTGGATTTTTTTCTTAAAAACTCATGAAAACAGCTAAAATCACATAAAATGGGCCTGTTTTTGTTCCTACAGCATAATTAACCTCAATAACATTTATTTCCAGTAATTTCCAATCAATTTTAACCACCTCACAATATTATTTGCTTCATCTAGTTAAGGCCAAAAGGTTGCATCCAGCTAGCTGGCTGACTAAGCTAAGTGACACAGTGGGCGGCACTAACATGTGGCACTTCAGTTTCTAATTTCCAACACGGATACAGTGTGTTATACAGTGTGGGTTAGATACACCAATAATGCACTTACTGTGACAGCAGTGTCGGCAGAGCGGGGTTGCTGACGGTGTCCTCAGTACATGGAATGGCAGTGCTACGGTGCTGGCAGTGTCCTCAGTGAAGGGTACCGGTGATGTCGGCAGTGCAGGGGTGCCAGTGGTGTCTTTAGTGCAGGTTTGCTGGCTGTGTCGGCAGTGCCGGGGTGCCAGCATGTCTTAGTGCAGGTTTGCTGGCTGTGTCGGCAGTGCCGGGGTGCCAGCGGTGTCCTCAGTACATGGAATGGCAGTGCTGGCAGTGTTCTCAGTGTAAAGTACCGGCGGTGTCAGCAGAGAGGGGTTGCCAGCAGTGTCCTTATTGCAGGTTTGCTGACTGTGTCGGCAGTGCAGGGATGTTCTCAATACAGGGTGACGGTGGTGTCGGCAGAGCAGGGGTGCCAGCTATGTCCTCAGTGCAGGTTTGCTGACTGTGTTGGCAGTGCAGGAGTGTTATCAATGCAGGGTGCTGACTGTGTCGGCAGTGCAGGGGTACTGGTGGTGTCCTCAGTGTGGGAGTGTTGGCAGTGTGGGGGTCACTGACAGTGTACTCAGTACGGTGGGCAGCAGGGCACGAGTGTCGGCAGTGGTGGTGTCGGCAGTGAGGGATGCTGTCAGTGGGGGTGCTGGCGGTTTTGGCAGCGGGGGGTGCCATCGGTGTCAGGCGGCGGGTGATGGAGGGCGCCATCTTCTTTTCCTACTTTGTGCTGTTTTCAATGGGCTTAATGCTGAGTGGCTGAGAGCCGTGACAGACGACTCTCTCAGCCAATCAGTGTTAAGCCCGCTCAATACAAAACCTTGCGATTCGAAAGAGGGGGCGCAAGGTTTTGCCTCAGGTCAGGGGTCCGGGGCAAGCAGGAAGATCCAAGCAGTGCTCGGATCGCCCAGCATCCCCAAAATTCGGGTGGGTTCGGATCGCTGAGATCCGAACCGGCTCATCTCTATTTATTTCCCAAACTTGCCACTACCTCCAACTACTCTATTATATCGGAGATACTTTCCAATTATTCAACCAGCCAGTGAGCATAAAATTATCATCCTCCAGGCCTGATTCAGACCCGGTTGCTCTGAATCAGGGCCGGGCTTTTTTTTTTTTGGTGCAACCTCTTGGCCACTCGCATAGCTGTGGGTGACCACCCACAGCTATAGTGAGCGGCCAGGAAGATGGTCGCGCTGGTCAAGACCATCGCGACCATCGGGCTTGCGAGGAGACCCTTGTGGTAGGGTCTCGTGGCCGCAAGCCCCAGAGAGATTTTGGCTCTAACAGAGCCGGAATCTCTCCACTGACATCACTCGTGATGTCAGTGGGACCACCCCCAAATGGCAGGCATTCTCATGGGAATGCCTCCGTTTAGACAGCCACCCCCCCGGTCCGCCCACCAAAGGGGGAGAGCTGTCACTCAACCTCGACAGCTCGCCCCCTTTGGTGGGAGACCCGGAGCGACGGAGTGCCCGTCGCTAGCCAGGTCTCGCGCATGCGCATGTCTGGAAACCTGGGCCCAGGAACTGCGCCTGCAGAGGCTATGCAGGCCCAGAGCAGAGTGATTGACAGGAAGTGCCGTTTGACGGGGTGGTTGGGCGAATGCAGGCGTGCCAGTGCGTTTCAACGCCACTGCATTACCTGATGCCTCCTGAGGTCTCATAGCGTGCGCTGAAGTTAGCAATTCCTGAGTGAGGTCTGGACTACCTTAACTGTGCGCATAGGTCCGATGTTACTCAATGTTACCGAGTGTTTCGCTATGTTGCCATAGTGTACGGATGTGAGTAAGTGGAAGTGGGTGTCCTTATGTCAGGTTGTGAATGCAAACATTTCAATAGCACCGCTGATATTCACAATGTAGTTGCGTGCATATAAGCAGAATAGCGCTCCTTGCTGAATCAGGCCCTCTGTGCAGCTAAATGATACTCTACGCGGTAAAAGAGAATATCAATATTCACCGTTTATCTTTTGAATTGTGGACATTTTGATTAGTGTGATGCTGTGTAGATTCCAAATACTAATCACATTTATTTATATAACTGCCACTTTACACAAAGTATGATGTATACCTCGGGAAAGCGCTAGTTTGCATTTAATCAATTAATCAATCAAAAGTTGAATGTAGTGATTCAAATGAATGAATACAAGTTTAATCTAATGACACTCACTTTAAAAATGACTGTGGATAAGCACAAGAAATTAAAGATTTATGACACAATCTGTAATGAGTGTGATGCGTGGAGACGAAGTGCAACATGAATACTGAATTAATTCTGATTTTGCTACCTGAGCCTATCAAGGCTAATCATATAAAATATGTATTATGATCTAATTTCCCACAATCAGGATGAATATGGGTAATTAAGTTACTTTGGTTGTGTGTTTTTCAAAATTGCATATTTTTTTTTTTGCTGTACAGGTGAAATAATAAATGTTAAATAAATGTACACTTGTATCACAGAGTCTTAATGTAAATTGATTTTGCATTAGTGTAGTATATATTACTGTAGGTCTTCTCATCAGTATAAATTAACATTTCCTGGTTCAGCAGCTCATAAAATAAATATTTACTGTATTTGCATATTATACGGCTGCATTTAACCATTTTTGTACCATGCAATAGTCATACGACGTGACGCTTTGCTGAGTAGAGAGCTGTTCCACCAAAGGTTTAATTCAATTTATAAAAGTTTCACAGTACAGCGCTAAGGATACTTGGAGGTGTCATAAATAAAATATAATAAAAAAATACATTTCCTTTATCCCAATATGCAACACCCCTTGTGTGCACCAGTCAGGGGCGCTGAGAGGCGTGCTGGGCCTGGGAAAGGGGAGCGTGGCCTAATTGCGGGAGGCGTGTCCCTTAGGATAAAGAAAGAAAAATAGTTTTTTGCAGCGTGCTGTGGAGGAAGCGCAGTGAGCCCCTCAGCACCGGCACAAAGCTAGGGGGGGCTGTGATCAGTGTGACTGCTTCCCCTCACAGGCATAGGAGACTGTCGCTGCTGATGCTGTGAGGTTAGAGGGAGGGGCGGATGGCACCGGACACTGAAAAACATATAACTTTGAAAGGGAAGATGACCTCCCTCAGGTCTGGGCCCCATAACATCTGCATCACTTGCACCTATGGTAGTTATGCCCATGTCCCTACTGTTATACATCACCGACTCTGTATGTTCCTCTCAAGCTCTGCTCCATCCAGATTTCTAAGTGTATGTATGTGAGCATGTCCTTAGAAGCAATATCTACTACACTTCAATAAACCTCACACCTGGTTAAGTACTTGGGTTGTGTAGGGCATCTGGTCTTCACTGGTTTTTACTATTATAACCAGCACTCCACTGCCAATAATACACACATATCAACAATTATGGGTGGGTATGGGATGCCGGCGCTCGGGATCCCTGTAGTCAGAATTCCGGTACCGGCATCTCAACAGGGTTAAGACTGACATCTGTCGGTAAGTTTCCTAAATCTAACCCTACTCCCTCCCCACACCATAAACCTAACCTCCCCCACTACTGCCATAACTTAACCCTTCCCCTCTAGTGCCTAACCCTAACCCTACCCCTTTAGTGCCTAACCCTACCCCAGTGCCTAACCCTAACTCTCCCCATAGTGCCTAACCCTAACTCTCCGCCCAAATGTCTAACATTAACTCTCCCCGTAGTGCCTAATCCTAACTCTCCCCGTAGTGCCTAACCCTAACCCCCCCATAGTGCCTATCCCTAACTCTCCCCATAGTGCCTAACCTTAACCCCCCCGTAGTGCCTATCCCTAACTCGCCCCAAAGTGCCTAACCCTAACCCCCGGTAGTGTCTAACCCTAACTCTTCCCGTAGTGCTTAACTGTAACCCTCCCCCCCAGTGCCTAACCCTAACTCTCCCCATAGTGCCTAACCCTAACTCTACTCCCAGTGCCTAATCCTAACTCAACCCCCCAGTGCCTAACCCTAACTCTCCCCGTAGTGCCTAACCCTAACTATCCCCCCCAGTGCCTAACCCTAACTCTGCCCCCCAGTGCCTAACCCTAATTCTCCCCATAGTGCCTAACCCTAACTCTCCCCCCCAGTGCCTAACCCTAACTCTCCCCCCAGTGCCTAACCCTAACTCTCGCCCCCAGTGCCTAGCCCTTACTCTCCCCATAGTGCCTAACCCTAACCCTCCTCCCCAGTGCCTAACCCTAACTCTCCCCATAGTGCCTAACCCTCCTCCCCAGTGCCTAACCCTAATCCTCCCTGTAGAGCCTAATTGAAACCCTCCTCCCAGTGCCTAACCCTAACACTCCACATAGTGCCTAACCGTAACCCTCCCCCCCAGTGCCAAACCCTAACTCTCCCCATAGTGCATAACCGTAACTCTACTCCCAGTGCCTAATCCTAACTCAACCCCCCAGTGCCTAACCCTAACTCTCCCCGTAGTGCCTAACCCTAACTCTCCCCCCAGTGCCTAACCCTAACTCTCTCCCCAGTGCCTAACCCTAACCCTCCCTGTAGAGCCTAATTGAAACCCTCCCTCCCAGTGCCTAACCCTCCCTGTTGTGCCTAACTGTAACCCTCCTCCCAGTGCCTAACCCTAACACTCCACATAGTGCCTAACCGTAACCCTCCCCCCCAGTGTCAAACCCTAACTCTCCCCATAGTGCATAACCGTAACTCTACTCCCAGTGCCTAATCCTAATTCAACCCCCCAGTGCCTAACCCTAACTCTCCCCGTAGTGCCTAACCCTAACTCTCCCCCCCAGTGCCTAACCCTAACTCTCCCCCCAGTGCCTAACCCATACCCTTCCCCCAGTGCCTAGCCCTTACTCTCCCCATAGTGCCTATCCCTAACTCTCCCCATAGTGCCTAACCCTAACTCTCCCTGTAGTGCCTAACCCTAACTATCCCCCCAAGTGCCTAACCCTAACTCTCCCCCCCAGTGCCTAACCCTAACTCTCCCCCCAGTGCCTAACCCTAACCCTTCCCCCCAGTGCCTAGCCCTTATTCTCCCCATAGTGCCTATCCCTAACTCTCCCCATAGTGCCTAACCCTAACTCTCCCCGTAGTGCCTAACCATAACCCTCCCTCCTAGTGAATAACCCTAACTCTCCGTAGTGCCTAACCCTAACCCTCCTCCCCAGTGCCTAGCCCTTACTCTCCCCATAGTGCCTAACCCTAACCCTCCTCCCCAGTGCCTAGCCCTTACTCTCCCCATAGTGCCTATCCCTAACTCTCCCCATAGTGCCTAACCCTAACTCTCCCTGTAGTGCCTAACCCTAACTATCCCCCCAAGTGCCTAACCCTAACTCTCCCCCCCAGTGCCTAACCCTAACTCTCCCCGTAGTGCCTAACCCTAACTCTCCCCCCCAGTGCCTAACCCTAACTCTCCCCCCAGTGCCTAACCCTAACCCTTCCCCCCAGTGCCTAGCCCTTATTCTCCCCATAGTGCCTAACCCTAACTCTCCCCGTAGTGCCTAACCATAACCTTCCCTCCCAGTGAATAACCCTAACTCTCCGTAGTGCCTAACCCTAACCCTCCTCCCCAGTGCCTAGCCCTTACTCTCCCCATAGTGCCTAACCCTAACCCTCCTCCCCAGTGCCTAACCCTAACTCTCCCCGTAGTGCGTAACCATAACGCTTCCCCTAACCCCAGTACTTACCGTTGGAATGCTGGCGGTAGTGATGCCACCACCTGCATCCCAACAACCGGGATTTCAACTACCTCTTAACAATTACATGTGTGGTCACCATAAGCATAATTATAATTTTGAGTATAGAGTGGAGAGAGATAAAGTACCAACTAATCAGCCCCAACTGTCATTTTTCAAACACAGCCTTTATGATGGCATTACACTGCATGGCGCCACATGCCATATCATCTGGTGTGCAGCACATTAAACCTGGCAACGTCGTATGCGACCACGGGAGCGCGCATACTGTATCTTGCATACACACTGCACGAAATGCGCGATTTGTCGTTCCGATTTGGACAAGTGGGAACGACATCGCTCCAGTGTGTTCCCATCTTTTGTATATTTCCCCCACAGCCTGTAAAGTGACAGTTAGGAGCTGATTGGTTGGTACTTTATCTCCGACCACTTTATCTCTCTCCAAGGCTTAGTACTTAGGGCTCGATTCAGACCCGCTCGCTAGGATGTGTGCCACGCAGCCTCCTGATGTTTGCATTCTGCCCATGCATACGCATCGCAGTGCCCTTACGCGAACTAGTCCAAGCGATCTCAAAGTGTTCGCTCGCTGCGCATAGCCAACTCGCTTGAATGAGTGAGAGGGCGAGCAGTTTGTGGGTGGTGACGGGTTGGTCGATGGAAACGGGAGAGTAGTGGTGCGAACGCAGGCGTGCCTGAGCATCTTAACGCAATTTCAGAGGTGTACATATTTAAGACGCAGTGTCATAGTACACGTCACTTGGTTGAAATTTACACTGAAGCACTCGCAGTGCTTGCGGTAGGGTATGGTCAACCACAAGTGCTGTGCATGCAACCGATGGTTCTCGATGTTACCGATTGTTGCATACACTTCCTGGAGATGACGTGCATTGTGAAGGGAAAGTGGGCGTCTTAAGACAGGCTAGTGGGCGTCTACATACACACCGCGATCGCACGCCAAAACATAATGGGTGTGCTAATGCCTTGCTGTGTGATTGCGGGATTTGCTTAATTTTGTTGCGTGCGAACGCATCTAGCGAGCTTGTCTGAATCGGGCCCTTAGTACCTCTGATTCTCTCCCTACTCTCTCCAAGCTTCCATACATCTCCCCCACAGCATCTCTATACTCCCTGATCGAACTCTCATTCACAACAAAAAGTTAAAAAAGCACTCTGTAAAAATTGGCATTTTCCCTTGTACACATACTGCACCTTCCGCGGCGTGAGATGAGTGTATCAGCTATTGTGTGACCTCATTTATACCATTAGAGCTGAGCCATAATGTTCTTTTGTTTTTATTTTTTTGCTTTTTCTATATTTTTTGATAAAATGACAATGTTCTCTTTTATAAATCAAATACCTGCAGCACAATATAGAACTCTTATAAATGATAATAGCTCCTCAACTGGCAAAAGCTACAGTACATTTATCTTGATTTAATTTTTACTCTACTGTGAAAGGAAAAAGAAAATGCTAAATTGCAGGATAGGGTCTCTGGCAGAGTCCCGAGAATAACTATAAAGCACTTGCAGTGCATGTAATAGATGATAGAAAATAATCGTGCATTATTAATGCGGATTGTTACCGGCAGGACATACCTATTGCAGAGCCGGTGTCAAGGTCTGATAATTGCTGCTTTGCAGAGGCCCAGGTTAAAGTCCTTAAACTTTCTGGTGGGTCGGGAGTTCTGCTGTTACATTTCTTAATGGACATCCAGATAATGTTCAGCATTTAACTTGGGATAAAATCAATTATAAATCTTAGCTTGACAAAACAAATTGACTTGCAAAGGGAATACAATAAAGGGGAAAAAGCCTTTGTCTTGTTAGGTAATTAAATTGGAAACATTTCTATTTAAGTGCTGCAGCCTACAGGGATAGGGGCAAAGGATCCTGAATACTTCATTCCTATTCATTTAAAAGAAAATATTTATTGAAGCTCCAGGAGTCCACAATGCACAGTGTTCCCCTGAGTGCTACAAAATGCTGTAGTGGCGTTTATTGAGTGTTTTTTTAATGTATTTATTCTTAATAAAAAATGTTATCCACACACAATACAGAGGATATCTGGCCTATCACATCAGTCCCTGCCCCAGCTGAGCTTACAATCTATATTTCCTACCACATGTATACAAACTAGAGTTAATATTTGTCAGGAGCAAATTAACCGAACAGGATATTTGGATTGTGGAGTGAAACTGGAGTACCCGGAGGTAACCCATGCAAGTACGGGGAGAATATACCAACCCTAAGCCCAATGAGGAATCGAACCCAAGATCTAAATGCACCAAGGCAGCAATGCTAACCATTCACCACCCTTGTTGTCCATTTGTAACTAAATTCCAAATCTACAGATAAGTTAGTACATCCAAAGACATGTACACGCTTATTAACAGTATAAATATTAAAAAAGCCAGAGAGCAACTGGCTTTGTCTTTACCTATTACTTTTAGCAGCCAATAAGAGTCTTCTGAGGTCCAATTGTTTTGTTGCTTGTCATTAGTGTCCTGAACATCAGGAGACTAGTGACCACTTTTTCAAGTGAGTAATAAGGTTTTGGTAGGATTCATCAAGATTGACTTCTCATTGGGTGGGTGGTGCCCATCCTTTATTTAGAAGGTGTCACAAGAAAGCAATAGAATGTACAACTAAATAATATAGGTAGAAGGTGGCCCAAACAGACAAAACAGACCACTTCAGAAATCGTCGAAGACAGTACAGTTGTAAGAGAGGTATCCGGATAAAATATCGACAATAAAAAGGTAGACATGAAATGGTTCAAATGGTGAACAAAAAAATGTTGACACATCAATTGGTTGACACATGTTTTTTATGTTTTTTCAATATTTTTAGGTTAGGGGGTTGAGTCTTTGTTATGGTGAGGGTTAGACGCTTGGGGGAGGGCTAGGGCTAGGCTGTCGAAGGGGGGCGGTTAGCATTAGGCACTAGAGGCAGGGTTAGGATTCGGCTCTAAGGGGTGGGTTATGGTTAGGCTCCAAGGGGAGGGTTACTGTTAGACACTAGGGGGAGGGTTATGGTTAGGCCCCAAGGAGAGGGTTATGGTTAGGCTTATGGTTAGGCACTTGGGGGAGGGTTATGGTTAGGCACCAAGGGAGGGTTATAGTTAGGCACCAAGGGGAGGGTTATGGTTAGGCACCAAGGGGAGGGTTATGGTTAGGCACCAAGGGGAGGGTTATGGTAAGGCACTAGAGGCAGGATTATGGTTAGGCACTGGGGGAGGGTTAAGGTTAGGCACTAGGCGGAGGATTATGGTTAGGATTAAGGCTATTTAAATAGTGTTGATCATTTGTGTGTTGACCATTTGAACCTGTAGACCTTTTAACTCTGTCAACCTTTTGCACTGTTGACATTTTGTCGGTCGACCATTTGTACCTGCCGACCTTTTGCATGTTGACCATTTCGTGTTGACTTATTGTCTATAAAGTGTGCACTGGTGAACCAATGTGTTCTGGGACTTGGCATTGCATTTGCATATTTTTTACCATGGAACCAATCAAGCAGGAGTACCAGAAGGGACCCAGTGTTACTTAGTATTAGGGCCAGTCATATCTAGGATCAAAGGCTTCTCCTAGAGGACTAGAGCTGGTGTTCAGTAGCGTAATTCTAATGTAGTGTTCACTGAAAGACCACACTTTATCAATTTCCCATAAAGACCTTCACAAGCACATACTAAGAGGCAGAGTCATGGGAAAATAGTAAATTGCAAACAAATTGTGCCTTGTACTGTATAATTTATTTTTTAAGGTTAAACAGAATATCCAAAGCTACAGTATGCTCAATAATCCTAACATAAAACTTTCCAGAGTTTACAATATTTTCACTGAATTTCCATGATTAATCATTAAACTGATAATACAAGTTATGAGTACATTCATAACTAGGTGTAATAATGCCAGTACCAGTACCCAAAGATATCTGATATACATGCAATCCTGTTAACTATCTATTGGCTGCTGTATTTGTCATTGCAGTCTCCTAATAGTTTCCTGTAGAGCCCTTTAATAAACCTATGGATAGAGGTGTAGTATGCATAGGAATAATTGATATGCGGTCAGGAAGCCGGCGGTTGAAATGCCAACCGCCGATGTCCCGACTGTCAAATCCCGTCATGGGACTAATGATAGGCGTCGAAATCCTGACACCTATCATTATCCACCTGCTGAAATCCTAATGTCTGGCATGAATGAAGGTAAGCCGGGCATAGGGAGCGGACAGTCATGGGGAGGGTTAGGTTTAGGGGCTCCTGGGGGGGACTTAGGGTTAGTCACCCCCCCTGGAGGGTTAGTTTTAGGCTAGGGGAAGGGGGGGTTAGGCACCCCCCCGGGAGGGTTACGTTCAATGTGCGGTGAGGGAGGGTTAGGTTTAGACACCCCTGGTGGGAGGTTAGGGTTAAGCACTATGGGGGAGGTTAGGGTTAGGCACCTCTAAGGGAGGATTAGGGTTTACGGGGAGGAGAAGGTTAGGGATAGTATAGTTACTTACTTTGTCGGGATCTTCACTCTTCTGTCTTCCGGTGTCGGTATTACATCCGCCGGGCTCACGTCCGGCGGTATGTCATACCGATTCCGGAATAATTGCATGCCATTTGTACACCATAAAACATCATTTATTGTAATTAGGGCTGGATGCATCTAGCGATGTGATGCATCTCGCCAATCAACTCATGCATACCGATGTTTAGTATCGCCGTATGCATGATGATGTAAGCAAAGGACAGCTCTCCCGATGTACGTGACCATCAGCCAACACGTGTGCGAGTCGCTGGGATCCTAGGAGGAATCCTACTCGATCCCTCTTGAGGAAGTCTCTCAAAAAGAAACCCATAGCCTTCTATTAGGCAATGCCGACTATAGACAGTGTTGCCTACTGGATTAGGAAAGCAAAGCATTTTGGAGCTTGGTGCATATAAAACAGGAGGTCAAACCCCATTTCTAGCATTGATGCATCCCGCCCTTCTTGTCTAGAGTAGGGATGTGCGCCGACCCCTGTGTTTTGGTTTTGATTTTGGATCTGTATCTCCTTCAAGGTTTTGGATCTGAATTTGGTTTTGCAAACCACCCGCAAGTGTTTTGGTTTTGGACCTAGATTAAAAAAAAAACAGATAAAAAGTTTTAAAAACAGCAAAAATCATGTTATTTATGCAATCCAAAACCAGAAATTCGAATTTAGAATCTGACTTCTGAACAGCAAAAAGAGCAGAACCACGACCCAGATTTACCTGGATCTCCTCAGGAGATCAGAACCACGACTCGGATTTACCCGGATTCATAAAATTCGGGTGGATTCAGATTTCTAGTCTAGAGGTTCCTGAAACTTCTTATCTATAGATTTTTTTAACTCTGGAATCAGCGATTTCGTTTACTACTCATATGTTACACCAGCAAATCAAAAATTGGAACAAATTACCTCTTAAAATATTGGTTTGTTTTGGATTAAAATAACCAAGAGAAACAAACGTTTGTAATAATATCCTTAGAGTTTCTTATTTTATTGTTTAAACCTTTAATAAAAGATTTATGATGGATTTACTAAAATATAACTATAAGCATAATATTGAAAAATGTTTAGTATATTACAGAAGGTCGACAGTGACCTTGATGACGGTAACTTAAGCAAAAGGAAGGTCATTGCTGAAATACAATTTTTAGGTGAAACTTTTCTTTGATATTTCCTGTTTTATGTTTTAAACTTCAGACATGTATTTACTTAAGGGCCTGATTCAGTAAGGATCGCTATTCTGCTTATACGCACGCAGCACAGTTGCTAATATCAGCGGTGATATGCAAATGTTTCCATTCGCATTGCGATCACAGCCTAACATAAGGATGCCCACTTCCCCTTACTCACAGCCGTATACTTGGGCAACATACTGTAGTGCAACATCGAGTAACATCGGACCCATACGCACAGTTAAGGCAGTTTAAGACCGCACTCAGGAATTGCTAACTTCAGCGTACGCTATGAGGCCTCAGGATGCATATAGTACTGCCGTGGCTAATTTAAGCATGCCCCTGCAATGCCATCCCAACACACTGGCACGCCTGAGTTCGCCCGACCACCCCCTCTGTTACCACCCACAAACGACACTTCCTGTCAATCACTCAGCCATGGGTCTGCGTATCCTCTCTGATCACATTCCCGATCACAATAGCTAGTTTGTCAACTGCAATGCATATGCATGCACAGTATGCAACAATCGGATGATTGCGTTCATATAAGCAACTGTTATCCTTTCTGAATCAGGCCCTAAGTCTTCAATATTGAGGGACTGATTCAGAATTGCACATAAAGTGGCTGCAATCTCTGTGTTCTAAAATAAATGTGATTTCTGCCTGTATTCGCTTTTGGCCTCATCTATCTTACCGAACTGCACCTGGAGT
Source organism: Taudactylus pleione (assembly GCA_031769625.1). Lineage (NCBI taxonomy): Eukaryota > Metazoa > Chordata > Amphibia > Anura > Myobatrachidae > Taudactylus > Taudactylus pleione. The sequence continues at coordinate 14,160,638 of JAUIMM010000188.1, forward strand.
ATCCACCCACTGGTGAAAGTATCTACAGTATCATTACTATTAGTGCATATCTCTGGTGCTAGAGATCCAGCTGAAGCTACTCACCTCTGAATAGCTCACAATCCCTTGTACACGCCCACAATACTCCGTCGGCAAACTTATCTTATGTGAATACCCAGCCGTCACCAGGTTACAACCATTCAGCTTTAAGTGAATATAAGGAGTAGACCTGTATGAAGTCATTTATGCTGGACTCGATATAAGTGCAGTTTAATCACATAAACCCTCTATCAACAGATCACTTAACACACTCATCCACACACAATGCTCCATCTTATCACTAAAATGAAGACACTGACACAAAGCATTGCCGGGAACAGGTCAACTTTTTATTACTAACAGTAACCTATTTAATTGAACTATATTTTTATACTACAAATATAAATTTGAAACATATTCAGAAAAATAACAAACTTGGACTTAAACAGCCCATTAAAAAATAACTTCTCGGGACCAGCTGCACCCTCCCCCTGCAACTAGCAAGGTCGTAGGCCTCCAACTGTACCATACCCTGCGGGGACTAGAACTTGGGAAGCCACCATGCAGCTGAGAAGGATGGGACCCACCTGGACCAGTGGCATACAAGTCTCCCAAACTCACCCTCATGCCAACCCAGCTGCACGGTTAACTCCCAATGGCCTAACAATGCTTAAAACCACATCTATCAAAAACAAGTTCATTCGGGACCAAGCCACAACAAGGACCAAAGTCCACAGCTGCCATCATTAACTACCAGACACCCAAACTACCCATCTAAACTCCACAATGCCCCCACTAAATCTCTTAGAAATAACTCCAAACCACCCCTAGACAAATGCACACCATCACTGCGGAACAAATGCCTTTCCAAAAATGAGATCCCCGGGTGACTCGCCACTGCCCTACCTCTGTCCAGCTCAGCCCTACCAACATCTGAATTTCCCCTTTTTCTGGACTGCTCTGCTTCCACAAGGCTCACCGCCCTCCCCCCCAAATCACTCTCGGAATCAGGTCGGACCAGATAAGCCGACAAAAGGGCCACCTGTCTAACAGATCAAGCAGATCCCTATGTATGGGCATACGGAGATCCAAGCACAACCTAGTGGTGATGTAATTTCTGCCCAATGTATCGGGGGTACCCAAAATGTGCCACACAGTTAGCCAACACAGCCTCCAAATCTTGCCACATCATGCCTCGCCTCCCAATCCACTGGACATTAACCAGCTCCGGTAACTCCGTGGAACTCAAAACTACCTCTGAAGTGGCAAGCCAATATACCTATGAATGCCCAACCACCCATATGAAATTATCATCCAGACGGCAACCTGGCAGGAAAATTTGGAGAAAGAGGTTAATAAATGTTTTTACTTCAAACGCAAAAGGAACTGGCAGCCAAGTGAAAGTCTTGTTAATGGGACACACCTACCTACCCAAACTAAAAGCTATTTAATTCTGAAAAAAACTGACATGACTGGGAAATGAGCAGGAGGGGAAATCCCAATTTGACCTGAGGCAAAAACACAAACGACATATAAACCAGCAAATGACAAAATCCCCCCGCCATATCAATCTCAATACCGAGATAAGAAAACTTGGTAGTAGTCCCCTCCATCTTATCCACCACTATGGGCACCCCAAATGCAGAGAATAATGTGACTGCATCCCTAAGCAACCTGGCGCATCTATCAGAGTCCTGTGGGCAACCAGTAAAAAGTCATCCAAGTAGTGCACAATTTCTGATTCTCGTGATCCCATAGCCAGGCACCAATGTGAAAAGGAACTGAACGTCTCGAAATATGTGCAGGAAATAGAACACTTATCAAAATAAAACCCATCCTCTAGACGAAAACCCATAAAGCAAAAAACGACGGTTGAAGGGGCAACAACCAAAGAGCGGACTCTGTATCCATTTTACACATCAGAGCCCCCTCTCCAAACAAACACACCATGTCAAGCGCCTCTTCAAAAGACTGATAAACTACCCTACACAGATACTCCGAGATGGCATGATTAACAGTCCAACCATTCGGGTACGAAAGGTGCTGAATAAAACAGAACTTACCCACCTTTTTAGGGACCACCGAGACCGGTGAAAGAACCAAATCCAGAATCAGAGGCTCCTGGAAGGGCCCAACTATTCTCCCTAGCTCAAACCTTAGTCACTTTCTCCAGCAGGATCCAAGGTAACTCAGTATCCAAATGCAAATTCTTACCCTTCCCTGTGTCTACTCCCCCAACTGCCAAGAGCAGGAAACCCATTGTAAACCTCTCATGCAAAAAGACAGTGTCAACCCGGCGCGGATAAATGTCCAGCCAAACCGACATTGCCTCCACGTGGATGTGTGTGGGGGCCCCACTTAGGTATGGGGGTCACAGGGCTGTGGGGCCATGGCTTACTTTCCCCCCTGAAACTTTGCATCCAAGCACAATCCTTAATGGGATGCCCTCCTCCACAGCTGATGCAGGGTGCGGCATTTTCACCCCAAAGCACATTGCTCATTATTAAAGGTGAAACACTTACTATGCCCAACCCTGGACATTGGTGTCCTAGACCCAGCGCCAGATGATCCCACAAAACCCTAATAGGCAAGGCATGGAGGCGCCGAGTCCTGCTATAAATGCTGTGGCTGAGTAACATTCACGAAAACCTCTATATCCTTCATTCCGAAGTCAATGATTTCCCTGCCGTGCTGCTTGGTCCTAAACTCATCTTCATACACCCTCCATGCACTTCCCCTCGCATTACTAAACAACTCAAGTATTAGAAACATGTATCTGAGCACTTTCATATGCTCATCCGGGTGCATCTCCAAATAGTATGAATATAAAATATACATGTCCTTCACCCAAGTAAGCTACTGTAGGGCATGCACGTTTCCACCCCTGAATCACCTTTCTTCTTAGCAGCACTCCATGCCTTTTTGGCTCTGCTAGTGATGGCAAATATATTAACGTAACAATACTTCCTAATCCGATCCTTCACCCTAGGATGCAACCCCCTCAAAACTGCCGTATTCGCGCATAACATCCCTTCTGACACCATAGAATCCACAGACAGACTACTGCTGGAGGACCGATGCTTGTCCTTATGCTTTCTAGCCCCCTATTTCTACCCTTCCTATCCACCTTATGGTCATTGCCAAATCACCCCCATTTATCGCCTTGTGGCGCAACCCCGGGCACACTACCTGAAGAACTGCCCTCCAAATCGGGATCAGCAGAAGACTCACCAGAACTAACCACCAGTGCAGTATCTGCGGCAGCAGGTACACTCTCCAGATGACCAGCTTGTCTCTCCATCATATACTGGGAACCAGAGTCTCCTGCGGGTACATAATCAGAAACCTCCAACACGGTTCCAATAGCCCCTTGCCCCCCAGAAACAGATTCCATACCACTACCAGAATGACCTTGATTCGCTAAAAGCCACGGCCGGACGCACCGCAGATACAATACTCCAAGCTAACGCCGATGCATTACCTGCAGGGCGACTCGCGGGTGACTCGCCCCCGGGAGGAGAGTAATGGCAGCAGCACTGAGACTAAGGAGGCACACATCACCGAAACCATGCTGACATCCAATACACCACCATTGCCCCAGACCCTCCCACATCCCAGCGCCATTACTTACCACCGTCCCAGCAGGTATCCTCCACACCACCTCTGCATAAGTCCTCCATAACCTTGAGCAACAGACCTAGCAGTGGAACCTGTGTGTGACAGGAAGCTTCCCCCCAGGTATCTCCATCTAGGGAATCAGAAAAACTTCCCTGTCCACTGACGCCATAACACAATCATCCACAAAATGGTACCCAGCCTCTCTTTCCCCCTGCGCTGTCCCTTTCGGATGAGCCCACTATGTGTCACAGCCAGGGTATTTCAGCATGGCGCAAGGCGGGTGTAACCTGTGAGGTCTGGTGGCAGAGCTGGTGTCTGGCGGGGGGCTTTGGCTGCGCGCATTGTTGTGTGGGCCTGTTGTCACTCTGTGCTGGTAAGGCCTGGCGGCATCTCCGTTCTGTTTGGCATGGGCGCCGCCATTTTGCCTTCTGGCCATGTGATGTGGCTGGCCAATCCTGGTGAGTCACGTGTTCCCTCCGGCCAGTAATAGCACGGCATGGGGTATTCAGGAAGGTTCAGTGCCTTCCTTCTTTGCCAGTGCAACGTGTATCTCAGCCTAGCTGAGAGGGAGTTCTCTGTGCTTATCCTGTTCCTGTGTAATTCGCTCTCTGCCAGTCTGCCTGTCAGCTCCTAGCTTCCGCTGGACTACCCCGCTTCTTCCACCACCCTTGCCCATACCTGAGTGCCTGAGCCTGCTGACATCCTGCTCATTTGCCTTAGTTCACTACCTGCATACCTGGCTTATTATTTTCCTGCATCACTACCTGCATACCTGGTTGCATACCTGGTTGCATCACTACCTGCACACCTGGACAGTTCTAATTGTTTCTACTTGGACATTAACCCATTACTCCCACCACTGAACTCTAATACACGTTTATATATACCTGGACTTTTATTTACTGCCATATTTTATGTCTACTCAAGCACCTATTAAAAAAACCTAGTTTTATATTCAATACCGCTTCTGTGATCGCTCCTGCTACCACCCCGGGTCCACAAACAACCCAGAACATAACACTATGACTGCGGCGATATTCAGTAGACACAGTCCGCCTAACCACCCTGCCTGATGGGCCTCCTCCAGATGCCCTCGGACCTACAGAGCCATGATCAGGTCCGCCCATGACCACCTTGGCACTAGCAGTTGCTCACCCACGCCCCGTACCCAGACTCCTGCCAGTGCCAGGCACAAACCCTCGCTGCCAATGGCCTCTGCCTCTGGCTGCCAATCCCACCCCATAGTCTATTATGGGCCGGTGGACTGAGAAAGGCTCCTGACCGCCACCCGATCCCTGCCATGGCCCCTGCTCTAGACTGAGATCTCGGACCCCGCCATGCCACTGAACATATTAACCAGGTAGCAGGTGGAAATAGCGGAGATCTGACAAGGGCGCTCCATCACTCAGGAGGACAGCAAGGAAAACAAAGTAAAGGTAAGAAATGGAGGAGAAAAAGAATAAGAGTAAATTAATAGTATTAGAGAAATAGAGCAGAATAAAGATTCAGTGAGAGAAGTAGACAAAAGATATGTAATATACAGTATATGACAATATCAGACAACGCACAGTACTTCAACGTCCAAACACCGGAAAAAAGAGAGGGCTCGTCTTTACCACATTACCCATAAAACCTCCATAGCTAATAACCTCCCCTCAAGTGCCTAACCCTAACCTCCCTCCCACTAGTGCCCAAACCTAATCCCCGCTCCCCGCACTCTAAACCTAACCCTCCCGTGGGGGAGTGCCTTACCCTAACCCCCCTAGTGGTGCCTAACCTTAACCCGCCTTTTTCCTACCCTAACCCTCCCGAGGGTGCCTAACCCTACGTCTCCCTGGGGGTCCCTAAACCTAACCCTCCTCCCCCCCATGGCTAAATGCTAAGACACCCGGCTTACCTTTGTTCGTTATGCTGAGTGTCAGTATTTTGTATTGGGGCTAATGATAGGCATCGGGATTTCAACACCTATCTATAGTCCCCTGTTGGGCTGCCAGTATCAGGATATCAGTGGGCGGGATAGCGCCCGTCGGTAACCAGACTACATCCCTAGACTATTGACTACCCAACTAAAACCCATGATCTCTCCCCTTTAACATAATAACCCTTTATGCTTCTGAGTGTGCAGAATGGCAGACTGGAGGTTTATATCACTCCTGACATATCAAATGTCTTCCATGTTTTTTATATGTTCTGCTGTGAGGCCATGGCCTTTGAGACATCCGTGGGGCCCAGGTACTGAAGGGGGTGTAACCAATTGTGGGAAGAGTGGCCACACGACTCCAGGAAAAAAATTAATGGAATATATTGTGCGCGGCGCCGAGATCTACAGATGAGAAAATATGTACCCCCTCAGCAGCCAACCCGGGCCCCTCCAACAGACTCAGGACCACCAGGTAATCAGAACCACCCTTCCCCTGCCTCTTAATGCCACTGTGTAATGTGCTAGACATATATGACAGAAGAGGTCATCTAAGGTTTGGATCCTACCTTCGGATGACCTCCTTAGCCAGTTGCATAGCCGTCAATGTAGCAAAAAAGCTGTAGGTGTCCTACCGCTTAAGAACAGTTTTCTGAATTGTATAAAATCAATTTTAAAGATATACAAGAAACTGAAGAAAGAAAAAGCTTCAGAGGTCTATCAGTAATATCTCCCTAGTTGCCAAGGTGAGGAGCCATGGAGTGTTTTGCACGTACTCTACCCAGGTATATTTTAGCAAAACATAAAAACTGAGTGATGGATTTTTCAATGCATATCTAAGTGACTCATGTCCGTCATATAATATCTCAGCAGTAGATTCTGAGGACAAAAGTAAAATAAAGCTGTAACAGCTGCTGGTAACTGCGAAGAGCATTTCAATGTCATCAGCTAAAGAGGAAGGCCGGCTCTGAAGGAAAATGTTGTTTGAGAGAATGAGGGACCCATATTGTGCTCTCCTGATGAACGGTACTTAGACTTCTCATGACATTGGATAAATGAGAAATACAACCGCATTTCAGTGAAGTTCTCTCTATTATTCTGTGCCCCAGGACTTTATGACAGCATTCAGACCCCATGTAGGTCACAAACGAGGAGAGCCAAAAGCCACTAGGTTCGTGTAAAACACAAAGCTCTGCTAATCAGTTTCCTTCCTGCACGGCAAAATGCGGCGCTTGATCGTGAATAGGAAAGAATTCATCAAGATATTTTTCACATAAGGAAAGAAAAGTAACAAAACAAAACTGTCCAGTTACTAACACAACAATCTGTCGCTAGTTGATGAAATAACCTCATATCATGTAGATAGACTCATTAAAACTTGAGGACAGCAAAGTACGATAGGTTTTTTGCCTCATTATTTTTCAGGGTTATTCCAAAAATTCACACACACACTTATTTGTCTGCTGCAGGTACAGCAGGTGTCCTGCGTATGCGGCAAATCATGCCATGCTCCTGCGAGCAGATACGTGCACTGCGCTCGCACCCGCAACTCCATAGGATTGTATTGCATGGTCGCAGTGCGCGCCATAGCGTACCATAGCGTACGCTGCTGCGGGTACTCGCATGGCATGCGTTTGTAATGCGATATGGAAGGATGTAAGAGGACACTTCTGTAGTTACAATACAGGCAATTCTGTGGGGGAATACCGGAGAGAAACATCATGGAATGGAGGCTATAATGCAGAATGTCACTCATTATATTTTGTTATGAAGAAAGAAAAAAGAAAAGTACAGTACAGTAGGGACATTGGCCCTCATTCAGAGCTGTACGCTCTGAGCAGAGCGCACGCTCTGAATGAGGGCCGGCCTCCATGAAAATGGAGCGTCCTCCTGGACGCTCGTATAGCTGTGGGTCACCACCCACAGGCTATACGAGCGTGCATTTTGATGGCCGTGATGGTCGTGACCATCGCGACCATCGAAACTGCGAGCCGGAGCCAGCGGTTGAGGTTTTCAACCGCAAGCTCCGGAGTGATTTTGGCTCTATCAGAGCCAAAATCACTCCCACTGACATCACTAGTGATGTCAGTGGGCCGGCTTCTGACGGGAGGCGTTCCCGTGGGAACGCCCATGTCAGGGAGGCACGCCCCCGGCACGCCTACCAAAGGGGGCGTGCTGTCAATCAACATCGACAGCACGCCCCCTTTGATCAGACACAACGAGCGAAGGACTTTCCTTTGCTCGTCGCGTCTGGCGCATGCGCACGACGGAGCTCCCTCCGTCGTGCGCATGCTCAGTCCAGAACATCGACCCACTTGCGAGCGGACAGCCGCTTGTGAGTGGGTCTGAATCAGGCCCATTATTCAATCATGGGCAGAGATTCCCACAGGCACACACTGCTCCTCCCCTGGACTGCGGAGGGTAAATTTGACCCACACCATCACAGTGCTACCAACATGTACTTTACCGGGAGCAAACCTAGGATTTTTAGAGAGTTTCCGCTGCCACCAGAGTGAGCATGACCTGCAGAAATCAGCAATACTATCATCTTCCATCCTGTGCTAGCTTATTTACTGACCCACTCGCTAGACGCGTATGCAAAAGTGACAGCAAGGCAGGCAATAGTTCGGCAAGGCATAAGCACGCCCACTATGTCTTGGTGTGCGATCGCCCTGTGTATGCAGACGCCCACCAGCCTGTCTTAAGCCGCCCAATTGCGCACATCATCTCCAGGAAGTGTATGTAACCATCGAACGCAGCGCTTGTGGTTGACCATACCCTAACGCAAGCGCTGCAAAGCACTTCAGTGTAAAATTCAGCCAGGTGACGTGTACTGTGGCGCTGCCTGTTAATTATGCACGCCTCTGAAACGGCGTTGAGACGCTTGGGCACGCCTGCGTTCACACCTTCACTCCCCCGTTTCTAGTGGCCTGCCCCTGTCACCACCCACAAATGGCTTCTCCTGTCACTCACTCTGCTGGGCAGTCTATGCACAGTGAGCGGACGCTTCCCGATCTCTTACACTGGTTCGCGCACGCGCACTGTGATGCGTACGCATGCACAAAATGCGAACCATCGGCAGCTTTGAGCGAACGCATCCTAGTGAGAGGGTCTGAATCAGGACCTGTGCTCCTTATCGGCTGGTGTAAGTGTTGGATGAGGACAGCTCCTGCGTTGCCTCCATCCACACTGCATCCAGGTAACTGAGCCAGGGGTCTCTAGGACCTGCCGGAGCTCCGCAAAAGGCCTGACCTCAGACATGCAGTACTGTGCACCTGTTGGGGACATGGAGCCTAGCTACACCTGAGATGTGACCTGTGAAGCCACACCCCTATCTCTGATTGGCCCACTGCCCAGTGAGTAGTAAAGAAAGTATGACCATCAGTGTGCAAAACCATTATTGAAACACCAAACGATGGTTTCATACCATCAATGTTAACCACAAATAGTTCCATCGATGGAAACCATGGATTGTTAACTCACCGATAGCCATCCCTAGCGCTTTTTCCTCTGGTTCTCTGGAAACGAAAAAGAAAAATAGGACCGCCCCCCTCCTGATGATGCTATCCGGAACAGCCAATACCATTGTCCCATGTCATTATACAGGGCATGCAGTTTGACTGGGTTTGGGTCTCTTCCCTGAGTTACACTCTGTCTGTACTTCTGCTTTCATTCTTCCCCTTCCCTGCGGCAGCAAGACCCTCTCCCCACTCCTCAGGCCAGCGATATCAGTAGTAGTAGGTTTGCAGTAGGGGTGAGCAGGTTCGGATTTCTGAAATTCGAACCCCCCGAAGCCCTCCCGATCCTAGGCCGATCCGAGTCAGGCTCGACTTTTCCCGCCTGACTCGGATCTGAAATCGAGGCAAAACATCATCATCCCGCCTTCCGGGTCTCGCGGGTTTTGTATCCTATATAAGGTACCCGCGTCGGCGCCATTTTCTCACTCGGCTGTGGACAGTGAAGAGGGAGGGTGGGAGTTAGGGCTGGCTGGGCTGTGTAGTGTAGTGTAGTGTTGTAGTGTAGTGTAGTGCAGTGTAGTGTTGTGCTGTGCTGTGCTGCTGTTGTCCATAGGGGCTGTGTCCACTACTTCAAAGTCCATAGGGGCTGGCTGGACTGTGTTGTGCAGTCAGTTGTCCATAGGGGCCACTCCAAAGTCGTGTGCAGTGTCCCAGTCCAAAACGGGTGCTGTAGTGTTGTCCAGGGGGTGCTCTGTCCGTCAGGGGTGCTCCCCCCAAGTGCTAAAAAAAAAATATTTTTTCTGTGTTTGTGAATTGTGTGCACTGTGGCTGCACGTGCATCAACGAAGGAGCAGCACCAAGCGTGCGCCTGTGTCCCATAAGTAAAAGGCCGGCTGGCTTGTCCGTTAAAGGGTGCTGTAACCCCCAAAGGGCACTCCAAACAAAATAAAAAAAAATATTTTTTTGTGTTTGTGAATTGTGTGCGCAGTAGCCACACGTGCATCAACAAAGTAGTGCCAAGCGTGCGCCTGTGTCATAAGTAAAGTGCTGGCTGGCTTGACCGTTAAAGGGTGCTGTAACCCCCAAAGTACACTCCAAACAAAATAAAAAAATATTTTCTGTGTTTGTGAATTGTGTGCACTGTGGCTGCACGTGTATCAACAAAGGAGCAACGCCAAGCATGCGCCTGTGTCCCATAAGTAAAGAGCCAGCTGGCTCATTTCTTAAAGGGTGGTGTAACCCACAAAGTGCACTACTCTACAGCAAAAATAAAAAAATATTTTCTGTGTTTGTGTGCGCCTTAGCCGCACGTATATATCAAATCGATATAACTTAAATGGAGGACCAAACTTTCTCCGATAAAAATAAAATAGAGAAAGATCAAGAACCACTTCCTCCTAGTGCTGAAGCTGCTGCCACTAGTCATGACATAGACGATAACATGCCATCAACGTCGTCTGCCAAGGTCAATGCCCAATGTCATAGTAGAGGCCACATACAATCCCAAATGACAAAGTTCAGGAAAATGACCTTAAAAAAAACATTTAAATCATCTGAAACGTAAACATGCCAATATGCCATTTATGACACGGAGTGGCAAGGAAAGGCTAAGGTCTTTCCCTATGACTAGTGTTTGTCATAATAGTATGACTAGTATGTTCATGACTAGTGGTTCAGCTTCACATGACAATGGAAGCCCTCCTCCCACTAAAAAAATTAAACGAGTTAAGCTGGCAAAAGCACAGCAAAGAACTGTGCGTTCTAAGAAGATATCACAAATCCCCAAGGAGAGTCCAAGTGTGGTGGTGGTTGCGATGCCTGACCTTCCCAGCACTGGATGGGAAGAGGTGGCTCTTTCCACCATTTGCACGCCCCCTGCAAGTGCTGAAAGGAGCACCCACAGTCCACTTGCTGATATGCAAATTGAAGATTTCACTGTTGAAGTACAACAGGATGAGGATACTGGTGTAGCTGGCGCTGAGGAGGAAGTTGGCGAGGAGGATTCTGATGGTGATGTGGTTTGTTTAAATCAGGCTCCGGGGGAGACAGTTGTTGTCCGTGGGATGAAAAAGCCCATCATGGTCATGCCTGGGCAGAAGACCAAACATTCCACCTCTTTGGTCTGACAATATTTCTATCCAAATCCGGACAACAACTGTCTTGCCATATGTACCATATGTAAAGGTGAAATAAATAGGGGTAGGGACGTTAACCACCTAGGAACATCCTCCCTTATACAGAACCTGCAGCGCGTTCATAAAAAGTTACTGTCAAGTTCAGAAACTTTGGCTAAGACCGTAAGCAGTCCAGGGACACCTAAATCCCGTTGTCCTTTTGTATCCAAGCGCCTGCAAACCACACCATCAACTCCCTCCTCGTCAATTTCCTCCTTAGTCCGGATCGGGAGTAGCACTGCAGGCCATGTCACTGGCATGACTGACTCTCCTATCCGGGATTCCTCCGGAGGATCCTGCATTGCTATGCCTCCTGCTGCCGCTGCTGCTGTTGCTGCTGCTGGGAGTCATTCATCATCCCAGAGAGGAAGTAGGGACACCACTACTTTTAATAAACAATTGACCCTCCAACAGTCCTTAGCGAGGAGGATGAAGTACGACAGCAGTCATCCTGAAGCAAAACGTATAACTGAGGCCTTGACTGCTATGTTGGTGTTAGACGTGCATCCGGTATCCGCCATTAGTGCAGTGGGATTTAGACAATTGATGGAGGTAGTGTGTCCCCGGTTCCAAATCCCATCTAGGTTCCTCTTCACTAGGCAGGCGATACCGAGACTGTACAGAAACGTCAGAAAAAGTGTCCTCAGTATCCTGAAAAATGCCGTTGTTCCCAATGTCCACTTAACCACGGACATGTGGACAAGTGAACCTGGGCAGACTAAGGACTATATGACTGTGACAGCCCACTGGGTAGATGTATCACCTTACGCAGCAACAGCAGCAGCGTCACCAGTAGCAGCATCTCAGAAACGCCAGCTCGTTCCAAGGCAGGCTATGCTGTGTATCACCGGTTTCAGTAAGAGGCACACCACCGACAACCTCTTAGAGAAACTGAGGGAAATCATCTCCCAGTGGCTTACCCCACTTAGACTCTCCTGGGGATTTGTGATATCTGACAACGCCACCAATATTGTGCGGGCATTACATCTGGGAAAATTCCAGCATGTCCCATGTTTTGCTCACACAATAAACTTGGTGGTGCAGAATTTTCTGAAAAGCGACAGGGGCATGCAGGAGACGCTTTGGGTGGCCCGAAAAATTTCTGGCCACTTTCGCCATTCAGCGACTGCGTGCCGAAAACTGGAGCGCCAGCAAACACTCTTGAACCTGCCCCACCATCACCTGAAGCAAGAGGTTGTGATGCGGTGGAACTCAACCCTCTATATGCTTCAGAGGATGGAGGAGCAGCAAAAGGCCATTCAAGCCTATCCATCCACCTATGACATAGGCAAAGGAGGGGGTATGCACCTGACAAGTGCAGTGGAGAATGATTTTTGTGTTGTGCAAGGTTCTCCAGCCCTTCGAACTTGCCACACGTGAAGTCAGTTCAGACACTGCCAGCTTCAGTCAGGTCATTCCCCTCATCAGGCTTTTGCAGAAGCAACTGGAGAAAGTAAAGGAGGAGCTAAGACGGAGAGATTCCGCTCGGCAAGTGGGACTTGTGGATGAAGCCCTTCATTCGCTTTGCCAGGATTCCAGGGTGGTCAATCTGTTGAAATCAGACAACTACATTTTGGCCACCGTGCTCGATCCTAGGTTTAAAGACTATGTGGTCTCTCTCTTTCCAGCCGACACAAGCCTGCAGAGGTGCAAAGACCTGCTGGTGAACACACTGTCAGCTGAAGCGGAACGTGACACGTCAACAGCTCCTTCTTCATTTTCTCCCGCAACTGGGGCTGCCAGGAAAAAACTTAGGTATCCTAAGCAACCCGCTGGCGGTGATGCAGGGCAGGCAGGACCAAGTTTGGACATCTGGTCCAGACTGAAGGACCTGGCAACAATTTCTGACATGTCTACTGTCACTACATATGATACTGTCACCATTGACAGAATGGTGGAGGATTACATCGGTGACAGCATCCAAGTAGGCATGTCAGACAGTCCATACCTGTACTGGCAGGAAAAAGAGGCAATTTGGAGGCCCGTGTACAAACTGGCTCTATTTTACCTGGGTTGCCCCCCCTCCAGTGTGTACTCCAAAAGAGTGTTTAGTGCAGCCGGGAACCTTGTCAGCGAAAGGCGTAGGAGGTTGCTTCCACACAATGTGGAGAAGATGATGTTCATAAAAATGAATTATCAACTCTTCCAGGGAGACCAGCCTCCAGAACATACAGAGGGACCTGTAGTGGTGGACTCCAGTGGGGACGAGTTAATACTCTGTGAGGATGAGGATGTACACAACACTGAAGAGGGTGAGGAATCGGTGGATGAGGAGGATGAGGACGACATCTTGCCTCCGTAGAGCCAGTTTGTGCAGGGACAGATTAATTGCCAGCTTGTTTTGTGGGGGCCCAAACGAACCAATCATTTCAGCCACAGTTGTGTGGCAGACCCTGGTGCTGAAATGATTGCTTTGTTAAAGTGTGCATGTCCTGTTTATACAACATAAGGGTGGGTGGGAGGGCCCAAGGACAATTCCATCTTGCACCTCTTTTTTTTCTTTGCATTATGTACAGTTTGGGGCCTAGTTTTTCAAACTGCCATCCTGTCTGCCACTGCAGTATCACTCCTAGATGGGTCACGTGTTTGTGCCGCCCACTCGTGTCGCTTAGCATAGTCATCCAGCTGCCTCGGTGCAACCTTTTGGACATAAAAACACTATTGTGAGGTGTTCAGAATAGACTGGAAATGAGTGGAAATTAAGGTTATTGAGGTTAATAATAGCATTGGAGCAGAAAAACCAACACATTCTGTGATTTTAGCTGTTTTTATGCTTTTTTAAAAAAAAATACAGATCCAAAACACAAAACCCAGAACCCAAAACACGGAAGGGTGGTTTTGGCAAAACCAATCCAGATCCAAAACACGAAGAAAGATCCAGATCCAAAACCAAAACATGAAAAGTGGCCGGTGCACACCCCTAGTTTGCAGTATAGACATTTTTTATTTAAAGATGAGCAGAGTTCGGGTGGGTCTCGGAGAACCGGAGCCACCCGAACTTTGAGATCCGGATTGAGATCTGAACGCGGCTCGGGTTTTCCTGCGTAACTTGGATGTAAAAAAAAAGCAAAACATCATCCTCCCACTGTCGGATTCTCGAGGGTTTTGGATTATATAAAGGTCCCCGCAATCGGCGCCATTTTCACTCCGGCTGTAGAGAGAAGCTAGCAGACATGTATTAAGTCACTGTCAGTCAATCAGGCCCTGATTCAGAGCCGGACGCTCTGACAGAGCGCTCGCTCTGAATCAGGGCCGTCCCTGCTCCTTTTTGGAACGGCCTCCTGGCCGTTCGCATAGCTGTGGGTGACCACCCACAGCTATAGCGAGCGGCCAAAATGATGGTTGCGATGGTCAAGACCATCGCGACCATTGGGCTTGCGACGAGACCCTGCGGTAGGGTCTCGGTGCCGCAAGCCCTGGAGTGCTTTTGGCTCTATCAGAGCCAAAAGCACTCCCACTGACATCACTAGTGATGTCAGTGGGCCCGGCCCCAGACGGTAGGCGTTCCCATGGGAATGCCTCCATCTGGGCAGCCACGCCCCCGGCACGCCCACCAAATGGGGCGTTCTGTCAATCAACATCGACAGCACGCCCCCTTTGCTGCGAGACCCATAACGACAGCTTGCCCATCGTTATTCGGGTCTCGCGCATGCACACGATGGAGCCGGCTCCCACGTGCGCATGCGGACTTGGGCAACATCGACCGCTTGCGAGCGCTCAGCGCTCGCGAGCTGGTCTGAGTCAGGCCCTCAGTGTGTGTCCAGTCAGGGTCTTGGCTTGAAGGCTGCTGCTGTGTTGTCCATAAAGGGGCTTAGGCTGCAGTATATAAAGGGGGGCTTCCTTCAGTGGGTGCTGCAGCTGCTGTGTGACTTGTCCTGTCAATTAACTGTGGCTGCTGCTGTGTTGTTGTCCTGTCCATCAGGCTAGGGCTGCAGTCCTTAAAGGGGTGCTGTGTTGTCCGGGGGGGTACTCTGTCAATTAGGGGTGCTCTACCCTAGTGTAAAAATAATAAAAGTACTTATTTCTTTCTTTTTTTATTTGTGTGTGTGCGTTAGCAACTTAGCTGCACTATTATTATTCGGTGACACTGCCGCAGTTTATTGTCCACTTATTTGTGTGTCTCTGCAGGTGGTCTGTCCGCACTCGGCAGGAGTGCTTTGTAGTTCATAAAGAAGGGGTGCTGCCTGTGTTGTTCATCAAGGGGCTGCTGCCTCACTCAGGGGTGCTCTTCCCCAGTGTGAAAACACTAAAAGTGAAATTAAATTAATATCAATCCACAAAAAAAAATGTGTGTGTGTGTTAGCAACTTAGCTGCGCTATTATTGTTCGGTGACACTGCCGCAGTTTATTGTCCACTTATTTGTGACTCTGCAGGTGGTCTGTCTGCACTCGGCAGGGGTCCCTTGTTGTCCATACAGAAGGGGTGCTGCCTGTGTTGTTAGTCAAGGGGCTGCTGCCTCACTCAGGGGTGCTCTTCCCCAGTGTAAAAAAAAATAAAATTGCTTTTTTTGTGTGTGCATGTGTTAGCAACTTAGCTGCTCTAATATTGTACGGTGATAGTGCTGCAGTTTATCATCCACATATTTGTGACTCTGCAGGTAATATTCAACTTTTCACAGTGGTATCGCAGTGTGTTATTATTATTCATAAATAATCTTGTGACACTAAGTGGTAGTGCAGTGTGTTATTCTCTTCTTTTTCATAAATAATCTTGTTACACTGTAAGTGGTAACACAGTGTGACATTCTTCTTCATAAAAAATCTTGTGACACTATAGGCTATTGAAACCACAGTGTAATATTTTAAAATTGGTACAAATTGATGTGTATGCTATACCCCTCTTCATTCGTGTTTGTTGATCTGGAGAACAATCAGTTGAGAGGAGAGCAAGAATCACATACTAGTGCTGGAGCTGCTGCTAGTGCCACCGTTCATGACGATACTAGTCCATCTGTTGAATTCATCAATAAACCTTTAATATATTCCTTCCTATAAACCTCTAAGATTCACCTGCCTAGAACCTCTAAGACAAAACCCTGCCTAAAACCTCTAAACAGAACGCTAATTGCGTACGCAGTTTAACCACAAATAAAGACAGGAGTGGAATCTGTGTTTGCAACGCACAAGTATTATTCAGGTAAAAGTACAGTCAGTTACACGCAATCTATACATACACAAGTTAGGCGTAAAAGGAAATACTACAGACCCAAGTACGGTTATACATACGCTGCGCCTCTGGACCCAGAGATAGACTTCTGACTAGATATCCTCAGTTCACCCAAAATTCAGCATGAACTGGCAAACCAGTGTTTGGACACATGTATTTATTCCCCCCCAGACTGAAACAGGACAAAGGGGGAACTTCCTGCTGATCTCATTGGTTCCCAGAGGAGAAGCATATGTAACGACACATTTAACAGGTTGTTTCAAATAGACTTTCTCTGCCTCTAACAGCCGGAGTCTTTCTGGTAATGCCTCCTGTAACATTCCATCAACTAAACATTTTGTTGCTTGTAAGTTCTGCAATCCGTAACTTGAGTTTGCATGATGCGATCTCTCCACCGATAACACCAGGATTCTGTAAAAAGCATACGCATCAGAACGAAACCAAACACAACCTGCTTATCATGTATAATACCTTAGATATATAAAAAACTCTATTTCTTAGCATTTAAACTAACTTAACCAACTTGAATCATACAATTTGATGCTAATGGAACCTTGTGTGCGAATATGTAGTGTGTGAGTATTCGGGGTTTGATATAAGGACGCTAGTTATTAATGGGTGAGATTTCAGTGCATAATTTCTCATACACGAAGAGAACATCCAGCAGTGTGGATGGCTGAGGGTTGTAGTTCTACATGCCCTCTCTCAGCAGGCCCCCACCTGTTGTGTGTTCAAAGGAAAACAAAACCTCTTTTGTTCTCACAGACTCTTGTGTGAAATGCAAATGTATTACTACCTCAAGCTGTGGAATTTGGGGCCATTCTGTCTAGGATTCAGACAAATCCAATTGTGTAGATATTATATTACAATTGCCACAACTATACTTTATCTGCATCCAGGGATTCCCAATTTGTATGTAAAAATACCCATTGTCTCTTTTTATTTACTTTTACTCAGAAAGCTTGTTTTTCCAGTTGCCCTTGGTAGGTTAACAAAAACATTGCCATCTGTTCTTAGTTCCTGAGTTATAACTTGAATTGACGCTGACCACAAAAATGGTGTCTTGCGATCCCATTTCCAAAATGGAGTCTTGCGGCCATTCGCAAGATGGCGTCGCCGTGATTAAATTTTAAACTGAACTTGTCTCAGCTAATTATTCAGCTTCGACAGTCAACCATTTGATAGCAAACAATATGCTATCACAATCTGCTATAAAAATGTATTTTGGGCTTACATTAACATATTATTTAGTGTTATCATGGGATGGCACAAGGTGGTTCTTAATCCATCAACAATGTGTCTCTAGGCGGGGGCATAAAACTACTATTATACGCACACCGCGGATCTTGGGAGATCATGTGACAGATGTGGGGATGCACCAGTCTTATAACAGTAGTTTTGAAGGGGAATTTGAGACTTTACATTGTCTCGGTGTTCTATAAATAACATTTCAATAATATCTTCTATGCATGTCTAAATAATACACATTTAAATGATGGTACTTCCTAGCTCAGGGTTGTAGTGCAGTTCTGTATCTACCTCGGTATACATATTATCATTTCTGACAACCATCATAGTTTCATCCCTTCGTTTCACTCTGTTTTCACATTTTCCACACTTCAACACAATATTAACACACCGGACGCATATGCCAATTACTATGATGACAATCAGTATAAGGATCAAGAATTTGCCTACGCTGGCGACCACTTCCTGGACCCACTCTCCTAGACCCGAGAACCATTTCACTGGGTTCAGCCATGACACCCATCCTTCTATCTTTTCCCCTGCTTCAGCCACTGATGCGTTATGGTTCTTACGAAATTCCCACTTTAGCTGCAGAATCTCATCCATCTTCTGGTCTATCACCTCCTTAGGGTCGCTGGTATCATTGGTGACATAAGTGCAACACTTTACTCCAAATTGGGTGGCTAACATTACGCAATATCCTCCAGTAACAGCAGTTAAATAATTCAACACTAGCCTGTGTTACACTAGTTCTTTCTTGTATGCTTGCAATTCTCTCCCTGTGTACCTGAATGTGTCATCATACATCTCGGTGATATTATCTATTAATTTAGCAAGTTCCTGGATATATCTAAAATTTAATGTACCCCGAGCGATCCTGGTGGGATCCAATGCGACTAAAACTTGGAAGCCAGTTGTCTCACTGATTAACTGAGCAGCTTTCTGCATATCACCTGGTATCATATTTCTCTTGCCTCTGTGTTCATATTGTGTGTGAGGATATGGTGACGGTGTGTTTTTATGTATTCCCAACATTTCAACATGTGTGAGGGTCATAACTTCTGGGACAACTCTTCCCAGATAACACAAACCTTTGGAACTTGGGGAGAGCCATTTATACGCTTTTCTTCCACATATAAAATATACATTATCAGGGAGAATATAAGGAATGTTATGCATCATTATCATTAAACACATTTCTCTTGCAAACAATCCTATCTCAGGCTCTTCCATCTGGTATATGCAAGTTTCTAGTGCAAAAAGTGTTTAAGCGCTTGTGGTGATCTGAGCGGACAAACAAAATAAACATACAAATAACACATATATGTTTATGCTCTTTTGTTACTAATGAGAGTGGCAGCTTGCTGGTATCTTATCAGCGTTGCTGTGGGTGGGAGTCCGTATGCCCATTCCTCTCCTAACTGTCCCTTACTATACCTCAGAATGTCCGGTGATAGCGGCGGTCTTCTCCCTTGCACGGGGTGCCTTCTCATTCCGGAACATGACTCTGCTTGCAGCGCTGTAAGTGCGGCCGCGGCAGCCGGGTATCTGCAGGCTCTAGCGGTGAGGACTGTTCCACGTGACTCCACATGGAACAGTCCTCACCGCTAGAGCCTGCAGATACCCGGCTGCCGCGGCCGTACTTACAGCGCTGCAAGCAGAGTCGTGTTCCGGAGTGAGAAGGCACCCCGTGCAAGGGAGAAGACCGCCGCTATCACCAGACATTCTGAGGTATAGTAAGGGACAGTTAGGAGAGGAACGGGCATACGGACTCCCACCCACAGCAACGCTGATAAGATACCAGCAAGCTGCCACTCTCATTAGTAACAAAAGAGCATAAACATATAAGTGTTATTTGTATGTTTATTTTGTTTGTCCGCTCAGATCACCACAAGCGCTTAAACACTTTTGCACTATTACTATTTTAATTTTAAGCAGCTAATTAGTCAAGCGCATACACTCCATTTCTTCCATATGCAAGTTTCTGGTTGTATTATTTAGCACAATAACCATCTGGTACTTTACCAATCATTTCTTTGGTGGAACTCAATGTATACCGGTACCTAAAATATTTCCCACTTGATTTAATTGAGCGTAGCAGATCATAGTTTATGGACTCATTATCAGCTCTTTGTGAGAAGGTCATCGTCTGATTATTCCCCGTCACTTGCCAACCTCCGGGTTTATTGGGGTTGGTTATGTTTAAACACAAAAGTGATTTATCTACTTGAAATTGATAGAGTTTGAAATGAGGCGGTTTGGATGAGAGGAATTTTCCATCCAATGTTTTCCCCTTTTGTAATTCTAAAATTTCCATGATATTCAGCGGAAATGGCACCAACCCTACATTATGCTGTCCCTGTGGCACATGTGAACACACCCAGCAATCGGTTTGATTTAACACTTTGCCTACCATGCTGTGATAATCCTCTAAAGGATACCCTCCCCAGTACGGGTTATATTTAGGTTGGCACCGTTGAATACAGTTCTCATCAACTAGGGACCCACAAAACTCACAAATACAGGAATCTTCAGACGATAACCCTTCACACCTTCCCCGAGTATCCGGAATGACAGCTCTCTTAACAATAACAGTACTAAGATTGGTCAGACACTCCCCTGATTGGAATTGCACTCCTCCTTTCTCCACTCCATCAACACTGCCATCAGCTCCTGTTTCCTCAATAGGTCCCCCATCACAGACACTGGGTATTCCCGAACTGACCAGGATGGTGAACACTCTAAAAGAGAATATGAAAATGAACACAGCAGGCCCGTCCATTGTCACAACAAGACCTGCAAATTTCTCTCAGTTCAGGTATCTCACTACAAACTTTTCAATCCTCCCGGAACAAGCTCGCGAGTGACAGATCCACACTATCAGCTTTGTCTCCGACCTGTTTCTCCACCGGTTGATTGACCTTTTTACAGTGAGTGGAATGGACCCAGGTATCTCTCTCGGCCACCTTCAAAGATGTAGTACTTGTCAGCAGCACCTGGTATGGACCTTCCCACCGATCAGTCAAACAACCTGAACGTAAGAAATTTCGGATCATTACATATTCTCCTGGTTCAACATCATGGCAGTTCATTTCAGGCATATCATGGGACAACAATTTCAGTTTCTGCTGCTGTTGCTTTAACTGCTTACTCATTGATATAAGATACTTCACAGTTACCTCATTGTTACCCTTTAGATCTTCCTGTGGACTTATAATCAAATGAGGTTGTCTACCAAACAATATTTCAAATGGGGACAGATTCAGAGGAAATCTAGGAGTGGTCCTTATACTATGTAGGACCAAAGGTAAAGCTTCTGGACATCCTAGACCAGTCTCCGCCATGATTTTACTTAGCTTATTTTTAATAGTCCCGTTCATCCTCTCTACCTTGGCACTGGCTTGCGGTCGGTAAGGGGTGTGAAGTCGGCTATTAATACCCATCTGCTTACACATATTTTGGAAAACATAACCTGTGAAATGGGTACCCCTATCACTTTCGATGATTCTAGGGATACCGTACCTGCATACAAATTCCTGAACTATTTTCTTGGCAGTAAACGCAGCAGTATTAGTTGCTGCTGGGTAGGCCTCAACCCAGTTAGAGAATACGTCTGTGCACACTAATACATACTTAAGGTTCCTGCAGGGTGATAATTGGATGAAATCAATTTGTATCACCTGGAAAGGTCCATCAGTCAGTGGAATGTGGGACGGTTCGGTAGGGATCGCTTTCCCTATGTTCTTTCCCAAGCAGGTCAGACAGGACATTGCTATCTTCTCTGCTTGTGAAGAAAACCCTGGTGTGCACCAGTATGCCCTCACCAACTTGCAATTGCCCTGTTTACCCAGATGAGTCAGACCATGTGCTGCTTCAGCCAGGCTGGGGTAATATGCCTTGGGGGCTACTGGCTCCAGAGCCCGGAGGACTCTTGCCCACACCCCTTGGAATTCCATATGGATTTTTCCTGAATTGAACACAAATTTTGCATCTCAATTAATTTCAGCATATCAATGGTTTGGAATGACATAATTGTTTCAATTGGAGAAGGCATTTTTAACCCCGCTGCCCATTTTGCAGCTTCGTCAGCTCTGTTGTTGCCCAGTGACACTGGGCCATCCGCACATGTGTGGGCTTTGCATTTAATTACTGCCACTGCTTTGGGCAGTTGGATTGCTTCTAAGAGATGTTTTATGTGTAGGGAGTGTGCAACTGGTGTGCCTGCTGCTGTCATAAAATTTCTCAGTCGCCATAGAGCCCCAAAATCGTGCACCACCCCGAACGCGTACCTCGAGTCAGTGTAAATGTTAGCAGATTTGCCTGCTGCCAGTTCACATGCTCTAGTCAGTGCTACTAACTCTGCCACCTGGGCTGAGTGAGGAGGACCGAGAGGTTTAGCTTCCATGATGTCTGTGTCATTTACAACAGCATAACTTGTACATAATTCACCTGTGTCTGTTTGTCTATGACAACTCCCATCCGTATAGAAAGTCACATCCACATTCTCTAAAGGTGTGTCATGTATGTCAGGTCTAGCAGTAAAGGTCTGATTCAGATATGTCATACAATCGTGGGTGTCATCATGTCTGCTGAACTCACCTCCCGCCAGCAACTCCTCTCCTTCCACCCTTTGTACATCATGTTGTACATATGGCAAGTATGTTGATGGATTCAGCGTACTGCAATGTTTAACTGTAACATTTGCAGGAGCGATTAGGGCTAGTTCCCATTTGGTGAACCTAGCTGAGGAGATGTGTCTGGTTTGAGCTGAGTTCAACAGAGCAGATACAGCATGGGGAGTGCAGACAATCATATCATGGCCCAATACTACATCCTCACTTTTACTCACCAATAAAGCGGTAGCTGCTACACTTCTCAAACAGGTGGGGAGTGATCTTGCTACCTTGTCCAACTGGGCACTGTAGAATGCTACGGGCCTACTGGCATCACCATGTTTTTGTGTAAGGACACCTGCAGCACAACCATCGGCTTCCGTACAATATAAATCAAAAGGTTTTTCATAATCGGGTATTCCCAATGCAGGAGCTTTTGTCAGGCTATCCAGAAGATTAAGATAAGCCTGTTCTGATTCCTCAGTGTGTGTGACGCGATCGGGCTTTGAGGAAGAGACTAGTTCCTGTAAAGGCAAGGCCAAAATAGAAAAACCTGGGATCCACATTCGGCAATATCCACACATTCCCAAGAAGGTACGAATTTGCTGTTGATTCTGCGGCAGTGTCATGTTTTGTATGGCCTGGATTCTATCATTTGTGAGATGTCGTAACCCCTGGGTTAGGCAATGTCCCAAATATTTTACTCTGGGCTGGCACGGCTGTAACTTGTCCTTAGCCACTTTGTGTCCTGTTTGCGAGAGATGAAGTAACAAAAGTTTAGTATCATTCACACATGACAGAAATGAGTCAGAACATAGCAATAATTCGTCCACATATTGAATTAGAACTGATCCATTGGCAGGTTGAAAAGTTTGTAAACAGTCATGCAATGCCTGGGAGAATATACTGGGGCTGTCTATGAAACCTTGGGGCAATCGTGTCCATGTATATTGCACAATGACAGTGAAATGGGTTGCATTTAGTGGGATCTGCATCAGGATGACAGCTGGATTCGGCACTACAGGGAATTGGCTCTCTACTACCTTATTAACACCTCTAAGGTCTTGCACCAGCCTATAACCGCTCCCACCACTCTTCTTTACTGGAAAGATGGGACTGTTGGCTACACTAGCTGTACGAACTAAAATTCCCTGTTGCAATAATCGCTCGATTATTGGAAACACCCCTAGTTCTACTTCCTGTTTTAGTGGGTACTGGGGAATGTTTGGAGCTTGCCTACCGCTTTTTAAGTGTATCATTACCAGGCTTACGTCTGCCATTAATCCAGTGTCCTTTCCATCTTTTGTCCAAAGGGAATCTGGAATTTGGGACAACATTTCATCTACTTGTGATGGATTTTCTTTTAAAACTGTAGAGTGGTACATTATCCTTTGTGGGGTGTCTAACATATCCCGCACCTCGTATACCATTCTCTCTGGGATATCTAAATATACACCATCAGGGGTGCAATATATGACACATCCCATTTTACATAACAAGTCTCTGCCCAGCAGGTTAGTAGGAGCCGCGGCAGCCAGAAGTAAAGAATGTCTGGTATGCAACGGCCCAATACTAACTTCTGCGGGTCTGGTTAAAGGGTAACATTCCACTTTACCTGTCACACCCATTGTTGGTATTGTCTCGTTGGTCACCTGTAAATTAACGGGAGATTTCATCACTGACTTGGTCGCCCCTGTGTCTACAAGAAAAGGATATTCAGTACCAGCTACATCATCCATCAAGACCGGTTCTTCCCTAGTACTTCCCATTAACCTGACTATCTGTAGACTACAGGTATGACCTGACCCCTAGCGTTGGCTACCATTCTCCAATAAAGCATTTACGGCTACAATTGGAGCTGATGCTTGCTGAATATTTGCTGATCTCTGTGCATATCCCTTATGGGGATATCCAGGTTTCCCTTGGTGTGGGGTCCATACTCTTTTTACTGTGCAGTTTCTACTTAAGTGTCCTGTTTGTTTGCAATTAAAACATGTCCGTGATTCAGGTGAAAGCATGTGTTGTTGTGAAGTTTGAGCAGAGGGCAAAGGTGGTGGATATGGGTAAGGATAGGGAGGGTAAGGGTATTGTGGGGGACAAGAAGTGGGTGGATATCCTGGGACCTGTGGTTGCATTGGGTTAGTGGGATAGAGTTGTGTTTGTTGTTGAGTGGGGTTAGTGAGAGCAACTTGTTCTGGCATGAGTGTGTGTGCAAGTGCAAGCGTGTCTGTTGGCTGTGATGTTAACATCATTCTCTCCAGAGCTTGTATACTGACAGCCTTTAATTTTTCGCTCTGGGTCTCCCTCTTTTTTGAGATGTTTTTGTCATGTTCTATGGCAGACTCTATGAGGTTATCTATTGTAAGTCCCCGCCAGCCAGGCTGTGAGGTCTGAACCCGAGTTTTTAAATTCTCTTTTAACCCATCCATTAATATCGTGACTATCATTCCCCTGTGGTGAATGCTATCTTTAATCTCTTCTATCCCAGTGTACTGGGTGATAGCCTGCAGAGCCCGGTCGCAATATTCTTCTGCAGTTTCACTCTCTTTTTGTTTGATTGTGAAGATTTTGTTCCAGTTAACTGCTACTGGAAAATATACACCCAATTGAGTCACAATGCGGGAAATGTTACCTTGGTTTACTTGGTCTGTTAAGGGAACGTCGCCATCCAATACACAGTCCGTGATAAATTTTGTCACGTCGGTATTGTGTGGCAGGCAGGCCCTTAACACCACACGCCAATCTTTATTAGTGGGCTCATGAGAACTACCCAAATTTCTCAAAAATCTTTGACATTTGGCTAGTTCCTTTTTGGGATTGGGGAAATCATTTATGATGGAATTCAGTTCTGCTCTTGTCCATGGACAATGCATTACTACTTCCCTCGTGGGCACTACACCGTTTGCATCTGCATTTCCATTCGGGACAGTTATTGTCCGAATGGGATGCAGACCGGCAGCGTTGCTACCTCTGACCTGGTTACCTGGCTGGGGGTTTAATCTGCTGCTGCTACGTATGGTATTAACAACTTCCTCAATGGGTGCCGAGTGTATTAATACTTCCCTTGCTGTTACCGAGGAGATGGCGGCACCACCCATGATTGTGGTGATGCAGCATCTATCATTTGTACAGCATGGGAAATAGCAGACGTTACAATAAGCTCATCTTCTACATCATAAACATTTTCTTTATGGTTACTTAAGAGGGGGTACAAATTACTTGTTACATTTTTATTGGTATTTTGGTAACCGTACTTGCACCTCCATCCACATAAGGTGGGGGAGGTGAGCGTGAACTGCTGGCAATACTCTCCACGATGCTACTTTGCCACCCGTGCACGCCAATTTGCGGCTCACCCGTATTGCAACTCAGCGTCGCGGTTTGCGTTGTTTGCACATTTTTAAGCCAAGCATCCCCTTCATGCTGCCATATTTTTAAACATTCAAAATACTTAATCTTTTTCTCTCGGGATCGCACCATACTGATGTGATCCTGGACATTATCTAACACATTTTTGTCAAAACTACCAATTCTGGGAAACGGTCTAACACTCTTTCTCATCATATTAAACCATATATCACAATACCTTATTGCATAAGTACCGTACGAGGTATGCATAATACGACGGGATGATCCAATCGGAGCCTCCATTAGCAGCACATCATTGCTTAACATCTCTACTGTTTGCGTGGCTCCC
Source organism: Taudactylus pleione (assembly GCA_031769625.1). Taxonomy (NCBI): domain Eukaryota; kingdom Metazoa; phylum Chordata; class Amphibia; order Anura; family Myobatrachidae; genus Taudactylus; species Taudactylus pleione. Next base: position 14,186,549 of record JAUIMM010000188.1, read on the forward strand.
ATTTTGAGACAACTCCTATGCTTTTCAATAAAAATTTAAACTGGTGAAAGACAATCAAGATACTTTCACTTACCTGTGAACAATTTAAGTTGGCGGCGCCCACACACCTGGATAAGATTTCGTAAGGCCACTTCCACACCTAGATAAGTTTTGAAACAGGCAACTTCCAGACACGGATAAGCTTTAGTAAGGTAACTTCCAAACCTATGAGAGTTTGTATGTCGGCCACTCTCACGCACCTCTATACAACAAAGACAACATGTACACCTGCTACTGTGTTTAGAATGGTAAAGCTGCTTACCGAGCGACTAGGCTAACCCTTGCACCTAGCCCTTAAGGATCATACAGTACCCTTAACATTAGGGAATAAATTACCCCTACCAACAATACACACACTGTTACACACTTTTTCTCTGCGCAGAAAATAAACGTTTAACCCAGATATTGGTAGATAGAAAAAAAATGTAAACCTCAATGGCTTTGTTCAAACACGTGGCAGCAGAACCGGAAGTGCGTATACGCTATTGTGCAATCGTCCGCATACACAATTATGCGACTACCACACAAGTGTATAATTACTTTTTTTTTTTTTAACTGCGTACGCAAAAATGCATTTTAGCTGCGTAAGCAAATACTGCAGCACCCCTCTAAACACAAGGTTCTATCAACAGAGGAAAAACAAACTTTTTTTCCTCTGTTGTCCCTGGATTCTAATCAGTGCTTCCTCTACACAATAACCGGAAGTACGCTCTCAGCAACACTGTGGTAATGAAAGACTAATGCGTCTCCCAAAAGGCACCTCCACCCTTTTGTTGAGAGAGGACTGACCGAGTGTTATCATATATCAGATAGTGTGATAAACCGATGAGCCCCCACTGTTGAATTCGTCAATAAACCTTTTAATATATTCCTTCCTATAAACCTCTAAGATTCACCTGCCTAGAACCTCTAAGACAAAACCCTGCCTAAAACCTCTAAACAGAACGCTAATTGCGTACTCAGTTTAACCGCAAATAAAGATAGGAGTGGAATCTGTGTTTCCAATGCACAAGTATTATTCAGGTAAAAGTACAGTCAGTTACACGCAATCTATACATACACAAGTTAGGTGTAAAAGGAAATAATACAGACCCAAGTACGGTTATACATACGCTACGCCTCTGGACCCAGAGATAGACTTCTGACTAGATATCCTCAGTTCACCCAAAATTCAGCATGAACTGGCAAACCAGTGTTCGGACACATGTATTTATTCCCCCCCAGACTGAAACAGGACAAAGGGGGAACTTCCTGCTGATCTCAGTGGTTCCCAGAGGAGAAGCATATGTAATGACACATTTAGCAGGTTGTTTCAAATAGACTTTCCCTGCCTCTAACAGCCGGAGTCTTTCTGGTAACGCCTCCTGTAACATTCCATCAACTAAACATTTTGTTGCTTGTAAGTTCTGCGATCCGTAACTTGAGTTTGCATGATACGATCTCTCCACCGATAACACCGGGATTCTGTAAAAAGCGTACGCATCAGAACGAAACCAAACACACCTTGCTTATCATGTATAATACCTTAGATATCAAAAACCTCTATTTCTTAGCATTTAAACTAACTTAACCAACTTGAATCATACAATTTGATGCTAATGGAACCTTGTGTGCGAATATGTAGTGTGTGAGTATTCGGGGTTTGATATAAGGACGCTAGTTATTAATGGGTGAGATTTCAGTGCATAATTTCTCATACACGAAGTGAACATCCAGCAGTGTGGATGGCTGAGGGTTGTAGTTCTACATGCCCTCTGTCAGCAGGCCCCCACCTGTTGTGTGTTCAAAGGAAAACAAAACCTCTTTTGTTCTCACAGACTCTTGTGTGAAATGCAAATTTATTACCACCTCAAGCTGTGGAATTTGGGGCCATTCAGTCTAGGATTCAGACAAATCCAATTGTGTAGATATTATATTACAATTGCCACAACTATACTTTATCTGCATCCAGGGATTCCCAATTTGTATGTAAAAATACCCATTGTCTCTTCTTATTTACTTTTACTCAGAAAGCTTGTTTTTCCAGTTGCCCTTGGTAGGTTAACAAAAACATTGCCATCTGTTCTTAGCTCCTGAGTTATAACTTGAATTGACGCTGACCACAAAAATGGTGTCTTGCGATCCCCTTTCCAAAATGGAGTCTTGCGGCCATTCGCAAGATGGCGTCGCAACGATTAAATTTTAAACTGAACTTGTCTCAGCCAATTATTCAGCTTCGACAATCTACATAATCTACTAAAGTCGATGCCCAATGGCATACAGGGCTTAAGTCAGGACATCTAAAATCAAGAACCAATCTTTTACAGTGGTAAAGAAAAAAACATCAAAGGAAAAGTTAGCTGCAAAAAGACATAAAATCAGCAATATACCTTTCACCACATGAAGTGGCAAGGAAACGCTAAGGCCTTGGCCTTTATTCATAACTGGTGGTTCTGCCTCTTATGATGATGTAAGCACAAGTTAATATGCTAACACAGAAATTGAGGATGTTTCTGTGGAAGTGCACCAGGATGAGCAGAATATTTGTGTAGCTGATGCTAATAAGGATGTTGTTGATGAGGATGTTGTTTGTGTAAATCAGGTAGGAGTGGAAGAAACATTCATTGCTCATGATAAGGAAAAGCCCATTGTCATGCCTGGGTATAAGACAAAAAAATCCACTTCTTATGTGTGGAATTATTTCTACCCAAATCCGGACAACAATTGTCAAGTCAACTGTACCCTTTGTAAAGTCAGAGTAAGTAGAGGTAGGAGCCTTAACCATCTAAGAATCTGATCCCTGTTACATCATCTGGAGCGCATCCATTAAAAAAGTTTTCGCGTTTTGTGTTGGCTCATTTGCATCACCAGTGGGTTTTTTGGGAAAGCTTAGTTTTTTCTCGGCAGATGCACTTGCTGGAGAAACTGAAGGATAAGCCATCGCTGCATCATGTGCCTCGTGAGCTGACAATTTGCTTACCAGCAGCTCTTTGCAACTCTTTAGATCTTTGTCCTTTGGGAAGAAAGACACAACATATGACTTAAACCTTATATCTCAAATCTTGCATTCACATATCTGTGGTTATGTGGATAGTGGGTACAACAACATTTTGGAGTCCACTAATTACATTTTTTTTATGTCTTTGTACAGGTTGGGAATTGGTTTTCTAGTGAAGTGGAATCTTGAAGGGATGTGATAGTGGGGACACAGGACCTCAATTAACTGTCTAAAACACACTGCATTATTGGTGGCTATTGGACGCACATCTAATACCGGCATAGATGTTATGGCGTCAGTGATCCGTTATGCAACTGGGTGACTGCTATCATACTTGCTCCCCCTTGCAAAGGATTGTTTAACAGTCAATTGTTTTTAAAGTACTACTAGTAGTCTTCCTAGTCCCCTTCTGGGATGAAAATCCACTCCCAGCACCAGCAGCAGGCATAGCACTCAAGGATTCTTCTGGGGCAAGGACTGATGTGAATGATATAAATATTTTTTTTGTAAATGCCTCCCCTACTACCCTCCCTTCCTCCCTCATAAATTTACTTTGGAATACAAAAAAATAAATGTAATATACTACTAATCAAATCTTCCTTTCCCTGCATTTAACTACAGTACATACATTATCCAATCTTGATTAATGAGAACATAAATTTCCTTATGTGCCAAGTTGAAAGTTGAACTGCCACTGCTGCTGCAATCTTTGACATGCAGTTGCTGAATGCCAAAAATGTCCAGAAATGTTTATGGTCACAGACAGCATCTCCTGCATGCCCCTTTAATTTAATAAAAAAATCTGAACCACCAAGTTGATTTTGTGGGCAAAACATGGGATATATTGTTTACAAATCAAAAAAATTAATTCAATTTACTACCAAATCAACCCTTCCTGTCCCTGCCTTCAACTTTATAAATACTCCAACTCCCTCAGGCCTCTTGATTAATGAAAATGTATGTTTCCTTATGTGCCATGTTGGAAGTTGAACTGCCACATGTTTTTGCTGCCCGCTGCCGTCCCTTAGCTTAGTCAGCCAGCTAACTTGGTGCAAATTTTGGGCCTAAACTGGATTAACACAATATTGTGAGCTGTGAGGTGGTCAAAATTGACTGGAAATGACTGGAAATTAATGTTATTGTGGTTAATAATACTGTAGGAACAAAAAATATAACCAAATGATGTGATTTTAGCAGTTCTTATCATTTAAAAAAAAAAAATACAGATCCAAAGCTAAAACACGTAAGGGGCGGTTTTGGCAAAACCAAATCCAGATTCAAAACACGAGGAGATACAGATCCAAAACCTAAACCAAAACACAGGGGTCGGCGCACATCCCTAATTTTATTACAAGAGAATGGAATATCAGGTGCAAATTTCCATTGGGCCCCCTAAGCAGTCTAGGCCCTTTAAACATGTACCATGTGTACCCCCCTGATGGCAGCCCGGCTTGCAAAATACATATATGTTAAAACAAATGCATACAACATACATACAAAACAAGATACGTTATACAATGTAATGTAATGTTTCTAAAGCTGATTACACACCTATACAATCCTTGTACCGATCACCCAATATCAGGCCAAAGATTGTATAGATGTGTGTGCAGGAAGATTGCAGGAGTGTTAGCCAATAACGGCGCATCTTTTGTGCTGGTTAAAATTATCGCCACCACCTCCCGTTCCCATAGAAGCCCATACACACTGAGCTATTTCTAGCACAGTGTGTATGGAGTTCGGAGGGTGCTCACACAGGGTCAGAAATATGGGAGACAATGGAGGCACCTGCCGCCAGGCGCCAGCACTGAAGGGGCACCTCCTCCATCACCCACAATATATTCATTCCACTTAGGGCTGTAAATATTGGGTGATAGGGGGGCACTAAATGATAACTTGCCTCCTCGCGCCTGGGATGAACTTACGCCACTGTGCTCACAGGGGGTCTAGTTGGGGACACACTTCACGGCTGAGCAGGAGCGTTTACCCAATCAGCCAAGTCATCACAAATGTGTGCACCCAGCTTAAACCATAAACTGAAATTATAACCCAAAGTGCAAAACAAAAGAAGAAAATTGTGTAGCTGTCCAAAGATAGAGAATAAAAGCACCTGGACACAGACACTTGTAATAAATAATGCATATTGTGAGGGGTGAGAAATACCATGGACTAATCGTTAAAAACTAAAACTGTCCACAAACACCTGGAACGGGTGACAGTTATGAGTTATGATGTTCTGTCTTCCCAGCATCTTCATAGATGGCTTTTAGCATGCTGTCATCTTTTTCTCTACATCAGTCCCTATAGATTTCTATATGTCCCTGAGTACTTTTTATGGAAGTAAAATTTCAAGCTGACATCAAAGTCCATTAGAAAACATGATAGTGGAAACAACGTAAAGCCGTGAGCAGCCCGATGTGTATTTTCCTAAATCAGTTTCCAAGACGTAGATGCAATTCCAAAATTCAAGATGTGTTTTCAGGTCGGAAAGCTCTTCCCTATCCCCCTGTTTTGTACTAATGAAGCTCTTGCCGTTTGCAGAATTGCTCCAGGATTCTGCATCCAATTAAAAGCTTCATCGTGGGTAGATCCCAAATGTGACATTTTCACAAACATTGCTGAGATTTCCTAACAAGGTATTTCTTATGCACACTTTGCAAGCTGTATGGTTTTAACATTAATAATACGGCTTTTAAACTGTTTGTGCATCGATAGCTATTCATGATTGCCACCAGCAAAATATTACAGCCAAGAATTGGCTAGAAATGATAGACAGATGTGCTCATTGCATTTAACAACAGTTTTTAAATAATAAGATCTTTTATAGGCCCTGTTTGCTTCAGTCTCTGTGGTCCTGGAATATCTCACAGTATTGTCATTGATTCTTCTTGTTACAGATGAATTTCTTTCCATTTACTGTAGAGTATTTTATAGCTCTTTTCTTCAGTGATACAGATATTTAGGTCATGGTTCTGAGTTGAAAGCAAAGCAAAAAATAAAAAGGAAGTAACTTTGCAACTGGACAAACCATGTTACAATGCAAGGGCTGCAAATACATGTATTATTTTGCATGCAGGGTACAACTATATACTGGCTGCTTCTGCATGCAGCCCACACATGCTGGACAGCTTTATTTTTACACTGCAATTTAGATCTGAGAAATTTAGATCAAAAATGTAAATCTCTCTGCGCGTTTCATACCTCCCAACTTTCTTCAGGGCCAGTTCGGGGTGATTGCATGCACTCAATTTAGGGGTCATGGCCTCACTGCATGAAGAAGTAGCCTCATAAAAATATCCATGCCTGCGAGCTACGCCCCCATTTTCTTCACACTGGGAGAGCTGCTGGGCATGCCCCTATTCCCTCTGTCCTTCTGTCCCATGAGTAGACACTGTACGCATGTGCATTGCATCTATACACTGCTGAATAGATGCTAGGGGTCTCCCAACCTCTCCCTCCCCATAGCATGACACTGCAGTCCGAGGGTGGGATGGCGAGACAGTGGCTAAAAAGTGGGACTGTCCTGCCAAAATCAGTGCAGTTAGGAGGTATGGCATTTTACATTTGCCCCACCTGCAGTGCAACATGGTTTTATAATGGTGCAAAGTTACTGGCTTTTTTTTGCTTTGCTCCCACCTATGGATTCTGTCTTTAGGACCTGATTCAGCTTGGATCACTATTGCGATCGCAGCTGCGATGACGCATGCAGTTCAACTGCAATAGTATGCTAATCCATTGCGATCGCTATGCTGCTGCAGCACTACTCAAGGACGCCCACTTTACCTTACACATATCCGTAATGTTTAGCAAGACTGCGCAAACATTGGTACAATCGAGTACCATCGCAGCCTCACACACACTTTCACAAGCTTTGACCTTACTCTGGAATTGCTAACTTCAGAGCACGCTATCAGGCCTCAAGCTGTGTAGGGCATCACAGTGGATAATTTATGCACACCCATGCAACGGCATTGAAATGCACTGACACGCCTGCGTTTCACCGACCACCCCCCTTGTTGCTGCCTACATATGGAACTTCCTGTCAATGGGTCTGCGTAGTCACTGCGATCGCAGTGCCCATTTTGTGCACATGCACTGCGATGCATACACATGCGCAGCGTGCAACAAAGGGCCGATTGCATGCGTATTAGCAACTGCGATCCTTACTGAATCAGGCCCATAGTGCAATGTTGATTTTTATTCATATGAAGATCGTTACTGTAATCAGCAAGGGGAGAACAAAAAGAGCAATAGTGTAGTTACTATGGGGTCCGGGCCACCTCCAGACCCAACCTCTGCCAGCGGCTTCTCACCAGTGTGCTGCTGCAGGGCACATCTAGTGTCACAGGCCTGGCTGGCTGTCTTGTACTCACTCATTTATGTCTCCCGCAAGGAGCATAACTACCTGGCTAATTTATTAGTGACTGTAATAATAATGGCTGTCTACATCCCTCACAGACAAAAAGGGGGTTGTGCATTAGTGCCATAAGATGCTCTGGTTAAGTTGCAATCTGCCTACGTTGGTGGGGCATTTATTGTAGCTAATGACTTTAACAGGTGGAATTAAAATTGATTCTACCAAAGATTTTTAAGAATACTGTGGTTGATCTGGTGTATACAAACTTTAAAATGGCTTGTAAGGAGGCAATTCAGCTTAGGACGGAATTGCAAAGCTGTACGCAGTCAGCTTTGCAGTTCTGTCCTTGACTATATGCAAATGCAGCAGGAGGTGTATGACATCCACTGCTGCGTTTGCGATCCCAGCTCTGTGACCCAGGTCGTAATGGTGGATGGTGCACAATCGCACTTGGAACAAAAGAATTCCTATGTAAAAATCTCATGTGTTGATTTTAGTTTTACTTTTAACACTATTATTCCCATTTCTCTGGTTTTTAAATTGTTTCACCTGAGTTTAAACAGTTTTACTTGTAATTGGGTGTTACATTTATTTATCAGACAGGCCCCAGGTTGTCAAGGTGGGGGGTTAGGTTTTGGAGGAGGTTGTGTTGAATGTAGGGGTTCTGTAGAGGTGTGTCCTCGGGATGTAATTAAAATGATGGTGGACGGGATACCATCACCAGAATACCGACCGCGGGCAAAATACTGATGCCACTATCCCGAATTACATCAGGATACCCGTGTCAACATCCCAAACGATGGAATGCCGATAGCCAGAGGAAATTAACGCACTATCCCTCACTATTTCCAAGGATAGAGAGGGTTAGGTTTAGATACACCCAGGGAACATTAAGGTTAGGCACCTCCCGGGCAGGTTAGGGTTAGGCTGCGGGCAAATACAATCCATCCAATGGAGGGATTCATATGCATTCCTTACACTGGACATTTCAGCCTTATATACACACATCCCCCATTTACCGGGATATGATGTGATATCAAGACATTTAGTTTTGGATGGGGACCTCAGTGATAAACACCATTCTTTAATTTTGGATTCCATTTCCTTATTTTGTCACACAATTATTTATGGGTTATGGGAATGGTGATGGGGACCAGATTCACGCCTAGCTATGCGAACCTATACATAGGCAAATTTGAAGATGCCTATGTTTGGGGGAGCGAGTGGGGCGCATCTCTGGTCTTTTATGGCCATTATATAGATGATATTTTAATCATTTGGGATGGGGATCTTATTTCGGCCACTTCCTTCATCAATTCACTTAATTCTAATTCTTATAATCTGTTCTTCACTCACAATTATCACAAAACTCGTGTTGACTTCCTGGATGTGACCCTCAGGATTATCAGCAACCAAATTATCACTTATAATTATGTAAAGGATGTAAATACATGTGCATACTTTGGCCCTTGGAAGAACAACATTCTGAAGGGCCGACTAATTTTTTCTCCAATGTAATTGTACACACTTGGATACATTCACATTACAAGCTCAAGATATGTTAAAATCTTTTTTGAAAATGTGGCTATCCAGAGAACTTATTACAACAGGCCCATTCTGAAGTTATGCTAATGAAGAGAGAAACGTTACTCCAACCTAAGTCAGTCAGAAAGAAAAATGACAGAGAATAAACATTAGTCCTTCATTTGCAAATATAACAATTGAGCCTCAGATATCAGGGGGATTATTAAATGAAATTACCCTATCTTGAAACAAGATACTATACTTAGTGATATTCTACCAATGCATCCACAGATAATATACAGAAAAAAAATCGATCAATCAAAATGATTCTAGCACCAAGTCATTTAAAAATAGAGAAAATGGACAAAGAAAAAGGCAGAGGTTCAGACTGGTTAGTTCAAAGACCACAGGGTTTCTATAAATGTGGGAAATCCAGATGTAATATGTGTACCCACGTAAACAGAAGGACTACTACAATTAATATATCCACACATAAAGAACAATACATCCTAAAGAACTTTATGAATTGTGAAACTTGTTATGTTATAAACCAACTTACATGTAGCTGTGAACTACATTATATGGGCCATGCCACCAGGCCCTTACAGGTATGGTTCATGGAACACAGGCATAACATCCTAAACCATTACCAATATCATAGTGTGTCACAACACTATGATTTGGTTCATAACGGAAATCCAAGCGGTCTCTCGATTGTAGGGATTGAAGTAATTCAACATACATCAAGGGGAGGGGACAGGTATAATGTCGTCAAGAGGTTTATTGTAGACTACAGTTCAATTCATTGCATCCAGTTGGACTTAACAAGATGATTGATTTAAATTCAACATTATAATATGGGGATTCTACCTATATTTATTATATATTGTTGTATAATTTTATAGATTTCGATATGTATCATTACTCTACATTAAAACAGTCTCTATAAGATAACTATAAGGGCTACCAGCTATTTTCTAAAAAAAAAAAAAGGTAATTTTTGTTAAAACAAATCAAAGTGACAATATATTGATAAGCATAATAATAGTTTATGACATACTAATGTGAATATAATGATCAAAATATATGACTACTAATGATCAGTTTATAAGTGTGTTTATTTTATATATAAAAATATCCTGAATAGATCAAAATACAATACAGAATAGATATATGTGTGGGTTTAGTAATAATATTCTGTGACAAGTCATTACTAGTCAAGAAAAAGTATGAGTGAAGTCTGAGCTGGTACCCTTCTCCAATATAAAAATAAAACAACATGTATTGACATTATAATACAATGTATACCACTCTTAATATTACACGGTACTTAGCAACACATCTATTATAAGCGTATAGGGTAATTACATCCAAATCAGGTGAACGGTGCAGGAATTACAATGGTTTTATATGTGCCTCCCACTTATTAAGGGGCCAAAAGTAATGGGACAAACTAAACAATCCTAAATCTAACTTACTTTTTAATACTTTGTTGCAAATCCTTTTCAGGCAATTAAAGCCTGAAGTCTGGAACGTATAGACATCACCAGATGCTGGGTTTCATCCCTGGTGATGCTCTGCCAGGCCTCTACTGCAAATGTCTTCAGTTCCTGCTTGTTCTTGGGGCATTTTCCCTTCAGTTTTGTCTTCATCAAGTGAAATGCATGCTCAATCGGATTCAGGTCAGGGGATTGACTTGGCCATTGCATAACATTCCACTTTTTTGCCATAAAAAACGCTTTGGTTGCTTTTGCAGTATGCTTTGGGTCATTGTCCATCTGCACTGTGAAGCGCCGTCCAATGAGTTCTGAAGCATTTGACTGAATATGAGCATATAATATTGCCCGAAACACTTCAGAATTCATTCTGCTGCTTTTGTCAGCAGTCACATCATCAATAAATACAAGGGAACCAGTTCCATTGGCAGCCATACATGCCCACACCATGACACTACCACCACCATGCTTCACTGATGAGGTGGTATGTTTTGGATCATGAGCAGTTCCTTTCCTTCTCCATAATCTTCTCTTCCCATCACTCTGGTACAAGTTGATCGTTGTCTCATCTGTCCATAGGATGTTGTTCCAGAACTGTAATGGCTTTTTTAGATGTTGTTTGGCAAACTCTAATCTGGTCTTCCTACCAATGGTTTACATCTTGTGGTGGACCCTCTATATTCAATCTTGTGAAGTCTTCTCTTGATTGTTGACTTTGACACACATACACCTACCTCCTGGAGAGTGTTCTTGATTTGGCCAACTGTTGTGAAGGGGTTTTTCTTCACCAGGGATATAAATCTTCTGTCATCAACCACAGTTGTTTTCCGTGGTCTTCTGGGTCTTTTGGTGTTGCTGAGCTCTACAGTGCATTCTTTCTTTTTAAGAATGTTCCAAACAGTTGATTTGGCCACACCTAATGTTTTTGTTATCTCTCTGATGGGTTTGTTTTGATTTTTCAGCCTAATGATGGCTTGCTTCACTGATAGTGACAGCTCTTTGGATCTCATATTGAGAATCGACAGCAACTGATTCCAAATGCAAATGTCACACCTAGAATCAACTCCAGACCTTTTACCTGCTTAATTGATAATGAAATAACGAGGGAATAGCCCACACCTGTCCATGAAATAGCTTTTGAGTTGATAGTCCCATTACTTTTGGCCCCTTAAAAAGTGGGAGGCACATATAGAAACTGTTGTAAAACTTACACCGTTCACCTGATTTGGATGTAATTACCCTCAAATTAAATCTGAAAGTCTGCAGTTAAAGCACATCTTGTTTGTTTCATTTCAAAGCCATTGTGGTGGTGGTGAATAGAGGCCAAAATATGAGAATTCTGTCAATGTCCCAATATTTATGCACCTGACTGTATGTATATATATATATTCTCCCTAATCCTACAGTATTACGGGGACAAAGCCTGCGAGTGATGTTGCTTTGATATCTCCTGTAGCCTGCTTTGGTAAATACGTAGTTGGGAGATATAATTTCTTAAACAGTATAATCCTTATACTTCTCTATTACTGTACTGGAATCCTTCAGCCATGTGACCTGGGTGTTATTTTATGTTCACGCGTGATGAGGCAGCCAGTGAAGGTGTCTGTCCACCTACTGTGTCCAAGAAGAAAGAGACTAAGGTGGCTCTGTGTGGTATAACTTTCACTTTAGTCAGGACTGAATCATTTCCAGTGGCCCATATCAGTATTTTCATTTTGTCTTAAATGCAGAGGGAGGGAACTGCGCACAGGGCAACAATCAGGGGGGGTACAACCAGTACTAAAATATGATGGCAAGTAAGATGGTCCGTCTTTGGAATTAAATTCCCCAACCGTAGTAGCCTCTACCATCTTTGGAAGGTGTGTGGCTCCTTTACTACATAATTAGGGCCTGATCAGGGGCGTATCTATAATGGGTGCAGGGTGTGTGGGGCACATGGGCCCCTGGGTCCAGGGGGGGCCCGCACCGCACACCCTTCACCCATAATATACTTACCTCTCAGGAGTCCCACATCGGCGCTGGGGTCCGGCGCTGTAAAAACATCTGAAAAATGGACGCAGTGGCCATTTTCCCGTCGTTTGCGCATGCGCAGTACAGGGAAAATGGCCGCTGCCACCATTTTCCTGGTGACCAGAGCATGTAGTATAGACTCTGGGTACACTCTAGTGCCCAAAGTCTATAACTCCGGCGCTGGCTGCGCACAGCTCAGAGCGCTGTTGGATGCCGAACGGAGAGGAAGGAGCCCATGACGGAGACTGCACACGGGCCCCTTCCTCACTGGAAACGCCCCTGGGCCTGATTCATTATGGATCTCAACTGCAACAGTGTATGCAGATCGGCTGATGGTGCTTACTTTGCATGCGTATGTACCGCAGCACACGTGCGTGAGTTGGCAGTGCGATCACACTCACCTACGCCGATACAAAACCATCGCAGATCAAGGGGCAGGACGTCAGCTTTTGGGGGTGGTGACGGGGGAGTGGTAGGAGAAACGCAGGCGTGCCTGTCCATTTGAACGTCGTTACATGCTCGTGCATAAATTAGCCACTGCGACGGCATACGCAGCTTGAGTACTCACTGTGTGTGACGAAGTTAGCAATCTCTGAGTAAGGTCATACCTGCTTTAATTGTGCGTGAGGGGCCGATGTTGCTCGATATTCCCGATGTATACGCAGGACTGCAAGGTATTACGGATGTGTAAAATCGGTAGTGGGCGTCTAAATGCTGGCTTTGCGATTGCAGACATTAGCGGATTTTCGCAGCAGGTCTGCTTGCGTAACCGCAGCTGCGATCGCCATAGTGATCTGTAGTGAATTAGGCCCTTAAACTTATCCATTTGTGTATTGCAATAAAATAGAAGCATTTAGAGTATTGAGCAATTTTGGGCTGACAGATGACAAATACAGTACATGTCTTGTTTTGACATGAAAAGAATCATCAATATCAGCAGATGCCGGGACCAGCTGAGAGCTCACAGATATGACAGCACATGAAGGAAATTTTCACAGAGAAAAATAACTTTTGAATATCAGATATTTTATGGCTAGATTTTAGGCAAATTATTTTTCTTCTTTATACGGTATAATTAATAATATACACAATGAGCAAAACAGGACGTTAGTATTTAAAAAAAATATATGCAAAAAACACAACCAAAACTAATCAACTACAAAACGTACAAACAAAATAATAATTGTTGTCTCTAAATCAGGGTTTCCTACCCTCCCGATTTGGGCGGGAGCCTCCCGATAATCTGGTGCAGCTCCCGCCCGCCCTGGAAAGGCAGGCAAGCCTCCCGGCGGCTGCCGATCACCGCCGATCCCCCCGCAATTTACACCTAACCCCAGCTGCGAGGGCAGCCAGTGATGCGATTCCCGTCATTTTGGCCGCGCCCCCTGCCTCACAATGCCTGTATTATCGGCATTGTGTAGCTGGAGCGGGGCCAAAATGACGCGATCGCGTGACCCCGACCCCGTGACTCCTACAAATGCCAGGCACCCGTCCAGACACGCCCCCTTTTTTGCCACGCCCCCCGCTGCCCTGCCGATCTGGCTGCTCCCTGCCGGAAGGAGCAGCCAGAAAGTCGTCAACTATGCTCTAAATAAAAAGATCATTTTATCAAACTTGTTTTAATTTGTGGCACATTATAATGTCGTGATGAACACTTGCTAAGTTCTATGGACAATTGATAACATTTAACAAATGTTATTGGCATAGCGCAAGACGACCCCAACATGAATGTGCTCAGTCGTCAAATCAGAATTCATCATTTGGGACAAAAAATCCTTTTGAACAATAACAACATAGGCCTTAGTATGAACATTGGACTCTCACAACCCAGAAGGGATGTAGGGCCTGATTCAGACCCACTCGCGAGCGGCTGTCCGCTCGCAAGTGGGTCGATGGTCTGCACTGAGCATGCGCACGACGGAGGGAGCTCCGTCGTGCGCATGCGCCAGACGCGACGAGCGAAGGACTTTCCTTCGCTCGTTGTGTCTGATCAAAGGGGGCGTGCTGTCGATGTTGATTGACAGCACGCCCCCTTTGGTGGGCGTGGCGGGGGCGTGCCTCCCTGACGGAGGCGTTCCCAAGGGAACGCCTACCGTCAGAAGCCGTCCCACTGACATCACTAGTGATGTCAGTGGGAGTGAGTTTGGCTCTGATATAGCCAAAATCACTCCGGGCCTTGCGGTTGAAAACCTCAACCGCAGGCTCCGGCTCGCAGTGGCGATGGTCGCGATGGTCAAGACCATCGCGGCCATCAAACTGCACGCTCATATAGGCTGTGGGTGGTGACCCACAGCTATACGAGCGTCCAGGAGGACGCTCCATAATTATGGAGGGCGGCCCTCATTCAGAGCGTACGGCTCTGAATGAGGGCTGTAGTCACAGGTTAGACCAGTGGTTCTCAAACACGGTCCTCAGGACCCCACACAGGTCACGTTTTTTGGTCGTCCAGCAGGTGCACAGGTGTATTCATTATTCACTGACACATTTTAAAAGATCCGTGGTGGAGCTAATTATTTCACTTGTTATACTGTGAGGAGACCTGGAAAACATGAACTGTTTGGGGTCCTGAGGACCCTGTGGGTTAGACAATGAAAGAGTTGACACCAAAATGTTGACTGTCTTAATGTCGACAGGGTCAAAAGGTCGACAACCAAAATGTCGACAGTGGCAACAGGGCGACATATTCATATTCATAAGGTAGCCAGTCAAAACGTTGACAATGAAAAAATAAATGTCTACAGTCAGCATGTCGACATGGTCAAAGTGGGGGGGTATTGTTATTGTGTGGGGGGGTATTATTATTATTGTGTGTGAGGGGTATATTCATAATATCTGTGTTATATGTGGATCACTGATGGTCTCTGCATTATTTGGTGATTACTGAGTTATCTGGCATTATCTGGCAGCCATTGCGACGCTCCCTGATCTGGCAGTCACTGCAAATCTCTCTGCATTATAGGGCAGTCACTGTGATGCTCTCTGATCTGGTTGTCACTGCGAACCTCTCTGTATTATATGGCACATCTCTGCGATGCTCCCTGATCTGACGGTCACTTCAAACCTCTCTGCATTATATGGCACATCTCTGCGATGCTCTCTGATCTGGTGATCACTGAGAACCTCTCTGTATTATATGGCACATCTCTGCGATGCTCCCTGATCTGACCTTCACTGCGAGCCTCTCTATATTATATGGCAGACTCTGCGATGCTCCCTGATCTGGGGATCACTGCGAACCTCTCTGTATTATAGTTCAGTCACTGCTATGCTCTCTGATCTGGCTGTCACTGTGAACCTCTCTGTATTATATGGCAGTCACTGTGATGCGCTCTGATCTGACTGTCACTGTGAACCTCTCTGTATTATATGGCAGTCTCTGTGATGCTCTCTGATCTGGGGATCACAGAGAACCTCTGTATTATATGGCAGACTCTGTGATGCTCTCTGATCTGGGGATCACTGAGAACCTCTCTGTATTATATGGCAGTCTCTGCAATGCTCTTTGATCTGACAGTCACTGAGAACCTCTCTGTATTATATGGCACATCTCTGCGACGCTCCCTGATCTGACGGTCACTTCCAACCTCTCTGCATTATATGGCAGTCTCTGCGATGCTCTCTGATCTGACGGTCACTGCGAGCCTCTCTGTATTATATGGCAGTCTCTGCGATGCTCTCTGATCTGGGGATCACTGAGAACCTCTCTGTATTATATGGCAGTCTCTGCGATGCTCTCTGATCTGGCAGTCACTGCGAGCCTCTCTATATTATAGGGCAGTCACTGCGATGCGCTCTGATCTGGTTGTCACTGTGAACCTCTCTGTATTATATGGCAGTCTCTGTGATGCTCTCTGATCTGGGGATCACTGAGAACCCCTGTATTATATGGCAGACTCTGTGATGCTCTCTGATATGGGGATCACTGAGAACCTCTCTGCATTATATGGCAGTCTCTGCGATGCTCTCTGATCTGACGGTCACTGCGAACCTCTCTGTATTATATGGCACATCTCTGCGATGCTCTCTGATCTGGGGATCACTGACAACCTCTCTGTATTATATGGCAGTCTCTGCGATGCTCTCTGATCTGGCTGTCACTGCGAGCCTCTCTGTATTATAGGGCAGTCACTGCAATGCGCTCTGATCTGGCTGTCACTGTGAACCTCTCTGTATTATATGGCAGTCTCTGTGATGCTCTCTGATCAGGGGATCACTGAGAACCTCTGCAATATATATGGGAGACTCTGCGATGCTCTCTGATCTGGGGATCACTGAGAACCTCTCTGTATTATATGGCAGTCTCTGCGATGCTCTCTGATCTGGGGATCACTGAGAACCTCTCTGTGTTATATGGCAGTCTCTGTGATGCTCTCTGATCTGGTGATCACTGAGAACCTATCTGTATTATATGGCAGTCTCTGCGATGCTCTCTGATCTGGCTGTCACTGTGAACCTCTCTGTATTATATGGCAGTCTCTGTGATACTCTCTGATCTGGGGATCACTGAGAACCTCTGTATTATATGGCAGACTCTGCTATGCTCTCTGATCTGGGGATCACTGAGAACCTCTCTGTATTATATGGCAGACTCTGCGATGCTCTCTGATCTGGGGATCACTGAGAACCTCTCTGTATTATATGGCAGTGTCTGCGATGCTCTCTGATCTGGGGATCACTGAGAACCTCTGTATTATATGGCAGTCTCTGTGATGCTCTCTGATCTGGTTGTCCCTGAGAACCTCTCTGTATTATATGGCAGTCTCTGTGATGCTCTCTGATCTGGGGATCACTGAGAACCTCTCTGTGTTATATGGCAGTCTCTGTGATGCTCTCTGATCTGGGGATCACTGAGAACCTCTGTGTTATATGGCAGACTCTGCGATGCTCTCTGATCTGGTGATCACTGAGAACCTCTGTATTATATGGCAGTCTCTGTGAGGCTCTCTGATCTGGGGATCACTGAGAACCTCTGTATTATATGGCAGTCTCTGTGATGCTCTCTGATCTGGCTGTCCCTGAGAACCTCTGTATTATATGGCAGTCTCTGTGAGGCTCTCTGATCTGGGGATCACTGAGAACCTCTGTATTATATGGCAGTCTCTGTGATGCTCTCTGATCTGGCTGTCCCTGAGAACCTCTCTGTATTATATGGCAGTCTCTGTGATGCTCTCTGATCTGGGGATCACTGAGAACCTCTCTGTGTTATATGGCAGTCTCTGCGATGCTCTCTGATCTGGTGATCACTGAGAACCTCTGTATTATATGGCAGTCTCTGTGAGGCTCTCTGATCTGGCTGTCACTGTGAACCTCTCTGCATTATCTGGTAGCCTCTGGTTTCTGGTTTGGGATGGGGCTGATCATATTACTTGTTTATAGCTCCTTGACATAACAATTTTTTATACATTTCATTGACTATTTAAAGCACACCCACATGAAGCAAACATTACCTACAGAGGCAATTATCATGTGTCTTTTCCCCATTGCAATGCACTGGTGGAGAAACAGGGCGACTTACTTGTCTCTGCCAGGCTAAAAGTTGCCAGTCAGCCCCTGCTGCTTCTGCCCCTGCACAGACGAGGGGGCATGGCTTCTGCTGATCTTGGACAGAGGGAGGGGGATAGCAGGGAGATGGCTGGGGGAGTGTGGAGCAGGGAGGTGGCTGCTGGTGCTAAAACTGTGTATTCAAACATAGTGAATACATAAACATATACATTGTAATTATCAATGTGGCCACAATAAAACCTGTAAAGGGGAGGCATTGGGACCAGAAAGGGGAGGTGCCAGTACAGGAAAGAGGAGGAGTCATAATTAACCATTAAATAGCCCCCCTTAAAGAAGATCCGCCCCTGGCATATACAGTATTAAGTGTCACCAGTGGCGTCAGAAAGGGGGTGCGGGCCGTGCGGGCCGCACCCGGGTGTCACCAGCCGAGGGGTGACACCAAGGTGCAGGCTCCCTTTCAGTGACAGGAGGTGGGTGCTGCACTGTAACATCACGTGCAGCACTCGGCTCCTGTCACTGAGATTGAGCCTGCACTGCCCGCACCTCCGGCACCACCCATTGAGAATGAAGTAGCAAGTACCGGTGGGTTCGGGCCGCAAAGCCATGCCCCCTTTCAATGAGGCCACGCCTCCCCTTTTTGGCGGAGCGCGTGGCTCGGCCGCGCTCAAGGCATCCCTCCCCGCACTGGGTGTCACCGCGGGGAGGGACGCCACTGAGTGTCACGGCTATAATTGCCACAGCTGCTAATGCACTTCACAGTAGCGCTATATAACCGACAAGATCAGTAGCACTAAATCCCCTGCTTTGTTGCGGTAAATAAAGCATGGACATTGCCTATATTTTGACTGCAGGTTACAGTTTGTGCAGTGACCTATATTTTAAATATGAACATTTTGACCATCTATGTTTTCAGTAGGTAAAAATGTCGACATTCAAAATATCACCATGCCTATGTATTGAATGCAGGGTAAACCACTTTATGGGAAGTTAACTATAGTGTTACTGGCACCTGCAATTCTAGCATGATATTCATTTAATATGTCTCTATAAATGCCATTCTATGTGTTTTTTGACACGTCCATTAATAATGAAAGTCGCTATGGGCCAAATGTAATAGTGTTACTGCTAACCTCTCACATTTTCAAAACTCTCACCCTATTACATTGGTCTAATTTTTATCTTCAAAATTGGAAAACATCTGGATGAGAGTTTAAATCGTGAGTCTAAAAACGTGAGTTTTCCTGTTCTCTGACTCTATTACATTTGGTGAGTATAAAAAGTGTCAGAGGTTTCTGCTAAACTCTCACATTTAATAAGCTCTCACCCTATTACATTTGGCCCTATATGTTGTTTTTTTATGTTTGGTTGTTGATAATTTTTTTTCCCACGAGTAAAATGTAAGTAGACAGTAAATAGTATAGACTTTGTTCTAAATAATCCAACAAAAAACGCTGGTTAGAAACACCGATTGGTGGTCATCTATATTCGCCGATCCGTCGGGGGATCAAGGAAATTCTTCATGTTAAAAATCCTAGATTTGCTGATCCTGATCATATTTTGGGCAGGATCAGCAAATCAGGGAAATCCAACATGTTGGATTTCACCAATGCCCTGACCCCCGGTGTCTGGGGACTTGTGACAATCCGTTGCTGATGTACAGTATGGGGGCTTTAAGTTTGACTATTGTCATTGTGACTGTCTAAGAATTGTACCCAACCCACTCAACATGTCTAGACCTGTACAGTACTTTCTGCTAGTTTGTGTCCAACTGGTCTTAGCTATTTGTATGTCAAGCTGCGTATCTGTACAGCAGTTTTGGTGAGCAAGCCAAGAGGTGCAATCCTGGGTGCAAAAAGTGCAAATCTCTTTGGTGAAACTGGAACGAATTGCCCTACCAAGCATCTTTAAAATGGATCAACAAAATTCCCTAAACAGTGTAAGAAAAACAAGTCACACAGTTATAAAATGGACTATGGGGTAAATTTACTAAGAATCGAGATAGGTTGAGATGACCATCTCAGGTGATTTATTGATTTTTTTCCTGCTTGCAAATTTACTAAAGGTAAAGTCGGGTGAGTCAGAGAGAGAATTCTTTCATCTCACACGTAAAACTCGGGTGAGCTAGCAATCTCAAATCAAATCACTCTCGGCCCAAATTGGAAGTACGTTTCACCTAAAACATACATCTCTCAAATTTACCAAAAATCGTAATGACAATCTCAGGTGAGATAGGAGCAAACTCTCTGTCAAAATCACTTTTTCAAACTCTCAACCCCCTGAGCTGCGAGATGGTCAGAAACATACACAAATCATTGTGATTTGTGTATGTTTCTTTCTGTAAATGGTTAAAATAGGGTTAATTTGTTAAAAAAATTACGTGAGGTCCTCCCCAAAAGACTAACCAGCCTCGGGCTTGCATTAGCTATGACCGTTAGTCAGCTTAGGCCAGGGATCCCTGGGGAGTTGGGGACCCCCCCAATAAA
Organism: Taudactylus pleione; assembly: GCA_031769625.1. Lineage (NCBI taxonomy): Eukaryota > Metazoa > Chordata > Amphibia > Anura > Myobatrachidae > Taudactylus > Taudactylus pleione. The sequence continues at coordinate 14,206,937 of JAUIMM010000188.1, forward strand.
GGGGTCCCCCTCCCAGGGCACCCCTGGCCTAGGCTGATAGCCCGGGGCTATCCCCACCACCCCTGGGTGATGGGTGGCGGGTTGATATTGTTAGGTGTAGTGGAAAAATTAAATTTTTCATCATTGTCTTTACAGTAGATCTACAGGTCCCAGCAAGCCTCCCCCGCATGCTGGTACTTGGAGAACCACAAGTACCAGCATGCAGGGCATTAAGGGCCCACTGGTTCCTGTAGTTCACCTGTAAAGAAATGGTTAATAGAACACACAACACACCATGAAAATAAAGCTTTTTTGCATCCATTTCACACTTACAAAATACTCACCTGTTTCCAGATGTTCATGTCCTCTTGTCAACGTAAAGTATCCCATCAAATTACCTGTAAAAAAAGTTCCAATACTCACCTTTATGTCCCTCGATGTTCTCTGCAGAAATCTAATATGGGCTTCAGATACAGTATAACAGCATGCTTCTGCATGCTATTACACTGCATAATGTCTGCTCGTGGGAATGAGTTGACTTCAGTCCCGGGCCACTGGCCAATCAGTGACGGCTAACATAAGCGG